>JAJHJA010000077.1:1200000-2400000 GCA_021202915.1 Heliconius himera | reverse complement strand
TTTTTTATTAGCTTCACGCTGTATCCTGCACACAGCAGGGTAGGCAGAGGGAACCTAGTGTTAAGACACTCCGTTCCCCACTTTCTGCCGAATTCTGGAGGCATTGCGTGTTGAGTGGTAGAACTCAACGCCGCGCTTAACCTCGACACCAGAGCGAAGAAATGGAAATATAAATTTAAGTAAATATTTCATCTCCTCGAGTGGGGATCGAACCCACAACCAGTCGGTTTTGCAGTCACACCTCGTGCCGCTGCGCCACGACCGGCCTCAGTTTCATTAAAATATTAATGTTGTATATATTTTTTCAGTGTCATGTGGTGTTATTATTCCCGAAGAATTACCGTCTTTGCTGTCTGTTGCATACTCGAATATACCACCTATTAAGAAAGGTAAAATACGTTTGATTTTTTTTAGTTTTACACTAGGTTTGCACATAGCAAGGTAGACAGAGGAAACCTTGTATTAAGAGCCTTTGTTACCATTACAACTGTATTTAATATTAAATATTTCATTTCCCGAGTGAGAATCAAACCAATAACCGTTGCGTTTTACGCTACAATCTCTCCATACCTTTTTGTACAAATTTGCACTGATAGTAATTAATAATTATGATTGTTATGGGTATAAATTAAACTTCCAAGTCCAATAAATTAGGTCTAATTTTAATACAATAAGTATATTGTTCGTGTAGATTTGCTTTTAGGGTAATTTACTAAAATTTTATGTTATGTCATTACAACTTCTTAAGCGGCGTTGAGTTGTGCCACTTAACCCACAATGTCTCGAAAAAAAGGGCGGAAAGACAATAAGAAAAACTGTGTAGGAAAATAAGTACTTTATTCGTATACACTTTCCTGCTTTTTGGTAATTTATCAATATGTTATGTAACGTAAAAAGAAATTAAAATGAAAAAAAAACATTAAATATTTCTTAGTTTATATATATTTTATACTTTTAAATTCAGGGTTGAACCCTAAACTTTAATATTATTATTACACATATTAGACCTTAATACAGATACATGCTAATTGAAGGTTATTTAAAAGTAGTTTCGTTATTTCCTCTGTTTTTAGTAGTTTTTTTTTGTTTAATAATTATTGAATAATGTATGTAATACAAAAAGTGGTTATGACCTTGATATATAAAGATATAGATTTAGAATACAAGGAAGAAAATATAAAGATTTATAGTAAATGTTTATTCTAACAATATTAAAGCTTGTTTAGCTTCGTTGTAAGTTTGTTTAGTTCTCATGAAGTACTGGTTCGTATTGTTATTTCCTATTGTATTGGATAGTCTATTGATCGAGGCTATAGACTAAAATATTTTTTAGCTTCACGCTGTATCTTGTATACATATCACAGGCAGGCCGAGGGAACCTGGAAATTTTGTGTTAAGACAGTCCGTTCCCATTAAAACACTTCCGTTTTCCATTTTATATACGATACTACTTGACTCTTTAAATTTGACACAAATATCTTGATCTGGACAAAAAGTAGGGACAGAATGTATCCTAGAAGACGAGCCTAGGTTTACCTAGGTTCTTCAGATCGATATGAGTGCAATAAGCCTAGCTAAAATACTTCATTAACACACTTAAAAACATAAAGCAATCTCAAAAATAACAACAACACAAGAACTAGCAAAGGAACAGGTGAAAAAAGTCCAAAAATTTAATGTACTAGTATACCTATTACCTACCCTTTGTTCTTTTTACTCCGCTATATGTATATAATTTTTTCACTCATACATAAAAAAAGATATAATTTTGTTTCCTCCATATATTACAGGTACCGATTCACGTATAGGTTTCGGCTTCGCCTTTGGGAATCATGCCGACTTTCAGGTCATGCTCGAGCTCGGCCCTCAAACTGAAACTATGAAACTAAGTAAGTAAATCAATTGTAATATACAGAATAATATTTAACAGAGTTAAAATAGAGCATAGTTAATATAATAGAATTTAAGTTTTCAAAATATTTAAGATGGGCGCATGGTCGTAGAAACCGGGGAGTTCGTGTCCACCCCAGAATAGTCTTGTGGCTCACTCCAGAAAAGTTGCTAAACAAACCCTAAAAATTTTAAAAACCCTTTACATGAACAGATTTGTTCAAATTTAAGGTCCAGACAAGCTCTTCCTGGAAAATATCTTAGATACGCCCAGGTGTTAGCGATTGTTACAAGTACCTAATTTAACTCATTCTGCCTTATTTTAGTGTGGAATATGAGTAATGATGTGATTTCTTACTATCGATATACCATTTGATCGAGTGGGAAACGAATCCACGACTCTTATTATTTTTTTAAATGATTATATAGTGCGCAGCGGAACTATGTTTGACCTGTAAGCATGGCGGTTGTAAGTTCGATTCCCACTCGTGGGCATAAAGTATTTTCAATTTCTTGTTTTGTTACCAATTTCGTGATTTCCACCACTCAACGCTCTTGAAAATTGTGTGAAATGTGGGGAACGGAGTGTTTTAGTTTTAGGTTTCGTCTGCATACTCCGCTATAAGTGGGAACGTAGTGAAAACAAAAGAAAATATGTAATATTTTAAGTAAAATAATGAAATAAATATTTCAGATGGGCAACCATTTCCCAAGAATGGTAACAGCAACAGTAAAAGGCAAGCCCCGTTACCACCAGTGAAAGTCAACAAGAATAGAGAGAAGGTAATTTAAGTCTTTTTCCCTTTTGAGTTTTTAAGTGAAAAATTTTAATACTAACATCCCTGATTTCCCGTGGCTACCCTCCTTTGAGCGGTATACAGCGTGAAGCTAAAAAATAACTTTTAGGTCCACGCAATCAAAGTTACGGGAGACAACTAGTATATAATATAATATGTACAACCCTTATTTTCATTTTGATCGCTTAAAAAAATAGAGAAATTTGCACAAAATACTCTAAAATTTGAGACAAAAATAAATTTCATAAAGTAAAGAAAAATGTAGCAGTATTATTATAAGTACTATTGCTATAATATAAGGGACAGGCGTTGTGTTATTATTGTAAAAGATGTTTATTGGGATTATTGGCTGAGAAAAATATCTAGTAATCTGTCATCAATGTTCTTTTTCCACCTTATCATTTCTAACTAAAGGCTACGCTTTGAACAAATAGAAAGCTTTTATTTAATTTACTTACTTTACGCTGTGTGTCACAATAGAGGCGGGGGAATCAACTTTTCGCCCAATTTTTGAAACATTGCGTGTTGAGTGGCGAAACTCATCAGTGCGCTTTGTCTTCTTACTATAGCGAGGAAATGGAAATAATTAATTCCCCCTATTGGGAATAAAACAGGCAGCCTTATTAAAGACGAAATATGTATAGCAACAATTATTATATTAAATTTAAATTTACAGTTCCTACAAAGCGATGCCGGCAAATACCTCCAAAATTGGGCCCAGAAGATGAAAAATCCCCAAAAACCCATAAAAAAAACCAAACCCGAAATGTTCAATCTAGAAGATTCTATGGTAGAACTAGTGAAGAACGAAAACGGTGAATATGAGATTCACCAACCAAACCCTGCAATATCACAAAATACGTTGAATAAACTTAAGAAATTATATGGGGAGAAGGTAGAAGAAGCTAAAAAAGTGGGCCAGAGGACAGAAGAAGAAGTTAAGAAGATAACAGAAGACTTGTCTAATGTGGATTTGGAATAAATGGTTTTTTAAAATAGAAATTTACTTTTTTTAATAGTAGTTTTATTATAGTCAGTCAGTCAGTTCGGTTCAGTCTGCATTCGGGGGCAAGGGAATGCAAGACTAAATATGACATTGAGCATGGTAGAGATCTTTTGTAAGAATTGATCTCTTTGTGCTAAGGTTTTTTTTTAAATTTTTCGGTGTAAATTTTTTGTTAATAAATATTGTGGGTTGGTGGTGTACCAGATTACTTTGGGATGGGCACGGATCACCCGCCTCCACCCTCTCCATCCTAGTTGAATTAGGTCATTTGACACATATTAAATCGTATTCAGGAGAAAAGAGAAGAAAAGAGTGTTTTAGTGGTAGGTTCTGGCTGCATACTCTACTATCTATGAAGTCCTAATTCCCAAGTAGAAATCGAACCTACCCCTCCGCCTTTTACCCACGACGGCCTAATATTTTCTCTATCTTCATAAAACTCTTCTGTTACTAAGTGACTGACAGACAACGCACAGCTGATACTACGCGACGTAGAATGATGCAATCTGGCATGTAGCTTCCTCGTGGAGTGTAGGGGACACTAAAAACGAATTCCACAAATTCCAACGGGGACAGGATTAAACAAGATATTACATTTTATCCATTCAAACGAAGTTGCGAGGTACGACTGGTTGTATATATGTAATAGTACATAGACGCTATTTACATCTCTGTTAGAATGTCAAACGAATACTTTGTTGCAATTTGTTAAGAGATAAGGAGTCAGCTTCGAGGTATAAGAAGAGGCGATTTTAGGTATTTTTAAAAGGATAAGGTAGTTAAGTAAGATTTTTCTTAGCTTCACGTTGTATACAACACACATAAGGGTGGTCAGAGGAAACCTGGGAACCAAATGTATATAGTACGCCGAATTTATGGTGGCGTTGCGTATTGAGTGTCAGAACTCTTCGCGCTTTGCCTCGACATCAGAACGAAGAAATGAAAATATTGAAATTTCATTCCCTCGAGTGGGAATTGAACTCATATTCACAGTCATACCCTGCGTCACGATGGTCTTTATTGATAATGTATGAAAAAAAATGAGTAGGATGTAGCAATATGGTCCAATTTTACTTTATTAAACCATCCATAAAATTATTAAGCAGACAATTGAAATTCCTATTTTTATATTGAATGTTTTTACGGTTCTAAATTTCATGGAAACTAACTGCCATATGGATTGACATATAGATAGTCACGAGGAATCTATAAGAATTCAACTTATACCGTTCAATTACGGGAACTTGGATGGAACCTTGGATGGAAATACTTGGTTTCCTCTGACTGCCTTTAGACCAGTACCCTCTAGGGTACGGAAACGCATAGAACTGCTAAATCGCTTCAAGCTATGACTTAAACGGACGCAGAGTACCTAATGCTTTTATTTGCTTCAGCCGAGAATTGAAGGCGTAATCCGATTATAGTTAATAGTCCCATCACGGTGTGTATCTCTATAGAAACCGGTGCTACAAACATATGCACTATAATAAAGTTATAGTGGAAAATGGTTGGTAAATGTATTTTTTTTGTTCTAGTTTTTTTTTAATTTTTATAGAAGTGCAGTTAGAACTTAGTGATAAGTCACATAGATTTTCATTTTCTTATCTCTTCTTTCTCTTTTCTATTTATTAGCTCTGCATTTTTTGCAACGACACAATAAATTTGAAAACTAACGGTTAATGATTTTTTTTGAGTTTTACCAACCGACTGGTTGTGGGTTCGATCCCCCACTCGAGGAGATGAAATATTTACTTAAATTTATATTTCAATTTCTTCGCTCTGGTGTCGAGGCAAAGCGCGGCGTTGAGTTCTGCCACTCAATACGCAATGCCTCCAGAATTCGGCAGAAAGTGGGGAACGGCGTGTTTTACACTAGGTTCCCTCTGCCTACCCTGCTGTGTGCGGGATATAGCGTGAAGCTGAAAAAAAAATATATAAAAAAAGAAATATAAAAAATATATATATATAAAATAAAATTGGTTTTTGGAACTTTTTATGGAACGGATTATAATTACTGATTGACATTAACGATAAAATTGCAACAAATATAAGGAAAAACTATGTAATATAGAACTTATTATTAAGCTAAATGATCTAAAATCAAAATCTTAAAATTTATAAAAATAATTGAGTTTGAAATAATGCATAGTAAAATGGCACATGAGATAAGAATTTATATTTTTTTTAAACTATAGATTTTTTTGTTAAAACCTAGTTCAAACATACTATGTTTTATTATTTTACGTGAATTTACAAATCAAATTTTGTCCTGAGCATTACAAATTCAAGAATGACCTACAAACTTATGGGACAGTTCAAATATGTGTGAGCTACTGCGTCCTCATTACTACACTTCCGTCCCCCGTTGTCCACCGATTGAGGCATTGCGTATTGAGAGGCGGAACTTAACGCCGCGCTTTGTTTCGTTACCACAGCTAGGAAATGAAAATATAAAATATTGCATTGCCCCGAGTGGGAGTTGAACCCACAACCGTTACGTTTACAGTTGCACGCTTAAGTAAGTATGTATGTCCCTGCACCACGACGGCCTATAGTTAGTTATTGTTACATACGTGTCACGTTTTTTTTTTGCGGTTTTTATTTCGTGGAACGTGGAGAAAGTAGTGGAGGGGAGGAGGGGAGGAAAAATAACTAACACGTAACATAAACTAACTAATTAAAAAATACATTTCTTTCACCAAAAATCTTTAAAATACTTATAATCAAAGTACACAAAATTCACCATAACGAAATGAAAATTAAGAGGTCCAGGTTCAAATCCTGTAATAATATAATAATATTTCCAATTTCAATATATGTATAGCACGTACCTACATCAAAAAAAATATGAAAAAAAATGTACCTTTCTACCGAAAAAAAAAGTTAAAATTTAAAAAGTTTGAACGTCAAACGTGTCAGAATGTCGAAATTGCATCACGGTTCAAATTTAAATCGTACCCGCAATTACTTTGGGCCGGGTCAAAATTAAAGACGCCCAGAAGTCAAAAATTTCCACAAAAAATTTTGTATGGGGCGGTGCTTATAGGGAAAAATGTATGTGGTCATACAATTTGTTCTCTAAGGCGATGGTTGTAAGTTCGATTCTTGCTTGAGGCAATTTCCACTCAATTGTAAGTAATTAGCCATGTTTTGTTCAGTTGGTATTTTTTCCAAGATCTTTTGAGGAATTATTTGAGCGCGAATCTGTGAACGTTTGGATGTGCCTTTTGTTGTATTTTTTTTTGTATTTGTATGTAAAATATGATACGCATGTTTAAATAATTAATGAAGTATGTTTAAATTTATTTAGAAGAGTATTCTAAGAATAAAAAAATAATTCACATTGATATTTTTTAAAATATTTTTTTAGCTTCAAGAGGGAACCTAGTGTTACAACGCCCGGTGTATTGCGTGTTTGAATACCTTACTCTCGTACCTTTATCTAAATAAAAAAAAATCAATGACGAATAGTGATTTAGAGGAAACTTAGTGGTGACACACTCTGTTCTCCATTGTTCTTTCCAATTTTAGAGTTGCGTTACTCTACACCGCGCTTTGTATTGTTTCCAGTGATAGAGCGAAGAAATGAAAATAATCTATTCCCACGAGTGAGAATCGAACTCACAATCGTCATGCTTACAGTCAGACGACGTGCTAGAGTCACGACTACTTCGAGATATAGGTACCTATATAAAATAGAATTAGACATGCCGCCTCCATTGTTCCAACATCGCAGTCACTTTTATGACGGAGTTGAACCACTAAATATTCTTCGAAACAGTTTTTCTCAAAAAACAAAACGAAGAAAATTTTACTTAATTTTTTTGGACAAAATTCAAAACGTTTTGCGCGATTTTATTGTAATTATTTATAAGAAACCCAACAGCATGTTGCGGGCGAATCGGTGTTTATTAAATTTAATTGTTCGCTTTTAATTACGTATAATAATTATTGTTTTGCATCAATCGGGACTCGAATTTGGGACCAATTATATGTTATTTCTTTATAATTTCGAAGTTTTGAAGTTTTTAAGACAAGACGGTACGGTACTAAAGAAAATTCAAGAGTAGAGGCCGTCGTGGTGCAGTGGGTTAGTGTCTGGCTGTAAACGTGATGGTTAGGGGTCCGATTTTACTAGGGGGAATTTCTACTTTTGACCATACTACGGCGACACAAAGAGGAGGGTTATGATTTTGACCTGTATATAGGTAATATGTTCATTAGTTCCTCTAAAGCTTCTAATATATGTATACTTTTCAAAAGTATTTATTTTATTAGCCTTTTAGTCGCCAATTTGCTTGCATGAACATGAGGTATAATTTCTAAAATCAAAAATATATGGGCATATTTTTTTTCTCTAAATCTACCCAATATATGATTTGAATAGTCCATCTAATGGCAAACATGTTATAACATTCTTTTTATAATATACTTATGAAAAAAGATTTCAATAATAATGACATAAGCTGATACGTCTACGCGGAGAAGGCGGCAACAGTAGGCACTATTAACCTTAGTGTTACCTGGGTTCATATAAAATAGTTAAATTTAACGAACATGTGTTGTTCTGCAAAAATCGTATTACCAATTAAAAGTCCAAAATAATTGAAATAAAAATTCTCGCTCTCTTATGTATTACTTGTATGTTGTTTATTTAATTAGATATATTGAATTTTGAATTTGGAATTACTTCAAATGATTTTTTTTTCTTTTATATTTTTTGAAGCTGCTTTTTTAGTAGTCGAAGTTTGGTTTTATTTTTTTTTAATTAACACTCTATCCTATGAAGATGTTGCGCGGCTTTGTACTCATTCAGATATTGAAATAGTCGTTCAATTTATAAAATGACTTTATTTTTGAATTTAATAAATAATAATTTCTAAATTTTCTGATTTTTTTTATATAATATTTTACTTCAACAGTGAGTAGGAACATACGAATACGTAGTAAGTACGAATAGTCGTATTTTTTAATTACGTTGACTTAGAAGCTTAATTCCTTATGTACTCGAAGAGACTGCAGACCTGGATATTTTATATATAACTACTCTACGTGAGCTTGATTTCTCTACGTGTACCTTAAAAAATGTTCTTGACAAGCGTACAGACGGACAACAACGTGACTTATAATGATTTCGTTTTTACATTTGACTTACCAAATGAAACTCTTATAGAATCCACAACCACAAAAAGATAGAAATTGGTCACTAAGGTCACTCTGTCTATTTCAATTACTATTAATACATAAGTAATATGTGGTGGTTAAAAATCCTACGCGGCATTTTCAAAGTATATATTCACTCATTCAAAATGTCTTTGCAAATTTTATAAATTATTTTTCGTTAATAAGTTCCTGCTATAATGAAAAATTTCCGGACAGACAGATAGACGGTAACTAATGATCTTTTCGGATTTAATTGATGGTTTAAAGGGTGTAGTAATTTTGGCTGGCTCGAAGAGGTCGTGGGTTCATTGTCAAGGACAGATTTTGTTTGTGATCGTTGATTTTGTTGCCAGCTCTTCTCTGCAACACTATCTTGTGAGACTGTGCTTGTTGTAGCTTCCTGTAGGAATGACACTACTGACATTTCTATATAACTTGACGATTTTAAAGTACTTGTAATGGCTTAATTGAACAAAGAATATATTAATTTTAATTTTCGTCGTGTGTTCGACTTTTCAAACGTGGCGTTGAACTCCGCTATTCAACATACAAAGACGTCCATTCCTGCAAAGAACAGAATGTCTTAACATTACATTTTTTTCTCACTATCCTATTACTCGGAATGTTTGAAGGGTTTAGTTTTGATTCATTAATTAATTTATGGAGGAGGCTATCGGGCATGTCAAGGACAGTGTTGGACTATGAATGGTAGTTGTGAATTCGATTTCCATTCCGAAGATGAAATTATTTTTATTTTTCCACTCTGGTAGATAAGTCATTGAGTTTCGTCACTTAATACGCAATGTCCTTAATATTGTTCAGAAAGTGATGAGCAGAATGTCTCAACAATAATTCCCTTTGCCTACTTTTGAAAATACTTTATCAATAACTGATTTTTTTGATGAAAGAATGAGTGTTTAAAAGTCGTTGAAAGAACTAATAAAATAAACGTTATGCTGTGTAACATAGATTTGCCTATGTTCTATTTTGTATGAGTAGTTAATGCGTCAATTTCTTTATAGGCGCTCGTGGCGCAGCGAGATCGCTCAAGCGTAATCGCGACGGAGCGTAATCGGTTGTGGGTTCGATTCTTTCTTCTTGGGTTGGGTTAAAGAGACATTTCCCGGTCAGCTAAGAATACAAAGCGCAATGTTGAGTTCTTCTACTCAACATCTAAAAAATGGCTGGAAGGAAAAAAAAAATGGTTCCCTCTGCTTAGTAAGATATATGCGAAATATAATGTGAAACTATAAAATCCTCTTTACCTACCACGTCAAAAGCAAAAGGTTACTCCCAATACAATAAAAACTCTAAATTGACATTAATCATAATGAATATGTATAAATAAAAACAGGTGTACCACAAGGTACGTTTTGGGACCGATTTTGTTTTTTCTTTATCGTGTAGGTAATGTATGGTAAAAAAAGGGATGAATCACAAATTGTATAGAAGTTTACCCTTTTTTAGTTCATAAAAAAAAGGTAATAGAGGTAAAATGCGACATTCCGCCACCGTTGCTCATAAGTCACATTGAAGATTAACTGGATTGACATTAAGAATGATTTTTATATGCTACGACTTTTGTAGTATATTTGTTTTAGCTTAATGCTGAATTCCGCATAAATTCTCTTCGCCTTTAAACTATTTGTAGATAAAGTAGAAACAGTAGAAACTTTAGGGATGATTTACTATTCAGTTCCTTCAAAATACTTGAGATAAGGTAGTGTTTCATAGACAGATATATGACATTCTTATCAAGATGAACAAATAAATTAACCATTTTTTTGTTTGATGCAAAATTTTACGAATACTAATTTTTGAACTGTTCGTTCCTCAGTTTGTTCTTAAAAACAAATGGAATAAGGGGAACTATGCTATATATACGTCTCCTATTGTCTTCCCTTACCTCCCTACTTTTACCTCCAAGAAGCGCCGATTCGAGTCACGCTACGTATTTTTTTATGTTTTCTAAATTACTATCGTGTCCTTAGTGTCGATTAACTAATATAAAATAATAAAATATTAAAAAGCGTGAACATAAAAAAAAGGAATATATTAGTAGTAGTATCTCAAACTAATACTCTATGAAAAAGAAATAATTATTTGCTGTCGCTAAATATATTGAGTGACATGCCATTTACTAGAAAATTATTTTACTATTTTAGATACAATATTTACGACATATGGTTATCGTTATATACAATCTACGTCTATAAGTATATAAAATACCTCCATTACTGAGATACTCACAGACAATGCTGAGATGAAATTACTGGACATAGAAAGTTGAAAATTGGCATTCCCTACATTCCCTAACCTACCTAAGGTTCTAGAGTGTTTGGCATTAACCAAACAAAAAAAACTATTTGTCCGTAAGGATTTCTCGAAATCCTGACGGATAAACGGAATCTCCCATTTTACATATTAAAAATCCATAAGGTATCACAAGCAAATACAATATATATAAAAATAGTATACTTTTTTAAAAATTTAATATAAAAATCGTGTCGTAGTCGCAACGATCTCGTAACCTATAAAGGTTCTAAATAGTTTTTATTATTGATGACTCTAGGGCAGACGTGAGTGGAGTTTCAATGTAAAAAATACTATAAGGTATTTTGTTTGTCTGTTCATCCTTTGTCAATCATTTGTCGTATTGGCTTTGACTTTCTTTATTCTTAAAGTATGTATATGTATGTATATGATTATAAATAACTAATTTTTATCTGTGGCTTTATCGTATGGTCAAAAGATAAGTGTGGAAGGCGATAACTAAGGGCTCGTATTTAGAAGCCGCTCTCAAGTCATTTTCATGATGCCATTTTCATTTATGAATGACATTTTCATTATCTTAAGATCGATCTCAGAGTTGAGTGTTTATAAATACGAACCTAAGCAAGAGATGTGTATAACACATGACGCATTCTATATGGTTTAAACCAGTAGTTCCTGAGATTAGCGAGTTCAACTAAATAAGTTTTTCAGGCTTGTTATATTAAATAAGTGTAGATTCCAATTGATCTTTGCATACTTAGAAATGTCTCGAAAATTAGGCAGAAAAGATATTATTATTGTATTGCCACTTAAACTATGTACAACTGCCGAGTTTCGCGATAATACATACGAAAATACAATTGGGGCTAAATTTAGTTTCCTTGATTTTATTAAATAGTTAAATTGTTGTTATATAGTTACACTATGACGTAGTGATATAAGGGTGTGGCTCTATAGGTGACGGTTGTGGGTTCGATACCCACTCGTGGAGGTGATGTATTTAATATTTTCATTCCCTCGTCCTGGTACGAGGTAGTCCCACTAGCACCACTGATATTATAAATGTGAAAGTTTCTAAGGGTGCTTGGATTGGTTGAAGGATGTTTGTTCCACTTTAACGCAAAAACTACTGAACGGATTTAGATGAATCTTTAAAGTCATATATCTTATACATCAGAATAGTACATAGGCAATTTATGTAAAGATTTTGTTTAATCAGTCTATAATATAAAAATAAGATTAAGCGGGCGAAGCCGCGTTTGGATCGCTAGTATGTTATAAAATCTAATATACAATGTAATAAACAAATGAAATTGTTAAGCATTTAAGTTTTTAAAGTAATATTTGAGACACGCCTATTTGTCTCGCCATATGAGGTCGCCTCAAAAAAGGATACCAAGTTACACTTGTAATAAAATTGTAAACTTAACTGACGTTTTTTGTCTTTGATGGTATTGGTAGTGGGTTCGATAATAAATGGTATGATGTATTTTAAAAACTATAAATAAATATGATTTTTCTTTTTTTTTTAGCTTAACGCTGCCGCGCACAAAATATTGTAGGCAGATGGAACCTGGGAACCTTCCGTTCCACATTTTCTACTGAATACTAAAGATATTGCGTATTGAGTGGGAATGCGCTTTGCCTCGTTACCAGAGCGAGGAAAGGAAAATATTAAAATATTTCAATACCATGGGGACTTAGTGGGAATCGAACCCACAATCGTCGCACGCTTCTCCCTCTACGCCACGACATACGTACGTATAAACCTACTTTAAGATATGACGATATTGTCATAAGAATAGATAAGAGTAGCCGCGGGAGTCCCTAGTTTTAGAAAAAAGTATACTTAAGCTTGAAATAAAAAAAAAATGTAACTTGTATCATTTTGTTTTTTCATTTGAACTACGCTTTGGACTCGGACATAATCTGTGGGAGCATTGTGCGAAAGAGATAAATGTATGAGGCTGTTGCGTGTCGCAGTGGGACATTTGGGAATGTTTATATTTAAATAATATATATTTCCCCGCTCTGGAAGGAAAACGCAGCGTTGAGTTCCGCCACCCAACACGGAATGTTTCGAAAATACGGCGATGCGTGGGTAACGGAGTGTACACAACACAAGGTTCCCTCTGCCTCTACTGTTATGCAGGAAAAAGCTGAAGAAGCTGTGTTATGCAGGAAAAAGCTGAAGAAGCTGTGAAGCAGAGACAAGTGTAACTTAGTATGGTAAATATAAATTTTTTTACATATGAAGATGTTATTGTTTTATTTCCTTATAAGCATGTCCTTTAGAGGATAATTTCTTTAGAGAAATTTTGTAGTTTGGTTGAATGCGCTAATCTTAGAACCTATAAGTTTAAATTAAAAAAATCTTTTTGAGTTGGATATTACATTTATCTGTTTCACGCTGTAACCTGCCTATAGCAGGGTAGGCAGTAAGAACCTAGAAACCTAGCGTTAAGACACTCCGCTTCTATAAAGACATTTCTGTTCCCCACTGTTCGCCGAATTTTGGAGGCATTTCGTGTTGAGTAGCGAAACTCAACACCGCGGTTGGTCGCGTTGTTAGAGCGAGAAAATGAAAATATTTGATATTTCATTTTCACAGATGGGAATCAAACTCACAACCTGCCGCACGTTTTACAGGCGTACCCTTGTGACCCTGCGCCGCGACTGGCCTGCAACTAAATATTCAGTTATTTTTAATTTATAACCAATATTTATAACTTAAAAACAAATATTCTAACTTAAATTTCAATAACAAAAAGCGACAGCCATGTTACAAATCTGTAGACAAATCTCCTCATCAGATATCCCTTTCTTTATACCTACAAAAGAAAGAGATAGGAAACACATTTTTTTCAACCAGTTATGACTCGGGCGGAGATCATAAAGAATTCAAAAATGATATCCTACGACGGATGTTTAGAATGTTTACTTTGATACTTTATATTTAAAAAAAGAAACGAGACAAATAAAAAAATAAAAAATCGATCAGGTGTGAGTCGCATACGCCCACTGATGGTTCCGTACTAGTATCAGAAGTGTAGGTCAACGGCAAGTACAAGTTTTATATGAATGAACTACAAATGTAAGTATGAATGTCTTTTTCTTATTAAATACCTAAAATGTTCACTTTTCGATTTTGTCCTTTATTTGTATTGTAAGTTCTCACTTCGTTCCACATTTCATAACTGTAGTAAGACTACGTTCCTATAGGTTATGATTACGCGGCGAATTTCATATTAACTGCAGCAAAACAACTTTTTCCAAGCGACCAAAGACCTGATTTTTTTATTTTGATTTCAGCTTGAAACCTCCACACGATTACGAAGTAAATGGTTTTAACAGATGGAACAACAAAGTGATCCTATGAGGGTTCCGTTTTTCCTTATGCGGTATGGAATCCTAAAAAGAAAAAAAATCTCCTTTCTCATAGGTCTTAAACCGGGTGTCCTTAGATAATATCTTTTATTGAATAATAAAGAAAAAAAACGCGCCGATACTATCTCAATCGTATGAAGAATAGCCCTTCTGTTGCTTTTTTAAATATTTTTGTATGAAAGTTATGTTTATTTTATTTATTTATGTGTAGATTATAAATTAGTGGATGTCTCAGTTTAGCTTTGGCGGCTTTTGAATTGCTTTAAGTTAAGTTACAGACACTCAGATACGTTTAACCTGTATTCGAGGCCATTGCGCAACTAAACACTGCGTTTTGTCATAACAGAGCAGGCAAATAGAAATTATCTATTCTAACATTATAAAGCCAAGCCAATCGTGGCGCAAGGACACAAACGTCTGCAAACGAGACAGGTTGTGGGTACGATTCCCATTCAAGGAAATAATATATTTAATATTTTCTGTTGAGTTCTGCCACTCAAACCGCAATGCTCCAAGAGCTCGGTGGAAAGTTGAGAACGGAATGTGTGTTAATGAGAAATGGACAGTCTTAACACCAGGTTCCCAAGTTCCCTCTGCCTACCTTGTTATGTGCGGGATGCAGCGTGAAGCTAAAAAAACAATATAAATCTGTTTGTTTGATTAAATGCTCTAATCTTAGAAACTATTGTTTAAAATTGTAGAATTATATTAGTGTAAAGTCATGTTCACGAGGAAAGCTAAATGCCATTAATAGGTATATTACGTTCAGTCAGTCAGTCAGTCAGTGAGTCAAAGTTACATCTCGTACCTTAAATATGTCCTGTGTTGTACACAACGAGAAGATATTTCTATTTGATTATGTGGGCAAAACCGGAAGTAAAACCTTAATCAAATTAAATCAGCTTCACGCTCTATCCCGCACACAGCAGAGTAGGCCGAGGGAACCTAGTGTCCATTCCTCACTTTCCGCCGAGTTCTGGAGGCCTTGTGTGTTGAGTGGCGGAACTCAACGCCGCGATTTGTCTCGACAACAGAGCGAAGAAATGAAAATATAAATGTAAATAAATATTTCACTTCCCCGAGTGGGGATCGAACCCACAACCAGTCGATTTTACAGTCACACTTTGTGCCCCTGCGCCACGACTGGCCTCAAACCTAGTTTAAATGTAATCGGTCTCTCTAGTGAGAATCGAGCCCATTTGGTAATGGGCTTCGCGTTTATAGTCATATGTTTGTCAACTATGCAACAGCAAAATAATATCAAATCAGCTTCACGCTGTATCCCGCACACAGCAGGGTAGGCAGAGGGAACCTAGTGTTAAGACACTCCGTTCCCCACTTTCTGCCGAATTCTGGAGGCATTGCGTGTTGAGTGGCAGAACTCAACGCCGCGCATAACCTCGACACCAGAGCAAAGAAAATGGAAATATAAATTTAAGTAAATATTTCATCTCCTCGAGTGGGGATCGAACCCACAAGCAGTCGGTTTTATATCGTATGGTGCAGCGGCGCCACGACTCTTGAGTATCTTGAGACGCCTTTCTCATTTATAGATTATTATTAAAATATATATAGCATTAAAGCTGTTTTCGTGGTGCGTGAATTATTAAGTGATTATTTTATAATTTATTGATTTTGTTTTAGTTGACGCCGTTTCGTTGTAGTGAGTCTGTGTATGAGCAGTGCACGCGATGGTTGTAGGTTCGATGTATCAAGTATCTTTTTCTTAGTTTCATGTTATATCCCGCATGTAGCAGGGTAGGCAGAGGCAGAGTGTTAAGACACTCCCTTCCCGACTTATCGCAAAACTTTCAAAACATAGCACACATTTTTGTTGTTATCAGAGCGAGAAAATGAAATAAATTAATTTCCTCGAGTGCGCTCGCACTCCGTTTTCGTTTCCATTTCCGTTTCTCACTTTCCGCCGAATTTTGAAGCGTCGCGCGTTGAGTGGCGGATTTAAACGCCGCGCTTTTGTCCCGTCGCCAGAGCGAAGAAATGAAAAAATTAGATATGTCATAGCCCCGAGTAAAAATCGAACTCACAGCCGTTGCGTTTACAGTCGACCCTTGTGCTCTTGAGCCACGCCGGCCTACTAAATATGATAAAATATAATAAAAGCTAAATAAAAACGCTTCGAAACACTAAAATTTGTTCTTTAAAGTGCATTTTTTTATTTTTTATTACAGCAATTTTTGTATGACAATACATTCGGTAATATTTTGTTCGTGCTGTCAAAAAGATGCAATAAAATTTCAAGTTAGTTCTTAACTTAGTTTTTTGTCCAGATTTTCGTGATTTTTGTTAAAAATCTAAAAATATAAATAAATGACAATTTGTAGTTTTCTAATATTAGTGTAAACCGCCGCGTTGGGTTCCACCACTCAACAACAATATCTCGAAAATTTAGCGGAAATTTAACCCCGTATAGAAAGAGGTGTATGTAGGTTCCCTTGAAACTTAAAAAAGACGCTTGAAGTAAAAAAAAGATTCTAAAAGACAGACAGACATACGTATTTATTTTGTTTCTATATAAGCATTTATGTATGGAATTCGCAAACCAGTTCATAAAGTGCTACCCAACAAATTTATTATATACACATTTGTCCCGCTGTTAAGGTTAAGTTGGTTCCGTTATTTTTTTTGTATGGTGAAAATGTTTACCTGATTTTTTAACTTTTTAATTTTAAGAGAGCTTAGTGAGAAATCCCTCCTTTTGAGTTCTCCTTTGAGGCCGTGGCGCAATGATACAGCATCAGACTCTGAACGCGACGGTTGTGGATTCGATTTCCGAAGACAGCGAAGAGTTCGAATGAGTAGTTCCGCCATTCGACATGTCTCGATAATTGGGTGGTGTGTGGAGAACGTAGTGTCTTTATACAAGCTGCCTATGCTGCTATAAAATAAATGTCAAATTAGTCCCGCGCTGATAAATTATCATAATTTTTCTTTCGAAGTTATCTGAAGACTTAAAACAAATTTTATGTAATCTTTCTTATAAAGTTTTTAATTAAAGCTAAACATAAAATAACATTAGCTGTTTTATTGTATTAAATGTTTTCCGCATTATCTTATAAGATAATTGTTGGTTTAAAATAATTCAGCCGATTGGAAATCGAACCCAGAACGGGTGAGCTGTTGTGTTTGCAGTCAGTCCTATTGCGCTATGATGGCCTATATTTATTTATATATTTACTTTTTCGCATCACGCTGTATCCCGCAGTACATAGAGTAGGCAGAAGAAACATAGCGTTAGGACACTCCCCACGTCTCTACTTTTTGCCGGTCGAGGCATCGTGAAAATATTAAATATTTTATTCCCCCCGAATAGGAATCGAACTCACAATCGTCAAGTTTACGCTGCCACGACGGCCTGTGCCTGATATCAAATATATTTAATTCGATGCGGGTCCCGTATTCAAACTTGATGATCCTATTTTATGTGTTGTGGTTAAATATGCGGTTAAATAGAAGGAAACGCTATAAAATGAACGGTAAGTCTATTCGAATTCGGTTTGATGTAGTAAGTTTGTATATAGACTGTCGTGGTGCAACGGCACCCTAGAGACTTGACATTACACGCGACGGTTTTGGGTTCGATTCGCACTCGGGGTTTTTAATTATATATTTATTTGTTCTGGTAACAAGACAAAGCGCACGTGAGACGTAAAGAGTTTAATTTTAAAAAAGAAGCCGCTTATGGCGCAGGGACACAAAGTGTGACTGTAAAACCGACTGGTTGTGGGATCGATCCTCACTCGAGGAGGTGAAACATTTATTTAAATTTATATTTTCATTTCTTAGTTTTGGTGTCGAGACAAAGCGCGGCATTGAGTTCTGCCTCCAGAATTCGGCAGAAAGTGGGGACAGGAGCAACGGAACGGAACGGAACTGCTGTGTGCGGGATACAGCGTGAAGCTGATTTATTTATTTTTCTGATTTTATTTAATTTTAAATAATTAAAATTGTCTAAATAATAAATAATTTCTTATCTTTTTTCGATCTCGTACCTACTAAAAAAATTTACAATCCTAGAACATTGTTTCACCTACTGTTATTGTCGTTATATTGTTTAAGAAATATTTTAAGCATTATTGTTGTCGTTTAACTATTTTATTTTAACTATAACAGTTAAGTTTTAACGGTTATTGCTGTTACCTAATAATATTTTAAGAAAAGAACGGTAACTTTTAACTAATTCTTATGAAGGACTTCTTAATTACTTATAACGGCATATTTAACAAAAGATAACTTTAGAAAAGATAGAGAGAGATAAGGGTGGTAGAATGTAGGTACAATTTCTGCTAAATGTATTTTTTTTTAGCTTTTCATTTTTACTTATCCCTTATATAGGAATGGTTCGTATATATAATATATGTATATTTTAATTTTTACTCGAGAGTATAAATTATTTTCTTGCTCTGGGAAGAAGTCAAAAAGCGGCGTTGAGTTCTACGAAATATTTCGAAAATTGGTTCGTGGGAAGGACAGTGTCTGTACACTAGGTTAGCAGCTTACTACATACGGGATACTATATGCGTGACATAAAAATATATTTAAATATATAGCAGGGTAAAAGAGAAAAAAGAAGAGTCTAGATTCTAAATACTTTGTTCTCTACCTTCTTCCGTATTCGAAGCATTGCATTATGAGCGAAAATCAACACTACTCTTTATAGAAATTAAAGAACGAAGGATAAAGGATACCAATTAGTCATATTAAAAAATATTTAAAAATATATAAAAATAAAAGAAAAGCAAAAAAAATAACAAATAACAATAACGGCTTATTGCGTTTTCCTGAGTAGCAGAATAGTCAGAAAGAAAGAATATAGTGTTAAAACACTCCATTTTCCAATTTCTCCTAACTTTTGAAACATTGCATGTTTAGTGGCAGAACTCAACGACGAAAGACGCCGTTAATAATTCTTTGGTAAATCTATGACTCTAGAAAAACCTTTCATTACTATCGGACTTGAAAGACATTCCAAGAATTAAGAAAACAATTGGTTTACAAGAATTTTAAGGTGTCAACCTGAATGAGTCACTGAACAGGTAACTTTATTAGTCATTAGACGCCACCGTGGCGCCGTGTGACAGCGTCTGACTGTAAACGCGACGGTTTTGGGTTCGATTAAAACACGGAGAAATGAAATATTTGCATTTCTTCGTTATCGTAATAAGACGAAACGCAGCGTTGGGCCCTGTCACTAAAATTCAGCAGAATTTGCAGAATTTCTAAAATTGTGCAATGCTTGGGGAACAGAGTGTAAAGACACTGTGCTTATTAGGTTCAGTCTGCCTACCCTGCTATATGCAGAATACAGTGTGAACCTAAAAAATAAATATTTTTGTTTACCTTGTGTTAGAATAACTACGGAGTTAGTAATGTATCATTTTTATTAGCTTTTCTGGCGTGAAAAATATAACATAATGCCAATGCCAACATTTGCGTCGATTTAATACCATTTAAACGCTAATTGATGTCTCTGAGTGCGTCAGTAAAAGAAACATTTCTATAACTGAATAACTCCTTTAGCTCAAGTAACTAGGTATTATGACAAAGAAATGAAAAATGTACGTCGGGGTTATAAGGTAGCGAGCTTAGATGAAGCGAGAGCGGAAAGCGATCAATTTGTATAAACTCTAAATCTCTAAAATCTCTCTAAATCTAAATCTACTTTTCCGTTACTAACATATAACGGACAAATGAAACTACTGAATTTAGAAACGTTGCTATTTAGTATGTTAGGGAATACAGAGGGACACTAAGAATTAAGAATTTCTTAAAATTGCCACAAAAATGGTAAAAAACGGGATTTTACGTTACGTTATATTTAGCTCACACAAAAAAAGTTGCAAAGGCAAAGTTACAGCTACTCTAATATATTTAAAATTTTGCTGTATGATAATCTTATAGTAAATATAGTTTAAGAAACATTTGAAGTTATATTTAGATATTAAATTGTTTACTCTGTAATAATCAGCCCGCTGATCCTCTAACAGTGGTCTCACCACCAAGTGACAGATGAACACACAATAAATCACAACGATAGAGACCCACAACTCGAAACGCTAAGTTAAGCTTTAAAGGTTTGTGTTAAGGGGAAGGACGAATTTAAAAATAATTATATCCCATACAAAGCGCGATGTTGAGTTCCGCTACTGTCTTATAAATGCCTTAATAATCAGGCGAGCACTGGAAAATGGGGTGTCTTAAAACTAAGTTCTCATTTTAACCCTCTGATTATCCTGCTATACTCGGAATACAGTCTACACGTAACCAAAGACTACTTACTGTAAAGTACTTGAAACGTCGGATTTCAAAAATGTATAATATTAAAAAAAACATGGCGAATCCGGTTAAAGTGTTTTATTTTAAATGTGTCAATCGCTGAAACTGTTGATTTAATAATTATATCCAAATAAAAGTCCACGTCCACCAAACCAACTCCACATAGAGTCTAAGTTCAGCTTGGATATCCAGATGGAGTGGACTTGGACTAGTGGATGATAGTAGGTTTTTTGTAGGCAGGAATGATCTAGTGTTAAGTCACTCTATTCTCCATTTGTTGTTTCTTCTTTTAAGAGATATTAAGTGTTGTTATTTCATTTGTATTCGTGGTGTAATTAGAAAGGAAGGAAGAGGTCGTTATGAATCAGCGGCACAGCGACTGGTTGTAGTTTCGATTTCTATTCGGCGGAATGTGGGAAACGCAAGTGTCTTAACGCGGAACGCAGTGTCTTTATATTAGATTTTAAAATGGGTACCTGCTACTGCCTACACTTTTATACGATGTGCGGCATACAGTGTGGAACTAAAAAAGAGAAAAAAAAAACTATAGCAAGGTACACGCGAGTAGATAAAAATAGGAATGTACAAAGTTATTTACGCATGAAGCCTAAATAACTTCCAATGTTGCAATTATATTCTCATTATTATTTTTCTTTTTTTCAATAATTTGGAGGAAACAAGACAATTTATTGAATAAAAAGAAAACAGTCATGACCTCAGTTATAAACTAAACTAAATTTTTTGAACTACAACGCTTAACCTTCTCCTTAATAAAATTTTACACGGTATGTAAGTAAGACTAGTTAGTATATTTGTGTCTTTGCTATGTGGGCGTTAGATGGATATTAGAAATAGTTATTTATTTACTATTTCGCTCTGGTAACAAGACAAGGCACGGTGTTGAGTTGCGCCATTGTGTGAAACGCCACAGTGCTGAAAATTTCTTGCTATTTTGCTATTTTGTGTGTTAGAATAAGAGGAGGAGGCTTAGAATAGGATCACCCTGGTACTGATGGTGTCGTAAGAGGTGACTAAAGTACGTGTGGAAGAGTCACGCCAGCAATGGCAACACGCATGGGCAGCACTTAGAGATAAACTATCCCAGGAGAGTATCAGCACCTCCAGTGCTGATACTCTCCCTCCTTGAGTCTTTAAACTCAGGCAACGGAAACCCCTACCACGCTTCACTTAAACTTTTGTAACATCAGGGGTCTACATTCCAAACTGAATGCCATCCATCACCATCTTGAGACGTCACTGCCTTGTTATTTCTGACGGAGATTCAGATTGTCCAGCCAAGCGATACAGCCTACGTTCAATACCCATTCACTACCCTTCAATATAGTTCGTAAGGGAGGCCTTAAGTTTCCGTCGTCTTGCCAATTTTGAAGGTCGGGATCTGGCAACTATCTGCCTCGCATGCCTTAACAGGTCCCACAGTGGTAATGCAGAAACGTATCGGCTCATGAAGCACATGCGATCGGCTATCGACCATATACTCTCACAGATCCTCTCCGCTGAGGTCGCGATACTTGGCGATTTCAATAGGCACAATGTCAGTTCCCTTGGATCACGCCACCTACCACGCGGTGAGGGGTGAATTCGACCTTGCTATGGCAAATGGATTGACCCAATTGGCTGTGTCGTCTAAACGACTTTCGAACGTGGACAACCACAATGCCTCCTTATTGGACCTTCTGCTAACTTCACATCCGGAATAGTACCAGATTTTTGGAAAAGG
Organism: Heliconius himera; assembly: GCA_021202915.1. Classification (NCBI taxonomy): domain Eukaryota; kingdom Metazoa; phylum Arthropoda; class Insecta; order Lepidoptera; family Nymphalidae; genus Heliconius; species Heliconius himera. Next base: position 2,377,448 of record JAJHJA010000077.1, on the reverse strand, counting down.
AGTGTCTTAACGCTTTGCTTACTGCTATACCCTATGCCTACCCTGCTACGTGTGGGATACTGCGTGAAGCTATACTAATTCAATACTACCCCGAGTGAGGATCGAACTCAAAACTATCGTATTTATAATGTGACGCCTTCGCACTGCGACAGGATGGTCTCTAGAAGTGGCACTTCCTTTATTGTTAATAGATAAATACACAAAAGAGAATATCTCGTCATTGTACTTCAGTTATATTTTGATTTGAACTCAATTATTTATTTTAGATATGCCATGATTGTTAGAGGCCGTCGTGGCACAGTGGTACAAGCGTGTGACTATAGACGCGAAGGTTGTGGGTTCAATTCCCATTCAGGGGAATCTCAAATTATAACACTGAGTCCCACCATTAAATAAGCATTGTCTTTTTAACGCAAAAATTTGACGATATTTGGTGATCATAGTGTATTAACACTAGGTTCCCACTGTCTAACCCGCTATATGTGGGATACAACGTAAAGTTAGAAAAAAAAGAAAAACGAAACATCCCACCGAGTTATGAACTCATTATCACCGGATGCTGTCACATTTGAACCAAAATAAAATCTGAATAAAATCTGCACATATTACGTTGCGTGGGATTTACAAAAATGCTTAACGTCAATTTATTGGGCGTAACTTTCAAAATAAAGTTTGCTTTTGTATTATTCAGGTTGTTTCTTAAATGGTTTTTTTAAAGCATACACCTACTTACATAAATGTGCAAACGGAGTATGTGATTACTACGCAAAGTGGTCGTGAGTTCACTTTCCAGTCTCGCGGAATTTATATTTTCTCATCTCCTATAATGAGAATCGAACCCACTACCTTCCATGAAATTTGTGAAAAATGCACTGATAAGATGTAAAAAAATGTATTCATAATATAATGATTACTTAATAATTTTACATTTGGAGCACCGCCCGACTGTAAGCGTGACGGTTGTGAGTTCGATCTTCATTCGGGGGATTATTATATTCAGTTAATTTTTACATCTTAGCTGTGGTAGACGAAGCAGCGGTAAGCCTCTCAATATGCAATGTCTCAAAAATTTGGTAAACAGATTTACCTTTGCTTGTTGTCCCCTGAGTGGTGCTCGATCCCAAAACCGTCGCGTTGTCAAACCTTTTCCACTGCGCCACCGTTGGTTATCAACAATATTAATCCAGCCTCAGCCAAATAATAAAGAAATAAGTGACAATTCACTGTGTCGCAATAAAACTTATGATTTATACATACTAGTCACGCTATACTATAACTAAGAAGTGGCAAAAACACTTGAGGCTACATCGACATGGTAACTATGGGAGAGCAACACTGTGTGTACAGTTGCGCATAGAAGTGGAATGAAAATTAGATTTAGTATTTTTAGCTTCACGCTGTATCCCGCATATTAGCAGGTTAGGCAGAGGAAACGGTGTTAAAACACTCCGTTCCACAAGTGCCACTTAATTTTCGAGACATTACGTATTGGGTGGAGGTTAACAGAGCAAGGATATGAAAAAAATCATTTCCCCGAGCGGGAATCGAACTCACATTAGTCGCGATTACAGCCAGAAGCTATCTGGGGCGCAGACTAGGTAGCTATAACTTTAGGGATAGCTACTTATATACACATATATGGATTTTTATATTAGTTACGTTTTTTGTTATATCAACATTAAGAAATGTGGATCCCGTCGTGGCGCAACAGTACAGCGTCAGACTGTAAATGCTACGATTGTGGACTTGTGGGTTCGATTTTCAATCGTGGGACAGAGTTATTTTTATTTAATCCCCCTGCTAACATAACAAAGCACAGCATTGAGTTCAGCCACTCAGGTATCAAGAAACTCATTTATCAAATTTTTTTTGGGGCCTAGGGAAAAGTGTCTTAACACTAGGTTCCCTTTACCTACTTTGTTATATACGGGATATATCTCAAGAAAAAAAAATATATTCGCAAAATATACTTTGAACTCGCTACCATTACTTACATTCGAATATGTCAAATTTAAGAATAACGTCCAGCTTGATAAATTACTATCAACTAATTACTTTGCAACATCGTTTCATAATATAATTAGGGGTTCAGTATTGTACATAAAAGGGTACTTTTCATTAAAATTCCATACAAATCAAAATTTTGTATTAAAGCAAAACCGAAAGGCAATGTTAGTCTTTTTTCTTCTTATTATTTATATTCGAAATCTAATTACGCCAATGAATCGAGAATGAATCGAGAATTCGCGATAGTGATTGATGACTTAGGTTTTGGCCATGATGGTGGAATTCGTTTTCGGTGTTAGTGATGCCGTCGTGCCGTAGTGGGGCAGGATCTGATTGTAAACACAACGGTTGCGAGTTCGATTTGCACTCGAGGGAATGATTTTTTTAATTTCTGCGTTCCGGTAGACATAACGCTGAGTGTCGTGAAACTTTGGAGAAAAGTGAGGATTAGATATTTCCATACTTCGGATATCAGTATTTATATCGTACCACGTAGAATCTTCCATGCCATGGAAGATTCTACGATAGATCAAGTAAGGGCTGCCTTTAAAGGCCCTCTGACTGTAAAGTAGGAGACCACTGAAATTTCACGAAAGGCTTTTCGTGAAATTTCAGTGGTCTCCTACTTTCTCTGAGATATCTTCGTGACAAAATGCAGGTTTGCATTACCAGTAGATTTGGCTCTTGAAACAACTAGACAGCTGTAACCGAAACTTGCAGATAACTGTCTTTCAATTAGTCACTCAGTAATGGTAGATTGGAATACATAATATTGAAATTTATGTAATAAAAAGGAGGAAAAAATATTAAATGTAGTGAAAATAGTGTGATCTGAGTAAAAATATGATACATCCTGATAAAAAATGTATGAACCTATCTGAATTTGAATCTGCAAATAATATAGAAAATGTGAATTTTAAAGAAGATCGCACCTTTACTCGCCAGGTGTAGAATCCATCATAACAACAATGTTAATTTGGCAAGCCGTCCCGGGATGATTACGACGCCTCACTTTTGGGTGGAAATATGAAGAAAAAAACCTAAAAAAATTACACTCCCGGTTAATGAACTGAGGAGATTTGGATAAGGTTTGCGAGTAATCTTTGAAAAATTTTGATAAAGTTTTGGGTTCCCTGTGGTGCGGTGGGGCGGCGTCTGATTGTACAGGTGGTGGTTATAGATTTGACTTCCATTTGGGAGAATGGTTATATTTAAATGATTTAAATTTTTTCGCCCTCGCGATTTCAATTTTTTCGCAATTTGTGATTTCAGAAGATCAAATAAATTGGAAATAGAGTCATGAAATACTAATTTCTCTCTCGTTTTCCTGTAACATGAAATCGGAAAATAATTCATGTGCAAAGAATACTTTTTGCAGCAGCAGGGTAGGCATAGGGAATCTTGGAACCTAGTATTAAGATATTCCGTTCCAAATAAGACACTTCCGTTCCCCAATTTCCAACCAATTCTCGAGGCTTAACGTGTTGAGTGGTGGATCTCAATGCCTTGCTTTGCCTTGTTATGAGATCGGGGGAATAAAAATATTAATATTTCATTCCTACAAGTTGGAATCGAACCCACAACCATGATATTTACAGTCACACGCGTTTGCCTGCGCCACGACAGCTGTAATCAACGTGAAATAATCTTAAAATTATCGGTCCAGTTCTTTAACAAATTAAAGATTATTTTAAATTATGTAAATTGACTAGTAAAATCGTTTTCCCTGATAATAAACGTGCGGCGTTGGGTTACGCAAACTACGATTAAATATCCTGAATATGTCAAAACGGAGTGAATTATCACTCTCTTCAATCAATGCCTTATATAAATATATGGATTAAAAAAATCTTGACTAAATCACTTTTGTATCCATATATCTCGTTGAATAGCACTCGAGACGCGCACGTTAAATTTATTTCTTAAACAAACATATAGAAAAAATACTGTGCACCAGTGGGCCACACAGCGACGTAAATAAAAACACACTTGTATAGGGGCATAGCTAAGAACAGCTTATAGCGTCGGAGGTCGTAGGTTCCTTTTACAAAGTTGAAGACTTTTTCATTATTTCGTATTTCGTAGTGCAAGAGTCTGGTTTTTTATGTATAGTATTTTTTTTAATATATTTACATAATGGGACGTTTTTGAATAATGTTTTTCTATGCTTAATATGGATAAATACTTTAAAAATATTAATAATAAATTTTAAAAATCGCACTCTCGCTAATGTTAAATGAACATTCTTAGAAATATTTTTTGTGTGGCGAAAAATTGTTTAAATCTCCCTAAATAAGTATAATAATTTCAATGTAGCTTGATAATAACATATGGCTCAAGCTATGGTCCAAGTCCCACTACGTTTAAGTTTTTATACCGTTTCTAAAAATATATTCATACATCAAAGTAAGTTTCTAAATATTAGGTGCGTAGATGAGTTTCCCCATTCACTACACGATGTTTTGCTGATTATTTCAAGAGGAAACGTGAACGTGAAGACCGAAGTGTCTTCTGATATTAACTCCTCTCTTCAATCCCGAAGGTTGGTGTTAGCTTTCCAAACTATGGTCTGTTCATTGCAAGACGGAATAGTTGTTCCATGGATTTGGTCAGAACCGGTCCATTCTGATGTTGGCGTTCAGCGCGCCTTCGACCATCAACTTTACCCGTCATAATGAGCTGAAGCCAATTACATCAACCAGGTACTCTATTTTACGCTTTGTGATGATCTGCATCATTTTTCATGGCGTATTGATATGCATGAGAACGGTTTCGTTTCGAATCTTCAGCATCCAACTAATGCGGGACATATGGCGGTAACACCACATCTCGAACACCATCATGCGTTTTGTGGTGTCTTTTAAGGTCCATATCTTGCATCCATACAAAACAATAGGTCACAAGTAGTATTGGAAAATTCTGGCTCGGAGCTTTATATTTAATCGTCAGCACCATAATACTTTTCTCATAACTTCTCTCTACGTGGAATATATTGTGAAGCTAAAAGGGCTAATTTTATTCTGTTCTCCACATTCTTTATCAAAATAAGATATTAATTTAATCATTTTGGGATGCTACAGGCAAACGTTTACAAATTATCGGTATGTTTAAGCTTAATAAAATGAAAAAAAGTTTTAAAAGAAACTTTTTTTTCATTTTATCAATGTTGTCCGAGTGTCCGGTCTTGCCTAAAGCTATGCACCGATTGAAATGGAGCTATACGCTTCTTATTTACACATTTTTTGTTTTAGAATGATGCAAATAACAGCTTCTCGCTATATGCCGCATACAGCTGCTTCGCTCAATTTTTGAGACATTATTTGGTGAGAGCGAGGAATTTAATATAATTTACTCCTCTGAGTGACAAGAATCGAACCCACAACTTTCACGTTCCCAGTCAGACTCTGTGCCGCTATGCCAATACGATCTTAAAATTGTTGCAAATTTATATTTTATTTTGGTGTAATGTTGACATTTAACATGAAGATAAATTATAAAAAAATGTTATTAGTTATATTCATTTTTTTAATTATTTTGTTAGCTTTCTCAAGTATTCGCTGTTACTTTGCTACATTAGGAATTTATGTTGGACTTGAATTTTTCAAACTGTTGGACTTGAATTAAAATATTCTCGAAAATAAGAAAATAAAAGAACTATTGACTCGGCTACGTTTTGTAAAGAAGAGAAAAAACGCGTTGATGTCTTTTATATGAAAAATATTGTTCTATTCTGTTAGTAGTTATCTCATGAAAAACTAATGTAAATATAACCTACTAACTTTAAAAGTAATATATTTAAATATATTTTTAATGTGTGACACGCGATGGTCGTTCAATTCATTCTGTTTATAGTTATGTTTCATTGATTTCTTTTTATAGTAATGTTTCGTAGATTTTTATTTTAGATTAAAACTTAAGGATACCAAATTTGTTTTTATACTAGAAAAAAATATTTTCTCGCTCTGGTAAGAGAGATGGCGTCGGCGTTGAGTTTCACCAGCCGCCAAAAAGAACAATTAAAACTTTATAAGCTTAAATCTACATTTACTACTTACTTAATAAAAACTCGTAATAACTGGTTGTTTTGTCGAACGTATCACAATAGTGTCATAAATATTGATAATTCACGATATTTACATTATAATGTTGTAAAATATTATAATTTGAACACAAATTTTATAAATTTGACTTATGTATGTATAAATTATTACAACCAGAACTATTACGCATCTTCATAATAATGTACTTATAAATATTATTTTAATTCATATGTTGTTTTTACTCTATGTTTCACGTTTTTACTTTGGCCTATACTCTATATTTTTATGTATTGTATTTAGAGTTAAAGTTAAACAAAATTGAAAAAATGCCCATAAAAATCATATAAATACGGATCTATCGTTAAAAAATATGAAATCAATTTAAAATACATAAAAAAACATTAATTACAAAGTTATTACTACATTGTATATAAAGTATGTTGTGTAAGTAAAGTCATACGCAAAACTTAGCTATCTATAAAAACGTGTTTGATACACGTTTATTAATAAATCGTATTAAAAATAATCTAACAGCTATAAAACGTTCCTCTTCAACATCAATTTATTAGATTCAAAGCAAATACTATAATTTTATAACTAACTGCCCTATCAATGAATCACTGTTCAGGGGCATAACTCACGCTTACTATAATGATCTATAGATCCTATAGATCGAGCGCTCGATCGTTCAAAGAAATCATCGGAAAAAAGTCAAACGAGACACTACCATAATGCATGCCATTATAGCTGTCTCTTTCACTCGTTTTGTTAAACGTGTGTTAGATAGAGACAGAGATCCTCTTATTGAGGCGTGCATGTTTTTACTTTAGGCAGTCTTGAACTGGACATCGTCGAGTGCGGACGTGTTTTTTGTCAGCATACGTTCCTTTGAAAGCAAAATTTCAGTTTTTCAAGTGAATTTTTGAAAGTTTCTTAAGAAATTGTTGACTGTATTAAACAGTGTGTATTTAAATAACTGTTATAAGTTTAAATCTGTAAAGAATTTAGTGATTTGTGTTAAAATCTATGTGTTTACGTGAAATGGGATTTCGTGTCGCCGATCTATGAATTACGGTTCGTATCGATCTATTTTGTATGTTTATTTTTGAGATAGCCTTTTGTTAGTTTCTCTATTATTAGGAGTATAGAATAGTACCTAAAAAGCTTAAATAAAAGCTTCGGTCGTACTTAACAGTTTTCCAAGTGTTAGTAAATGCTGAAAATATTCGAAATATTATATAATTCTGTAAAACCAACTATACAAAATGTTTAAAATCGATGGTCAAATTAAAAAGAGAAAGAAAAATATGAAAATAAACTCATTTCGAAATAAACTCATTTATTTTCACACATTCATGTATACCAATTCCATTTATGTGAACGTTTATTTTACTTTATATTGCCCTTGCTGTAATAATAAGAAAGATTATAGTAACGGTGTCGTGTGATATACGAATATATATACTTTACATTAAAAATTCCATAGAAATAACGTAACATTAAAGCAAATTACACATTTATCACGAGCAAGCATGAATTTTACATAACAACTCTATAATTTTAATGTAGAGACATTTAAAAGCTATAATTTTTTATATATTGTCACTAAAGTTTATTATTGTGTATAAATATATAAATGTATTGTGAAATGTGCTATTAGTGTTTTTATATAAATGATAAATGCTTATAGACGGATAAGCATTAAAACGGAATTAGTTGTAGGTTTGATTTCGACTAGGTTTATGAGTTATTTTTATTTTTTTGCATTGGCAAGACAAAGTGTGGCGTTGAGATTCTCAACATAGAGATAACATGCAATGTCTCAAATTTCGATGGAAGACGGAGAAAGAAGTGTCTTGACACTAGGTCTCTCTGCTTATCTTGCTATATACTTTTAAACAGATAAAGCGTGAAGGTAAGAAAAAAATAGAGTTTGTCCGTCACGGATGTCACAAACTGAACTGTATGAAGATCAAACAAAACAGACACTTAAAAGTTTAACGAACTGTCAGACAAGTTTGGTTTTATGTTACGATAGAGATTTCTTATGACTCTACATATTTTTTAAAAAAAGTTATAACTTTTTAAGCTGATAGTAAATATTGCTGTCATTTTGTTTTTCACACTAAGTTTCACCAAATAGAGTGGTATTTTTATAAGTATTTTTTATTTTTTTTATATAGCTTCACGTTGTATCGAACGCAAAGCAGGATAGGAAGAAGTGTCAAGACACTTCGGTCCCATCAAAACATTTTCGTTCCTCATTCTCCGTCGAATTCCCGAGGTGTTGAGTGCCAAAATCAACACCGCGCTCAGCCCTGTTACCAGAGCGAAGAAATGAAAATATTTAATATTTCATTTTCCCGAGGGGAAGACAAACTCTAATTATTGCTAATAAATTACTATTTTTTATCAAAAGACCAGAGCAAAAAACTCAGTGTTAAGACACTCCGTTCCCCCCTTTCCTGCTTACTATCGAGTCCTTATGTGTTGAATGGTGTCACTCAATACTATACATTCTCCCGAGTGGGCATCAAACCCACAACCCACGTCGCTACAAGCCCTTTATACAAGCCCTTTTGACAAACAAAAAAAAGACATTTATAAAAACAAGAAGGATAAAACGAAAAGTATTTTTCTGAATCTCCATATATATATTCAATACAATATTCAATATAAACATAAAATTTAATACAATATTGGCAAGTACGAGTACAAGATAACTAATACACAGTTTTATCAGCATCGATGAAGTCCTCACACAGTTTATAACATTTGATAAAGCATGTTATTTTATCTGTTGCAATAAAATTGACATATTGTTATTCGCTTTGTATATATGACGTGGGCTTTCTTATCCGGGCAGGAAGGGATAGATGAATCTTTATGGCCTGACTCTCTGGAGATAGTGAGAGGTAACGCTATGTTTGTATGTTTTTAGTTTTACGCTGTATTCGATATATAGCAGGGTACGCAGAGGGAACCTAGCGTTAAGGCATTCCAGTCCTCAGTTTTCCTCAAATATTCGCAACTCTATGTTGAGTGGTGGAACTCAGCTCCGCACTTCGTCTTACAGCCAAAGCGAAATGATGCCAAAAAGTCATGCCCCGAATTGAATATCGAACCCGTAACCATAATGTTTCAGTCACACTCTGTGCTATGTGACTTATTTAGTATTTGGAGGAGTTAAAATTAAAAAACACTATAAAATTATTCATAGTCGCTTCGGCACAGGATACAACGCAGCATAGAGTTCCTCCACTCGACACCCAACGGCTTGAAATTGTGACGGAAATTGGGGAACAGAGTGTCTTAAAACTAAATTCCTTTTGACTATCTCGTTAAGTTATGTAGACAAAAAAATATATATCAAATAAATCCTTAAATCAGTTATTATTTAAACTTGCTTATACAAATAACAATATAATTATTTCCTATTAAGCCTCACTCACGTATACGTAACTCTACCCGGGAATCGACCTCACGACTTAAGTCATTACACAGCGTCTACACTAGACAGCTGTTCATTAACTTTTCACTATTAATGTCAAAACGAGATATATGAGTCATGTTTCTTAGATATCGTTAGGCATCGAAATCCTAGGCATTGTTTTAGATTTGCGTAACTTGGCTTATTGGTCTATAATAAAGTAAACTGGTTTAGTTCAAATCAAATAAATTGAGGCCAGTCGTGGCGCAGGGGTAAGAGCGTGTGTGTAAGCTCGACGGTAGTGGGTTCAATTCCGACTCGGAGGAATGAAATATTTATTTTTTTTATTTTTTCCTTCTGGTAAGGAGGTGAAGCCGCAGTTGGTCTTTTGCGTCTGTATATTGCGCGCAATACAGGATTTAAATAAATAAAAAATCTCATCTGATAACATAAAGAACAAGAGTTACAAGAGACTTGAACCTGCGACCTATGACTCAGTGGCCACGGCCACGATTACTGTACAGTTTCTAGTTAACATAAAAGAATAATGAACGAATTAATTATACTAAAGCGTCTAAGATTTTTCAAGCAGATTGTGTTTGTTAAGGAGATCCAGTATATTTTATTACTTTGTTTGTATATTTTAAAGGTGTTTTAATGGGTTTTTCGTTTTTTTTATGGTAAAATAGGTAATTTTGTATGGTTCATACAAAAGTATTTGTGTGTAAATTTTAGCGAAAAATTAGCATTCTCATTCAGTTTTGTCTGTTATTTGTGTTTGTGTTTCTATAATTCACACGTATAACGTATATAGGTATAAAAAAGGTAGGCTAAGGGAACCTAGTGTTAAGACACTCAGACACTTAAGAGACATCGCGTATTGAGTGGCGGAACTCAATGCTCCACCTCATTTACTTATATATCGTATCAAAGGACTTTATTTATATTCCTAGAAATACTTTTTTTTTATTTTAGCCATCAACAAATTATTGTATGGTCACCGGATTTTGTGTGTTTTGTGTGTGTTACTGTAAAATCGACTGGTTATGGGTTTGATCCCCACTCGAGGTAATGAAATATTTATTAACATTTATATTTTCATGTCTTTGTTCTGGTATCGAGACAAAGCGCGGCGCGGTGAGTTCCGCCACTCAACAAGCAATGCCTCCAGAACTCGGCGGAAAGTGGGGAACGGACTGTCTTAACACTAGGTTTCCTCTGCTTACTCTGCTGTGTGCGGGATACAGCGTGAAGATGATTTTTTCTAATTTTTACTATTTTTATAGCAGAGGATACGGGCTGGATTCCCACCCACGACAATTACATTTATTTCGTGTTCTCATATTAAATTACCTATAAATGTTCATTTAAAACATAATATATGTTATTCATTATATGATCCCTACAACACAGGCTCTGCCTAGTTTGGGGTCGCAAAGCCGTCTCGAAGATGTGCTTGTACGTGTATAAAAAACGTTAATAATAGTTAAATAAATAAAAGTAAAGTGTCCATCAGACTGTTTGTGATTCAGAAATTTATATTTTCCTCTAAACGTACGCTTTTATTTTTATTTATACGATATTTTGCTAAATTGTCTGTTTGTCCGTGGAAAATTACTTTTTTTTACTTTGTCACTGTATCCCGTAAATGTCAGACGGAATCATGTTCTCTCTGCCTATCCTAGGCAGTTATAGCTATGCCACTCCGTTCTCCATTTTGTGTGTTTGTTTTGTCACTGTGACCAGTGCGAGGAAATGAAAGTATGAAATATTCCATTTTCTTCAGATGAAACCAAACTCACGACCAGCCGCGCTTACAGACGCACCCTTGTCCGCCTGCGCTACTACGGCCACAATAGATTTATTAACTATTCTTTTAACGGAATCCCACTCACGCAACTCAAGCTCAACACGCATTGCCTTGAGAATTCGGCGGAAAGTGAGGAACGGAAGTGTTTTAATGGGAACGAAGTATCTTGACACTAGGTTCCCAGGTCCTCTTAACCTTACCATATGCGGGATAAAATAAATATAATTATTATTTATATTTTATCCAACCAAAGTCAGATGACTAGCATAGCTCCAAACATGTTTATATTAAGTTAAACAAAGTACTCGCCCGATCAGTTTTCGAATTTGCATCAAAATTGCTTCGTATATACATAAAATTTGATAGTTTATTGGCATATAAATGACCTTTTGCACGCCGTGTTAGATTGGGGAGTTTTATTTTAAGTTTCACGCTTTATCCCGCACAGCAGAGTGATTGAATTGAAATAAGTTTGAGGACTCTCTTCTTTTTTTGGTCACTTAAAATTAAGTTATTTTAGATTTCTGATGTCTTTACAGTTCGAATGAAATTATTAGAAAGTCTTGAGGAAAAATATTTAAAAAAATTGGTAATTTTATTTTTGAATGGTCATTTTTTTATTTTTTTGCTAAAGCATTTAAATTTTAAGTGACCAAGAAAAAGAAAAGTGCTCTAAAGCTCTAATTTTTTCTTTACTTTTAAATAAAAAAAAAATCTTCTATTTTCATATAAATAGAAATAAAAAAGCAAAAAATTCTTCTGTTTTATATATATATTTACATAAAAATAAAACCTGTATGCACAAGTTTTGTCAAATAATAGCGAGTGTATGATATTTTTTAGTTTTTACGACTGCCATCCGAACGTTATATATTGGTTTCGCATTGACATTTATTACTTATATACATAAATATCTATATCCATATACATATAATAAAACTGTAAGTCATCGCTGTCTGTACATGGAATATGAGAAAATTATTTATTCATATATTGAACCCAAAACAATTATTTTATAAATTTTGTCTGTTTGTCTGTGCGTTTGTGCACGCTAATCTCAGAAACGGCTTAATTTATTTAGATTCATTTTTCGCTATTGTATTTTACCAAACTTCTTTTGAAATTTAGAGTAAGTTTTATTTAAAACGACTCATAGATAGAACAGTTAAGTCAATATAAAGCATTATAAATATAGCTACAAATTAAGTGTTTTATTGAGTTGGCTGAAACTGATATTGTCTTCAAAATGATAATGTTATTAGAACACGAAAGTAAATTAGATGAGAAAATAAATAATTGTGCAGTACAAGAGGGCGAAGCCGCGAGCTGGCCGCTAGTGTCAAAATATAGGTGTATTATATTTATGTGTTAATGTTCGTTATCGGATCCACAACGGAATAATTTATATTTTTCTCTTCACTACGAAGACATGCAGAATAAACAGAAACAACCTAGTATCGAGTCACTCCCTGTTTCACTCTCCGCTCGAGTTCCAGACAGCATGTTAGACGTGGAACTCAACATAGTATTATATTTTACCAAGGCGGAGAAAATGAAAATACTCTGAATATATAATAACTATCTCGAATGTGTATCCTATCCAACCTCCTCGAACCTACAATCATCGCGTATAAATTTATACCTTCCACTGCGCCATTGCGCCTTCCACTGTGAAATATACACATTTCCTATATAATTCGTGGGAAATAAGAGGAGAGACGGACAAAAAGTAATAACAATGAAGACATCGTGATGACCAACGCGGTCAGAAAGAGGTCACGATCAGTGTTAGGATTCATTATGACATTGTACCAAACGTTTATCCTTCGTTAGTTGTTTTTTTTTTTAAATAAATTTTGGGTTCCGTAGGTTAGTAAAAATTTTGAAAAATAGCTTTTTTTGGTAAAGAAAATTTATATTATCTTTAGTCTGTCTGAGTGTAAACGTGACGGTTGTGGGTTTGAGTCCCAATTGAATAAGGGATTGAGTTTTCCATTTCCTTAATTTGGTTACAAGATAAAATGCGGCGTTTAGTTATGCCACTCGACACTTCTAAAAATTGGACGGTGAAAAGATTGACATAGAGTTACATTAGTTCTTTAGTTTTGGTGTTCCAACGTTTTTATTAAATACATGTAAAAATTGAGATACAGTAACAAAAACGCCTTCACCTATAATAAATTAACAAATATTTACAATATATGCACAGCATATTAGGTTAGTAATAAATAATATTCATAAAAATGTCAAATATTATAATTTTAAACTTTCAAATGTCAAATGAAAGTCACCAGATTTCACTTATGTCATTTGTATAATCACAATAACAAGTAAATCGTTTTAACAACGCGCAGCGTTGAATTCCGCCACTAAGTAAGCAATATTGCTAATTCTGCTTCCTCTGCTTTCTGAGCGGAGAACGGAGGGTCTCGACACTAGGATTGTGGCTAGAAATAACTAATCTAACATTACAGATCCTTTTTATATAATCTACTTGAATAGTATCGTTTTTTAAGGAATTTCTCTTAACCGAACTTTGACACGACGATGACACGACAGTGTTGATAAAAAAGAGAAATTTTTAAAGTTCAATTTTCAATGAAATAACAAAAAGTGGTAAAAGAAAGCTAAATTGAAAGGAAATGACTTTAAAATAAATTATTAACGCCGAGGTATTCAGTTCGAATGGCACGATATTTTTGTTACGTACTGTGACAGTCGATGGTTGTGAGTTTGATTCCTACTAAGAGGAATGAAATAGTTTTGTAAAAATCTCCTTACAGAGATGCTAACATTCGACGTAGCTTGGTAGGAACGTAGGGCTTAGTGATCAGAACGTCTAGACGGATTCCAAGAGGCGCGGCTTCAAATTTTACTATGTTAAAATTTTTATACGTTTTTTTAAAAAAAACCTTATTTATTTTACTTTCCTCCCTCTCATTGCTAAGACTTAATATCTAAAATTTGGGTGCGTAAAGGAGATCAAAGTGTCTTTACACTACATTCTGCCTACACTGCAGGATAAAGCGTGATACTCGCGTTACCCACTCATCATCCTATTTCCGAAGTGAGATTTGAACCCACTATCATCACTAACTCCAAAACAAACCAATATTGGTGTAAAATCATTATAAATTAAAACATAGTGTTAAGCTCCAGGGCTGCCAACTTAACGGCGTGGAATATATTACGATCCCGTGGGAATACATGTATCGAGAAGAATATTAACTATACTTTATTGATAGTTGGTAGTTTCGGTATAAATCTCTTAGCAGGTGGTCGCGGCTTCAAGTTCTGTTGAGTTTTCTTTAATAATAGTTACGTATTTCGAAAGTGGAATAACCACTCGACGGTACGATGTTTTTTTTTTTATTTTATTTAGATTTCAACTGTTCGGTTCGCCACCTAATATGTAATGATTCGGTATATTATTTTTTTATATTTTCAATTGTTGGTCAATTCTAAAACCTATCTAGAATCGAACCGGTTGTATACTTAAATTTTAATTTTAAATTTTACTCAACACTAACTAACTAAAAATAGTAAATCACAATTTTGTTTTAATATATTACGTTGTAACTCATACATTTTATAGCTAAAGTAACAAAGTATGAAATGTCTTTCGTGTTAAGGAGATATTTCTAGAATTTACGTTGATATAGACAGATTTATAGGAAAATTATTGGCTAGAGGTTCAAATTCGAGTTGGGGCAAGTTATGCTTGTAATGTACTAGGGGTCCTTACTCTGCGTGCGCTTCGCTCGCCATCCTTCGCTCATTTCGCTCGTATCATTTGATAAAAAGAAGAACTTGAAATAATAAAAAATATGAAAAAAAAACTTAAAAGAAAAAAAAATAACTTGAAAAATAAAGATGTATTTACATATATTAATTAATTACAACAGCACTTACGACAGTGCCCCTTTTTTTTTGTACAACGTTAAGTTTTACGCCTTCTTCCATGTTAGGTCACCATCCGATTTCCCCCCTAGTTCTGATAACGTGTAGACCTTACGTAAGGACGTTCCCTCAAAAAATCCTCAAGGAATCAAACCCACACCTCCCAATAGACACACATAAACATCCACAACTAAAAACCGATAACAATTAAAACAATCTGGCCGTTGCATTTCGAAAAGAATAATTGTCCCTCCATTCGGGGAAGCCATACCTATGGGACAAAGGGATTCTTCGCCATTAGTCCCCACCGCCCGCTTTTTGTATTGAAATATCGATGACGATCGTTGTTCTGACATGACGTGAACTTTTGACTGATATTTTTGGTGTTTGCTTGGCTTTGGTTTTGGTTCAGGTGGTTGTGGGTTTGATTTTTTTTTGGAGCTTCACGTTGTATACTGTAGTGGTTCCTAGGTATACAAAGGGTATTTAATATTAAGAAACTCCGTCTTCGCACCGCCTTATTTTTAAGATAGTGCATGTTAAGAAGCGGAACTCAACGCCACGTCGGGGCGTAGATAATATCTGGTCTAGGCATTATACAATTTTTGAGACACATTTTCTTGTGTTGAGTGGTGGTACTAAATGCCGCTATTTATCAATCAGAGCGAGGAAAATTAAAAGAAATATAATAATCGAACCCGCTGCACTACGCAGCCTAATAAAAAAGCTAAAACAAATCATTTTTGTAATTTAAATCAATATAATCTATCATATTTAATAACATATTGGCAAAAAATTGCGTAAAATAATGTAAAATTGTTAATATTTCTGAATTCTTCCCGTGTTTTACTTTCGAAACGTGCTCGCATCGAATCCGTTGCCTCAGGCATTACTATATATAGCCACTGAGCTATCGGGTAGTCGTGACATGCAAATTGTAAACCATATACAGAGATGGTACTTTAGGAATAAATACATATAATTATGTTAAGATTCATTGGCACAGTGAAACAGTGTTTGATTGTAAGCGGGTGGTTATGGGTCGATTTCTATTGAGGGAAATGAATCGTTTAATTTTTTTCTATCTGGTAACAAGTTAAAGCGCGGCGTTATGTTCCGCCACTCAACCCACAGTACTTCAAGAGTTCGGCGAAATATAGTAGGTGGTAGCGTCTTAATAGGGAACGGTGTGACTTTACACTAGGTTCTCAAGGTTCCTATGCCTACCCTACTATGTGAAGGTAAAACCGACAAATTTTCCTTAATTTTCTTGATTGAACCTACAACCATCTCATACCTATACTAATATTATAAAAAAAATGTATGGTTGAACGCTCTAATCTGAGGAACCACTGGTGCAAACTAAAAAATATCTTTTTGTTGGATAGTACATTCATTCAAGAATTCTATAAGGCTATATCATATCACGTAATTCGTGTGGATGTAATCCACTGTACCCGCTGGTACCTACCGCTGTACCCGCTGGTATAATGGATCAGCTTTACATCTCGCCCTTTCAGAATGTGTCAATTATCATTCAAAAATAAAGTTAAAAAATTAACTCAGCTTCACGCTGTATCCCGCACACAGCAGGGTAGGCAGAGAGAACCTAGTGTTAAGACACTCCATTCCCCACATTCCGCCGAATTTTGGAGGCATTGCATGTTTAGTGGCGGAAGTTGACACCAGTGCGAAGAAAGGGAAATATAAATTTAAATAAATATTTAATTTCCTCGAGTGGGGATCGAACCCACAACCGTCGCGTACAGTCACACCCTTGTGCCCCTGCGCCACAACGCCCTCATTTTCATTTACAATTCTTAGTTATTTTCACTTCGCTGTAAAAGCGAAGCCGCAGGTTAAAGCTAGCTAAATATATAAAATAAGTTTATTCAACGTGTCAAACTACTAATTATTAAGAATAAACTCCAAAACTGTTTAGATCCAGATGCTGGGATCTTGTAAAGGTGTTATCACACGACCGTATTTTATTGATATTACTATAGTTAAAATGTTTTTTTATTATAATTAGCCCTATGCATAAAAGCTATATGGTAATATACCTTTATAAATGCTGTATTTTAGTATGTCTATGTAAATAAGTGGGATATTCGATTTCTTAGGTCTCAATTTTATAGATATAGGTATCAATGTTAATAACATTATTCTTGCATTTTATTATTTTAAGTAGCGGTGCAGTGTAGTGTCTGTAAACGTGACCGTTGTGTGTTTGATTCTCGTACGGTGAACTAAGTTATTTTTATCTACTCGCTCAAAACAAGGCGCGGCGTTGAGCTCCGATACTCAACTCCCATAGTTTCGAGAATTCAGTGGAAAGTGCGGAACGGACGTGTCTTAATGGGAACCGAGTGTTAATGCTAGATTCCCAGGTTCCTGTGCCTTCTATACTATGTACGGGACACAGCGTGAAGCTAAAAAAGAAAATAAAAAAATATCATAAAATTTTGCCATTTCATCATGATTTTTTAATATATTCTACATTTAATTTAAGCTGAGGACCACATTAAACATATCAAACATCCTCTAAGCAAATTTAAAGGCATCGTGGTGCAGTGGGGCAGTGTCTGACTTTAAACACGATGTTTTCGGATTCGATTCCTTCTTGGGAATACAAATTATATTCACTCTCTGCTCTGATAAGACTGCCATTTAACGCGCAATGTCTAAAATCTGAACGGAAAGCGAAGAAGTTTTTTGAAACTACGTTTTCTCTGCCTATTCTGCATACAAACTGGATACAAGCGTGGAGCTGAAAAGTGAAATCTTTCAAAGTAGGCGCGTTTAATTTTAAGTGTATTGAAGTCTGTGTAATGACAAAAGTGAACAACGGAGTGTCTTGTCACTAGACTCTTTCTATATATCATGCTATGTAAAGCTGAATAAAAAATATATTTATTTATACTTTTTTACAAAAAATTTGGTACTGAATAGAGCCGTCTAATACCAGTTAGGAGTCGTACTGGTATTTAGGAGATATGATCGGCCGAACGTCGGTATTCCAAAAATTCAACTGAGATAGTAGGTACGGTCTGCATAAAAATTATTGGATTTATACTTTTTGTATGAAAGTCTATATGTTACAAATGTTGTGATAAGTTTTATTTGGTTTGTTGTATTATTTTACTTTATGTTTTTTTTATTAATTATTTTTAAAAAGGTATATGTAGAGTGATTTTTAATTCGAAATTGAGAGTACCTTGTACTTGCGTAGAACATTAAAAAAATCTCTTCTTTTAAATTTATTATAAAATTGTAGCACGTAAACTACGGTATATAAAGATCCGTTGCTAGAGTGGCTCAGAAATTTGAAAATTAACATTTATTCAGTTAGAAAGTATAGGGGAGAACAGTCGGAGAGCCAAAGGTATTCTCAAAAGTCCAACGAGAATAGAAAAACATAGAATTTTCCTATTTACGTCTTAAAGTCCACTCGAAAAAGTTTCGACGACGACTATTTTACTCTAAAAAAAGGGATCCTAAAAATTAATAAACTAAATATAAACAAATTTTTCGTGCTAACCATACACAAAGCATCGGGGCATATCATTCATGCGTATATACCTGTGTTTCGAAGGCTTTTTTAACCTTTTTTTCCAACGTCCTAACGTATGCTCCCTTATCTTTGTATCGTAACCGATATATTTTTACCAGTATACAGAATTATTAATTCACAGTCCGATTGCTGATATGATTTTGTTTTTTTTTTATATTTTAGCATCATGTGGGGCAGATTAGTGTTGAGACACTCTGTTGCGTTTCGTGGTAGGACATAACGCCATATTTTGCTCAAAATAACCATTGCTTTTTATTTAAAAATTAAAAATGCAGTTATATTTTTGAATTCTTTTTGCTTCGATTGTTTATTTAGCTTCAGGTTGTGGGGTTCGCATTGCGTGTCTAGGTTGGTGCGTGCGCTAGGTTCCTTTTGCTTACCTGGTTTTTTGCGGGATACAGCGTAAAAGAATTAAAAAACATATATTATTGTAGTCCAAGTAAAGCGGGAGAAACCAAGAATTAGTCCTAAAAAAAATATCTTTGAAGCTGTAACCTCCGCATAGAAAAAGTTTCATAAAAAACTCAACTGAACTTAACTGCAAAATAGAGTTCAAAGTAATAACGCTATAATATGTCAGGGAATAGTCTAAAAAACTTGGACCGGACAAAATGGTTTTGTTCAACAACCTTTGTAATGCAGTTCGAATCCACTTTATGTTCTAAATAATAAGGTGTTATTTAGACTGAACTTAAAAATATTTAGGCTTGTTGTAAAAATGACATCCCAAGAGTCCTTGCTGAGTGGAAACCATAAAATTTACAGCTATTTTCATTGTATTTTAACCGGAGTTTAAGCCTCGGTAAGAAATGATATAAAGAAATAGTTTCTTTTTTGTTAGTAAATTTAACTAAGTATGGAATTTTTCTCTAATATTATCTCAAAAATTTAAAAAGTTCTTTTGTGATATAGTTAAAATGTTATCCAATATATCATTGAAATTTGAATCTTACTCAAAGTACATACTTTCACACGTAGCTTCCGTATTGACAATATTCTAATGAATGTAATATTATCTTATGCAAACTCACAATCTTCACACGTTTTGTTTACTTTTCAATTAAAAATCCGAGAGGCCATAGTCGAACAGCGTCTAGCCTGTACATGCTGGCTATAGATTCGATTTCTGCTTGAAATATTTTAATTTTTTTACTGTGATAAGTTCGTTTAGATAAAATTATATATTTTTAGGTAGACGACTATTTCATGCACAGTATTGTGGGTAGAGTGCAGTTTAGTGCTAAGTCTCTCCGCTATCCACGTTTCTTTAACATAAAGTTAAATTTCACGTCTTAATTATACATAAATAGATAGATAATTTAATAAAAAAACTTTCTAAGAAATTAACCTCTAAATAATAACGATACTATAATCAAAGTACCTATTAAAACTAAGTACTAAACTAGAATAAACTATAATTTAACTATAGTTTAAAATGATCGGTTAAACTAAGCGAAACATGATCTTTAACAAGCGATCGTGTTACCTTTGTTCTATAGACTGATGCTAGCATCTAGATATCGATATTACTAGTCGTTCGCTGCTTTGTTTGCGTGGACTTTATTATATAATAATATAAAATATTATTATTTTTCCCATAGGCATATTGGAAAATCCTCTGTTTGGTGACTCCCTCAAACTTCCCAAGGAACCTACCAAACCAGTCATTTTATTTATGTTTGAAGGGTAGTCAAAAAGAAAATATTTTTAAATATATAATTGTTATTTTAGCTATTAAGCAAAAGGAACCTTGTGTTACGACAATCTATTGTCGAAGCACCATTCAATTTGAAGGCGAAACGCCGCGCTTTGTCTTCTATAATGAAGACAAAGCGCGGCGTTGAGATTCGATAAATAATAATATTGATCGAAAGTATATAGCTTTCACCTGTTCAACTAGAAGTTTCCTAAATGGAGTTCAGTGGCGTCATGTAAATAACGATAAAATTTTAAAATTACAATACATATTTTTTTTATAATAACTATCACAAATATTTGCCCCTAGCAGGAATCGACTGTACGTCATACAGCTTAACAGTAAGAATCACTAAGCACAACACCTATAGATACCTATCGAGAACAAGTATACCTTTTTTTCTTTTTAGTTAAAAAATCTTGTATTTATAACTTTCTATTTGCGATAAAAATGATAAAGTTGTAAAATTTTTTACCAAAACACTCTAAATATACGTTTAAGTATCAACAATCAGTTTTAGGGTTCCGTACTGAAGTTTTGAAAATAAATATACATCAATCAGCTTCACGCTGTATCCCGCACACAGCAAGGTAGGCAGAGGGAACCTAGTGTTAAGACACTCCGTTCCCCACTTTCTACCGAATTCTGGAGGCATTGCGTGTTGAGTGGCAGAACTCAATAAATAAATATACATATATGGTGAAATAAAACACCGTTTGATTTAAAGTTGACATTAAGGGTTCGTTTCCTACTGGGAATTATGTTTTATCTTTAAAGGAGTAGCCTAATATAATGGAGCGCTAAACTCTATGGTCCCTTCATATACATATACATAATGATTTAATTTAAATTATTTTCATTTTCCTCGCTCTGGTAAACTTAAGGGCTTAACCTTTATTCAGCTTTTGAAGGTTTTGGTTGTCAATTTTGATCATACCACTTTGGTGTTGAGTTCCACGCAATGTCTCGAAAATTGTGCGTTATATGGGGAACGGAATATTATAACACTAGACTCTGCCTACTCCTATTCGGGATACAGCGTGAAGCTGCTTAAATAAAGGAACGGAACCCCTAAACCAAACTACAATATCTATCGCAACCAATTCATATTATAAACATGTTGATATGTAGGTAATATCGTAAAAAATTATCAACATCTCGATATAAAATCGGTTATTTTGCTAAAAATATTCCGGTCGGAGGTAATTTTTAGCAAATTATAGGTACTGTTCGTGTTTGATAACGCCTAAGGGCTTGTGTTGCTTTAAGTATATTTTTTTTGCGCAAAAATTTTCAATGGAAAGTTAACTTACAATAACTGTTGAAATTCATATTTATTACTAGGTTTGTGGCTGTCGTCGTGACGCAGGGCTACAAGGGTGTGACTGAAACATGATGGTTGTGGGTTCGATCCCTACTCGAGGGAATGAAATATTTAATATTTTATTTCTTCGCTCTCGTGTAGAAGAAAAGTGCGGCGCTGAATTACACCACTCAACATGCAATACCACCAGAATTAGATTTTCGAGACATTGTGTGTTGAATGGGCTAATTCAATACCGTGCATTGATTTCTTAGCAGCTCGAATAAATAATAATAAATTATTACATCTAGTAGGAATCAAACTTACTAACTTCACGTTAATAAGCAGACGCTGTGCCGCTGAGTTATAATGGTAATTTAAATTTAATAAAAATAAATACATAAAAAATTACAAAATTCGAACCTAAAACTATCCTAGCTTATCACACAACGTATTATAATGTGTAACAATTGAACAAACAAACCAATACCATAATTTTGTCAGATCGACATTCGAGCCCTTATTGTAACGCCCACGTTTTCATATAACTTTGATTATTACACTCATATCTCTTGATCTTTGTTTATTTATAAGAGACGAGAATATAATTGTGGCCAGTTGTGACTCCTACAACGGTTGTGGGTTCAATTCCATCTCGGGGGAAAGAAGTATTTAATATTTTAATTTCCTTGGTAACATGGCAAAGTCCGACGTTTAGTAATTCACCACTCAGCACGCAATTTCTCGAGAATTTGTACAAAAAGTGGGAAAAGGAAGTGTCAGAATGGGAAATGGAGTGTCTTGACACTAGGTTCCAATTCTGAGAAAGAGACAAAGCGCGGTGTTGTGTATTTTCAATCCACACACAATGTCTCGAAAATTGAGAGAGAGAGAAAAAGAAAATCGTGGAAAATGGAGTGTCCTAACATTATATTCCCTTTGTCTACCATGCTACATGAGGGATACAGCGTGAAACTAAAAATAAAAATAATTTTATTCCCTATATGATGGGTTAAATTTCTTTATCAATACCCGTTGTATTGGACATACTATTCTCCTTTCTCATCCTGTTTTACATATTTACACGTAATTTCCAATGAACTCGTTACCTCTTGGGAACATTTAAATTCCACTATTAAAGTAAAACTATTAGTCCATATAAGACATTCGCTCAACCTAAACGTTTATTGCCATAGTAGTATATTTCTATAGAAATTGTATATGGTTCATGGCTTATGACTATTACTATAAAAAAAATTGAGCTAAACACGGGTTACAGCGTGAAACTAAAAAATAAAGTTTTTTATATTTATTCTTATTATTTATTTAGCTTCACGCTGTATCCCGCACACAGTAGGGTAGGCAGAGGGAACCTAGTGTTAAGACACTCCGTTCTCCACTTTCTGCCGAATTCTGGAGGCATTGAGTGGCAGAACTGAATGCTGCGCTTAGCCGCGATATATGCAATAAAATAGAAATATAAATTTAAGTAAATATTTATATAACTATAATATAACTCCTGGAGTGGGGATTGAACCCACAACCAGTTGGTGTTACAGTCACACTTTGTGCCGCTGCGCCACGACTGGCCTTTTTTATATTTAATAACATAAAACTTACATACTTAAAAATACCTCCAACGGGATTTTGAATCTACACCCACCTAATTCTTCAAGTACCTACACACCATTTCCATAAAATATTCTAAGGAACTAAACAATTCGATCAATTTGCAACAACACGCGGGGGTCTCTATATAGAGGCCAAGCTATTTTAATTATATAGAAGTATTCTCGTCTGATAGAGTGCAAAAACATCGGTTCGTTTTACGTTAAGATGCGACAGGAACTAGCTTATTAGATACTGTATAAATGTATAAGTTAATTGACTTTAAAAAATATGTATGTATCTATAGACTGCTATAGCTAGCGAACATTAGTGACGAAATTATGGCAAAAATGATTTATGAAGCGGGAGTGAATGAGTGGTGGAAGAGGGGGGAGACCTTGGATGACCTTCGAGAGCACAGTATCCATGATTCTGGAGGAGGATCAGGTAAAAAACATGAAGATCCCTATGGGATGGCATGTATAGTGATAACATAGTGAACGAGGCGATAGTGTTCGTCTTCTTCATATAAAGTGTAAGAATAGTATGTCTATCCGTTGTATTGATAAATAAATTTAAGCCATCATATAGGGATAAAATTTATTTTTATTTTTAGTTTCAAGCTGTATCCCGCATGTAGCAGGGTAAAGGGAACATAGTGTTAGGACCCTACATTTTCCACGATTTTTTTTCTCTCTCAATTTTCGAGATATTGTGTGTGATATTGATTGAAAAAATACAACACCGCGCTTTGTCTCGTTATCAGACTTGGAACCTAATGTCAAGACACTTCGTTTCCCATTCTGACACTTCCTTTTCCCACTTTTTGTACGAATTCTCGAGAAATTGCGTGTTCAGTGGTGGAACTGAACTTCTACATACATATAAACATTACTCTGTGAGCGACTTTATATATTAGTGAAAACCACATTGAAATATGTTGTGTAGTTTTAAAGTTAGACGTGTACCTAGAACTTTTTGAAGCAAGTTTATATTGTACTATAAAAGAAAGAACATAGGAATTGAGGTCAGTCGTGGCGCAGGGGCACAAAGCGGGACTGTAAACGCGACTAGTTGTGGTTTCGATCCCCACTCGAGAAAATTATATACCTATAAAATTTTATATTTCAATCCGCAATGCATCCAGAATTCGGCAGAAAGTGGGGAACGGAGTGTCTTAACACTAGGATCCCTCTGCCTAATCTACTGTGTGCAGGATACATATATAAGAAAGAAATATTATATTGAAAAAAAGCAACTTCACACTTATTTCTCTCATAGCAGAATAGGCAGAGGCAACTACTAATTAAGACATTCCGTAACCCACGCACTGCCCAGTTTTCGCGACATTGCATATTAAATGGCGGAACTTAACGCCGTAAAGTTGATTTTTCAGTAAATAACAATACTTAAATACTTTCATTAGATATAAATCTGCAATTCTATAATACTCATTTTTCTCATACGTCCACTGAGCCTATATACATACATATATGTAACATAAACTTAAATAAACATAAAACCTCTTAAGCAAGTAGTCTTTAAGTGACCAATATTATCTTGCAGCGACAAGTGTCGTCGCTAGGTGTCGTCTTGTATGACAGTTCACACTCAACCGTTTAATAACCTTACGTTTTAATACTATTTATATATTATTAGTATTATTATAACTAGCACTAGTTTTTAGTTGCGTTGAGTTGCGGCGTTGAGTTTCGCCACTCAATACGCAATACCTTCAGAATGCGATAGAAATTGGGGAACGAATTAAGGATTTGGGGAGTGTCTTAACAATAGGTTCCAAGGTTCCCTCTGCCTGCTCTGTTATGTGCGGGATGTAGTGTGAAACAAGTGTTATATTTTTTTAATGTTAATTATGTTAGTTCATTTATTAAGATAGTCCATTTTTAAATGAGCGATTTCGCATTTTATTCATATGTATAAATACAAACAAAAACCATTCCCACAGCATTCCTTCATTCAATTATCAAAACACTTCACAAATGTACCAATAGCTATGATTAATCGAATCTACAACCACCTCAATACAAAGATGGTCAAATTAATTTTATTCCATACATTTATATATATTATATTATAATAATTGTTAATAATATAAAAGAGTATTTCAAACAAAACGCCTGTATCGGTTAATTTTAACGAGAATATTTTGACAGATCAACTTTCTATCTGATTATGCGCGATGACGAGTTCTTTTCGGTTTTTGCCAAAGAGTTAGAAATTTGTTTAGATGTGGCATATGTATTGACAGTACAGTAGCGAAGCAATCGTTGTATGAAACAGTATTTGAGATTGCATGTTAAGTGGTGGAAGTCAACGCCGCACTTTGTGTAGTTATCAGAGCGAGGAAATGAAAATATTAAACATTTTACCCCAAGTGAGAGTCGTACCCACGTCGCCAATCGTTACAGTTGCATGCTGATGCCCCTGTGCCATGACGACCTCGGGGAAATTAATATATTTAAATTATGTTAATTTTACAGTTTTGTTCGACAAAGCACTACATTGAGTGAGATCCACAATAAACCGAAAATGGTTGGCGAACGGAGTGTTTTAATACTAGGTTCCCTTTAAAAGAAATTAAAATATACGAGTATATATTTCGTAAGAAATACATACAACGTGTTGGGTGGTCAAAACCTGCATCAGACTATGTCAAGCTACACCGGGAATAAAAAAATCCATTTAAATACATGATTTGAATATATTATGTGAATATGTTATAAAAAATACAATTTATATTTTTTAGCTTTTATTGCACATTTTTAACAGATAAGATTTTGTATAGGTATGCCAAATTTAGACTTACAAATAAATAATTTAGATTTTTTTAATATAAATGCATAAATTTTATAGTAAATTATTGTCATAGATTTGATAAGTTCAAAGCTCAATTTAAAATATTCTATTTTATTTCTATTTTAGAATTATATTTATCAAATTTATACCTAATTTGCATACAAAAATGTATGAATGATATGAAGAAAAGCATATTTCACTGTTTTATGCGTTTTTTTTTAAATAAATATTTAAATATATAAAACAAACCTTTTTTAAATCTGAATAATAAAAGATTTAAATAAAAGATTATAATTTTACTGATACCACATAGCAGGGCGCAGTGAATCTAGTATTAAGAAACTTCGTGACAACGAATGGACACATTCGCCGCCCAATTTCCAAGAGAGCCCATAGTGTGGCTAGAGGCAGAATTCAACGCCGCGTTTTATATAACAAGATTCTGATAAAAATCAGAGTGAAAAAATTAAAATAATGCATTTTCTAAAGTGAGAATCGAAATAATAACCACCACGTTTTCTTCAGTCTGGGCTGCGCTACAATGGCCTCACAGTATACTACAATAAAATCAAAGATAATAATATAAGTATTTTGTACGGGCGAGTGGAGAACGGAATTATCTTAATAATAAAGTTCCCAGGTTTCGTCACCCTGCTATGTGCGGGATACAGCGTCAAGCTAAAAAATGTATGCATTTTCTATACTGTTTACAATTGGAACTCAGAATCATTGTGTCAAAGTGTAATATTTTTAAACAACATTTTAACATTTACCATTTTCAAGCTCATGCTTAAAAAAAAACAAATATTTTAAAAAAGCCACTTCTATACTTTTATTCGTCTATGATTGAAAATACTGTAAAGCTCTTGACCTGGCAAATAACTGTTTGTGATTTTTAACATTTATAAGAGAATCTTCTTATAAAAGCTATAGTGGTGCAATAGAAAGTATACCTATGATTATACGCAGTGGTTGTTGGTTCAACGTTCGCTCTAGAAAATGTTTATATTTAAAAATATATATTTGTGTGTCCATTTCTCTGAAAGTAACGTTGCGTTGAGTTATACCACGCAGCACTTAATGTTCCTAAAATGGTTAAAACTTAAAACAAACCGTCTAGAGTGATTCTGACACTTTTTGTATTTCTTTATTCATTTATATTCAAAGTTCTCATCACTTTGTGTTAAATTTCGTAACTGTAGGTTCACGGGAAGTATCCTATAGGTTTTGATTACGCAGATGAATGCGTTGACTTAGAAGCTTGCATTTTTATTGTCTCTAAATGATATGACTGTTATTGGTTTCCAATTATTTTTCCTTTTTAGTTACAGAACCTTAAACAGACGTGTTTAGGACATTTTCTCAAATTAAAATACTACTTTATTAATTGTATTTCAATTTGTGAAAATGCCCCTGCTGTGTGCGGGATACAGCGTGAAGCTGATTTATTTATTTTTAAAATACAATAGAATATGTATATTTTTTAATTACATTATTTCTGCTTAACTGATTAACTAGCTTATATAAAAAATACTCCGTATAATAATATACTCCGTTCCCCACTTCCCGCTGAATTTTCGAAATATTGCGTGTTGACTGGCGGAACCCAACGCCGGGCTAGGTCTATCATAAAAGGGAAATTAAAATACCTTCCCATGCATTTATAACTAAACCAATAACCGGTTGAAATCTACATGAAAGTTAAACTTAACCTAATCTTACTAAATCTAAAGTGGTATAAATAACAAAATAAGAAAAAATAAAACGATGATAGATGACTTATATGGCTTTATACTATAAATATTTCTTTTGAGGCTGTTATGGCGCAGTGGGTTGGCATCTGACTGTTGTCGCGAAGGTGGTGGGTTCGATTCCCACGCAGGGGAATGAATTATATAATATTTCCTTGCTCTGGTAACCAGGCAAAGCGCGTCTGGAAACGAAATCGGAAGTCAACGCTGTCCTTTGTATTTTTACCGAGCAGAGGGAATCAAACCCACAACCATACGCCTTCAGATTTTAAATAATCTTCAAAATCTTCTATACTTTGCTAAACATATTAATAGCAATATTACCTCAACCGAGAATCGAATATACGATCCTTACTAAACACACAAATAAAAAAAAAACAAATAAGTATAACCGGACCTAATCCACATAAACGATTACTAAATCTAAAGTGGTATAACTAACATACTGGTAATAAAAAACGACCAAAACACAGAGATGTTTTACAAAATTCTTATGAGGAACAAAAAATAGAAGAAAAAAAATATGTAAAACGTAAAGTATCAAATAGTTTTGTATCAAAAAAAGTCTTGTTAGCTCTACATACTTGGATGTGTATAGAGTTGCTATACTTTGGGCATCTTTTGACCGATTGTGTTGAAATGGGGAATTGTGTTTTATAGAATATTATTTTTGTTAATGTTAGTATTGTGATTCTTTATTGTGTAATTTATATTTATTATGAGGGAGGGGAGGGAACCTGGTGTTAAGACATTCCCTTCCCCATGCTCGTTTCAATTTGTGAGACATTGAACGTTGAGTAGCGTTTCTCAAGACAATGGTCATTTCGTAAGAACAAACGATAAATATGTTTAATTTGTAAACTAATTTATAAGAAAAATGTAACTCATAGAGTCAGTTTGTATAAACTTGACTCAATAGCTATTAGTATAGGTGGCGTTATGTACTGACCACTGCACCACAGTGGACTGTGGATATTAAGTTATTTTTATTATTGGATGGCACTTAGTTATAACATTTACACTTTTTTAATTTTTATGCATCATAATATAAATTACAAATTGATTTTTGTTTAATCTTAAGAGACCAACAGGTTTTTTTTATAATATATTTAATGTCAAAGATGGGCAGAAAAATATCGAACGAGAAATATTTATAGGTGTTTATGAGATTAGCATATACAGAAGAATCCACTGGCTCTGCTTGTGCTTTTATTGACGTTTTGTGTCTATTTTAAAATATATTTGCATATATGTTTAGTTAGTGATAGGCAGAGAGAGTACGGTGATACGTAACTTCGTTATTCACTTATACCCAAAGTCAAGTTAGTCAAATATTACAACACAATTTGCATGCAACGTTTTGTAATTCATCAACAATAGACTTTAACTAGAAAACAAAATATAATCTAATAGACCCAGTTACAAACTAAAAACGATCGAACAGACATATCTTCTTTCTAAATTATATTAAGCATATCATATTGCCAATGATCTTAAAAGGTATTACAAAGTAAAAAAAAATATGCAAAACGTGAAGAAAACAACCAGTTTCACCACATTCATAAAATGTTTGAAAATATAGCGTCTAAACAGAATTCAGGGTATAAAATTTAATTTTACGATCCATACCGACACTTTCGGAAATACTCCACTAAAGTGGTAATAACACCTCTATAAAACAGACGCACGCGATCCAAATTAAGCTGGTCGTCCACAGCCAGGGGCTGTATCGCCTATCCTGTTATTAGTTCTGTCATTGAGAATATATTTTATCTTCAATTTTAATTGTATAATAAATTTTAACATACACGATATTATTATGAAACCTTCTTTAAGCAAATCCTGTGCGTATTTTGCTATAAATAAAATGTGTATTTGTTAGAGAGACAATTCATCTATTAAAATAGATAACTTATATTAATAATATTTTTTTTAAGAATAATAATGTAATTATTTATAAAAAAAAACATATATTTACAACCACGTCAAATTACGTCTCTTTGCAACTGGAGAGTTTCTGTGGACATAATAATAATAATAATAATAAATTCATAATACCAAAGACATTACTATATTATTAGCGCTATTACAATAAAAGAAATCATAAAAATACACAAATTTAAAAAAAATATCATTCTATGTTACACTAAAAAGGAAATGGTCAACAAAGCATGAATATTATACAAAAATATAGCTTCCTTTTATCTTTACGTAGCACCCGCGGCGCCATTCACTGGAACCAAACGCGTTAGACGGCACAAAAACAATTATATACAGACGAACGTTAATTGAATTATTGTTAGTAAATTGCCGGTTAAACAAATAATTGGGGGGTGTTAGCAGCACCGTGTAATTTTTATACGCTAATGTGTTTATTTATAATATGACTACTGATTTTTGATGTTTAGTTTTTTTTTCTAATATTTAGCTCTTTTTTTATAAATTCTTCATATGTTTTTTAGCTTCACGCTGTATCCCGTATAAAAGAGGGTGGGTACGCAGCGCGAACTAGGGAATCTCGTGTGAAGACACTCCGTTCTGATTATCTTAGTGAAGATATTTCCATTCCCAACTTTCCTTCGAATTCTCGAGTTACTACGTGTAAGCCCGGGCTTAGCCTTGTTACCAGAGCTAGGAAATGAAAATATAAAATATTTCATTTACTTGAGTGGAAATCGAACCCATAACCAGTCCCACGTTTGTGCCGCTGCACCACAGCTGGCCTCAAGCTTTTTTATAATTGGAATTATTACCTGCTACTATATGTATAAAGAAAAACTGTCTGTTCAGATCCTATCAGCAGAACTGCTCTAACTCCGTACTGTCTGTCGGTCTCGTACTGCCTCAGTACTGTCAGTACAAGAAGCTACCATCATTTCAAAAGGCAGATTTCCTAGTAAAAGCCATACCAAAAATAATTGTGGAAGCAAATTCGAGTCAACAGACTTATACTTTAGAATGACATTTTTCTTGTTTTTTTTATATCCACACTGTATCACGCAAATAGCCAAAAGCCTAATCTAAACTTAACTTAACGCTGCCGTTGTCTCACCAGAGTGAACAAATGTCAATCGAACCCACTACCATGACTTACAGTCGGACGCTGACCCACTGCTCCACGACGGCCTCTAATAATGAAGTTAGCTATCAAACATGAATTTAATCCTACACATGATTGACGTATACAGTATGTTAATATTATAATTACTAATATACGAGATAAGGTTTATTGATAAGCCTTTCCGGACTTAAATGTTTATTGCTGTTTAAATTGCTGCTGTTTAAAAAAATGCTGATAAAAACTTGTAGTACTATTTTGAATTTGTATATTTTTTTATATACATTGGCTTTTTTTTAAATAACAGCTTCACAGTGTAAACTGTATATAGCAAGACAGGTAGAGAGAACCTAGTGTAATGACACTCTGTTCCCCACTTTCCGGCGAATTTTAAACACACCGCGTGTTGAGTGGCGGAACTTTTGGCCGCGCTGTATCTTGTTAGCTTCGTAGAAATGAAAATAATATATTTCCTTAAGTGGGAATATAACCCACGACCGTTGCGTTTCAGGAACTTAGTGTTAGGACATTACGTTCTACTCCAAACTGGTAAACTTCCGGAGGTAGAGGCCAGTCGTGGCACAAAAGCATAACCGTGTGACTGTAAACGCGACAGATAAATAGATAGATAGATAGATAAAAGTCTTTAGTGCACACTTGAAAAGATACATTAGAGTGACTTCTTTAGACAAAATGCACAAAGGAGGCTTTATCATTACAAGAGATCTCTTCCAGGCAACCAGATTCCGGAAGGATTTAATTAAAAGTGCAGTCATATGCGGTGCAGAACGACGCGAGAAATATTTTAATATTTTAATTTCCACTCTCTGATGAGGAGGCAAAGCGTGGCGTTGAAATCGGCGGAAAGTCCCACTGCCTTACCCTTCTACATACGGAATACAGCGTGAAGCTGGAAAAAAAGCTTCTAGCTTCTTGCTTCACAGTTAAATCGATAGGATTAACGTGATGTAACATAGCCCACTGTCTTCTCCTATATACAACACAAAAATAATTTTTCATTTCAATCAAGTAGTTCCTGAGATTAGTACGTTCAATCAAACATACTTTTGATCGAACTTCATTTATAGAGCAAAATGAATGTTATTTAAAACAATTTTGCGCCATAACTACATCAATTTGTATCTAATGTTTATTAACAATTTTATTAGTCAATGAAATTTCTCAATAAGTTCAAAATAATCGAAATTAGTAACGTAAAAGTATAATAATAATAATAAAGAAAATAATAAAGAAATATAGATATAGCTATATTCCTTTTGTTTCACGCTGTATTACACATATAGCAGAGTAGGTAGAGGGAAGTATGTTAAGGCACTGCTATTCTTTTCCGTTCTATCTTCGAATCGTTGCGTTTTAAGTGGCGTAACTTAACGCCGCGCTTGTTCTTGTTACTAGAGCGAGGAAATAAAAATAATTCACTTCTTCGTCTTGGCGTAGTGTTAAAGCGTCAATCTCTAACCGTTCGTTTGTGGATTCCATTCCGATTCGTGGTAATAACCTATTTTCAATTCCTTGTTTTTGTAAGAAGACAAAACGCGGCGCTGAGTTCCGCAACTCAACGTGGAATGTCTCAAAATCTGAACAGTGCGTGAGGAACTGAGCGTTTGAACACTAGGTTTCATCTGCTTTACCTGCTAATATGGGATACAGCGTGAACTTAAAAAAAATACATTCATTGGAAAAATGTGAATTATGAACCTGTTACCTCCGCCAAAACAAGTTCCTTATGATTTATAAACCAGAATTAGTATAACATTATCTTGTACACGAAAACATATAAATTATAAATGATTTAAATGATGTAATATTATACGCTGTTGGTGCTACCAAAGATAATCTAAAGATATAAATAAAATTTGAAATTGTTTGCCTATGATTTGGGAATTTTATTTTTTTTCTTTACGCCCATATTGTGGTTCAATGGGATGTATGTGCGATAGTTGTGAGTTCGATTTCTTCTAGGGATAGTATACTTTTTATATGCTTTGGCAACAAGACAAATCGTGGCGCTGAGTTTCACTCCACACGCGATGTCTCGTATGTCATGACATGTCTTAACTAGATTCCTTCTGCCTATGTGCGAGATACGGCATAAAAAATAATAAAAATAAAAAATTCTTATATTTTTTTCTTTTAAATAAAAACTTAGATCATAACTCAACATCAGTTTCAATTTACTAAACTAATTTCAATTTCATAATTTCAATCATTTGTCGATGTCAAGCAAAACCGCGAGAAAAAGCTACCATCTAATCAACCAAAAATAATTTTACTGCACGCAAAAATCGAACCTCGACTTACCATTAATAATTTTACCAATCTAATAAGTATCTAATTTCAATTTGCAATAAACACGTATAATATTTAATTTAGATGGCTATATTTAACGACGGTTACATTTCATATAACGACATCCGAGTATTAATAACTAATAGGTTATTTATTGAGATAAGTTTTTTGCCGTCGTCGTGGCATTGCACCGTGTCTGATTATAAACGTGACGGTGTGGGTTTGATTTCGTTTCGGGGGAAACTATGTTCATTTGCTCGCTGTGGTAATACGACAAAGCGCGGCGTTGAGTTTCGCCATACGTTATACAATGAAGCGAAAATTGGGTGGTGCGTGGCAGATGGAGTGTCTTTACACTAGGTTTTCTCTGCCTACTGCTATGTGCGGGATACAGCGTGAGCCTGTTGTGTTTTTTTTTTCAAGTGTTTTATTAACGACGTACATTTGGGTTTAAGCGGATGTTATACAATAAGCGTATAAATTTTGTGATCTATAATATATTTTTTTGATTGTACCTACACGTGGCGCAGTAGAACAGCGTTTGAGTGTAATCTCATTGGTTGTAAGTTCGAACCCCACGCGGGGGTATGATTATTATAATATATTTTTTAAAAAGCTTGCATTAATTGCCGACGAATTTGAGAGAGTATGAAATTAAGTATGAGAGTATGAATTAGATAATTGGAAATATTTTCTTTAGCGTACAAACGACTTTCACCTAACCACCACGCAATTTTTCAAATTCGGAAAACTAAATAAATCTATATCACCTTGCCATTTTTAGAGTAGATCTCAACGTGAAGCAAAAAAAATATTCTAGTTTAAATACGAGTAAAACTTTATTTTAACCATCAAACTTTAAAGTAGGCCTTAACATTAACTGTTTAATTATTGTCGATAGTTAACTTATAATATTTTATTTCTTTTACAGATTGTCGACGATGCATCGTAAGGAGTAAAGGTTTCTTCAGAAATGGCGTCACCAAGGACTTCTGATATAATTATACCAAACAAAGAATGTGATACAGAGTGGTTAACTACATCGAAGCACAATACACAAATAAACAATAAGAAAGTTCACGGTAGCTTTCAAATAACACCTATTGACATGAATTGCTACAAACTCAGGCGACCTTATCTTTTCTATAATAACTTCGGTTATAAAGAAGAACTTTCCAGAAGGATCCATATAAAGAGGGAATATGGATTTTATAATTATTGCTTTATAAGCGTATGCCTTAGCTTTATATTAGGACTTGTAATAGGCGTTGCAATAGTCGGATCTCCGCAAACTAGAGTGATTTCTTCTAATTTTAGCAATAGAAAATTAGTAAGAATTAATTCAACTAGAAACCTTAACTTTAGAAGTTTAAATTCCATTAAATATACTGACAAATTAGATAATGATTTAGATAAAGATAAAAAGATGGAAACATTTGCCTCTGTGTCTTTTACTGGGGCTGTTGACCACAAATACAACAAAATGGATGTCTACCCTAAAGGACTAACAGACGATATGAAGGAAATTTTAAAAGATAACAAAGTAACGCATCACAAGCATTCCATATCAAATATAACATCAAAGCATGTTCCAAACGACGATACTGTTTTATATGAAAATATATTTTGGGGGCCAGAAGTAGAAAATTCTATGCCGCAAGGTTACGGTGAGAGTTCAGCTGAAATTTGGGAGAGATACGTTGACCAAAGCGAAGTAATCAAAATGGAGCCAGGCTGTGGTAGGATGCAAAATCGCTTAATAACGTTTAAAGACGGCATCCAAGCCTGTGTACGATATAGGCAGAATACTGATCAAATACAAGGCGAAATTTTCAGTTTCTACGTGGCAAGGTTACTTAATTTGACCAACGTAGCACCGTCAGTGGTCAAAGTTGTGGATTTAAAAGACAAATTGTGGCAGAGTGTATCAAGTGAAATTGCATCCGCCCAATGGAATACAAATAGAGCTGTAGTACTAACACAGTATATTCCAAGCTTAGAATCTGCTACCATACCAGAGATCTTCAAGCCATCAACACGCCATTTGAACAAACAAGACGTTTACAAAATATCGCTAAAAGAAAACGCAACAAGTGAAACCAGTAAACAAATATTGATTGATAAGATAAGAATGAAAAGTAGCAAAACGAAGAAAGAAGTGGCAGAAGACTTCGATTATATAGATGCAAAGTTGAATAAAAAAACAATAGATCAATTTGTGGAACTGGCTCAATGGTCTGATCTCATCATTTTCGACTACTTAACAGCAAATTTAGATAGGATAGTCAACAATTTGTTCAATTATCAGTGGAATGTAAATATTATGGATGGACCAGCTCATAATTTGGCGAGGAAGATGGACAGTGGGCTACTCTTGTTTCTTGATAACGAATCAGGTTTACTCCACGGATATAGGCTTTTGAAGAAATATAACGTATATCATAGTTTAATGTTAGATAATTTATGTGTGTTTAGGAAAAGGACTGTCGATGCTCTTAATATGTTGCACAAAAGTTCTGTTGGTGTTAAACTAAGTGAAATATTCCATAAAAAGAATAATGCAGTGATAAGAGACATATTGCCTCCGTTACCGGAGAAAAACGCTAAAGTGCTTCACGAAAGGATAGGAAAAATTTTGAGTCAGATTGAGAAATGTGAACAAAGTTTTTCAGTTAGATAGTTTTATTAATATTAATTTTAAATTTAGTTATTTTATTATTATGATTTTTAAATTAATTTCATTGACTTTTTTAATTCCTCATACACATTCATACACGTATTTAATATATTTTAAAAAAAAGTTTAATTTACTACTTTGGCTCTAATAGACGAATAAAATAATATTATGAAATTGTATTACATCATTGTAAGTTACTTAAAAGATGTCAATAATGTGTCAAAATAAAACAAAAACTAAACAAAAATTTTAAGCAAATATTATTTTATTATTATTATTTAGCTTATATTTTTTGTTTTTTATTTATAATTGTATAAAAAATTCAAAAAATTGTGTAATATAGCCTAAGAGTACATAGACTAAGGGGTGGCTGTCAAAATCAAAAATAATCTAGCACGACATTTTGACAACCGCCCTCCGTAGTATTTAGTATTTATTATAGTACGAGTGATATAATAGTGTTTTTGATACCAAATAAATAATATTTATTGTAAAATATATGTGCCAGTAGACATTTTGGTGATAATTTAAGTTAAAAGTGTATATAAATGTGAATATTTATGTTTGTTTATTGTAAATTTTGATTTCAATTGTATTCAATATAAGGACAAATATAAAATAGTGAAGCCGAACTCGATATTTTATCACTTAAGATACATTTTATCACTAAATGTGAATATTTATATATTACAAAGTAGACCAAAAAAAGCGTGTTAAAAGGATATAAGTTCTGAATGTTCACAATATCATTTTTTTTCTACATTTTCAACTAAGAGATTTGCATTTTTCATTTGACGTGATCCCAAATTTTAATATATAATTCTCTTAATCTCTCTATATTTTTTTTGTTCATAAATTTATGATCGGTATTACTATATTTTGTTTATTCTATACATTCAATAACAATATTGTCGTCTTTCTCCTTTCTTTGCTTTCACCTATACAATGTCATAGTGCAGAGGGACAGCGTCTGACTGTAAACGTGACGGTTGTGGGTTCAATTCCCACTTGGGGGAACGAGTTTCTTCATTTCTCGATCTAGTAATAAGACAATACGCGTCGTTTAGACCCTTCACTTAACACGCAGTGTCATCCGATCCGAATGTTATTGGAATTTTGTATGTTAACACAAAATTCCATTTACCTACCCCGCTATGTGAGGGATAAAGCGTGAAACTAAAGAATAATACAAACAATGTATCGTCCACGCGTAAAATTGGTCACCGTTGGTTCAAAAACAGGTTAAAAGATATGTAAATATATGTAAAATAAATATAATTATAATAAATAAAATGACTTTAAGACGACATGGTTTTTTATTATTTATATTTTACTTGTAGCTCATAAATTATTTATAGTTAAGGGTTATACTGATAATTGGATTCTCATTTGGTCATTTTGATTTCGTCGCACTAGGGAAATAGACAAAGCGCGGCGTTGAACTCTGCCACTCAATGTCTCAAAACTTGGCCGGTACGTGGTGAATGGAATGTCTTAACACTAAAGTTTCCTTTAGTTAGTCCCCTAGAAGCGGAATACAGCATGAAATAAAAAACTGTAGCGTTATTTAAAAGGTTAACCGTAAACCGTAGTAGCCGATTCAATTTCGGTTATTTAAAAGGTTGTTTAAATGCTCGTAGAAAGCGCCGTGTCGCAGTGGCACAGTGCCTGACTTTTAACGCCATGGCTGTGGGTTCGATCCCCATTTCGAGGAACCTTGCTCTGTGAAGAAGGCGTCAAGTTTTTTGTATGGTGTATAAATATGTATGGTGTATAATATAACGTTGGAAAGTGTGAAGTTTTATTAACGATGGTTACCTGTTCGATTCTCGCTTATGAAAATATCACTTAAAAATGTTTTGATTTTTTTTTAATTTCCCTCGCATGACATATACACATAGTAAGCAAAAGGAAGATGGTTATCTAGTACTATTCCATTCCCCATTTTCCGATAAGTTCGGGAAACATTTCGTAAATCGAGAATTCACGAGAAAATCAAGTAAAAATATTGAATATGTCATTCCCCCGAGTGGCACGTGGTGCAGAGGTTGTGGGTTCGATCCCTACTGGAAGAAATGTTTATTTAAAATGTATATTTCCATTTTTTTAGCTCTGGTCTTGGAGGCGCTGTGTTTCCAAGTTTTTTTTGTGGCTTCGCGGAAAGTGGAGAACGTAGTGTCTTCTCGAGAGTGGAGAGGAGAGTGTTGGCGAAATACAGTGTGAAGCTGAAATGTCTTGAATATTTCTTTAATTAAAAAAATATGTTCTAAGTAACAACATACAATACCGTCTCTAATAAAGAACGGAATTTCTGGGGCAGCATCTAACTGTGAACGTGATGGATGTGGGTTCGATTTCTAATAGGGAGAATTAATTGATGCATTTCGCTCTATGGTAACTGAGTGTCTTAACACTACTACTATTACGTTCTCTCTGCCATACGCTAAAAGGCATGAAACCGAAAAAAAATCTTCGCCTTAACTAATACTAATATGAAACACAGAAGCCGCCTCTGACCTAATGTAGTCAAGAGCTCACAAAATTAACCCGAGGCCTCTATTGTCCCCGAGGCGTGTACAAATACATACACACACATTCCATATCTCATAAATAATGAAGCTATTTTAAAGGGACAATTGACAAAGTCATTTCATATTTTCATCTGTTTGTCAATAAGATAGTCGTGGATTCGATTCCCATTCGGGTGATTTTTTTTTCTTTTTCTCGTTTTGGTGGCGAGGCAAAGCGGGTTCCGTCACTTATCGTGCAACGTATCGAAAATAAACTTGTGAGTGGAGAAAGTGAAGTCTAAAAATTGGGCTTCCTTTGGCTATCCACTATATGTACAACACAACAAGCATACACTTAATTTTGTCAATTAAAATTAATTATATTTTTTTTAATATGTATTTTTTTATAATCCCAGAGTGGGAATCTGACTCACGAAGCTTACGAAATTGACGCGTAAAGAGGGGAACAAAATGTCTTAACACTACCTTCCCTATACTATATATGTGATAGTGGGTAGTAGTGTACGTGGCGCAATACAATATATTTATGGCGCAAATAAAGTTTCCTACTACAGATACTGAAAGGCGTTCAATACTTACAATATAATAAGAAAAATTACATTTGCATTTCAGGCCAGTAGTGGCGAAAGGGCACATACGTGACAGTTTGTGGGATCGATTTCCACTCAAGGAAATGAAATATTTAACATTTTTATTTCCTCGCTCTGGCAACGAGGCAAAGTGCGGCGTTGAGTTTCGCCACTCAACGCACAATGCTTCCAGAATTCGGTAGAAAGTAGCGAACGGAAGAAGTCTTAGTGAGTACAGACTATCTTAACAGTAGGAGTATTATCAAAATAAAAAAAGGCCAGGTGTCTCAAGAACTACTATACGATCTTACTTCATATTAAGTCCGAAATACCAAAAAAAAACAGATCCCAATGTCATTTAACTAACTCAATTCAGAAATCGAATTGACGTATCTTTCGTACAAAAAAATGGTACGAACGAGGAAGCTAGGACGCGGGAGGTCCACAATTACAATCGAAATCGATCTAGTTAGTTCATTTTTTGCTTTATGGCGTAAAAAAGAATATTAGTGATGGAATACGTTTAATTCGATACATCTTGTTGAGGGTTAGGGGGTGAAATTACCTTACATGATTTGGTAATTTGGATGTAGATTTTTTTT
Source organism: Heliconius himera (assembly GCA_021202915.1). NCBI lineage: Eukaryota > Metazoa > Arthropoda > Insecta > Lepidoptera > Nymphalidae > Heliconius > Heliconius himera. Next base: position 2,337,765 of record JAJHJA010000077.1, on the reverse strand, counting down.
ATTACATTTATCGTGGCCGTTGTGGCGCAGCGACACCGTGTTTGACTGTAAATAAAACGGTTGTGAGTTCGATTCCCATTAAAGGGAATGATTTGTTCAATTTCCTCGCTCTAGTAATAAGACAAAGGACAATTTTTCGCAAAATCGTTCAGAAAGTGGGGATCAGAGTTCAGCGTGAAGTTAAAAATAATGATATTTTTAACTTCACGCTGCATTCGGCACATAGCCGGGTAGGCAGAAGTAATCTAGGAACCTAGTTACTACACCCCATTGAGACACTTCTGTTCCCAACTATCCGCCAGATTCTTGAGGCATTCCGTAAGGCGGAATTCACATCCGGACTTTTCAGAGAGCGAAGAATTGAAAATTTTAATAAATAATAATGCATTTTCACGAGTGGGCATCGAACCCACAACCGTCGCGTTACAGTAACACCTTTGTGCCCCTGTGCCACGACAGCCTCAACACGATTATAATTTAAATATATAACTTTCTCCTAACATTAAATTTCCCCTGCATATACTCGTACATTATATATGGAAGATACTACTTGTACTATTTTTATATCAACGCTTAATGCTGCAAAGCGGAGTAGGTAAAGAGAAGTCAAGACACTCCGTTATCAGTTTCCCACCCTTAAGCCCGCTTTCCACCGCGAGTGTAGCTGACCCATTAAAGACTGCATTGAACTCAAGATCAAGCTCAAGATAAAACTGCGTACTAGAGAAAAAGATAGAATAAGCAGAGTGTTGAAATGAACCCGCTCAGTCCTAGGGAGAAGAGAGAAGTAATTAAAAAATACCAAAACTCTTTTTTGGTGAAAATGTAAACTTATTTCATTTAAAAGGGATCCATCCCGCCTAGGCATTACCCGCTCATGTCCATTTCTTGGTGGAAACCGGATTGAATTCGAGACATATGTATCTTACTAGTCCAAAGCCCCATTTCTTTTTAGAAAGGTGAAATGATAATAATAATTCCCCCGAGCGACTATCGAACCCACAACCGTCGCGTTTACCACTACGCCACGACGGCCTCACAATTTTTTGTACCAGAACATTCTTTAGCCAATTAAAACATATTAATTAGTTGAATACAACTTTTTGAAACTCATTTTTTTTTGTTTGCAAAATAAAAATTTCTATAGAAATAATCCCATAACGGCCAATAAAGGAAATTTTTGAATGGTGGTTTCGTACAAAGGACTCTACGTGGGATTTTCGACTCTATTTATTAGTGATGTGACCGTCTATTCTTTTTTTCTTTTGAGTGACGTTTATTTTTAAATAGCAACCCTTGAATAATGAACGTAAGAATGACTGGCTTATATTGAATGATTGAAGGTATTTTGAGTGATTTACAACTATATTATCAGTACAGGTAAGGTTCAAAATGGTAATTAAAAATTAAAGAAGTAAATTCTTAGTTCATCAATTGAAATTGAGTTCGATATATTTCGTATAAGGTTGAAATTTCGTTAAGAATTTTTATTTTGGGGAAAAATAAAAATTTTTGTGTGACGGTGCTCGAAGCAAACGAATTTAAGTATGGTTGTTTTATATGATGTATAGAAAAAGTCGTTTCGAACACGCTTATAAGATTATAAGGAACGGTGTTAAGTTGTGTAAATATTATATAATTGGTTAAATCGTTTATAACATACAGCAGGGCAGACAGGAGCATGGGCATAGGAAAAGAGAGATGGGGCCGTGCCCATCCCAAGGTAGTTGCAGTTGTTTACACCAGAATTTGCACAGTTCGAAAGAGAAGGAAATTTAAACAATAAATAGAATTTTTGTTATTTTAAATTGAAAAAATAATTAAAAGTGTAAGTAAACACATACATAAGTGTATTTTTACTACATAATAATATTACTATTAAATTTTTTTAAGCTTCTTGTCGTATCTCGCACATAGAATGGTAGGCAAAGGTATCCTGGGAACCTTGTGTTAAGACACTCGGTTTCCATTGGGAATCAATGGAAATGGAGTGTCTTAACACTAAGTCCCCAGGTTCCCTCTGCCTATCCTGCTATGTGCACGATACAGGTGAAGCTAAAAAAATATTACATATATAATTTTGATATAGGAGATGATGTTAGTATTTTACGAATACATTAGAATGTTTCACACTTGGCCTTAAGAAATTATATGTCAGATTAGATAGACCATCTTACTTTTTATTGTAGAATATTTATTAATTTTTTTTGAAACTCTTGTTGTGGCCAGCGGCACAGATTTTAGCTGTAAACGTAGTGATTGTGAGTTCAATTACGCAATATACTACAATATAATAATACGCAATATTACCAAAATTGGGCGCAAAGTAACGAAGTGTTTTATCACTAGGTCGGTCACCTCTACCTTGCTATATGCAGAATACAGTGTGAACTTAAAAAAAATAACGAATTTATATTGACACCTGGCATTAAGAAAGATTTATTGGATTTGATTGATCTTTCCTTTTCATTGTGATCTTTTCATGCATCTGTCGCATTTTGTTGCAAAGTGAGTTTTTGACAGGACTGCCTTCTGAACAAATGGGAGCCATTGGACCGACAATACTGACATCCTTTTTATAACCGCGTTAAGCACGGTGGTGAGTTCCGTCATTCACGTATTAATAAGGGGATCGGGTGGTTTGTGCCCACCCCAGGATAGTCTTGTGCCCACTTAGTGTTAATAACAATAATACCATGAAGATATTTAAAAAAATTCTGCAGTGTCACGAAAATTGGGCGGAAAGTTTAAAATGGAGTATATTAACACTACGGTAAGTGAGTTAAATAGTAGTTAGGCAGGATAGGCAGGGAGCTACATACCCTGATATAATGGATAAAGCGAGAAGCAGTTTTCTTTATAACACGCTCAAATATATAGGCTTTTTTATCTTCAAGTTATATCCTGCACATAGCAGGGTAGGCACAGGGAATCTAGGAACCAAGTTTTAAAACACTTCGTTCTCATTAATTCTTCTTCTTCTGGAGGTATTGCGTGTAGAGTGACAGAATCATTGTCGCGCTTTGCCTTATTACCAGAGCGAGGAAATGGAAATATAAAGTATTCCATTTCCTCGAATGGGAATCGAATTCACAAACTGTCGCGTTTCCTATCACACACTTGTGATAGGAAACGCGTTTGTGCCCCCGCACCCCAACTGGCCTCAGGTAAATACTTATAAACGTATTGGTATATATATATATTAGAATTTATGTATATTCCTTAATAGTTGTAGCATAAATAAAGTATAAATTCATGATTTGTTAATATTAGTCTAGACATAAATATTGTTGTAAAAATAAAAATACGTTTTTATTGAAGTGCGAGAAGTATTTTTAAGAGTGTTCTGTATTTTTTTTAAATTAAATTTTAATAAAATTTATTTTTTTAGCCAATTCATCATCATATTAAGTGGGGTTGGTAAAGAGAACCCAGTGCTAACACACTCCATTTCAAACTTTTTGTCAAATTTTCTAAGTAAAAAAATATTTACGCGCTAAGTACCCTGCTATGAAAAAAACGTGAAAATATTTTTTAAATACTATAGTTTCCCTAATCCAAATAGATAAATGGAGAGGAGATTTAACTTATTCATAATTCTTTGTTTTTTTTCAGTTTCACGCACATAGAGGGAGAGAGACACTCAATTCTTATTGAGACACATCTCCCCTTTCCGAAAAATTCTCGAGGCATTGAATGGTGAAATTGAACACCGCCCAATGTCACGTTATCAGAACGATGAACTGAAAATATTAAATATTTCATTCCCCCAAGTGAGAATCGAACACACAACCGTCATGTTGCGGGCATATAAGCTTGCGACTGAAATCGAACACCTGTGAACATGAAGACACTCTGTTCCCTACTTTCTGCCGAATTCTGGGGGCATTGCGTGTTGAGTGGCAGAACTCAACGCCGCGCTTTGCCTCGATACCAGAGCGAAGAAATTGAAATATAAATTTAAATAGATATTTCATCTCCTCGATTGGGGATCGAATCCACAACCAGTAGATTTATAGTCACATTTTGTGCCCCTGCGCCACGACTGGCCTCAACTTTCAACCTTCTCACTACAGGGGCCGTTCAAGTATTACGTAAGCAGTTTTTTTGCAATTATTGACCCCCCCCCTCCCCTATGTCATCAAAAATAAGCAATCCTCTTACCCCCTCCCCCAATGCTTACGTAAACATTGGCATATAATTTTTTTTAATAGTTACATTTATATAAAAGAATATGTTCCCACTGACTGAGGTAAGACGCTCGCACAACCGTAACCGCTAATAGTCGAAAAGTGAAATTTGGACAGATTTATATTTTCGAATTCTGGAAATCCACTAAGAAGGGAATTTGAAAAATTTTAACCCTAAAGGGAAGAAATAGGGGTTTAAAGTTTGTACGGAAAAAAATTTAAATCAGCACCGATTTTTATAAAATTTTAAATTCAGACTCTTAAAAATATTTCATTGAATACGTGTGTCGTGGTTTATTTTAATTCACCCCCTAAGGGTGCAAATAAGGGGTTGAAAGTTTGTATGGAAAAAACCTTATATCGCCACAGATTTTTATAAAATTTGAAATTTAGACTCTTGACAATGTGCCATTCCCGCTAAGTAGATATAATAAACTTATATATTATTATATAATAAAACTAATAGTTATATCGTCTACCAAACATAGCCATAATATATATGAAAAAATAAATTACCTCTGCTTACGTAATTACTAGCTAGACCCCCCACCCCCCATGTCATCAAAAATAAGCAAACCCAAGACCCCCCCGCCCCCCTACAGTGCTTACGTAATACTTGAACGGCTCCACAAATTAAATACAAAAAATATTGAGTGAATACGGAATCCTAATAATATTATTTTATTGGTTAAGGTGTGAAAGAATTATGAGTGATATTATTGAACAGGTTCTTAAGCACAATTTATATTTTGTAAATATTTTAAAATTTATAGCTATTCTAGACGTCATGGTTGCTATTTTCTGTCATTTTTCAGTGCATGTAATGGATTTGATTGTCATACATTGCATATTAATATAAAATATAAAAGATTGGAATTATTTAATAATTGTTGGAAAATAGGGAACGGAGTATCCGTACTTAGCACTAGGTTCCCTCGACCCTTCTATATGCGGGAAACGGAGTGAAACTAAACAGACAAAAAAACACGAGTAATTAGTCACTAAATTCTTCACTCGAAACGATGTAAAGAATTCATACATTCAAACGTATATTTAATATAAGTCAGTACAAATATCGATCATATTTTCACGCATTAACGCGCTCGTTGTTCCGCGAAAGGCAAATACTTTGTGACACAAGGACGGGTCTGTATAAAGGTTTTGTTTCATTTTCACATTTTAAATGAATGTAAAAAGAAATTGAGGATGTAACTTAGTGGGACAGTGTCGGTTGTACTCACGCGTGTTGTGGGTTCGATAGTCCAGAATGTTTTGTTTTTTATTAGAAAAGCTGGGAATCTAGTGTTAAGACACTCCGTCTCATTAGGACAATTCCGTTCCCCACTGCATAGATTCCGAAACTCAACATGCAATGCAATGCATGCGTGTTGAGTGTCGGAACACGATGCTGAACTAGGTAATCTCTTTTTTAATTTTTTTTAAAGTGTTATTCCACTTAGAAAAGAAAAATACTTATTTAGAAAACGTATAAAAATTTGAACGTAGCGGGACTCGAACCCGCGTCTCCTGGAAACCGACCAGGGACCTGGTTTTGCAAATTTTGTTTTTTACGTTTTCTAAATAAATAGGTAATCTCTGTTTATTCTGCTATATACGGGAGCTATGTGAAGTACTAATTTCAAGATTGTAGGTCATCGGGAATTATCTGCAAGTTATAAAAGTTGACAAACTTAAGTTTGGAGGCGTATGCACTCATATTGTGTGAAACGAACTACAAATATAAGTTTGTAATTATTTTTTTTTCTACGAAATATCAATAAATTTTCTCTTGTCGGATTTAGAACTACATTTTTATTGTATGTTCTCACTTCGTGCCAAATTTTATAATTGTAGATCCACGAGAAGTTTCCACTTACACTTTAGTTCTGATGACGTGGCGAATTTCGTACAATATACCGCAAAACAATGCATAAATGCTTATATGTTTTAATTGCATTGACTTGATTTGTTCTTTTCTTTAAGATACCGTAGACCTGAATATTTGATATCAATTTCAAATTGATTTTCTTCGTTCTTTTTTCCTCATTCGTTCTTTTTTTCTGCCGAATTCTGGAGGCAGTGTGTGTTGAGTGGCGGACCTTAACGCCATGCTTTGCCTACTTAATTTTCTCGAGTGGAGTGGAAATCGAGCTTACAACCTGTCGTGTAGCACGCTTGTGCCCCTGCGCCACGACTGGCGTCTGGACCGAACTGACGAAACGAATCAAGATCTTATTAAATTATGTGGTATCACAGCGTCAGACTGCAATCACGACGGTTGTCTGTTCTACCTCAACATTTTTTTGTTGTTTTCACGCTCTGGTAAGAAGAAAAATGGCGGCGCTTAACTCCGCCACTCAACACGCAACATTTCGGAAATTTGACGGTGCACAAGCTTCAATACTAGGTTTCCCGTCTACCGTACTGTACTGGAAACGTACTGAAAAGGTTCGGGCTAAAAACACTAAAATAAATAAGAAATAATAAATGCATTTCACTTACATGTCTGTTTAAATTACCAAAACACAGACTTTACTTTGTCACAAAGTATTCAAATCGAAATAAATTAAATAAAAAAAAGTCTGTCTGTCCTGAAAAATCTCTTAAATGGTTGTAATGATTTTGACAGGATCTTATACAATTACAAATTCGATATTTTTTTAAAGTGTACTTTGATTTGTCATTCGAATTATTAAGAATAAAATGTCCATATATTTCTTTTTGCCTTTTTAGAGTTTCGTGTCCAAAGGCTGAAACGCCCCTTTTACCACGACTCCGCTGTCTGTCTCTCCGGCTGTCACCAGGTAGTAGTATCTCATGAATCGTTCTAATTAGATATTAGAAAATTTGACATATGATGTATATCTATTGCCGCTATATCAACACAATAAAAAACAAAATATAAATATTTAAGGGGGCTCATACATCAGACATATTTTTTTTATTATTTCTATACATGATGTATGGAACATATCGTGCGCCAGTCCGACTCGTACTTGGCCGTATTTCATTTCCTTTCCTTCGCTCTGGCAAGGCAAAACGTAAAGTTGAGTTCCGTCTCTTCCGCATTCGAGCGAAAAGCGGAGAATGAAATGTTTAAGCCCTTCTTATAAGCTTCAGTTCTAGTGTTCTATAGTTTAGATAGCAGGGTAGGTGTTATACTCGTATGGGTAAAAGCGCAAAAGAACAAAAAATCTTACTTTACAATATTAAAACGAGCTTTCACTCGTGGCTTTTTAGGAATTAGTCGTTTTAGCTTTACGCTGTATCCCACACATAGTAGGGGTTAGCAGAGGGAACCTGAGGACCTAGTGTTAAGACACTCCGTCCAATTTTCGCCGAATTTTGGAGGCGTTGCGTGTTGAGTGGCGGAACTCAACGCCGCGCTTTGTCTTGCCTCAAGAGCGAAAAAAATTAACATATTAAATATTTCATTGGAAATTGAACCCCCAATCGTCGTATTTAAGTCGCATCCTTGTACCCAAAAAATAAAAAAAAAAACAGCATTAATAATGAGTATTTTATCAATTTTATAGATATTTTATTGAATGAGACTTTGAGATGTGATATGTTAAACATAAATTTCATGTAAAATATACATTTCTTAGATATCAATTTTAAATTTGTATGCAGATAATAAAAATGTCTAGACTCTAGACATTCAAATATTATTATAGCTAATATCATATAATTTCCTGTTTCTTAATAAAAATAGTTCAAAAGGCTGTCGTGGCTCAGGAGCACAAGCGTGTGACTGTCAACGCAACGGTTGTGGGTACGATTTCCACTGGGCAGAATGAAATATTTAATATTTTCATTTCCTCGCTCTGGTAACGGAGATAGCGCAGCATTGATTTCGGTCGCGGTATTATAGAATTTGGCAGAAAATAGGGAATAAAAGTTGTCCTTATGGAAACAGATTACGGAGTGTTACTAACTTTGATACAGCGTCTAACTGTAAGCGAAATGCGATAGTTGTGAGTTGAATTCCCACTCAGGATAGAATTCTTAAATTTTGTTGCTTTGGTAACAAAACAACGTTGCATTGAATTCCGCCAGTGAACGTGCAATGTCTTGAAAATTGGGCGGTGTGTGGGGATCAGAGTTTTTTAATTAATACTACTTTAGGACTGGGTTCCTTTTGCTTTCTTCTTCTTGCTATGTGCGGTATACAGCGTAAAACTGAAATTTACTTTTTTTTAACGGACGAAAACGGAATGTCAAACTTTCGCTTTTCACACGCCCTCCGGGAGGTCCTCATTTCGAGGCATTCTAGGAACCCACGACCACTATACACTGCAAACGCACAAAATAACCATAATATTTCAATAAGTACTTAATGTTTATTTATGTATATTATACGATACGATATGATATGATTGTACGCCTCAATAACTTGACAGGGTACTGCGGTCGAGACGGTCTGAGATCTTTTTTTTAATAGTTAAGCAAAATTTAAAGTATAGTAGATTTTAATAATATTTTTGTTGTTTCACTTTATATTTCGCATATAGGAAGGGTATGCAGTGGGAACCTAGTGATAAGACACTCTGTTCTTCAAGGACCGCTCAATATTTAAAGCGTTACGTGTTGACCACGATGCAATATTTCTTAACATGCAATATTTGTTAAACAATTAAAAGATGGAAAATGCCGTATTTTAATTACAATTATGTTTTTTATTTCTGTGGATAAAATATTACATGTGTTTTCCATACAATGTGACATTGGCGAAGTGTTTTTATGCTCAACTGGCTCTCTCGAAATTAGTATCGTTTCTTTAAATACTCTAAAATATTCTTTTGTGTTCTTGATTCATCCCATTGCATTTGGCGTGGTCAGCAAGAAAATTCTATTTTTAAAATATTCATATTCTACTCATTATAAAGCCATGCATGTTGGTTACCGGAACCTAACGTCGAGATTTGTCTTAAGACATCCAATCATATGAAAAAAAATATATAAATATTCCCCCTAAAACCATATTAATTACAAAACCTAACATTTTAATACAAAAATATTTTTTTCTTTAAAAGTCGGTTAATAGTTTAACTATAGTATCAAGATTATTAATTCCATACTACATTTGTCATATGTAGAACCATTTCTTATAATGATTAATTAATACATCATCTAAAAGTAACAGAAATCACTTTGTTATAAATGATTTAAGTTGCCTTAATATGCTTAAAGTTGTTTCGGCCTTGTCTATTTTTAACCTTATATTATTATTATTGAGACCACTGTGGCGCAGTAGCATAAGCGTTTGACGTAAACGCGACGGTTGTGGGTTCGAATCCCAGTGGAAAGTCGGGAACGGATTTTCTTAACATTATGTTTCCTATACCTGCTGTATGTAGGAAACAGTGTGAAAAGTGAAAAAAATATATAAGTAAGCACTTATCGTTATACAATCGATGGAATATTTATATTTCACTAGTTTGTCCGCGTTGTTTTCGATTTTCATATTAAAAATATTTTCTTGGTATGAAAAGTGATCTACTTTTAGTTTCACGCTGTGGCCTATAATAACCAAGCATCATCAAAATATAGAGTAATTGCGTGTTGAATACGTAAACTTGATTAAGGTTATATGTAAAAAATAATTCATCCCTTGAACTGGAGTCGAACTCTTAACCTTTAAACTTGTTAAAATATGCCAAGTAAACTTTGAACCTACACCTATCTACTCGGTAATAGCTAAGAACACAACTAAACGGCGCCTTAACGGATTTACCCACAAATTTCCATACAAAACACATTAAGGATGTCATATATTAACAAAATACTTAAGCCTAGAATAGTTAAAAATCACGACACGCATTAAGGAATCCATTAATAGGTATACAGGTTCGATTCCGTCGCATAATTCGATTAAAAATCAATATGTCTAATAAATAAATATTTATCTACATTGCGGGACAAATTATGGGCCCGAATTTGCATTAAGAAATATATGTGCTTAAACAAAGTTATGGCTGCGCCTGCGCATGTATTTTTTTATATTAACTGTGGGGTTGGAAGACAGAATATTGATAAGTCACTCCTTTTTTAATATTTTTGTAACTTAAAACAGATATGAATTAAATTGTGGAACCACTCTTTGTTTATAAAATATAAAGTAAATATATAAAGTCACTATAAAGAAAATATTTTTTGAGTTACAAAATTTATGTATATATTACATCCTAATTTCATTTCTTTACTCTGGCATGATGAAATGCGGCGTTGATCGTCACTACGCAACACACAGTCTCTGTAGGGCGGAAAGTGGAAATAGGAGAGTCGTAGCACTAGGTTTTCACTGCCCACTTTTCTATGCGGAAAAAAGCGAGAAACGTTATCTTACAATTAAATAAAATTAAAAAAATTATAGTATGTTAAGGACAGACATAACGACTTTTCTTCTTACGATTTACATGTAATATTATATTATAGTTATAACCTGTATATTAAATAATTTAAATTTAAATATATAAATTTCACAATCTCTATGGGCATTTTAAATAATAAAAAAATCACACGACTTAAACAAACAACGGCAGAGTTGAAGTGTATGTTGATAGTAGGTTCGAATCCTATAATTATTAAATTTAGTGGATGGGAGACATGTTAAGTATGTTTGAAGTAGCTGAACCCAACGCCGCCCTTTATCTTGTCAGAGAGGAGTGTTTATAAACGACAGATTGTGGGTTCAACCCAGACGAGACCTACTCGAACAAATTAAGTATTTAATATTATAAGCTCTGGTGTCAATTTGAAGCGAGGCATTGAATTTCGCCACTTAACACGCAATGCCTCCAAAAATTGGCGGATAATGGAGAACGGAGTGTCTTAATACTATGTTCTCTAAGCCTACCCTACTGTGTGCAGGATACAGTGTGAAGCTGGAAATAATTTGTTTTCCTAAATAGGGATTGAATCAACATATATATTATTAATAAAGAAAATGCTCTGAGATAAATATGCTTATATTTACTGTCTTATTTTCTTTCTTCCTATAAACAAAAAGCGATGTTAAGTTCCACATTTTAAGCGTGGAGTGGCAGAAAAGTACGGAACCCACGACTATTGCGGTTTTTTTTGCGTAACGTCATATCCCGTACATAGCAGGGTAGATAGAGAGAACCTTGTGTTACCTTTGTAATATACGTTTGATTTTTTTTTGTAACTCGTACAAAATCAATAAGTTACAGAATAGAGTTACATACCAAGTAAGTAATATTATAGTTTTTCTAATACAAATATATTTAAAATGTTATTTGGATGGTATTATGCAATATTAACCATATAATAATATATAAGCACATATAGCAGGATAATTCATCCTTTATCCCACATATAGCAGGATAGGGAGAGGAAACCTAGTGATAAGACAATCCGTTGCCAACTTCCCACCCAATTTTTCGAGGCTTTGCTTGTTGAGTGGCAGAACTCAACGCCGGGCTTTTGCCGTAAATGGAAGAAACATTTTAAATGAAGAAATAAAAGAACGAAGAAAGAAGAAAAGCTAACGAAGTGTTTACTCTGAATACACTTTTATTCGTGAATTAACTTTTTACGCGGCTGCACGGCGCAAAGGAGGACAATGTGTTTTTGATTCCATATATTTATGTTTGTATTTTTGTTTCTACGTCGCGTTGAAGACAAAATTGGAATCCACATCCATAAATTGTACTAGGTTCCTTAGGAAGATTTAATAGGTTGCAGACTGAGTTCCAAGTGTTAATTATAAAAAAAAGAGTACATTTAATGCTAGTATTTAGCTCAATAGGGCTTGTTGTGTTTTTTTTAATTATATTTGAGGCCGTTGTGCGGCAGGGGCACAAGCGTGAGACTGTCAACGCGACGTTTATAGGTTCGATTCCTAGTATTGAAAGATTTAATATTTTCATTTCCTCGTTACGGTAACGGGGCAAAGCGCTGAGTTCCGCCACACAACACTCAAACTCAAAAAATTCACAACAGAAGTATCTTAATGGAAACAGAGCATCCTAACACTAGGTTCCCAGGTTCCATCTGCTTACTAATATGTGCGGGAAACAGCGCGAAGCTAAAAAAAAATTGATGCATTTTATAGAGAGCAGTGGACTGGAAACTACCAGTTTGGCAACGGACGAGGCGAAAGAGATATGCAGAGAGTAGAGCCCGTAGCGTTTGACAATTCGTGAGAGACAAAGCGTGAAGCTAAAGAAATCCACTACTATTGCATCAATAAAAGATGACCTCACTACACCATAAGGTCAAAATAATTATGAACAGAAGTTATTGCTTAATACAATCCTCAATATTTTAAATTAATTTACGACGTGTTTTCCATACAACAGTCGTCTCATAAATTTTGTATATAATTTGAATAGTCTCAATAGGACAGGCGTATGGAGAATAAATATTTAGATATGGCTAACCGATTGTGAAAGATTTTTTTTGATAAAAATTGCTCTGGTAGAAAGACAGAGCACGACGTTGAGTTTTGACACCCACTTCAGTCTTGAAATATGCGATAAGTTCTCTCTGCGTACCCTATTATAAGCGGGATACAACGAGAATAAAAAAAAATATATATTTTTTGGTAGATATACCTACGAATAATTATAAAACAGAAGAGTTTTTTGATTTCCTTTGACCTTTTAACACATGTATGTCAGGTACAGTATAGGTAGTGTCTTCATCCTAGGTTCCTTCCGCCTGCCCTGCTATGTATCACGTTTCGGAGAGGGATGGGAGTGTTAACGCACTCCGTTGCCCGTGCACCACCAACATTTTCAGAACGTTGAGAAGTTAAATGGCAGAAATCAAAATAATTAATTCCCACAAGCGGGAATCGAGCCCACAATCGCCATTGCGCTACGAAGATCTTAATAATAAATATAAGCACTTTCCACTAAGCCTTACATTCTTATCAAACAAGCTACGTACAAAAACTGCTTAAAAATATATATTAATATATAAGAATAAACATATTCTTTTAAAAAATATTTTTTACTCTGTGGCAAGACATTTGTCAACAACGCCCAGCCGCCATATTGGCTGATTTACGCGCGAAAGCCACACGTTTGACAGGTCAAAGTGATTATTCAATTTCCGTTTAAAAATGTTTTTAACAATATTTTAGTGATTTAAATCAATATTTTTATTCAATTTTGGTTTGAAAAATATTCAATGAAGATTTTTTAAATAATTTTATAAGATTCTAACATGGAGCAGCGTAGCGTAACAACTCAATGAATAAGACGTTTATGTCTTGTATGCGATATTTTCGAATCTGATAAAAAGGCGACGGTAATGGGTTCGATTCCAATTCAAGAAAATAAATTAATTTTAATTCTCCTCTCTGGTTATAAGTCAAACCACGACGTTAAGTTCTGTAACACAATGTCACGCACATTAGCTCTAAATTAGTTCTTAAATTATGATGTTAAACAGAGTATTTTAACACTAGGTTCCCTCCGCCTACCCCGCTATATGCGGGATACAACGTGAAGCTACAAAAAAGACATCAACAACTTAAAACAACCAATAAATCACCCACAAACATTTCAAAACATAAATTAATAAGCCATTTAGCTTTTAAAATTTGATTTTTAGCAATCATTTAAGTAAAAATACACACAAAGTGAGCGTGATATGTGGTTTTCACTTAACTAAGGCAGGGCTCGTCAAGGCGACGGACCTCCCAGCAAATAATATGGGGTAGCATAGATTAGTATAAATGGACAGATGTGCTTGAAAGAATAAAAAAAAGTCAATATTGTGTTTTTGGTATGATATTCGTGAATTTTGAGACTTAACGGAAAAAAGAGCATAACTTTTTTATTACTTTTTAAGTTATTCCCACAGTAGTATACAAAAATGTTTAAGACTTTAGAAAACGTATAAGAACGTAGTAGGTATCATGTAACTAGTATCACAGAACAAACGGCTTAGTGGTGAGAGCGCTCGGGTGATGTCCAAAATACGCGGATTCATATCGCGTAACGTTAATTTCTTCTCTTTTTAAAAATAAATGTTGACTATTAAAAACTTTTATGAAATTTATGTAGTTATTAACTAGCAGAAACTTGATAAGCATATTTCTATAAGTTGCATGTATTATTCTTTAAAATAAAGGGTAAGTCTCAACCATTGAAACTTTTTAAAAAAAATGCTTGTACTGACCTAAATTTATAAAGAATATTTTCATTTTACCACATCTACATGCATTCCAACTCGTTGCCCAGTACTTTACTCCATTTATCGAAAGGCTTAAAGAGGCCGATAAGAGCCATGATTCATAAAGATGTTTTATTTTTTTTCATATATACCTGCATTAAGCTGTGTCCTAGAGGACGGAGGAGGGAATTGGAGATCCTTGCTCGAAATATTATTTTCATTCCCATATCAAATCAATATATACTTTGTCAAGATATTCCATTACAATATCAAATTGAAATGTTGATATTGTTAGTTCTGCAGGAATCTACCACTGGCAGTAAAAGCAGTTCTGCTATGCATAGGCAGAGAGAAGTGTGCCGAGGCTCACTCATGAACTGGCATATACCTGTCCAAAATACCCATTAAAACCATAACCAGCCCACAGTTACTACAAAAAAAGACCTCTAGCTAGGTATTGTTTAGGGTAGACAGAGAAAACTTAATGTTGAGACACTCCGTTACGTTTCAATATTGCATGGTGAGTAACGAAATTCAATGCTGCGTTTTGTCGTGTTAGTGTGGATCGCACAAACTGTCAGTTGCTGTGACGCTACGCCACGACTATGTCATTTTCTCCCAGGAACTTTTTTTAGCTTCATTCCCGCACATAGCAGGGTAGGCAGAGGGAGCCTGGGAGCCTAGTGTTAAGGCACTCCTGTTCCCCACTTTCCGCCAAATTGTAAAGGCATTTAGTTCCGAAACGCAACGCGGCGCTATACCTCGTTACCACGGCGAGGGAATGAAAATAATAAATATTTCATTTTACTAGGGACTGACAAAATATAATATTATAATACGGAACACTCCTTTATCTTTTGAACAATCACTCTTACTTATTTCGTAATCGGTCAAACCCCTAAGTGCATAGAGACAGCAATTTTATTATATTCTATACTATACTATACTATAACTATTATGTGTTTCTATTTATCACTTGGGAATTAGTGTGGAGTGTGTGGACTTTGGAAATTGTGATATTATGCAGTTTTTTTTGCTCAGGTATATTCTTGTTTATTTTCAAGCATTATTTGGATTTAACGATAAAAAATGAAAAATCATAGAGATATAATATTTTTAATAGTGTCTTCAGGTGTAATGGTCGTGGGTTCAATCCCGAGATATAAATTATTTTCATTTTCCAATCGCATGTATGAAGAGGTTAATGACAACGGACAAGGCGAAAGATGTATGTAGAAACCGTAGCGTTTGGCGCTTTGTTCTCTCTGACTACCCCGCTAGGGATAAAGCGTGAAGCTAAGTTAAGTTAAGCCAAGTAAGTTCATTTTTCCGGTGTAGTAGGCAAAGTAGGTCTTTTAAATCCGCCACTCGACACGTACTGCCTCAAAAATTCGGGAAAAGTGGGAAACGGAGAGTCTTAACACTAGGTTCCTTCTGCCTAGCGTGGAGCTGAAAAAAAAGAAAAATAAAAGAATCAAACTAATATGTTCACTAAGACCAATGAAAACTTACTAGAATAGTGTAAAAAAAATCAAATATCGTTATTATAGCACCAGGTCCTCTCCTCCATTGTTGACAAATTTAAATTTTTGCCAATATTATTTCCTTAACAAATCTAAAATTCCATACAAAAAATAAACCTATTCTATAAAAAAAATCTCTATACTTCTGTATAACGTACAAATACAAAAGTAACACCTTTGCTTAATACCAACATAAATCTTTTTAATTTCAATAGAAGCAGGAATTTGTAAAGGGAACATCGAAAAAAAAATATTTGCTGATTAGCGTCTAACACATATTTAGAAGAATTTACCATTGACGAAATGAAACGGTTTGGTAAATTCAACTTTACAGTCGGGTGGTAAGACTCAGAAGATTTGGAAGATGCAGAAATTTCATACAATTGTCCCTGATCCACAAAGGGATCGACACAAAAGATTTATACAAAAGATGAAGGAAATTTGAGACTAATCTCGATCTAAATTTTTGTGATCATATTATTTGGAATATCTATGTGTATATACAATACGTGAAGCAAAACTTGTGCGGACGGAGAAATAAAAAAAAATATAAAGGTATGAAATTTGGCACAGTTACAGTTTATATAGAGGAGTACAGCATATTAATATTTATTGAGAACAATGCATAAAAGCTTCACGCTGTATCCCGCAGAGCAGAGTAGGCAGAGGCAACCTGTGGACCTGGTGTTATGACACTCCGTTCTAAACAAGACACTTCCGTTTCACACTTTCCACTCTATTCTCGGTTCCTTGCGTGTTGAGTGGCGGAACTCAACATTACCAGTGCGAAGAAATGAAAATATTAAATATTCCCTCATTTAGAAGTTCAACTCATAGCTGTCGCGTTACAGTGACACGCTTGCTTGCCTCAAAGCCTAAAAAACACATTACAGGCACAGCATTAGATTGTAAACGCGACGGTTTAGGCCAATCGGGCTATTTTAATTTTTTTCATTAGTACAAGAAAAAGAACGGCGAGTTCCGCCACTCAACACGCAATCTTTTGCAAATTAAGCGTGGGAAGCAGATTTTTTTAACACAAAGGTAGCTCTGTCTACCATCCTAAATGCGGGATAAAAAAATATTTAAAAATAATACAATTAAGACCTTTTATGACAGTTGACTCACCAGGAATGTAACCCGCGACCTTCGAACTTCAAAAGATTTCGCCGGACCCCACGACGTACTAAATCGATTATCTGTTTCTAAGAACACACATATTTTTAGGAATATCATAATTTACTGGAAGGTTTTAAGTGTAGATTTGTTTTATTTGTATAGGAAATATACTCGTATATATATAACGTTTATTTTTATTTTTATTATAAGTATACTGAGTCTTAACACTTGGTTCCCTCTGCCTACCCTCTGCCTTCTGTGTGCGGGATACAGCGTGTATGATACAGAACGCATTCTCAGCGTCCAAGGCTACTTTAACCCCAGGTACGTTGAGATAACATGATGTCATATAGACTATGGCCTTCCTCGATAAATGGACAACACAAAAATAATTTTACTTTAAATATTAATGGCAGATAGAGGACAGTCGTAGCGCAGGTGCACAAAGTGCGACTGTAAAATCGACTGGTTGTGGGTTCGATTCCCACTCGAGGAAATGAAATATTTATTTACATTTATATTTTCTTTTCCTCGCTTTGGTGCTGAAGCAAAGGGCGGCCCTGAGTTCCGCCACTCAACACGCAACGCCTTCAGAATTCGACGGAAAGTGGGGAACGGATTGTCTTAATACTGGGTTCCTTCTGCCTACCCTGCTGTGTGCTGTGAAACTGTTGACCTAGTGAAATATCTAAAGACATAAATATCGGAGAGTTTGATCACTAACTTCTATAAACGCAAACGGAGAAAATAATGATACATGTCTTTTATCTAATCATATTCCTGTTCAGGCATGCAGTGTGATATTTTAAAAACACTATTTACGTTTGCTTTGTTTTAAATAAAAATTAGTAACCAAGTGATTTCGGTTTGTCTGTTTGTCGACGAATGTCACACGTCGCTATGCCTACATTGTGGACAGGGTGTTTGGAAAAAAAATAATGTTATTATTCTAAACTAAAAGGAATCTAGTTTTAAAATACTCCGTTCCTCACGCACCATCCAATTTTTAAGATATTGTCTGTTGAGGGGTTCTCTCAACTTAACGCCGCGTTTTATCTTCTTTCCAGAGCGAGCCAATTAATATAAATCAATCCTCCGACTAGGAATCGTGTCTGCAATCGTCGTGTTCACTGTTAGATGCCACTGCGCCACCATAGCCTGTAGATATTCACAAAAATAGTGAAAACATTTGTAAAAGTTTTATAGTTGTGTAAACAACCTGTATAAGGTCAAATATGGCTTTGGTGGTCCTTTTTTTATAGTCCATAATCTCACGTTAAATCTAACTTTGCATAAGAAACATTTCTAGTAATTAAAAAACGATTTAACAACCGTCTATGTTTGTATAGTGTATTTGTTTTGGTCTTAATAAGCGACCGCTGCCTCTTGGAGTATTTATTTTAGAGTAGTTTATCAAATATTCCATAATATTATCATATTATAAAAGCAAAAAAGCAGCTTCACGCTTTTTTAGACAACAAATTTTTATCCTGTTACATTTATTTTCATGTATTTTCCCTTATAGAGCGAGGTATATGCGGGATTTTTTTTTGTAACAGTTTTATTTTATTTTGTAAAAAGTATATTTTGTAAGCAATTTTAAGATATTGCGTCTTGAGTAGCATAACTTAACGTCGCACTTCGTCTATCAAAGCGGATAAAATTAAAAAAATAAAGAATCTCTCCTACAATTAAGAATTGAACCCGTTGAATTTACAGACAAATGCTGTTTCACTTCCTATAGATATTTTAAGTAACCTAAAGGTTGTGGGTTAGATTCGCATTAGGGGAAATAAATTTTTACTTATTAATATTTTCATTTCTTCACTCTGTGAAGAAATTAAGCTCAACAATGTCATATTTGATAGCTACCATTGTATTATTGTATAAATATAAAACAATAAAAATGTGGTAAAAAAAAGTACGCCATCTGTCCTTCTAAGATTTGACTGATGATCTGTTTTTTATAGTAATTTCAATGATTTAAACGATGTGGCGTTTTATCTTTTATAATTGATGGATATTTGTCTTTAGAGACAGAGATAACTAGTTGTACCGATTTATGTTTTAATATCATAGATAATATTATAGCATAGGAATTTCGTAGTCAGTTTTCTTAGAATAAAGAACCCGGTACCCAAATACGAGTTGGACTTGCTCACCTCAGGGTTCCGTACTAATTTTTGGATTTCAGAATAGTAGGTCAATAATGTAACGAGAATCTTATAGAAGTTGACAAACTTAAGTTTTCAGGCGTATGCACTTATTTTGTATGAATTTAATTACACATATAAGTTTATAATGATATTTTTCTTAATTTTATAACTCCACGAGAAGTGAGCTTTAGGTTTTGCTTACGTAGCAAATTTTATATAAATACAGCAAAAACGATGCACTAATGCTCATATCGTTTGATTATGTTGACTTAGATTTTTAATTCACTGCGTGCTCTAAGGGACCGTAGATCTGAATATTTAGAATTCATTACAGTTTAATATCTTCACGCGATTTCAACATAAATGTTCTTGACAGATAAACGACAAAGTGATCCTTTAAGGGTCTTCCATTTTTACTTTTGTGGCACTGAACCCTAAAAATAGTATTTTCCAACAGCTTAACCAAGTTATTAGTATTTTTGTTATGAAGCCTACAAACATTTACAATAAAGTATGTATGTACATACAATCGCTACTTCTTCTTCGCTTTGCGTAGAGAATAGAGTGTCTTAACATTACGTTTGATTTGCCGCATATGACAGGGTAAGCAGAAGAAACCACTGTTAAGACACTGTATTTCCCATGTACTGCCCAATTTTTCAAGACAATGCGTATTTATTGGTTGAAATAAACGCTACGGT
The DNA here is from genome assembly GCA_021202915.1 of Heliconius himera. Taxonomy (NCBI): domain Eukaryota; kingdom Metazoa; phylum Arthropoda; class Insecta; order Lepidoptera; family Nymphalidae; genus Heliconius; species Heliconius himera. The sequence continues at coordinate 2,317,924 of JAJHJA010000077.1, read as the reverse complement.
ATCTCTCGTGAGCGAGGAAATGAATAAAATTATGTCCTTTGAGTGGGAATCGAACCTATAACCATCTCGTTTACAATCATACACTGCAACCAACTGCGACACAATGACCTAATCTAATATATATTTTTTTAATATATCACATCTCATACCAGAATGTCGGCATTCATCAAACGGGATGGGATAGTATGCGGCCTGTGTGGCACAGACTATGGGAATTATAGATGTAAGAGCAGTTCAAATGCGGCTTCCTCCGTTGACAATAAATAAAGATAAATCAGCTTCATGCTGTATCCTGCACATAGTAACCCTGTGGAGGGTACCTAGTGATAAAACACTCCGTTCCCCACTTTCCCCCGAATTCTGGAGGCATTGAGTTAACCCGTTTAACCCGTTTTAACTTATTGTAATAATATAATGAAATTATACAAAATGTTTACATAAATTTTAATCTTATTTTATTACGTCTATTATACTCATGTATAAGCTATATTACTGGAAATTTTCATCTAAATCCAATCAGTAGTTTTTGTGTGAAAGTGGAACAAATATCCATCCTCACTTCAGCCATCTTTACATTTATAATATTAGTAGGATACGATAGTAGGATATTGAGGTTTGATTTGTTGGTTTTGATATACGGACAAACATATGAAAAGGCGGCCTTTTGGCCGAAGTTATCCTGTAGGGGTCCCGTTTCTTTCTTTTGGGGTACGGAACCCTAAAACTGTCCTTAACGGCAACCGAATCTGATATAAAATTTTCACATAACTTAGAATAAGGGCGAAGTAAGACTTAACCGCAATTGAATGAAACTAAAGGATAAACTAAAATAATATTATATACGTAGCCGATACCGAAACCGACTAACTTTTCGGTCTGTTTTCTCTGGCTACCCGTCTAGATTTACTTGTCTCCCTGCGCCACGACTGGGCTCAATTCTATTAGTAAATTAAGGCCAGACGCAGGGAGCGTGCGACTAAACGAGTAAACTAGATAGGTTGTGGGTTCGATTCCTACTCGAGCATATAAAATATGTAATGTTTTCATTTTCCTCGCAACTAACGGAGCAAAGCGCGGTATTGACTTCCGCCACTCGACACGCCAGGCTTCCATATTTCTGTAGAAAATGGGGAACGGGAAGTGTTTCTATGGGCGGGCTGTCTTAACAATAAGTTCCAAGGTGCCCTATGCCTACTCTTCTATATACGGTATACAGCGCAAAGCTACTAATAAAATAGTTTTCAAAAATTATCATTATCATAGAATATTATATCTCTCCCTAGTTCCTACCATCTATGTCTAACACACACACACGCAATTAAAATATCATCCCGTCTGTGTTTATAACGCAATTCTATATATGTTAGGCTCGCTTAAATACACGTTTAAAACATTTAGTGAAACGGCCCACTCCTTAATTTCATGTTTTTGTTCTAAACGGTTTTTTTTAATTGGCCAACTAAGTTACATTTTGTGGATGCCTTACACAGGATATGCTTTGCACGAAATCGAACCTAGAACCTTTTGTTTAAGGTATGTATTAGTGTTTTGACGTTACAATGTATTTCAGTCATATTATAAGCCGTCATGGAGGCAGTTTTTCAAAAGGCATCTCTCTAATGACACGCCAGATATTTTGTAATTTTCTATTCTTAGTAATATTGAAGCTGTCGTGGCACAGCGTCAGGCTGTAAACGTGACGGTTGCGGCTTCGATTCCTAGTGGAGGAAATGAATGATTTATATTTGCTCATTGAAATGTCTCGAAAATTGGGCGCAAAGTGGTGAGTAGAATGTTTTAACATTATGTTCCCTCACCCTACTCAGCTATACGAGAAAAACCGTAGAGCTGTTTTTTTCTTTTCTTTTCTTTTGATTTTGTACATTAAATGTTTGCACAAGATTCAAAGCTGTCTGTTATTTGTTGGTTATTTTGGTTTCAAATTCAGGTGGATAGAATAAAAAAAAACACGGTAATCTAATAATAAGATATTCTTTTTTCAGACATTTCATGTTGTTGAACAAAATTCAACTCTGCTCTATCTTACCAAATCGGAGAAGTAGAACATAATTTGAATATATTACTCCCCCGAGTTGTGATCACTGTCCCACTGCGACTCGAGGCACAAATTTACTTATATTTTAAATTTCCAGTATTATTTCTTCTTTTTACTATTAAAAACCAACGAAAAAAATATATTATATATGTAATAAGAAAATATTTTATACAATAAATTTAAGGCCGTAGCCGTAGACCGTATCTACTCATATGAAGCCGTAGCGACACAACGTCTCACCTTCGCCGGCGCTGGGGTCGTGGGTAAGATTGGGAACCACACGGGAGAACGAATTAGTTTAATTTTTTCGTTCGTTCTAGTAACAAAGTAAAGCACGGATTTTATTTCCGCCATTGAACACACAATGTTTGAAAAATTGTGCGGAAACTATAAAAAAATCTTCACTTTTTTAAGACATAACGCAGCACTGAGTTCCGCAAAAAAAGACAGGCGTAAAGATGAACAAAAACTAATAAAACAAGGAATACAAATTTGATGTCGTTTTCATCAGATATGAGGACATTGAATAAATTTCTTCATTCCTTTATAACTGGAAATAATTTGAGACAAATAGCTATATGCACGTTGGTAAATATGAAGTGAACAAAATTTGTTGTGGGTTCGATACCCAATCGAGGAAATTCAATTATTTAATATTCTCATTTCTTCGCTTTGGTGTCGAGGCAAAACGTGGCGTTGAGTTCCGTCAATTAGCATGCAAAGCCTCTAGAAATCGGCGGAAAATGGAAAGAGGGGTGTCTTAATACTAGGTTTCCTCTGCCTACACTACATACGGGATACAGCATAAAGGTGAAAAAAAATATAAAAAAAATAAATAAAATGTTGTTGAAAACTTCGATCGAAGAACACTGCGAGAACACAGTATGATACTTGAGGAAGGTCACGTAAAAGCATGAGCACCACCCGGAAGACGTGCATGAAGAGGTCGATGACAGTGGACGAGGCGAAAGAGGTACCCCGCTGGGTATAACACGTGAAGCTAAAAAAAAAACTACCAAGTACCAATACTCAAAACATAAATTTCTAAAATAATTTAATTAGCTTCACGCTGTATCACACAGCAGGGTAGGCAGGGGGAACCTAGTGTTACGACACTCCGTTCCCCAATTTCACCGATTTCCGGAAGCATTGCGGGTTGAGTGGCAGAACTCTTAAATAGTGATTAAATGAAAACATAGTGTCTTAACACTCAGCCAGCTGCCTACCCAGCTATATGCGGTAGTTGAAAAAGTTAAACAAGTTTCGTACAAAACAGATACATTTCAAGATAGCCTCAAAATGTATAAAGACATTGAATAAATCTCGTCACTTTTGGAGCAACCAAAAAAGTATGGGACGCGAGAAAATACAAAAAAGTTGAAAATAACTTTTTGACGTATGTAGGTAGGTACTAAGAATCGGTCTGTTTCTGCGTATTTGGGCATGTTGTCCATTGGGAAATAATATATTTTACTTTTTTATAGTTATTTTATATGTTTTGTTCTAATGTATGTATGGCTCGTTTAGTTTAGGAGATAGAGTAAGAGTACTAGGTAGATAATACATAAATTCAGCTTTACACTTTATCTCGAAGGGTAGGCATAGAGAACTAAGTGTCAGGACACTTCATTTCTACTTTATTTTTCCGCTTTTTGAGACATTGCATGTTGATTGGCGGAACTCAATGCCGCGCTTAAAATGTTAGTTGACAAAAATCAATCATCGTCGTTTCTTTTACCAAACCAGATTGTTCTGGCTTGGAACTGACTGGGAACTTGGGAATCTAAAGTTAAGACAGACCGTTTGTATTAAGATACTTCCGTTTCCCAGTTTCCGCTGAATTCTGGAGACATTGCGTATTGAGTGAAACCCAACGCCGTGTTATAATAAATAGTCGATTTTAAAAAAATATTTTATTCTCTCTATTTACCATATATGTTGAGAATATGAGTTATATGCGAAAGGTAAATAAATCAAATAAATAAATAAATCGGCTTCACGCTGTATACCATATACATCAGAGTAGGCAGAGGGAACTTAGTGATAAGACACTCTGTTCCCCAGTTTCTATCGAATTCTGGAGGCATTGCGTGTTCAGTGGCAGAACTCAACGCCGCGCTTTGCCTCGACACCAGAGCGAAGAAATGGAAATATAAATTTAAGTAAACATTTCATCTCCTCGGGTCCCCACTTGAGGAGATGAAATATCGAACCCACAATCAGTCGGTTTTACAGTCATACTTTGTGCCCCTGCACCACGACTGGCCTCTTAAATATCGAAAGATATATAAAACTAAAATATATCTATAGCTTTCGTTTACCAGCGGAAAGACACAACGTTATTCCTTCAGTGAATAACAAATTGAACAGGACATTTAAGTGTTTCTTATATCAAATAAAAATATATTTATTACGATTGAACTACTTCTATTTTTTAAGTAATTTAATTTGGAATACTTAAGTTTTTTTTTGGTTCTAATGACGGTAGTCACGATATTTACGGGTTCGATTGCCACGTGGAGAAATGAATTACTTAGCATTTTCATTTCCTCACTCTGGTAAAATGACAAAGCGCGGCGTTGAGTTACTCCAATTAACACGTAATATCTCGAAAATTCAGCAGAAAATGGGGAGCGGAGTGTCTCAACACTAAGTTACTAGGAACTACTTGTAGAAAACTGCTGACTAGACAATTTTAGCGAACTGTTTACTAGAAAATTTAGCACAGTAAAGGGAAAAATTACAATATAGTAAAATCTTAATCTAAAGAAAAGAATCCTTGGGAATCGAACCTACAACCTTCGCATTTACAGTCCAACGCTTTTTTTTAACTCCGTTCTTAGCTTTCCAACCGAATTCGAAGCATGCGTATTTAATAGCGGATATCAACGCCGCGTTTTTTTTTTTATTATATTTTTATTATATTTTTTTTAAGGCAAAGTACAAATATCTTATTAGGAGATACGTTAAAATTAAAAGGGTATATACCTTCCCTAATTTAATACAATTCACAGGATAGCTTAGTTTATTCGTATCGCATACATCGGCCTAGTTATCTGCTACCACAATACTGTAATTATGCGCCTAAATAAACATATTTTGTTATACGAGTGAAGTGGACGTATGAAGTGCTTATTTGAGAAAGAATAATTTTATGTTATAACGCAATGGCACAGCGTGTTGAGTTCGATGCCTACTCGGGGAAATGAATTGTTTCTTTAACAAGTAATGTCTCGACATTTGAGTAAAAGCGAGAAAAAAATGAGTATTACCTCCGCTGCTAAAAAATAAGTTTATTTATACATTTACGTATAAATTATTTGGAATTGTTTATAAACTGTAAAGTTGTAATGTATTATTTGAAAGTGATATGATTGAGGTTCGTTTCCCTCTCACTTCGCTCACTGTAATCAAATTATAAAAAAATAATAGTCTATGAGGAGCAATGGTGTTTTATTTTTTCAAAATGTGCATAGTTTGACAGTGTTATATTTTTTGTAAGTTAAAAAAAATAACAGATGCAGATTTTTTAAATAATACAAAAAATATAGTAAAATCTATATATCAATTCACGCTGTATCCCGCAACGTAGGTTAAGCGAACCTAGTTAAAATTATATATAAATATTAGATAATAATTAAAGTCAAATTTCGACCCACAACTATCAAGTTCAATTTTAAAATATAATATTTCTATAAAACAATATATTAACAAGTCCCATCCACTCCTAAGTGAATGCGACAAAATAACAATAAGGGGCAAATGAGGATCCAAAAGGTAAAAAAAGCTAAATACAGACATTCCCCTTTCCTGTCACAATATTCGTTTGCGTTTCGTGTGTTTGTTTGTTTGTTACGAACAATAGGTTATCTGATTAGTTATATAATATGAATAATTTTTTTTTTGGTGGTGGTGGTGTTATAACCCGCATATGTTTTTATATGGATGATTAAATAGACATATTGCGAGTTGAGTTGCGGAACTCAACGCCACTCTTTTTCTACTTAATGCTTACCAGAGCGTGGATAACAAAATAAATAATTCCTTCAGGTGGGAATCGTACAAGTACAACCGTCGTTGTTACAATTCAAATACAAAAATGTTTGTATAATACGGCATAAGTGTTGGGATCTACACTTTTCGGAGCGATTCAATTAATATACCTTCTTTTTTTAGTTTCATGTTGTATCCCGCTCATAGCAGGGTAGGCAAAGGAAACCTAGTGTTAGGACACTTCGTTCCCATTAAGACACTTTCGTTCCCCACTTCTGCCTAATTCCAGACGTATTGTTTGTTGAGTGGCGGAATTCAACAAAGCATTTGCATTGTTACTAGTTACATATTTCAATCGAATCCACAACCGTTGCGTTTACAGTCACACGCTTGTGTTCCAATGTGCCACGATGGTCTCTCTTTATTTCTTCTCCTATCAACTCATGGCAAACAAAATTGGGTTTAACTATACGTCTTACAGAGTTTAAATATATTTACTAAGATATACCTAGTTGATTTTTATCAATTATACCTATCTATATTTCCAATTTCAAGCTTTATCCTACTAAACAAATATAGATTTTATAAATAGAAATGATAGAATTATTAATGATAGATACTGTGAAAGGTTTCTAAAATTTTTCACACTTTCTGAGCATTGATGGCGGAACTCAACGCCGCACCTTGCTTTACCGTTTCAAATATCATGTTCACTAACTAGACAAAGCTACCATTCACCAATATAGTCTATACTATTGTAATTCTACGAATTTGTTAAAAGGGCCGCATCCGGTTACCAGGGGGTGCTGTAAATCTTTGTATTAACTACAAATGTTTATATGATAATAGACTACTGGGCAAGCCAAGCTATTCTTTTATAGCTTAGCTTGCCCAGCTCCACTTGCTTTAGCTCCACGCTGTATCCCCTATATAACAGCGTAGACAGAGAGAACCCAGTATTCGTTCCCTACTCCCGTCACTGTGTTCCCCCTTTTCATAAGACGAAATGCGGCGTTAAGCTTCGTCAATAAACAGATAATGTCTTGAATTTGTGTTATCTGGAGTTTTCGATGCGGAAAATCACAAATAATTTATCATATGGCTTTACGACTCCAGCCTAAAATTCCCTAAAGAGTGCGTCCTCTGTCATTGTTAGCAGGAAATAGTAACATGTTTTGCAAATTATTCTTATGGATGTATAAAAAATATTTTTTTACCTATATCGCACATATAGAAGAATATGGAGATAGAGCTTAGCCTTAGAAAATAATTAATTTCCCCGAGTGAGAATCAAATCCTCAACCGTCGTTTTACGGTGCCGCTGGGCTACCTTTCTTTTTAAAATAACAAATAGAGAATAAAACAAAATAATATGAAGTTTCATTAGTTATTTGATTTTAGAAAATATATATTTCTTTTTTTTTAATAAATGATCACAATATCACTTTAGGCGTGAAAATGGGGGGATTTAAGACTGTAAGAAAATAAGTAATTAAACTCAAATTAAACAAAAAAAAATTAAGATTATACATTGATAGTATCAATTTTATTTTTCAATTTTAATAAATCGAACACAAAAATAAAATATTAAGAATGTAATGTGTTACGCTGCTATCAGTACAATAGGCGAAGGAAGGTTGTAAAAAGCAGTAAAAGGCGTTTTAGTTTAGACCATGCAAAAGATACGCTACAATTTACGACCTAAACTGATATATGAATACTTTCACTAATCTTCTTAATCACTATTCTTCTTAGACCTCGCGGGTTGTATAAAATTTTACATTGAATAAACAGAAGAAGCAGAAAGACAGAAAAACCTAGTAGTTACTTCTAATTGCACGTTAACCACTAGGTAAAAAAAGCGGCGACGCTTTCCTTTACATTTGTTGAAACAGAAAAGTAAGTATATAATTCTCACAGACACTGTTATTCTTTCGTTCTTTTAAAATGAACAGTGTCTTAACACTCTGTCTACTCTGCTTTAGCACTAGATATGTGTGAAATTAAACAAATGAACCTTTTTTTCGTGTGTCAGTTTAACCTACTTCCACATTTGAATGAAATATAAATTCTTTCCGACAATAGACACTCAGGTAGTCGATAAAATGACAAACGATTTATTTTTATAATTAAATTAGCTTTTACTTAGCCAGTCGTGGCGCAGTAACACAAAGTGTGACTGTAAAACCACTGTGTGGTGGTGGGTTGGATCCCCACTCGAAGAGATGAAATATTTACTTAAATTTATATTTCCATTTCTTCGCTCTGGTGTCGAGGACAAGCGCGACGTTGAGTTCTGCCACTCAACACTCAACACTCCAGAATTCGGCAGAAAGTGGGGAACGGAGTGTCTTAACACTAGGTTCCCTCTACCTACCCTGCAGTGTGCGGGATACAGCGTGAAGCTGATTTATTTATTTATTCGCTACTGTTGTCATATAGAGTAAGAGTTGTGTATGGACACATGACATGTACTATGCGTCCGAGGTACGAAGTTCGAATTCTGAGCACAGGTACATTTGGTTACTTTAAGAGTTAAAGCAATTAACTTTGTGGTTCATTATAGCCTTCTTCGATATATAGACTATTGAACACTAAAATATTTTTTAGAAGCCAGTTGTGGTGCAGGGGCACAAAGTGTGACTGTAAAATCGACTGGTTGTCGGTTCGATCCCCACTCGAGGAAATTAAATATTTATTTACATTTATATTTTCATTTCTTCGCTCTGGTGTCGAGGTAAAGCGCGGCGTTGAGTTCGGCTACTCAAAACTCTACGCAATGCCTCCAGAACTCGGCGGAAAGTGGGTAACGAAGTGTCTGAACACTAGGTTCCCTTTGTCTAACTTGCTGTGTGCGGGATACAGCGTGAAGCTGAATTTAATTTTTTAAAATATTTTTCCAATATAAACCTGTAGATCCTGAATTTAGCACGTTGAATCAAATAAACTCTTAAGCTTCATAATATTATTATACAGGTTATTACTTGTACAGATAGATAGATATATATACACATATTAAATTTGGTTATAAAGGAGGTAATTTTCAACAATTTGTAACCCCATATAGCCTTTAAATTTTGACGTTTCCGAGTTATTAGCCATCCGAAAAGATACCATATTATGTGCGCTACAAAATTATTAAAAAAATATATATTTTGCGTGTTTCCACCGACTATTATTATTTTCGTATTTCCTGATGTATGCTTCATTTAATTATTTGACATGAAGCCGCCTAAATGTTGTAATATTATGATTATTGAGTGATAAATTTGGAAAACGAAAGGTAAAAAAAAACATTCTCACTTTGTCCTCTTTTGATTGATACAAGTTACATGTTGAACGGTTTCCAAAAAGGCGCGGGTTCAAATCCCGCTACGATCAAAACTTTTATACGTTTTCAGTAAGAAGACGTTTTTTTTTTATTTTGGTTAGTTTCACTCTATATGCCGCACACAGCGGCATAAAATAACTTAAACGGCATAAAATAAAATAAAAACATCTTAAAACAAGATTAGGCTATCAATGGTTTCCTATTTTTTTATCTAAAGAGATTCGAATTCGAGAGGAAAGTCGATAACGTAGTGTCTTAATATAATTTCTCTGCTTAACTTGCTAGAGAAACAATAGTAGTATAGAAGTAGTTGAAATTTCATAAATATCCCACATGTGATTAGTTAAAACAGCCTCATAAAAGTTTAGTCGTTTTATTTTAACACAGAAAGCCTTAGCTTGGCTTCGGCTTATGAGGGCTAGTGATGTGACTTAAATATGTTTGGAAAAATTAATTAATTTACTTTAATTATCGATATTATATTATAGTATTAATGTGACATTATTGCGTATATTATATTAAATTATTATTGTGTAAAAGCGACTGGTCTGGGTCCGATCCCTACAATGAAATATTTATTTTAATGTATATTTTCATTTCTTCGTTCTGGTATTGAGGCAAAGAGCGGCGTTGAGTTCCGCCAACTACCCTACTGTGAGCAGGATACGGCGTGAAACTGTTAGAAAGATTATTGTGACTTCAAATAAAAGATAAAGCTCGGCGTTAAGTGCTGTTATTTTTAGATTGTATGATGCATGCAATAAAAAAGTTACTACACATTTAGGAAATAAAAACACTTTTGTGAACAATAAAAAATAATATAACAGAATTTTTATGCGTTTTCTAAGAAAGTAGTTTTGTCCTATTTTCGAATAAGATTTTAAAAATGTAAAAAATATAAGCTATCTTTTCGTAAAATTTCATCAAAATTAATTTTGCCGTTTTCTAATATTCATAATAAAGTTGTTTCAAGCAGAATATTATTTTTAATGTATCTTGTCGAAATAGGATAGAAAGAGGGAACTTACATTGTTAAAACTCTCAGTTTCTCACACATTACCTAAATCACCTAAATTTCAAGACATTGTTTATTGAGTAGCAGAACTCAGCGCCGCTTTGTGTCTTATTATCAGAGTGGGACTATGTAAATAGTTCACTCTCCCTAATGGCAATTGTAACATAGGAGTTACAATACTCCAATATCGATAAATGTGACTGTAGGCAGTCACATTTATCGATATTTTAATTACACATCTCTAGTAAAGTTTTATGTCCTCATTTAATTCTTAGTGTGACGAACCAGCTCCAAGAAAATCGGTAAAATATTTTTCTTACCGCATTTTAAATACATATATGTACTCGTATGTATGTATATTGTTGAGTCTGTCGTGACGCAGAGGCACCAGCGTGCGACTATAATCGCAACGATTGTGGGTTCAATTCCCACTCGGGGAGTGATATATTTAATATATTCCTTTCGCTGGTTCTGGTAACGAGACAAAGCGCGGTGTTGAGTTCCATAATTGGAGAACCACGAAGGTAGGGAAGGGAAGTGTTAATTTGGAATGAAGTTTCTCAACAATTGGTTTTTTTTGGACACCTCTGCTACTTGCGGGATACAGGTGAAGTTAAAAAATAATGATAAGAATAAAGTAATAATAAAAATTGTATTAAGTAAGTAGTAAATAGTAAGGAGCCAGTCGTGGCGCAGCGGCACAAAGTGTGACTGTAAAACCGACTGGTTGTGGCTTCGATCCTCACTCGAGGACATAAAATATTTACTTAAATTTATATTTCCATTTATTCGCTCTGATGTCGAGACAAAGGGCGGCGTTGAGTTCTGCCACTGCCACACATAATTCGGCAGAAAGTGGGGAACGGAGTGTCTTAACACTAGGTTCCCTCTGCCTACCCTGCTGTGTGCGGGATACAGCGAGAAGCTGATTTGTATTAATTTCAATAAAACAAATCTTAGCTTTGATCTTTTTACCCTTACCATCCAAAACTAAAAACTACAGAACTGCAAATCAATCAAATATTTTTATTTACAACAATAAATAAGAAAATGAAGTCGTTCCTATTCATTTTTTGGAGTAAGAAATTTTTATTATGTCATTCGATACTATGTATCCGTGGGAAAGGCTTGGATTTCGGCCAAAGTAAGAAAAGCTTGTTTTATATGAGTGTTCCGTTTGAATTAGTGCAAGGTTTTTGTTTTCGAAGGTAACGGATTCAAAATCTCTGTAGGATTTTTTTTTATAATATTAATAGTAATATTAAGATTACTTAATATTACTCTCTTAATATTAATCTATTAAGATTTTAAAATAAAACATTTAAAAAAATGGTACATTTCAAGGATCAAAGCAGTATTTCTTTTCTATTTTATAATCTTGAAAATACTTATTTATTTTAGTTATTTACGAAATGAACTACTGAATCAATATAGTAATTTATGTTCTTGTCCCTTTCTTTTTTTACGATAAAATATTTTGAATATGAATTCATAATAAAGGCTGTTAACGCGATAGGTTCAACTCGGTGGTATGATAATATTGATTTTCATTTCTACGTTCTTGTAGACATAGCTTGGCGTTGAGTTCCGCCACCCAACACGCAATATCACGGGAACTGGGCGATGCGTGGAGAACGGTGTGTTGTAATATTAGGTTCCCTATCTCTCCTATATATAATATGCGTAGAAAAGCATGAAGGTGCTGTTTTGAAAAACAGATTAATGAGTTATTATGCGCCACAGACTTTAGTTGTCGAAATAGATTTTGGGTTCAATTCCCACTCGAGAAAATAAAAAAATATATATTTTTATTTCCTCGCTCTGGTAATGCGACGAAGCGCGGCGTTGAGTTCCGCCACTCAACAAGCTCAAATTGAATTGAAAAATCAAAAATTATCAACCGCCATCGCCATCTATCAACTGACACGCAACACATATAATTGTTCTGCAGACGCCGAAAATTAAAACGTTTCAAATTAAATATACTCTGTTAATTCATTACCTGGAACCCGCACTGTAAAAACTGAACGTCCTGCCTGTTTCGACCAATGGGCTGGAGGGGAGTCGAAAAAATTGGAGTAATTAAGAATTCTGTAAACAAAATGGCCGGGGATTCAGCGTTCACTTGTGAGGTAAGTGGACTTGCTGATTTTCTTGTTTATATTTTTTCAATATTTTTTGTAATGGAAAGAAAAAAATATACCAATTATTTAATATGCTACTATCTATAAAGGCCAGTCGTGACGCACAGGGCACAACGTGTGACTGTAACATCGACTGGTTTTGAGTTCGATTCTCACTCGAGGTGGATAGTTTATTTGTAGAGGAAGGCTATAGGACGTATCGTTTCAATGTAACCCACTGTACCATAGTTACCTCCCGCAATTAAAATATACAACTTTTAGCTATTTGCAGTTGGTCACGAGCGAAGCCGTAGGTCAAAGTAAGTTAAAAATAATTTCGTTTTAATATTGTACAAATTGTTAAAGCAGTCTAATATATTACATATTTTTTGTTGCTGTAGCTGTTTTTGACTTTCGTTTCTACAGTCTACTATATAAAATCTCAACAATTTCCTTGCTCTGGTAACAAGACAAATCGCGGCATTAAGTCCCGCCACTCAGCATACAATGTTTCTAAGATTAAGCGGAAAAAATGAGAACGGAGGGATCTATCACTAGCCACACTCACAAAACAGAATAAAAAAAAACACCAAAACGTCCAAACAACTCGCAAGTCAGATCTCCTATAGAAATTATAATGTAGGTGCGTTTCAGTTTTTGCTTTGACAAACGTACGCGATGAGATGTTCCTGCCTAAACGATTGTGACAGTTGAGAGTTTGATTTTGATTTAATTTGCTAGCTTGATGCGACGGTGATTTAGATACTGTGACTTTTAGATTGTACGATATGTGCGGAGAATTGAGTCACTATGTTTTTACACATAGTTATTTCCTTTTGTTGTAATGGAGCTGGACTGGTCACATAGTAAAAAGAATAGACAGTCATCCCTTGGTATTCTAGGCATAAAGTAAAAAGCAAGACGGGCCGTCAAGTGTTGGGAAGATGAGAAAGAAGTATTGAAGGGAACTTGTGGACCAAGATAGCGATGGATAGGTTCAGGTTAAGAGTTGGGAGAGGCCTTTGCCAAAGGGCAAACGGATATTGTTATTAAATATCTGAATAAAAAGCTAATTAATAATTTCCATTTGACTATAGAAGCGATGTCGCACGTTCCAAAAGCTAGTTACTTATAAATCACACTGTGTTTCTTTTGTTTTTAGCTTCATGCTGTATCCTGGATGTGGCAGGGTACCTACCCTGGGAGCTTAGTATTAAGATTCCGTGGTCTACTTTCGGCTTTTTGCTTTGGCACCAGAGCGAAAACCAAATATAAAAAAAATACATTCTTTTTTTTATTATTATTTGTTTTTAATATTTTTTTAGCTTTATGCTGTAGCCCTCTTAATAATAATAAGAGCAAGCACAAGGAATGTATTGTTGAGACACTTCGTTCTCCATATACGATGAGATTTTCCAGTTCAACCGAATTAAAACATTTAAAAATTTGATTTTCTTAAATCAAAATAAAAAACATAATTCTCACGCTTGATGTAACAGTGATTTAGATACAGTGGATTTTTTTATTGAGCGATAAAGAACGGAGAACTGATTCACTTTGTTTTTATTACCTACTATTCTGCAGTCCTCCACTTTATTTGCATGCTTGACGCAACGATGCTTTACTTAGAGTTACTTTAAAATTTTTAGACAATATGATGCATATGCAAGAGTTTAGGATTTTCTTATTTTCTTATGATTTAATTTGCTTATATAACGCACTGGTGATTTGATTATATCTTACTAGATTGAAATCGAAGCAAAGCGCGGCGTTGAGTTCCGCCACTCAACACGCAATGCCTTTAGAACTCGGCGAAAAGTGGAGAACGGAGTGTCTTAACACTGTGTGTCTGTGTAAACTTTAGGTTAACTTTACTTTAGGTTAAGGAACATAAAGGATTAACTATTTTTAATTTTCAAATTATTATATGACCTTCCACCGATTCTAGGCCCAAGAATGCATGCAATCGTTTCACTCGCCTTTAATTTGCTCGATTGCTGCGGATTTAGACATAGTGATAATGAATTACAAGATATTACAGAAGAATTATGTCACTATATTTTTTTAAATTGAATTATAATATAATTAACTTTATAATGATAAAGGAGACTAAAACGCTTGCTACATTCTTGGGCCCAAAACGTAAACAGATGAAAATGGTATGATTTAATAGAGATACTTCATTCCCTGTCTGAAAATTCTGTCAATTTTGGCAACCTGAGCGCTAAGTTATTAGAGATTTGGTAAAAGTGAGGTTAAGTTCACAGCACAATCAACCTCTATAAAATAGGTGATTACTAAGAAAAAAATCCATGAAAAAAGGAGTAATCGTTAAAAATCTCAAACAAATGTGAAAGTACTCAATAAGCACAGAAACGAACGAAACGAGGGAAGCGTAAAATGCAAAAATCATTAGACAAAGTGTCATTTCACATCTGTCATTTAAAATATGATTAATTTGAATCGAATCAAAATGAATTTCTTTTGTTGTTTTAATGATAAATTTATATTTTTTTATTGATACTGTAATTATATGCACTGATAAGTGCATTTTAATACTTAGACTTGATTAAAATGAATAAATATTTTATTTTCGTAGTAATGGATTATTAATATCGATTAATGGTCTAAAACTATTTTTCTCATTTATCTCTTCTTCCAGATTATTATTTAAGCTCATTTTTTGTATTCTAAAATTGAATAAAAAAATACGAATTTTTTAGCTTTTAGGCCCAAGATTTTCCATCTCCTTTGATCTCTTTAACTGAATTAAAAGTGAAAATGTAAATTATGTTTCTAGAATAAAGACATACGATGGTATTGGGTTCTACAGTTAATATAGGGAATGCAAAAAATATCCATGTATTGCATTTAACATTACCGCGAACAGATTTGAACACACAACCCTCGCGCTTATAGCACGTGGACCTCACGATGTTTTCCTGCCAGTTTGATATCGTCACGACAAATCGCAAAGTATAAAAAGCTCATTTCAAACGTGAGTTAATGAACATAATAGCAGTAAGAGGTTATTTTAGTGTCGGTGTATAAGAAAACTTATACATATTGTTGCACCCTTCTTTACTTATATATATTATATATTTTTCACAGTATAGGTAATCTGTGCAAGTTCAAAGTTGTAAGCAAGAATAATTTCGGCTAAAATTTATATTTTATTTATACAAGCCTGCCATACTGTTCTTTAGGAGAACAAATGTGTGTAGAGTAAGTATTATTATATTATATTGATAATATACTAGAGCCTCTAGAGCACGGTTTTGGGTTCGATTCCCACTCGGGGGAATGAATTTTTATTTATTAATGTTTCAATTTCTTCGCTCTGTTAACAAGAATAAAGAACAGAGCGACGTTTCGATCCGCCACATAACTCGCAAAGTCTAGAATATTCGGCCGTAAGTGGAAAACGGAGTGTCTCAACACTAGGTACCTTCTGCCTACTCTGCTATATGTGGAATAAATAGTGTGAAGCAAAAAAAAACAGAAAATATACTAAATGCCTACTGATTGAGGTATACTGAGCAAAAACATCGCAATTACAAACCCAGCTTACTTACGCTTTATTTTCTAGTTTTCCTCAAGAATCTATTTTTTTAAGCACATAGTCTCAAATATCTGTTGATTCACTATATCACTAAACATAAATCGGGGTTATTCGGATAAGTATTGCTATTGAGGTCCTCCGCTTGTATCTTACAGGCGTAAGACTTAACTTGCTTTTAATATTTTTAAAGTTTTATTCCACCATTAGGAAAGAGAACGAGTACGTATGACTTATTAGTCAGAGTGCTTGAATCTTTTTTTAAGAAGTGCGGGTTCAAATTTCGCTATGTTCAAATTTTTATACGTTTTCTAAATATCCGAGTATTAAACTTGCTTATTGGTTTAAAGGGAATTATTAAAAGTTGTGTATGACAGATAACAAATATCAAGAATCCGTGGTAACTTTGACCGTTGGTATAGTAGGTAGGTACAAACAGAACGTAATGTAAATATTAAAAATATTTTTGAATTAGAACCTGTAAATTCTAAGGCAACCACGTCTGAGCAAACCATCTCTGCAGCTTTATAATATAAGTATGTATAGACAAATTCTCATTGTAGATTAAAATCTCACGAAGGCAGTTATTTTTCTAAGTTTCACGCTGTATCCTGTATATAGCAGAGTACGCAGAAGGAACCTGGGAACCTAATGTTAAGACATTCTGTTTCCATTAAGACATGAAAATACTAAATATTTTATTTCCTCGAATGGGAATCGAATTCACAGCCAGTCTCGTTTAGAACCGCACGCTTGTTATCCTGCACCATAAATAATTCAGTTACATTTGGCATATTTACATTTTAGTTTATATAGTTCGGTATTCTGTAGGTTCTAGGTTCTGTAATTCAAGTCTATCTAATATTACCATTCAAATCACAAAACCAATTGTGGGAAAATAAGTAGTAATACGTAACAAAAAAGAATGTTTTTTCTTTTACTATAGGTACGTGAGGCCTCAATCCTGTTACAATTTACAATTTAGGGGAAAAAAGGCAGCCACCTGGACTCGAACCCGCACTAAACAACCAACAATTGTATAGCCCATTCAATCTGTATCACATACATACATACAAAAATGTCTAACTAATAAGAATTGATGATCCTTACTTCACACCTAGAGAAAAAAAATGAATGGTATCATCAAATAAAGGACCCTTAGTGACTTGTAGATTGTGAAAGGCCGTTGGGGTACAAAGCCTGTTTGTATAAACGATGGTTGCGGATTCAATTCCTACTCAAGGGAATGATTATATTTTATTGTTCAAAAACAATAAATACTATGACCAGCAAAGTGTAAATATGTTATACATACATACACGCTAATAACATAACCGTAATTCTGGGCTTCGCCGGAGACGTATAATAACAAGACTTAAATATTCTCTGATAAAACTTAAACTCGTCCTAATAAATTATAGAATATTTAAGTCTTGTTATTATACGTCGCCGGCGAAGCCTAAAATTACGGTTATGTTATTAGCGTACAAACAAACTCTATTATCCGGCCCTAAGTTATACGGATTCGCGATTATCGACTACAGACCAACTGTATTAAATGTACCTACAAGTCGTATAAATGCAAGCATGAACGTGTCGAATCTGGCACCACCCCGCCCGAACCGCGTCCCATCGTCGTACATCTTAAGATATCTTAATAAACATTGATTTTCACTTTATATATTAGTTGTTTTAATTAAATTTATATCACAACGTATGTGCATACTTACATATTCTAAATACCCGATTACCCGATTTTCTATACTTTGGATTGTCCGGATTTTCGATTATCCGATCCTCCGATCCGATAATCGAGTTTCTACTGTACTCGTATGTCCGTTCCTTTGTTTCCTTGTATTCTATTTAATTAATTCAAGTCGTCAATTATGAGAAATGATACGTCATTACATTTATATTGTCCTGAATATTATTGGATACATTAATTTTGTTAATCAGTCTGGTTTTTGTTTTCGATATAACTCACTAGTAGATATAATATGTGATGATTTTTATAAGGTATACTAGCGGGCCACTCGCGGCTTCGCCCGCATACCACTTATAATAGATAATCAATGTAAATTTATACATTCAATAATTTTGAAATAGTACAAGCACTGCAAACCGGCAGCAAGGGCGCCCCCCGCAGAACTCGTGCCATGCTTGCGGCCGTAGACAGAACGTTGAAGTATTTTAAATTTACATTTTCTCAAAAAGTATACTTTCAAATTATAGGCTATAAAAGCCAAAACACATCTACATAAAATTTCCTTGATGATGGAATAACTTTTGCTAGTTAGTTTCAATATATTTATCAAATAAAAAACGTTGAAATGTCACCTTGGAATTTTCAATAAATTTTCATATTATTTTTCACAAAGATATCGCGGATAGATACGGATACCACGATATCGCGGACTTCTTTTAAAACTATTAAAATAGACCATTTCTTCCAAACAATATACGGACATATATTTTACTATTTTTGCAGCACACGCGGTTAAAGCAATTCGATGGCGTTTATTATTATTATTAATAATAATAATAACAATTTATTTAGTTATTTAAGGCTAACTAAGACTTCTAAAGAACGTAGCTTTCCGCGTCCGCGGACCACTAGTGGTCCTCAGAAGCCTAAATATGGTCCGCGAACGATTTTAATTTTATTACTGGGGATGGTGAGGCGAAGTTTCTGTTTAATTATCTCAGTTAATTTTTATTATACCTACATGCATAGTGGACCCTGCTACCAAGAATGACATGAAAGTGGTCCTTGATCAAGAAAAGGTTGGGAACCCCTGGTTTAAACAAACAAACAAACTCTTCCGCTTTATTATATTAGTATAGACTAAAATAAATACACCGTGAAGCTAAAACAAAGTTAGCGGTCATAATAGGTTCAATCTTTAACAAATAGGTGTAGATATATAATATGTACATATATTAATATAATGCTAGTTTTTTTAAAGTGGAAACGATAAACCTAATGTAAAACAGTCTTATAAAGTCTTCCTCAAGAAAGACAATATTTGCCGCAACAGGTCGTTCCCGAGATTAGCGCTTTCAACCATTCTTTCTTTATAATATTAGTGCAGCCTTAGTATGTCCATAGCAACGTTTAGAAGTGCATATGATTCAGAAGTGTATATTTTATTACTTATATTATATTTAAAGTATAATTTATTTAAGGTGACATTGTAAAGAGTAGTTAGGTATAAATTTATTTAATTTATTACTTTGAATAAGCCCACTCAAATACTTTTAAAACAACTGAGCTTCACGCTGTTTTCCCGCAAAGCAGGATAAGTTCTCAAGGAATTCGCACCCACGTTCTATTTCAGGGAATTGAGAGCAACGTTTTATATTCTAGAGGCAGGGAAATTGAAAATTAAATTTTAAGTAGAATCATTCTCAAGAGTAAGTATCGCCACACATATAACAGTTTCACAGGTTGTGTTGTGGGTTTCAACAAAAAATATAAAAATAGCATCACGCTGTATTTTCCATACAGTCAGCGTAGGCAGAGGGAACCTAGTGCTAAGATACTCCGTTCCTATCAATTTTCGATGTATTGCGGGTTAAAAAGCGGATATCTATGCCGCGCTTTGCCTTATTACGAAAGCTAAGAAATAAAAATATTAAATAATTTATTCCCCCGAGTTGGGATCAAAGCTACAACTGTCAAACTTATAGTCGCACATTTATTTTATTTATACGTCACAACGGCCTCATTAAAGGTATTTTATATAATGGTAACAACCATTTTAACATTTATCATATTTATTTTCTTTCTCACTATATATATGATATGGCTTTCGGCGGTAGGCGTAAAAAAAGTTAAACGTCTTTTTGTGAGCTCTTTATTTAATATTTCGTAAAAAGTTATAAATACATATTTATTGCAAGTAGAACAATGAATTAGAAGCTAATTAACCTGCCAGCAATACATCCTTTCTTCAAGATATATAACATAAGCATTACTTTGACTGTGACATTGATTGAGGTGACTTGGACCAACTGTGAGTACTCAACTTTATAGAATATTAATATAATGGACGCAATAAAGCACTCAATTCAAGAACTTTCACAGCAATTCAATAGCAAAATGACTGAATTTCAACAAAATTTAAATTCATGTACTAGTAGTGTACCAGCTACAAGTCCAACTTCTCACTTGGCAACACAATTTAATACATTCCGGTCCTTTGTAATGTCTGCACTTGAAGGTCTTCAAATGCAGGTACAATTGTTGTCCAAACAACATGATCAGTTTGAAATGCGTAGCAGGAGAAAAATTCTTTTAGTCCATGGGGTAGCAGAGGATAAGAAAGAAAATACATCTGCTGCAGTCATCCAGGTACTATCTGAACATCTAAAAATCCCTGATCTATCGGTTAATGATGTGACTAGATGCCACCGATTGGGAACTACTTCCTCTAATAGGGCACGAGCCATACTTGTTAAGTTCAGAGATCTCAACTCTAGAAATCAAGTTTGGTTTAGTAAAACCAATCTTAAGAATACTGGGATTACTTTGTCTGAATTCTTGACAAAACCCAGACATGAAGTGTTCCTAGCCGCTAGACAACAGTTTGGGATGTCTAAGTGTTGGACAAGGGACGGTGTAATTAATGTTATTAGCTCAGATGGGAAGCGCCACACCTTTACTTCTATGGTTGAGTTAAAAAAGGTCTCTAGTGTTTCTGAGATTAGGCCACCACAAACTTCACCTGGGACAATGACGGCTACTGACTCTAAAATCAATAAAACAACTTTGGTCTCACGTACAAAGAGACAAGTTAAAAAGTAACTTTATTAGTTATTTATTAATTAGTTTAATTCCAATATACCACTTTATTTAGTTAATGAAAGTTTGTCATATAAAATTGCTTCATTTATATATAACTTATTTTATTTTAGTGTTTAATTTTATTGCAACTTATGCTTAATCTTTTTGTGTTTTGCTTATATTTGTCTTCTTGTCATATAAACTAGTTTAAACTTTCCTCTTTTTATATTGTATAATATGCAATCTTTGTTTATTTGTTTCTGTTTATTTATAGGAACTAAACTAAACACTGACATTTGACAATATCTGCCAAGTGACAGTTGACTGTTGACAGTTCCTTTTCATGTAATTTCTAAGTTTTAATGTCATCTTATCTGGGAATAATATTGTTGCTATTAAATTACATATTTTTATTATGTTATTTATCATATATAACTTATCTATTTATTTACTTCTATGTTGATGTTATGCTGGCGGGAAGCAATGTATAAAAGTTTTTATAGTATTAGATATATTTTAATATTCATAGATATTTTATATTAGTTATATTTGTTATTATTATATATATAAATATATTTATTTATTTTAATATATCTTTTTATTTATATATATATTATTATTTGATTATTACAATAACTTTATTTATACATTAATATTTTGTTTGATAATATTCATTTATTTACGAATTTATAATTTGCTATTATATATATATATATTACTGTCATGTATAATGGACATAATTCTGAAAGTGATGACTCATATGACGACATATTTTTTCAATGTAGTTCTGCAACTTCTGATGATAGTTTCAAAAGTATGTCCTTACCTCTTAATTCAGCACTAAATACAACTTTCGAAAACTATGCGAAAAATTTTAATGTCGTACATATAAATGCACAGAGCATACCTGCCCACTATCCTGATTTACTCAGTTCATTTGAGGCAACGAATATCCATGCAATCCTGGTCTCAGAAACGTTTTTAAAGCCATGTTTACCTTCGACATCGTTTGCATTGCCAGGGTTTCACTTAATACGCAACGACAGAACTGAAAAGGGTGGTGGAGGTGTTGCTATTTATTTACGTAGTCATATTCCTTTTAGCATACTGGACAAATCGCCATCACCATACTCAAGAACATCTGAGCATTTATTTATCCAAGTACATTTCGGTACTTTAAAATTGTTACTCGGAGTATTTTATAGTCCCTCATCTCAAATTAATTATTTCGAGACATTTGAAGAATTGCTGGAAAATCACGTACCAGATGCGGATCACGTTATAATAATGGGTGATTTTAACACCTGCTTGCTAAAAAATGATTGGCGTACAAAACAATTGTCAAATACCATAAAGAGCGTCAATTTAGATATACTCCCTTCCAATCCTACTCACTTTTTTCCACACTGCCCTCCTTCTTTACTGGATTTAATAATAGTATCGTCTACTGATAGAGTTCTAATGCATGGGCAACTAGGAGCAGAGGCTTTTTCGTATCATGATCTTATATACCTCTCATATAAGATTCGCCCGCCAAAACAAAAACCAACAGTCGTGTTGCGTAGAAGCTTCAAGAACTTCAACAACGAAAGTTTTTTGGAGGATCTGAACCGGCTACCTTGGGATACTGTTCTAAACGCACCGACAATTGACGATAAAGTTAGTATTTTTAACTCATTGCTAATTGACCTTTTCGATGTACATGCTCCTTTACGACCTGTCAAGCTTAAACATTTACCAGCTCCTTGGCTTACGGACGAAATTAAAATTCTTATGTCGAAAAGGAATAGGGCAAAAACCAAATTTAAAATAAGTCCTACGGATGCTAACCGCTGCAAATACAAAAAACTACGGAATCGATGTAGCAAAATCTGTAGAGATGCTCAACGAAAACACATACACGAAGCAGTCACTAATAATAGTCCTGCTAAAGTATGGAAGTTTCTCGATACTATGGGCATTGGGCGACAACGTAAAACTACACTCATAAACGACAGAATGGATCTTGATCAACTTAATAAGCATTTTACTAGTGTGAACCTCTTAAGCCAAAGCATTAAATCCAGTACTCTCTTGTCACTATCCTCACAACCTTTCCCCTCTTTTACTCCTTTTAATTTCCATTCAGTTACTGTCACTGATATTAGACGGCATATTCTTGCCATAAAGTCGGACGCAATTGGCGCTGATGGGGTGAGCCGTAAAATGGTTCTTATGACATTGAACGTTGTGCTTCCTATACTTTGTCATATTTTTAACAGTTCCCTTTCTACCAATTCTTTTCCTAGGTCTTGGAGATTTGCTTATGTTATCCCTATACCTAAAATTACCAATCCTACATCTTTCACACACTATAGGCCTATTTCTATTCTTCCTTTTCTGTCCAAAGTACTCGAGAGAATTGTACATCAACAACTTTCGCTGTACCTAGCGAAAAATAATATATTATCATCTTTCCAATCTGGTTACCGACCGGGACACAGCACTGTTACAGCACTCAATAAAGTATGCGATGATATAAGAAGTGGGATAGACAATCAAAATATTACCATACTAGCCTTATTAGATTTCTCTAATGCTTTTAACACAATTGATGTCGACATACTCTTAGCTTTACTTAAATCAATTAATATATCATCAAACGCTATTGAATGGTTTTATACTTACCTCATCGATCGTGAACAATGCATTCGTGCTAATGATAAACAGTCCTCATATAATCGACTCAGTGCTGGTGTACCTCAGGGTGGTGTACTATCTCCGTTACTTTTTTCCATATTTATAAACTTCTTAACTCCATTGCTGACATTATCCTTTCATCTTTACGCTGATGACTTGCAGATTTATACGACAACGGCGGTTGATGATATTGCTAATGCCATACGACATGTCAATTTTAACTTAAGCATTATTAGCACCTGGAGCAAATCATTTGGTCTGTCGATAAATCCTAGCAAGTCTCAGTTGTGCATCCTTGGTAACACAAAGCAACTCTCCAAAATTGACTACTCCTTACTACCTTCCGTAATGCTTGATGATTGCAAGATGGAGTTTGGTACTTCTGTGAGGAATCTGGGTATCAGGATGGATAGTTCTTTGACATGGGTTCCTCAAATAGCGGAGTTAAGTCGAAAAGCTTTTTCTGCTCTTGGGAGGGTAAAGAAATGGAAAAATTTATTGCCGCTTAAAACAAAAATATCGCTAGCTCAATCCCTTCTTTTTCCCATTCTGGATTATGCAGATTCCTGTTACCTAGATTTGTCACAGCAATTGCTAAACAAGCTCGAACGTCTCCAAAATATAATAATTAGGTTCATCTTTGGATTGAGGAAGTATGACCATATTACTCAATATCGAGTTCAACTTAAATGGTTGACCATCAAGCATCGACGCAATTATCATGCACTTATCCTTTTATACTCTATCCTGTATCTGCCCTTAACTCCTTCATACCTCAAACAAAGATTTACTTTCCTGGGCTCCCACTCTCAGTCTTTCAATCTCCGTTCAAGATATGACAACGTATTGGAGGTACCATTATGTCGCACTAAGTGCTACAGTGAATCATTCACCGTAAAAACGGTGAAATTATGGAACGAGCTACCCCGGTTCATCAGACAGTCGACATCACCTAATATCTTTAAGCGTCGTCTTAGAGAGTTTTATCTATCGCTATAGTCATTGTATCTGTTTTGTGCATATATGTAAGTCTAATTGTATCTCTATATAAATCTATGTATGTATGTATTTATGTATGTATGTATGTTTGTATGTATGTATGTATGTATGTATGTATGTATGTATGCATATATGTATGTATGTATGTATGTATTTATGTATGAATAGTGTATGTATATATATGATATAATAAATAACAAAAAAAAAAAATCTTTATGCAAAGCTATCCGCCAACAATGCTCTCTTAATATTAGTTTTTATAAATAAAAGGTTGCCTGTAAGAGATCACTTATAGTGATAAGGCCGCCTTTGCACTGTATTAAAATTATAAATGTTATTGTATTTATGTTTTATCTTTGTGCAATAAAGTATTTTTGATTTGATTTGATGATATTATTATATAATATAATAAGGATATTAGAAATTAAATAAAAAAATATACATTTTTTATATGCAACTTACAATTTATTAGAAAACCAACTTATATTATCACACCTAAATATTTTATACATATTTATATGCATGTATAATACAAAATATTTTTTAATTTCTTAAGCAATAATTATGAACATATAATTTTTTTACAACTATAGTACATATAAATTACATAGAGAAAACGGAATCTGGTTATATTACACAAAAACAACAATATTCATTTAAAAAAAATAACAAAAAAAAATCTAGAGGCAACATAAAATGATATTCTATAACTATTTTTTCAAACACGCTGTATACATAAATAATATATACTCCATGATGTGAACTCCTACTCCACGAATGTTTATACAAAATAGTACTTTCATATTATAATGAATATAAATAATAGTAATTAATTGAAAAAAAAAGCTTTGAAAGAATTTGTAAGTCCGAGAGGTGTTGATATTTTACATGTTTGCGATGTGTGTACATCTGTCTGCGTCATTGTAGCTCCTAAACGGATAAGCTGAATGGTTTAGTTCCTACTTTGAAAGTTGTCTTAATCGAGAGTGTTCTTAGCCACAATTCAAGAAAATATTTTTAGCAGTTTGAAGATCTTTTCTAGTTGAAGCTCTGTTCTATTTGTTTGTTTACTTTTCAGATCTTTTGTCTTAGGTTTTTAATATCAATTATTTTAATTCAATTCAAATATCCGTAGTACAAGTAGTGTTTTTGAAAAGTTCTAACAATTTTATAAAAAAATAGTATTTAACATATTTAGGATTAATTTAAAAACATTTATGAAAAGAAAAATTGAAATGAAATGATGAAAATAATTAAATATTTATATAATTGAAGTACATATATGAGAAGAATTTACTTTATATTTTGACAAAAAACTAATTTTCTTATTTTTTAATAATTGTTTATGTATTTTGAAGTACAATCATATACAATACAAATTATATACAAGGGTGTTCAAATATAATTAAATGAAAAGGATATAACAAAAAAATTAATACGTTCACACTATATTTATAATGAAAGCAATATTAAAATCATCTTTAATTATTTTTTTAAATAAGTTCTAGCAATTATAATTTTTTTTGCACAAAACTATTGAAAAAATTAATATAATATTATATAACTCCACAAATATAAATATATAAGTAAACTATATATTAACCAAATAGATTATATGATAATAACAATATTTAAAATTTATATTAAACCTAAACCTAATAAATATATCCTCGGCCATTACAGGGATAATGACAGATAAAAAAAAATTAAAAGAGAAGGCAAGCTTTCTTAACTCAATTTAATGACGGCTAGAAAGGAAGAGAAGGATATTTATCTCTTCCCTACAAAATGAATATTAGTATAAAATTAATTTATCATTACTTCAGTGTTACTTTGTTGTAATGTAATATTTCACATAAAATTTTTGTATTCTGTAAAAGATAATTCTTAAATGTCAAGATCCCTTTTAAAATTAAAAAAAAAATTGGTAAATCTTAAAAGGCTTAAGTATTTTTTTATAAGATCGTAAGAACAGAGATGTTATAATTAAAGACATTATTTCTTGGGAAAAGTCGACTTTTTTAAACCTTCATGTCAATAAATGATTCAATGTTGCTAATAAAAGCATAATTAAACAAACGGTTCTTTATACTTTACACTGTATCCTAAATATTGCAGTGTAGACAGAAGGAGAGTTAACACACTCTGTTCCTCACACTCTAGTGAACTCTTTAGATATCGCATGTTGAACTTAACGCGGCAAAATGTCTCTCTCTTTTCAGTTAGTTAAACGTTGAGACACGACGGCTTTATTTTTATTTAATATTCTGAAATATGTAATATAAGACTTTTTAAATTATTTCCTAGCTTTAAATCTAAAATGTATTGAATTCAGGTGAAACTGAGGAACGTAGTACCTTAACACTAGGGTACCTCTGCCTATCCCGCGAGATACAGCGTGAAGAACGTAGGTAACAACCATTTCGTACGATCTTACATTTAAATTATACAAAATATATATATATTTATATCAAATATATTAATATCTATTAGTTAAGGACATAAGTTCTGTAAGCACTTAGCATCCTCGTCTTTTTATGATAAAAATGCTTTTTGGGCTGTTTTTTTTCTTTCTAGATACTTTTTCTTTTTTTACGTTTGTATTAAGTTATAAACTAAATAAGCTAAGTCTAAGCTAATTTTCTTATATGCCTTTAATAAAACAATATTAAAATTTTAATAATCTTTTGTTTTATATTATATTTCATTCCAAACGTTGTAATCACGATGTTTGTACAGTACGGTCGACGAGTCATGGCCCCTAAGTTAGGCGCTAGGTAAGAAAATAATGAAAAGTAGGAGAAATCATAAAAAACATATCTACGCAGCCATCTAGAGCCAACTTCAGGGCGGCCACGACTAGTCGACCGCAGTGTAGGTTTGTATGCTTTGTATTTTTTCATTCCACCAAAACAAAAAATGCCATAGTTATAATTGGTTGTATTTTTCATGCAGTTATTTATTGAAAGGTTTTTTTTTCATAAGTGGAAAATCAAAACTAGATACAAAACATTCCACGACATTCATTTATTAGGTTTTCCATTTTTTTTAATTCTTTTGTTATTTTAAGCACCAATCACTTCACCAACGTCACTTTGTATGGAGAACACACAAATGAGGTTGTACGGTAAAAGAGACAATGTTACACAATAGAAGAATGCATGTATTTCTAAATAGTTCGCATTTTAATAGCAATTTAAGCGTAAGGATCGTGTCGTTGCGAGGCACGATGTGCCCCACTTAAACTATTATTAAGTATTTTAAATTTAGGGGTCATTTATAAATTACGTCACATATTTTATATGATTTGTTTCCCCCTACTTCCCTAACTTGTCGTAGCTGACAAGATTTGTGAGAAAAAAACTGTTACGTCTATGTATTTTGTAATTTTACACGTAGTTTAACCTAGAAATTTATAAAACTAAACAAAATGGTTTGTATGTTTTTCACATTTTATGTGTTATCAAAAAAAAATATTTATCCCCACATCTTATCACAAGTGTGACGTAATTTATACATATAACATAGAGGCTATTATTTATGTAAAAAAAATCTACAATTTGGCTATGATATAAAAATAAGTTAAAGCGGGCGAAGCCACTTTTGAGTAAGTTTTTTTTTATGAAAACGCGCTGTTAGTTATCCCTTTCAAGGTGTGTATCTGTAGTAGGCTGCGCGTCTGTTTATATTTTTTTTAATGCCAGGTTTTATTTATTTATTACTTACTATTCTTAAATATAACTGTATCGGATATTTTGTTTTGTAAATAGTTTATTTATTTATATAATATTTTAGCTTAAAAAAAATATACAACCAATAAAAGCGTTGGCAAGAAATCCTTACAGCGTGAAAATTATTTCTACAAAATTACATTTGGTCAATTTCATATTTTTATTATTCTTTCACAAAATAAAAAGATTTTCTATGACCCTTTCTTTTTAATTTTTTTAAATTAATTCTTTCATATTTTATGACTTGAATTTAGGACTTTTGCAAGATCTATTCGTCGACCTAACATCATGTGTTTTACACATGTGCATATGTATAGTTATATTATTACTTTAGAAATAATAAAATAATAATATTAAAAAACAACTTACTAGGTGGATATTTAGAAAATATATTAAAAAAAAAACATTTTTGCAGTTATATATCATAAAAAAAAAAATTGTAAAACTCGTTAATATTATCACAGTATAACAAAAAATCATAATCCAAATCATCTGCGAGTCTTTGAAAGTAATCATCAAGTCATTCCTTATATATTTTGAACTAAGCAAATTCAAATCAACTAAATACTAAATTGAAAAAAAAGGAAAATTTCGTATCGTTTCGTTAATTAAATCAGAAACACGCCATCGAACATTACATTAGATTCCCAGATATGAATCCCGTTGAGGCAAAAAAACCTCGATAGTTTCGTCCTTTCTAGTTCCAATATAAGAAGAATGACTTTACTAAGTTATTTCTATATATCAAGTAACATTGTCGTTAGTTATAACATTCATATTAACTATTGTACCATTTATGTGTAAAGCTTTAAGTTTTTCTATAATTTTCGGCATTTCCTCTGTAATATCTAAATGCGGTTTATTATCATTTTTAATAATTTCATCATAAGATACATTATTATTTTTAACATCGAAACCATTAATTTCAACTAAAGCTTCGGTTTCCTCACCTTCTATACTTTTAACTTCATTTTTATCATTTGCTTCATGTTGTGGGCATGTTTCATTATTTTCGACTACTTGTTGATTTCTTCTGTTTTCTTCTGCAAGTTTCTTCGCTTCTTGCTCTTTACGATTTTGGGCGTTCCACCAGGGTCTGAATCTCTGGAAGACTATCCTGGTTCGATGTTGGGGTTTCAGGACCCAAGATATAGCCATTTCTACATCTGCTATCCTGAAATGAGGATAGGACAAAGTGTTAGAAATAGATGCAAAATCTTTAGAATTTGATATTGTTGAGAAAGCCTTTTTAGACATAATGTTGACGTGGATATGTAGGTTTAAATTTTCGCAAGATTTCTAAGTTTGCGGATTTTTTTGGAACTATATTTTTTATTCCATTTCAAATTTATCTATATATTCAATACTCAACGATTAATATTGTATTAACCATTACTCACAAAAAATATGTTAATTATTATTAATAACACAAGGAAGTAAACAACTAATATAGTTTATTTATAAATACGCTTTTTATTGTATAAACTTTCTGAACAATATAAACTATCAAATTCTTAAAAATATTGCTTCGATTTTAATAACATCCTGTATAATTAAACACAATTAAATGCACATTAAGAATAATAAGAATTATAGCTCCTTTGTGGAATAATTGGTAGCGTCTGTCCGTATACAACGGTTGCAAGTTCGATTCCAAGGTGCGCATTCGCCCGCGCTGTCAGACGGAAAAAATGTCTCATGTATTCATTGTAGGTGGATACAAGACGAAACTTTAACTGCAAGTACAGTGATTAACGATTAATAGAGCCTAGTCTTCTTCGATGAATGGACTATGCAATACAAAAAAATATTTCAATTAGAACCGCTGGTTCTTGAAATAAGCACGTTCAACCTGACAAATTCTTCACCTTTTTAATATTAGTCAAAATATCATATTTCGTAAGTCCGTTCGATCACTATTAAACACGTATCAACGATGACTTTTCAAAATGGTATTACCGTTTGTTACGACGGGAAAATATCAGTGAAATTGAGATTACAAAATTTATCAACTTTATGTAATATCTACAGATTTTTAAGCAATATATTGTAGATAAGTGAATTTATCTGTCATAAAATAATAAAAAAAATGCCAAGATACATAAGAGTACTTATAATTTATTATTTAATTGAAAATGAAGTCGTCATGATTAAAAGGACTAAGTAATCGTTGAAATAGTACTAATCGAATTCACACCCGTCCGCCACTTTCAGTACAAACAAGTAATAAGTATAGAGAGCATAACTTAATGCAACACTTACGCTAAACCAGATTATTAAGGGGGTAAATATTACCATACAGAATAATCAATCAAAAATTAACTTAACGTCGTATCCCGCACAAATCAGGGTAGGCAGAGGGAACCTAGTGTTAAGACACTCCGTTCCCCACTTTCCGTCGAATTCTGGAGATATTGTGTTTTAAGTGGCGCTTTGCCTCGACACCAGACCGAAAAAATTAAAATATAAATAAATATTTCATTTCCTCGGGTGGGGATTTAGCCCATATCCAGCGTTTACAGCCAATTTGTGCTCCTGCGTCACGACTGGCGATCGGTAATATAGAATAATGAAATCTAAAATTATGTATATGTAAGTCATCATATTAATCATTACCGTCCTATATTCGAGAAATATAGCGAACGAGGTTTATTAATAAGAAACGCGTCATTACAATAAAAAATTGGTCGGAATCTAAACAAACGGTTTAGATTTCTCATTTACCCACGTTTTTTTCCGAGTACTTTCTTCATTGTTTTCAGTTACATAGAAAGTAAAGTTAAGTTAATTTAAGTTGAATTCAATTTATGTAAAATAAAACTTTGTATGTTTTAAGTTTAATTTGGTATGTTTTTAAGTTGAATCAAAACATTTTTTCGACTCCGAGTGTAAACCTGCTAACAGCCTATGAAGCAAATTTTCAGGAGTGGGGCCGTTCAAGTAATACGTAAGCAGTTTTTTTGCAATTATTGACAGCGGCGTTGAGTTCCGCCACTCAGCACGCAATGCCTTCAGAATTCGGCGGAAAGTGGGGAACGGAGTGTCTTAACACGAGGTTCCACCTGCCTACCCTGCTGTGTGCAGGATTCAGCGTGAAGCTGATCAATTTATATTTTTAGCAATGTATATATTTTTTCCCACTTTCGAATGGTATAAATATGTACATAGCGAAAAACACACGGAATTTAGCAGGTTCACACGCTCAAGCCGACGCCGTTTTTTAAACAAGTGACGCATCATGACTTAGGGGAGAGGTGGCATGAAAGAGCCAGTTTACTAAACGAAGCAAAAAAATATACTTTTATTTAAAGAAATTAAGTTTTTTTTCTCTCAAATTATTATTCATTTATTAAACTAGATAATTTCATACAAAATAAGCTTTAAATACAATAAAAAAGCAATAAAATATTCATTTTAAAAAAATGTGTCATTTGGCTCTTTCATAACACTTCGGTATTGAAAGAGCCACCAAAAGTTATGAAAGAGCCAGTCTTATATTATGAGATGTAATAGTGAAAATTATGCTAAATAATAACAATGCACTATTAAATAAAAACAATTTAATAATCCTTATTAAAAAGTAATGTTTTTTTAAATTATATTAATCATTTTAAGTAAATAATTCTAACAATCTCATATTATTTAAACCAATCATATTATATTATTTTATTTATATTCTTTTTTTTATATTTTAGAGGCGGATAGTTCTTTTATTATTAAAAAGCATGAAAATTTAACTAAATAATAAATTAATAATATCTTCTCAAAAACAACATACTTAAATTGTGAGATCTTTTTTTTTAAATATTGCTCCATGCAATCATCACTATTTTTATTTGTATTGGACATTGGTTTGTTTCAATCTACTTTCTTTTTTACTTCAGCCAATATGATAGAATCAATCATCTCTTTCAAGGCCCATCCACCCGGCTCTTTCATAACTTATTCTTTAAAAAAATATAACCTTCAAAATCACAACGATATCAATACTTTTGAAACTCAGTTTTAATCCAGTTACGAGGCCAAATATATACATAAACTCGATCCACAATCCAAGTACCTATATTCGTTTACAATGAAATACTAAAAAACAACTCAAATGAGGTAAAGAAGTTACTTTTGAGAGCCAAAAACTTCAACTCGACATATCGGCGTCCGTTGGTTGCGAAGATGTGTAAAATTTTTGTGGGTGATGGGAAATCAGTGTTGCCGTTTAAAAATAAAATATTTTGTCGAGTCCGTTCCTAAACTACTATAATATTGCAGGTGGCTCTTTCAAAACCTGGCTCTTTCATGCCACTTCTCCCATACTTGGGTATACCCTAAGGTTAGGTGAATTCGAAATCCACACACTGGGTTTTTTTTTATATTTTAAAAATCTTAATTTTTCTTGTAGTAAGTACTCTTTCCTTGTAGTTAATTGTGTACAAAACGCGGCGTTGAGTTCAGCCAATCAATACTCCGTGTATATACTTAAATGGAAAGTGAAGAACGAAGTGATATATCACTATTTTATTTAACTATTAGCAAGTACATGGGTTACATTGTAATAATTATCTAGAAACAAGACAAGTAACATTTCTAAGGCGTCTTTCTAATCTCAACGCCCAACTACTTCATTCCACTTGAGTTATCTACTATCTCTATAAATGGCAATTTCAGACGTTAATTAGAGTTTAACTAAGACTATACAAATAAATTTAACTAAGACTTTGCAAATAAATCATAACGACGATTTCCATTTCGACGCTCCGTCACGACAAAACATGGCATTAAATCGGAGTGTCTTAACACTATGGTCTCAGCCTATTCTGCCAATGGGAATTAGCGTAAAGCTGGATCTAATAATAATTTAACGGTAATCAACATCTCTGAGTGTGATTCTTAGTCATAAAACAGACACAATGAAGACTATTTTCTAAACAACGGTATGTTTATGACGTATTAGTTAGATCTATGATAACATAATTAAATATTTCCGCTAGTGCATTTTTATAGTTTTGTTAGTTTCGATGATTCAACATAGTTGTATATATCTAGAATTATAATGTAGGTAGGTACTAACAAATAAACACTATATTTAAAATCTATTTAGATATTAATTATTATTTAATTTAAATATGAAATATAAAGTAAAAATCATATATTTTTAGACAACATATAAACGTTTGAATATGTGTTATATATAATAGATACATTTAAAATTATAAAGAAAATGTCGAAATCAAATACCACTTGTATCGCAATTGTTCAGCCCCTAGTAATTGTTAGTGTATATGCGATAATTGTGGACTTTTTTCTACTCGGGGATTCCCCAAGACGGGTGATAAGTGAAGTATTCCGTTTTCTTGTCTTAACACCGGGTTATTCCTGCTTATTTTAATAAATGCACGAATAACTTTTTCATTTCAGCTTCACCATTTACCCCTCATATAAAATGGAAGGCAGAGAGGATCTAATATTAAAACACTGCATTCCCCACTTTCCGTCTACTACATATTTTGTGTTGATTGACAGAACTCAACACCGTAAAAAATACGTAAATAACAAACCTTCGCTTAAACCTCTCGCGATCCAACGCATGTCGCTCCCAATGACCAGCTCTGGCTTGTCTCGCTGCGAATGCCCACACCCTCATCACGTGGACCTTGGGCGGATCTGATGAGAATTGGACCTGGAAACGATGATAAAAATGTTGTAAATCATGGATAGTAAATCAGCTCCACGCTTTATCCCGCTAATAGCAGGTTAGGCTAAAGAGGATTCCCTCGGAGGTGTTACGACACTTCGTTCCTCTAGCAAGGAATCTATAATAATTCAATCTGGCAAATGTGAATCGAACCCACAACCGTCGCATTTAGTCGGACGTGCGGCTACGCCATAACGACCTGAAATGTTTTTTTTTCTTATAATATTAGAACTATTTTACTATACTACAACTACTACTTTAATAGTATTGCCAAGTAGAATTGTTAAATTAATTTTAAAAAATCTCTGACCAATATTATTATGTATTTCTTAGATATTAAGAATTGCTCTGATTTGGTAAGACAACAGACATAGGGCTTCTCAACTACCCACGCAAATTAAATATATAACGAGCGAGACTATCTGAGCGTTACTCAGTATTTTATCTATATAATATTATAAAACTGAAGAGTTTGGTTGAACGCTCAAATCTCCGGAACCACTTTTTTAAATTTATAAATTCTTTCTAAGTTTGAGAGGGAAGATTGAGAGGGCTATTATAGGCTATGTTTCATCACGGGTATAAATTTATTGTAAATGCAATTAGTTTAAAAGAGTATTGAGGCCATCGTGGCGCAGTGGAACAGTGTCGAATTGTCAACGTGATGGATGTGGGTTTGATTCTCGCTAGCGATAATAATTATTCTTACATTCATGCAGTAAGTTGTGCAACTTATTGTCACGTTCTGTTTTACTCAACACAGAATCCTTCGATATCGGGTGGATCATTGGGAACTATCTAGTTTACCCGGCTTACTCTGCTAAGGAACCACTGGTTCGAATTTATAAATTCTATTCTGAGTTGGATAATAAGTAGTATATTTACTAAGTAAAACAGGGATATGGCTATATTTTTTTTGAACTTGCGGTCAATGTTATCTCTCGCACCTAGTACATGTCATATGTAACAACCATGTGGACGAAGCCGGAGGTAAAAGTTAGTATTTTATAAAAATAAAAAATAGATTTGTATCTTTACAAAACACACACAAAAAATCTTTTTTTATCTTTATCAAACACTAACACTAACTTAACACTTATTTAAAAAAGTAAAAAAAAAAAGATCTTAAAAGTCCAGTGTCTTTTAGTTTCTTTTAAAATATTTAATCTATAAAGAATATAAAAAAAATAATCAGCTTCACGCTGTATCCCGCATGAGACATGGGAACCTAGTGTTAAGACACTCCGTTCCCCACTTTCTGCCGAATTCTGGAGGCATTGCGTGTTGAGTGGCAGGACTCAACGCCGCGCTTTGCCTCGACACCAGAGCGCAGAAATGGAAATATAAATTTAAGTAAATATTTCATCTCCTCGATTGGGGATCGAACCCACAACCAATCGGTTTTACAGTCACACTTTGTGCCGCTGCGCCACGACTGGCCATAAAGAATATACTATTAATAGACACGTTTTATACGAGCCACGTCCACGTGTGGAAATTTACAATATTTTATAGTTAGCATGTCTGTAGGAAGATTTTAAAATTAAGAAAAAAATTTTGCAAGGGATTCTGTTTACTCAATGACGTCATAATATGAGAAATACACATATGATAAGGAAAATAATGAAATTCTATAAAAAATTAAGCCTGAGAAAGAACCTAGTGTCACGCTACTCTGGTCTCTACATTCCGCGTAATTTTCCAGACATTATAAAAGCGAAAATAATTTAAATATAAATAAACTCTACATTCATATAATATAAATATATAAAGTAAATTTTTTAGAAATATCAAAAATATATATTTGAAAAAAAAAACATTAATAAATACGAAACTTAGGACCTTAAAAAACTATATATTGAAAGAATGCTCAGGTATATTTAAAGATATTACGTATAGTGACGACATCACGGCATTAGTTTACTGAGTCATTGCTGTCGTCACTGTCATCAGTATACGTTGACCTCGCGTGGAGACACTCAGAATCTAAATTTACATCTTAAATTTAAAATTGTGAAAAATATGTTATTTTTCAGTTTTATATTTCGAGTAAAGCGGTGTCAGCTTAGAAATCACAGTGTTCAGACTCTCGTTGCTCGATTTTTATAAACATATAGGGTGGTGAAATATAATGTGTTGTTTATTTTAACATGAGAATGGCAAATTTATTTTAAATTATGAATATATGAATATAAACACTTAAGTAAGTACAATTCGCTTGAAAAAAACATTTTTTGTTCGAGTCTTGTCGTACTTACGACTCTATGGATTTGATCCCACATCCCTAGCAGGCCAAAACAAAACTCGGGGTTAGATTCCGCCACCCAACCAAAGAGAATAAAGGGATGTACAAATATAAAAAATAAAAAAAAATGACAAAAACTTGAACTGACGACCACCAACATTACAAATCTTCATCACCAACTCAAAATTCCACAGAAAGATTCCGATAAACAAAGATTACAATAGAACATAAGATAAACAATAAACAGTAGTTATCTCGTTTAAACCTATTGTTACGAGCGGTCATAAACGTATATTTCGTTTTTGCACATATATCGCATATGGCAGAGAAAACTTAGTGTTAAGACACTCTGTTCCTCACTTTCCTTCATTTTAGAGACCAAGTGTTTAGACACTCCGTTTCCTCTACTTTAAAGACTGCATAAATATATTTTTTCCTAAGCTGAATTGGAACTTGATACCATCAAGTTTATTTAAGAACATAACACGCCTTTGTGAAATAATCGATTCTGAACTTAATGTTTACGTGTTTTGTTTTGTGGTTGGCGGACAGAACACAGTCATGAGAGATCGACGCTTTCCACTTTTCTTTTATATTATATTCATAATCAGCTTCATGCTGTATCCCGCACACAGCAGGGTAGGCAGAGGGAACTTAGTGTAAGACACTCCGTTCCCCACTTTCTGCCGAATTCTGGAGGAATTGCATGTTA
Source organism: Heliconius himera (assembly GCA_021202915.1). NCBI lineage: Eukaryota > Metazoa > Arthropoda > Insecta > Lepidoptera > Nymphalidae > Heliconius > Heliconius himera. The sequence goes on along the minus strand of JAJHJA010000077.1, from coordinate 2,281,006 downwards.
AGTGGCAGAACTCAACTCAGGACTTAGAACACAGAACTCAGAACTCAATATTACATTCATATCTTTCTAATAGTGGAAGCCCGTATCCCATAACCCCAAAATGAATTTAAAGCAACGACCATTGAAAGACCATTTAATTCTGACTCATACATTTCATCAGATAAAAAGGAATATACATTTTGTGTAATCATCGTTTAGGTTTTGTGTTTCGACTTTCAGTCATAAATATCATAATCTGATATCCTTGTTCTGCTAACAGGACAAAGTACGGCGGAAAGTTCCGCCACTTCACGCATTCTCCGGCACGTCACGCATGCCGTTAATTATGAATGTATTAATACTGGCTGAACCAAAATTCGGTGAAAAGTGGGTAACGGAGTGTCTTAGCACTAGGTTCCCTCTGCCTACTCTGCTGTGTGCTGGATACAGCATGAAGCTGATTTTATTAAATTTTTGTTTAGTCTGGCAGATAAAGCTTTTTATCAGCCAGCCAGTGGTGAAACTGGCCCTTAGCAACGGAATTCATTGTTTAGTCTGACAGACAAAAGCTATCTAATTTGGCAAAGGCAGGCACCAAACGTCTTCTTGCCCCCTTTTAATTTAATAGGCATAACAATATATACAATGGATTTTGGTGGTATGCCAAAACAATTACATTAACATTAATAGCCGCACCCATAGACGTCAACTGAAGCTTAACTGGCATTAAATTTGTACCGATTTGTACAGCAGCTGATGTATGATCACATGAAAATAGTATATATATTTCGTTGAATGCTTGACACAAGGTTGACGATAAAATGCTTTCACATTTAAGCATTCATTTTGTGGGAAGGCGTCTCGAGTGTATTGCCGATGGCTGTGGGTTCGGTTCCCACTCGATATCAACTGAAGAATTTATTTGGCTGAACGTGCTAAATTCAAGAACTACTGGCTTACATTGAAAAAATTACATTGGATAGTCCATTTATCCATCAAATAGTCCACTGTAGTACCTGTGGTCACTTACAATTACAATGTGTACTACTAAACAATTCTTATTTTGTACAAGTGTGCGCAGTCACCGGTAAAATACTATCCAACAGAATAGGAACTTGATACTCTCAGTGCATTGTCTGGTTAACAACTAATACCACTGACCAAACTGACCATTTATGGATTAGTGAGTTACTATTCTCTACACTATGCTCAGCCTTGAGATTAAGGTTACGTATAAATGGTCGTTCGACCTTACTTTAAAGACAAATATCAAGAATTCTCATTCGCGCTATATCCCAGATAGGGCAGGGTAGGCAGAGGGAACCTCGTGTTAAGACACTCATTTTCAAGAGAAACTCTAATAAGTAGTTTAACGTCGTCCTCGAAGTTCAACGCCGTACCAAGTCGAAAAATTAATAATAATTCATGCGGGTGAAATCGATTCGACAACTATCGCTATATAATCAGATGCTGACCCACTGCACTATGAAGGTATCTTCTTAAATAAACGAAAATAAATAAATAGGACCAATCGAGGCTACTTATTTCAACAGACTTTTAACATTAGAAGTAACGGAACCATACTACAAAAAATCAAGTACCAACATAACCTACTGTGTCATTGAATGAAACTAGTATAAACCAGTTCGGAGTTTCATGTGGTATAGTTGCTCAAACACACTTATTTACTATAATTCGTGTTATATTTATTACTAAATCGTATCAAAATTTATTACAAATAAGTATACTTTAAATGTGCTTGTAGAGGTTTACATTGTTTGGGTGTGCCCAACGTACGTGAATATTTTTTTTTTCAGCTCACGCTTTATCCCGCATATAGCAAGTTGCGGAAACTTAGTGTTTGGGCAATCTATTCCTCATTTCTCACACAACTATCTTGACATTTGAGTAAAATGGAGGAACTCAAAATCGCACTTTGTCTTGGCTACCTTCAACAAAAATAATTCATTCCCTCGAGTGGAAATGGAACCCACAACCATCGCATTAAGCTTCAGACGACATATCGATCAACAACACCTTACCAAAGGCCATTATGGAGTGTCAAATATGCAGAATATTATAAAAACTATAAAATTCTACAATACAATTTTAATAACAAGTCCAAATACAGCCGACATTTAACAAACATGTTTAATCAACCAAACAGGTTTTAAGCATTATAATAAAACGAGGTTTTTAATTAATTGTACTTAAAATGAACTGCAAAATATATCACTATGTGGCTGAATGATCGCGTCTCCTTGACAATATATATAAATATAAAGAAAAAAATATAAAGAAAAAGAAGAAAAAAATAAAAATTATATTGTTATTGTATTTTTCTTTAACTTCTTTTATGACTATTTGAAGGATATCATAATTAAAATACAAACACCCCCTCCCAAATCTCTAGATACGCCCATGGAGGGTATAAATACAAAAAAATATATAATTGAGTGGTAATTAGTCAAGTTCCAATGACATTTTATTATTATTTATGCTGTATATATTTTTACTATACAAGATAATTGTTTATTAATTATTATCGTATTTAATTCTCGCAGTAATGGCTCACGCTATAAATATATTTATATGGTATTATTGGCATTTTAGAGGGTAGTTGCATATTTAAGGAAATTGTGCTTTAGATATACTTCGGATAGCTCAATTCGAACACAAAACTATCGCGAACACTCCATCATAGACGAATGATGCGAAAATAAGATTGAAAAAACATGTAATAAGTAAAAACATGCAATAAAAAAAACTATAAATTCCTTATATATTTTATAAATAGTATAACAAAAATGTATGCCTGATAAGAAATGCCGTACCTAACACTAAAATTGATAAGAAATAATAGGAATTCATACAAAGGAAATGAACTCGACAGAGTAATGTTTCTTTTATTGGTACTAGAATTCATGTCGAGACGCTCATTTATCATTGTACTTTATTGTTTTATTTATTGACAAAAAATAAAAAAATCCATAATTAAAAATAAAAAAAAATACTTTTACAATATGACCTTACATAAATAATAAATTTAAACTGACACTCATAATACTAAATACAAACATTACTGGAGTGTTAATGCTGTCAAAGTTAAGGAAAGAGACGGAAATAATATTTTTATTTAAAAACCGCATAAGAGAAAAAGAGATAGATGCTCTGGGCTACTAACGACATGGGGATTCCCCTTTTTGTGAACTTTAATTTGTTAAATATCCTTAATGATTGATTCGTAGAACCATCGCGTATACAATCTCTCTCTGTAATACACAGTAATACAGTCTCTGCCTAATGAATATATTATAGAAAACGTCTAATTAAGTCCGGAAAGATCAAAATATCGACCTTCTCGGTTGACAATAGCGCTATTTTACAATTTCGCATATTGATATTAACACAATATAGATAATGGAGGACAAGAAGATAACATTTTATCAAAAAATATTACTTAAATGTATAAAAAAAAATATGCGGTAAACCAAACTGATGAAATATACGGTGAAAATGTTGCAATAAAAGTTTGTTCGTGAGAAATGCATTTAAATACTAAATCAAAATTATAAACGGTGAAAGTTTATAAAAAAATATAAATCTATAAGCCCGACTACATGAAAGCTAAAAGTAAAAAATAAATAAACCCAATCCCAATAGTTTATTAGAATTAACAATTTAAATTCACATGGCTCTTGAGAAAGATTAAATTGGTTAAAGGATAAGTCCCGACTGTTAATCCTTTTATCTTTGTGATAGTGTCCAACTGTGTTTGAGAGAATATAGTGACCAATTACTTTGTTCTCCGCGTTATCTTCTAAATGATTACAAGTTCTAATCATAAATACAGTATGGACGATGTGTCGTGGCCACTTTAAAGTTAGGCTTTTTGAACTTTTGTGCAGTCAGGAGGAAAATAAGTAAAAGTTAGAAAACATCCTAAAATCTAAATGTGCGCAGCCATCTACAGCTTGCCAGAGCGGCCAGGACGTGTCGACCGTACTGTACTTAACTAAATTTATTGTTGCGTGTTGCCACGTCACGCATTAGTCAGGAATGATGAATAATCTAACAAATTTTAGTAAGGTTATCGTCATCTACTAGCTGATGTTAATCACCATCATAATATTTGGATGAGTACTAGTGCACCGATTTAATGTTAGTTAAAAGCGAATTAATATCTCTGGGTCTTTAAACTTAGTGAAAAACACTAAAAAAAGACAGCTACAGTCGATAGATGTTGTACTCCGGGTAGAGATCGAATTGACCACCTTTGACTTTGTATTCAATATTTACTAATAACCAATGAACAAACAAGCAAGTCATTTAGTTTAACTTTTGAAAATGTTATAAATCTTTAAAAAAAACAATTAAAAAATAAAAAGAAATATTATTAACTCCAGCAAGCCTTCAAGTCAATTAGATATATACGAGTATGTACGTTCATGCATTGCGTTCATCATTTCTCCAGTAGTTTCTGACATTAGCTCAATCGATCAATCAAACACATTCTTTAGTTTTATAAAAGTAAGAATATAGAAAAATATTACACATATATTTTTCGTCCGTTCACTTCTCACTTATAGACACAATGCTATTAGATTCTTCTTCTTCTCTTATTAGATCAAAAAATAGAAAACCTGGGAAACATAAATATTCCCTCGAGTGAGCATCACAACCATCGCGTCCATTGCTGCTCGATGGCATCATATATTTACACAACAATTTACAAACATTGCTGCTGTACGACCACGTCATGCATTATATATTATGAAAGGGGTCATCCCTCCCAGCCAGTAAGATGATAAATATTATTGACATGTGGAGTTTCAAATGAAAACATATAGTTCCTTTTAACGATTAGGGATAAATAATTATTTCCATTTGGCGGCTTGTCATCGTCTACAGTACAGGACGAGTCGTGGCTCCCTTGGAGTCGGTTAGCGGCTGCGCCGACTTGCTTTTAAGATCTTTCTAATTTTTTATTATTTTCTTCTAGATGAACGCCCAAAAGTTCAGAAAGCCACGACTCAGCGAACGTACTGTACTATAAATGCCAAGGGATGCCAGATGGAACGCGGTGGTTGTAGTTAAAAATTCATTGTGATCACGATTTACTTTAAATTAACTTAAAATAGCAACATCTACAAATAAGCGGAAAATATATAACCATTTCAAAATTAAGTTCACCTTTCCTTAAGTATTTAAATTAGAAAAAGAAAAAAAATATTGCATCTCGTTTTCCTGGACTTTGCCCGCATGATGAAATGGAAATAACTAAGAGAATGACACATTCTATATGGCTTAGATAGCGCGCAACAACACAGTAATAATAAATACTAATACCCTAACAAAATTCGAACTCACAACCACCAACCAGTACGTGCATTTTTACACGTCTCACCTTCGACACGACAACGTTAAGCACCTGTTTGATAATTTTATTATTCAAATACGTATCCTATTGCATAAGCGTCAAGCAAAATATACGTGCAAGGCCAAAGGAAAAATGTATGAAGGATAATTAGTTTGTGGATATTAGTAGGGTAAACTTAAATGTTGCCACACAAAATAAATAATTAATAGAAGCCAAAAATCAGTTTCACGCGTTTTCTCGTATAGCAGGATAGGCATAGGGAATATATTATAAAATAATTCCCGTTCCTCACGCACCGTCACATTTACCTGCCTTTTCATATATGCGGAATATTTTTAGCTGTTTTCACGCTCTTACCCGCATAGCAGGATAAGCAGTGTTAAAGCACTCCGTTCTCCACTTTCCATCCAAATTTCGAGACACTGAGTGTTGAGTGGCGGAACACAACGCCGCATTATGGAATACTACGTGATTTGGAAAGCTAAATTCATCTGCACTATATTCATTGCGTCTTAGGAGAGCATGCCAAGCGTACTATTAAAGAGATACTTCCAATTAATGAATGATAAAAGCAATGTATTGATAAGATATCAAAATAATATATGATTGAATATACAATATACTATCAAAAACAAAATAATACTTATGCGACAGTAGGATATGCCTAATTAAAATTAAATTCGATTTATATGAAAAACTTAAAGAAGAAAAAAGATTTCTCACAGTACGTGAACCAATTCATGAACTATGCTTGTCCAGATCGGGACATTTAATTTTTAGGTTAAAAACCGGGAAGTCCCGCAAAAATCGGGACGTCGCTGATCTCTACCCACATCACCATATTATCCGAAAATCAAAATAAGTTTTAAAAGAAACCATGAATCAGAAATAAAAGTATTCTCTATTTCTCTCTGTCACGCCAAATTGCGTTGTCAATACCTTATACAGATAATTCACTAATTTGGGAGATAGCGTTCAATGACATGGAAAAAGAAATATTGATAAAACTTAAATCTTTTTTATTATGAGTTTTAATCGTCGAGGCCGTTGTGGTCGTCTGAATGTAAACGCGATGGTTGTGGGTTCGATACGCACTCGGGAGAATGTTTACATGTATTTAGTTATTTTCACACCCATGTTCTGAAAATTGAACGGAAATTATGGATTGGAGTGTCATAAAACTTACTTGACATATACGACTGAGGCAGAGGGAACCTAGTCTAAGTGTACGAGGCAACTGTGATATAAAATACTATAGCCCATAGTTTTCCTCCATAAAGGCACTTAAGGTTGGTAATATTAGCATTGATATACATTTTAGGCAGTTAGCAACATAGTTTCAGGTACGGACAGTTATGTGTTGGTTAAAGAAAGGCGCGGGTTCATGTTCTGCTAAGTTAAAAATTTCATTTATTTTTGTGTAATATCCTAATAATGATATTTTTCTGCAAGACCATAGACAATGAAAGAAAAGTGGAGATTTTATGTAAAAAAAAAATTGTTAGCATCAAGCAGAGAGAATATACCATCAAGACATACAGTATTTAATTTTTCATTTATATTCGAAACATCATATATTTAGTGGAACCCAACGCCGCGCATTGTATTACCAAAGTGAAATTAACGTAATTAAAATACAATCATTCCCACGGAACAGCAATCGAACCTACAACCATTTAAAAAAACACAATCTGTTAATTAAATAGATGACGAAATGTTACTAGAAGTTAAGTTATAAACAAAATAAGGTTAAGGCAATCATTACATTATCTGTATACAAGACTGTTTTCTCAGTCGTGCACTTCATTATGGAAGTGATAAAATAATTAAATAAATGAATAACATTAGTTTACTTGGTAATTAACAACTGTTTTGTTTTATGTTTTAACTTCAATGACTTGTTTTTATTTCCTGGTGACAAGACAAAGAGTGGTGTTTAAATTAAATGAAATAATAAGATAGTCCCCAGAGTATGATTCAAATGCGCATTTTCCCCGTTTACAGGCAAGAGTTTGAGCAATTATCAATTTAAAAAAAAAAACAAAAAGAGGTTATTATCGTTGTCCTTTAAATACATTCTAAATGTAAAATTTGTTAAGAAAATCAAGACAGCATTGTTAGCGTTCATGTTGACAAAATGAAATTAAATATTTTATTTCCTTGAGTGGGAATTGAACCCACAACCTGTCTCGTTTACGCATGCTGTAGCCCCTACACTAAAACTGGCCCCTTACTAAATCTGGTGTAAATATAAAAAAATAATAATTATGAAACATAAACAGGATCATAACTTCATTCAATAACATTAGTGTATGATAAACAAATAAACAACCTTTTACAATTTACACAACAAATACTAGTAAAACTAAGCTATGCATGAGTCATACATATTACACATATTTTTACTATGAAATCTAAATTTTTATTGATAATTGTTTTTGTCTGGGTATATTTCTTATTTACAATGATGTATAGAGATAAAAATAAATTTGTGAAATATCCCTACATAATAAAATAAAATTAAATTAAATTAGCTTCACGCTGTATCCCGCACACAGCAGGGTAGGCAGAGGGAACCTAGTGTTAAGACACTCCGTTCCCCACTTTCTGCCGAATTCTGAAGGCATTGCGTGTTGAGTGGCAGAACTCAACGCCGCGCTTAACCTCGACACCAGAGCGAAGAAATGGAAATATAAATTTAAGTAAATATTTCATCTCCTCGAGTGGGAATTGAACCCACAACCAGTCGATTTTGCAGTCACACCTCGTGCCGCTGCGCCACGACCGGCCTCAACATAATACACATATATATTATAGACCTATTTTAATACTAAACTGGAGTATATAAACAAATTAATAATATAAACATTGCCCCGAGTGGGATTAAAACCAACAACTGTCACCTTTACTTTCAGACATTCTGGACTCACTGGGCCGTGATGTCCTTTTATATTCTTATTTCTCATTGTTCATATTCTTATAAGCATGAATTAAATATTGCACCACAATGACTTTTAGATTAAAAAAAAAAGAAAACATTCCATAGATAAAATTGCAAAAAATGCTTTAAGAAATCAAGAGAATTAATAAAAAAATAATAAGAATAAATAAAATCATTATTAATTATTAAGTATCACATAAGTTGGTTAAATATAAAACCTTGCAAGCAAAATATAAAATAAATAATAATTAATTTTTCAGAATGGGAATTGAGCCCACATCTGTTGCATTATACTACAGTCAGATGGCTTTCCACTGTGTCACAACAGCTTTAATGAGTAATGAATATTATATAAAAAAATAGTAAAAGCTTACCTTCTTTGGTGGTAACTTCTTCTTTTCCATTTTTCTTCTAGCATCCAACAGCAAGCCTTTGCTCTCCTTAATGTCCCATTCTTTTAAATCATCTAAAGTATGCACTTTAGCACTATCCACTTCGTCCATTCCATCCATTTTGTCCAATTCATCTTGTATATATAAGCTATTATCTGTTAAATCACAAAAAGTCCTGGAGAAACTTGGTAATAACTTACAATTACCAGGTTCATCTAATTCATCTGAATCGGATTCATCACTACCATCACCAAAAACATCATTTGACATATAACATGAATCAGGGTTGTCCTCAAACACTATAAATGAATCTTCTGAATCACAATCTGATGATAATCGTTTACGTTTCGACGGTTCGTCTGTGAACACTATTTGGAAGGAATCCTCACTTTCTATTGATGATGATAAGAATCTTCCTGAAACTTCATTAAAACAGTCACTCTCTTGAGAATTAGAACTTTGTAATATGTTTTCTTTAGGTACTTCTGGAATCACTATAGGCTCTGATTCTATATTTTTTTTACAAATCTTAGATTGTAGCAACAACTTCAGTTTATTCATTTTATCATCACATACAGATACTATATCATCTGTTTTAGTTAACTCTGCATTCATTAAATCATTTTTATCATCATTTGTTAAGTCTTTGACAATGTCCATGGATTCTTTTATTTCAGGCTTTGTTTTGCAACAGGCAGCTTCAACAAATTGTTCATTATGATAGCTATAAGGACTGTGGTATTGAATATTGATGTTACAAGGTTGACTGATACAAACTTCAGGGCAAAAAGCATCTTCAAACTGGTCCTCTACTATGTTAGTAGGATCAACAAACACCTTTTTTGGTCGACCAAGTTTTTGTTTTGTATTTTGAGTATTTAATTTACTTTTATTACCAATTAAGGATCGTACCTCATCTAACTTCCTCTGGCACTCATCAGCAGCCCTTTTGCAATCCACATTCATAGTGTCATCCAATTTTGTTGAGCTATCACTAAAAAATATATCTGGTGGTTCATTCTTATTTAGAACCTCAGTCTTGGAAGGCTGCCAAGACTGTGGCGCCATCTCCTCAGATTTACTCTGACAATCTTGGTATTGTGAGCGTGAAGAGAATAATGCACCTACAATATTATAAATTCCAGACATAATATAAGTTATTGTAGCTCGAGATGAATTATAAATTTCTTGATTATTAGATGGCTTATCTGATGGATATTCTTTTGTTGCTACTCTTTCTACCTTATGGTTCATTGTTTTTTCGCCAGTAATGACAGAATCTGCCAGGTTTTTTTTCAAAGGGTCTGGTAGTAGTTGTAGTTTGTTCAATATTAGGTTGTCTCCGTAAATTTGCTCCATTTCTTGCTTTTGGGCGTCCGTAGAATAGTTAGACATAGGAAATTGGAGTGACATACTGTTTATATCAAGAAGCTTGCGCTTATTGCGCATATTATTACCTATCGTATTCATTATCACTATTTGTTATATAAATTTTATATTATTAACAATACGTACACTATATTTTACAGGTTCTGAGAGGATGCTAAGGCGTTTGTGTTCACGCGAACATGTTAAAAATACACAATCTATTGTAATAAGGGAAGGGCTTGTGCTTTATTTTAAAACAATCGAAGTCCTCGTTTTTTATTTGAGGGTCTCCTCTGAGTCCCGAGTCTTGGTAAACGAATTTGTTTGTACCACACACTGTATCACCACAACTAAGGCTTGTTACTTCAGAACAGTTAAATAGGTTTACTTGAGAATAATAAAAGTTATTGAGCTCCATTGTTCTGATAATTAAGATATACACGTCTGTTACAGATTAGCCATTTTGTAAAAGTCGTAGTATAATAGTATTATAATATGTCTTCTTGCTAATATAAACATGGGTACAGATAAAAAATTATGTCGAATAGGTTTAATCGATGTTTAAAACAAAATATCGATTACGAACCGAAAGTAAAATTTCGTTGTTGATTTTTATTTAATAAATAATTTTATCTTTACTATTTTAAATTATATACTTTATTATATTTAAATTTATAATTTTATAATTATTAAAACAATCTAAGTGCTTTAAGTTTATATTCCATTTAAATTTCTATATTTTATTCGTATTTTACTTAAATTAAAATCGGAGCTAGATGTATAAATATATGGGGACCCCATGGTAAAAATAAAGTGGGTGGCCTAATTTTTTGTCGGATATAAAAGGATTATTTCCTTAATTTAAAATATTCATTATGCATAAAAGATATTAAAAAAAACTATTTGAAGGTAAATATAATTACACCATAACAGTCCTATAGAGCTACATTTTTCTGTGATCGAAGGGACTGTAGGATATTTTGATATTAATTTTAGTATGATACATTCCGATTTCAAATAATGGGTCTTTACAGATAAACAGACACACAGATAGACAGAATATGTGACCTCATGTAATGAAATGTTTAAAAATGTTTTTCATACAATAATATCGACTGAAATTGATTCAAACTGAACGAAAAAGCCAAAATCAAAAAGAAAAAACTTATAAAAAAACTAACACTTTTGTATTCTTTATTTGAGCCTTCTTTCTATTTTGGTAGGGGCCCCGGACAGCTATTTAAACTGCTCACCTCCTCAACCTCCTCCCTTAATGTGGCCCTGCTTAAAATAAATTATTTATTTATAATATGGCGTTCCAGATATTTTTTTACAATACATTAGTTAAAAAATAACAATTCTCGAGCAAAGATTTTTAACAGAATAGTGAAATTATCTCTGTGCAGATATTAACCATAAAAATAGTATAAAATCGATAAAAAAAATATAAAATCGATGTTCTACAAATGTGAAACAAAAACGGGAAATTCTTTATGTGCAAATTGTAACACTTGCTAGTCATGGTTTCTGATGCAATATATTAATATTTATTATAAATTCAAGGTTGAAAATGCATTAATATTTATAAAGGAGTGTCTTATCACTTGTTTCCCAGGTTTCCCTTGCCTACCCTGTTATGTGCCGTATACGGTATATCGTGAACAGCAAAAAAACATTGCAAAAAAACATTATAAGCATATATAGTGTCAAGTAAAATAATTATCAATAAAAAAATCTTCATATTATACTAAACTAGCTTATATGATCTCAAAAATTTTTTCTTAAAAAATAAAATTAAGTAGGTACTTATATCAAATACATGTTTTCATTTACAGTTATTATTATAAATTAATTTATAATGTTAAAAATTTGCGTCACGCTGTATCACGCGTATAGCAGGGTGCTAACCTAAGGGAAGCCACTTTTCACCCAATTTTCGAGACATTGCGTATTGTGTGTCTAAACTTTTTTTTTCGAATGGACTTAATGCTGTTGACCTGGATTGTCTTGACAGCGTCACCGGGCTGGGAGGGGCGAGTGTAGCTCGCCCCTGAAGAAAAAATAACGAGCTTTCATGGACGCTCGTGAAATGAGTGTCTAAACTTAGCACCGCTTCTTATATTATGTTCAGAGCGAGTAAAGCGAAGTATGTAGTTCGCTTCCCCGAGTGCAATGGGATGTGGAAGCGAATCGAACCCAATTCCGTCTCGCTTTCAGTCATACGCTGATGTGGCACAGCACCATAATATTTTTAAAAACGGAAATGAAAAAAAAAAAAATATTTAAAGAATTTTAGAATGCAAAATGCAACATTACTTTTATCACTTTGATTTAATCATTTATAGTCAAAAAATACTGGCATCTAAAAAAGTAAAAAAGGAAAACAATGTTTTAAGATTTTTCCAATTGACATATGTATAAAACAATAAAAAAAAACATGTTTTTCGAAATGTGTAAAAATTTCATGTTGTTACAAAAATAAATAAAAAACAAACCAAAAAAATTGTAAAATCAAGCTAGAAAAACACCTAAACGTTATTTTACGAAATAAATATTAATAATTTCAAAGCAAAAACCTTTTTTTAGCAAAACTTTAGTTTAAGTCACATATAATGGCAGAAAGAAAGAAGTAAGTAATCTTTTTGAAAGTTGCGCTAGTATTTAAAAAAAAACAGTTCATAGATGGATATACCAGTAACAGATTTATTCCTGTTCTCGTATGAACTTCTTGATTCCCTTTTAGTTCTCCCGACACTCCTTAATCTACCTGCAAACATTTTTTTTTAATCCAGTAGATTCATCTATGCGTTTTTTTCTGTCAGTAATGGATTTTTTTGTAGGTTAATATATTTTTGAAGGAAGATACCATTGAATTCCAAGAAGTACTAAAATTCGATTTTTTGATTATGGTGGTTTCGAGCCAGTCGTGGCGCAGGGGCACAAAATGTGACTAAAACCGACTGCTTATGGGTTCGATCCCCACTCAAGGAGATGAAATATTTACTTAAATTTATATTTCTATTTCTTCGCTCTTGTATCGAGGCAAAGCGCGGCGTTGAGTTCTGCCACTCATCACGCAATGCCTTCAGTATTCGGCAGAAAGTGGGGAACGGAGTGTCTTAACACTATGTTCCTTCTCTAGGTAGCACCCTGCTGTGTGAGGGATACAGCGTGAAGCTGATTTTTTTTCTCGAATTGTTGAAATTACAATTTTATTTTAGGTCACAAGCAGCTGGAGATGCACCAGATAGAAAGGGGGACAGCAAATCCAAAGTTAGGATCAAAGATGAACCCGTGGAGCCGGAGGAAATACCGAAAACACCCTCGCAAATTGCACGAGAGTAAGTTTTAATAGCTAGCTATCAAGAATTTACGAACTAGGTGCAAAAATTCCTTACCAGTTCCTTATTTCCCATATTATTTAAAGATATAAATAATATCTATGTATTGCTTATTATGTGTCGCGGTAGTTGTAGGTTTCGACTCGGTGGATTGATTAGATATTTTTATAATATTTTCTTCATCTCCCTGATCTGTTCCAAGTTCAACTTATTGTACAAAAAGTGGTAAACAGGTCTTTCCACGGGGTTACTAGAGCGAATGCCTACACAGTACACACTAAGAGGAAAAGCGTAAAGCTTTATCTTAAATTATAATACACTTCGACTTCAATTTAAATGAAATTTAACGTACGTACCTACTTTATAATTTTGTATTATAAGTAATATTATTTTATTCCATTATTTTGCCGTAGGGAAGCTGAATATAGAGCGATTCTTCGTAAACAACGTTTTAAAAGACGATGGCCAGAGATCACAAAAGTCCACATCGCAACGAAACCATGGCATCCTCCACCTCCACCGCAGAAGATGCCAAGAATAGTTAGTTTTTATGTATTTTTAAATACAAATCATGAATATATTATTATACAGCAGCCAAACGTGAACGTGGAACTTGGAAACGTATTGCAGAAGAAGAGTACAAGAGAGATGATCGGTAGCAGAAAGAAAGATGATAGGGTGTCAGCGAAGATATCACAGTAATAATGAAAAAAACATGCTCAGGTGGTTTGGGCAAGTCAAGAGACAACGTAATGAGAGAGACTAGCCGAAAAGATTTCTGAATGAATACTGAGTGATAAGAGCAGGGGAAGACTTTGGTGGACCTTCAAGAACACAGTATCGATGATATTGGAGGAGGCCTTGAGGCTGGCGTCATGACGGCTCGCGTATGCGGGTTGATGACAGTGAACGAGGCAAAAAATGTTTAGACCGTAGAGTCTGTCTGCCCCGTTAGGCACAGTACCGTAAAGCTAAAAAAAACTTGTAAATGAGAATAAACTCTAGTAAATCATATGCATAAGAATATTTTTGATAAATAACTTATTTCTTATCCTTACAATTTTTTCTGTCATATGGTATTTAACATTTTCTAGTTTCTTTATATTTTTGTAAATGTTACATAAAAACTAAAACAACAAATCACTTAAACCATTTTCCTAGATGATAGATCTACCAGAACTAATCACTCGTAAGTGGGTGCCCCCATACATGAAGAGAAGGCGGCGCAGAAGAAAGCTACCGAGAATACCTCCCGAGGAAATGACTCAGCCTCTGTATGAGTTTGCCAAACTGAAAAAGGTGAGATTTTTACTTTTAAACTATTGATATGTATTGTCTGACTGTATAATCATGGTTGTGGGTTCGGTGTTTTTCAACAAGCTTCTGGCAAGATAAATTCAAATTTTAAATAATTTTATTCAAAATAAGAAGTTACATGCTCCATTTTTTGAACGTCAAATAATATACCACCAGCTTACTAAAATTAATACCTCAGCGGGACTTGTTTTTTTAAAATCAATTTTATACAAATACATATTTAGTTATTTGTGACAATGATACCTTTGAAACAGACTGGAGCGAGCATTAACTTCCCAAAGCGTGTTATCATATATTAAATCATTAATTTGGTTTTAATTCGGTCATTAATTTGGTATTTAACACAGAAACGTCTTTTCAATTTTTTTTAAATTCCTTTTAATAAAAAATTTTGGGATTTTGTAAAAGTGTACACTTGTTCCATAAAATAATTGCGGATTCGATGCAACCGAGTTACATTTGCACTAAGATTAAGCCTATTCCTGGGCTTAATATTATGAACATCACCAATTTTGAAAAATCATTCATGTTTTTTTTAACCATCCCATCGTCACTTAATATGCAAAGTAACCCTAAAATTCAAAATGGCCGAACTTGTCAGCATAAGTGAAAGACATGTGTACCAACATAACGTCACAAAAAAAATCGAAATTCGAATATACGTAACCCGCGAAAATTCAAAATTTGCGATACTTTTTGAACACACTACGTATTCGGGATAAAGGTTTTGATTGGTTGTGAGTTCATATCATATATTTAATTGTATAGTGGTTTTGTTTGGATATTATGAAACTATAATTAGATAAATAGAGCAGTTCAGGTATATTTAAATAGAATAGTCACTATGTTTACAATAAGTATAATATAATAAGTAAATGTGAAAGATACGTGAAGTTATAAGTAATAAAATAATTATGAAAAATAATACATTGCCAATGATGATATGACACTAGGGTCAACATTTGGCTAATATGCTAATAACTCGACTGGAAATCTATTCTGAATGTACGAGAGACTTGTGAAGGTAAAAAGTAGATTTTTTTCACGCTATATTCCTGCATAAGGCAGATTGTGTTTCACTCGCATCTCATGATTTTTGAGACGTTACATACCGGGTGGTGGAAGTCAACGACGCGCGTTTATTTTATAAATTAAAATTAAATTAAATCAGCTCACGCTGTATCCCGCACATAGCAGTGTAGACAGAGGAAACCTAGTGTTAAGACACTCCGTTCTCCACTTTCCTCCGAGTCCTGGAGGCATTGCGTGTTGAGTGGCGGAACTCAGCGCCGCGTTTTGCCTCGACACCAGAGTGAAGAAACGAAAATATAAATGTAAATAAATATAATATACCTACTATGTTATAGAACGAGGAAATGGGTTTTCATTTCCCTGAGTGGGAATCGAACCCACAAACGTTTACAGCCAGTCGTGTTTACAGACAGCTGCGTTGTTGCGCCACATCATAATTATTTAGATAATTTAATCTTATTTATGTTTTGTTTACTTAGATTTGGCATAACTTTAGTCAAGTGGAAAGGAATAAGATGATGCTCCAAGGCAGTATTGGATGCAATTCAAAAAAATATTCTTCTACTGCTTGCGGTAAATATAAAAATAATACATATTCTATAAAAACATTGTAATGATTAGGTAGAATCATAATGATTGCTGGTTCGATTCCTCTTCGGGGTATAGTTTTTCTTTAAAAGTTTTTTTATTCCACTGGTATGGTAACAAACACGACTCGTAGTGATTATGAATTTAAATATATTTTATTAAAGAATGAAGAAGAGGCCGTCGTGGAGCAAGGGCACAAGGATGCGACTGTAAGCGCGGTAGTTTTGGGTTCGATTCCCACTCGGAGGAATGAAATATTTAACCCGCCCCAGAATAGTCTAGTGGTATATTTCGTATACAATTTAATAATAAAAAATAATAAAAGATAGGAAGCAAATAAGTTCGACATATTTGATAAGAACGTATGGTACGGGTTCAACTCCCGCTACGAACAAATGTTTATTCTTTTTGAAAAAATGTTTCAGGCTCCCAAACAGCCTGCATAGCAGTCGTATGTAGAGCACTATTGGAAGAAAAGACAGCGGCGGAACTAGTCAAATACGATGTAGATGAACTAATCGACGCCGGCGATAGATACTATAGGCAGTGCATGTTGGCCATGAAATGTTATAAAGGTGGGATTTTTTTCTTCATCATAAGAAGTAGTAATCTTCTCTGTTAAGTAATAGTCGAGTGGTCGTTGAGGGCAGTCGTGGCGCATGCATAGAAGTACGCGACTGAAAATATGACAGCTTGTGGCTTCGAGGATATGATATATTTAACATTTAAGTCTAAGCGCGGCGTTGAGAGCGAAGGCGCCTTTCGATACAATCTCCACAATTTTGGGGAAAGTGGAGAAGTGATGAAATGTGAACTTTGGGACTCTTAACACTTGTCCCCAGGTTCCCTTTGTCTACCTTGCTATGTGCAGAATATAGCGTGAAGCTAAAAAAGTATTTTCAAGTTTAAGTATTCTGTTACCAATTTAGTTTTTTTTTGAAGTTAAAAAAATAAGTAAATTTATTTTTTATAATTTGTAACAGGTAAGCAGAGGAAACCTAGTGTTAAGACACTCCGTTACTTACTTTTAGCCGAATTTCCAAGGCTTTGCGTGTTGAGTGGCGGGACTCAAAGCCACGCTTTTTCTGGATACCAGAGCGAAGAAATGGAAATATAAATTGAAATAAATAATTTCTTTCCTTGAGTGAGGATCGAATCCACCAGTCGCTTTTACAGTCACACTTTGTGCCCCTGCGCCACGACTGGCTTTTACTTACTATATTATTATTACTTCCGTTTAGAAAACATTTGTTGAGTTACATGCTATGTTTTTATTATGGGAATCGAACCCACAACCGTCATGTTATAGTAAGACACTATGTCTCGGCAGTGTCAATAATGGTTTCAACAAACATATACAACTATAAATTCCTCGAGTGCAGTGTACAGCAGAGTGGCGCAGTGGAAGCGTGCTGGGCCCATAACCCAGAGGTCCGTGGATCGAAACCACGCTCTGCTATTTATTAATCATTTCAGTGTACTTTTGTTTTGTAAACAAATAATTAATATATTATATTTATTATTTATATTATATTATTGTTTTTTTATCTAGTTTTTAATTATTTCTTTACTTATTTAGAGAAAAAATAATAAACTTATTTTATAAGAATAACAAAAGTATATATGTATTATCAAGATTAATTATAAAATATGAAGCACCCATTAATTGATCAGGGGCACAACACACAACATTTAGACAGACTGTAAATACGATGGTGGCAGGTTCGATTTTCACTGGGGAAACAATCATTTCATTGTTCTATTCTGGGAACAAGACAAATTGCGACATTGAGCTCCGCCACTCAACACGCACGTCTTAATTCGGGCGGAATGTGGATTGTGAAGCATCGTAACACTAGGTTCCCTCTGCCTACCACACTATATGCGAGATACAGCGTGAAGCTATAAGGGAAAGATTTAGTTAAATATTGTAATCTCGATAGGTAAACCACAGTTGACTCTCAACCAGCTACTAACTTCGTTTTTCTTCCACGACAACAAATATACGGTCAAAATGGAGGAATTAGACAGAGGGCTATTAGCGAAACACCCGGACAATATTCAAACGGAACCGGATTTGATGACGTTAGTGTTTATAATTATGTAGCGCGGTAGGACGTCGGGGGAATTGGAACCCGTGGGAATATTTACACTTTTTCGTTGCGTGTAGACAAAGCGCGGCGTTGAGGTCCGTCTAACGCCATTTAATGTCTCTAAACTCTAAAATTAGGCGAGAAGCGGGAAACAAAGTGTCTTAATATTTACTACTATGGCCAGTACGAGGCCAGTACCATCTTAGTTGAATCCCACTTTAGGAAATTAAATATTTTATATTTTTATTTCATCGCTCTGGCAATGAGTCAGCGCGTTAAGTTCAGATATGCAAATCGCAATGCCTCCAGAATTCGGCAGAAAGTGGGGAACGGAAGTGTCTTAATCGGAACAGAGTGTTTTAACACTAAATTCCCAGGTTCTTTGTTTTTGCATATGTACGGCATACAGTATAAAACTAAAATAATCATAAAAAAAGAAAAAAAAATGTTAGTGACTGATTAGTGACTGACACAATTTTTTCCCTTTTTTGCTTTTAATATCTTTTTAGTTTATTTTTAATACCGCCTTATTTTTTGTCTAGTTTAATGGAAAAACGCATAGGCGCTACGTACATGATGATACTAACAGCGGGCGACAGACACTTCCTCATCTGGGGTCACCCGCCGCCGCCGGAGTCGGGGAGTCAAGTGAAGACAGTCTGTTATGTATTTGATCCGCACATGCTGAATGAATATGGGCAGCCTCATAAGCTGTAAGCAATAGTTTTTTTTGTGTGAGGTTTTTAAGACCTCACATTTTGTTTGTATAGTGGTAAAGGAAAACAGGCAATATTTTTTTTTAATGTATACATTTCTTTTCAGTACCATTTGAATTTACTATTAAGTTATGTAATCAAGTATGTTATATTCAATATTTAATTTCCTCGTGTTGGAATCGAACTCACTCACTCACTCTGAAATTTAATTAAATAAATAATATTTTTTAAAATAAAAATCTATTTAATTAACTGATATCCTCAGATTTGGTGCCGGAGCTTTTCTAAGGTATGCAGGAATTACTTCCTTTGTGCTGGACTTCCTTGCTAACTATGGAGACCTTGATACCGCCAAGAAGGGCACACCGAAACCTGCCCTCACACTGACCAATATTGAGGTTTTTGAACATTTATTTAATATTTTTATTGCAGCTTGGATTTAAAGAGTATTTAGGAGTGGTGTTGTGGGTTCAAATCCCAAATGGGGTGGCTCCTTATCTGATCAGACGATGTGTGCTTTTAAAAACTCAACCTTACAGAATATGAGAAAAAAACATTCAGATCAATTATTCCCTGTATCGTTATTTGATATTTTTTTTTAAAGATGCATTGTAACTCCCATGATGATATCTTTATCTTACCTTTATCACAATGAACTCTAAAACGTTTCTTTTTTATTCAGGTGGTACAAATAGAACCACTTCTCCGTGAGCCAAATTACGATCTGGATCTGAAAGCCCTAAGGATACACTGTAGGAGTGAGTGGGAGAGTATGAACATGAACGCTCTTATTGAGAAGAAACAAAAAGAAGTTAGTAAAGAAGAGTCTCTTATTAATATAACTAATAATTATTAAAAACAAAGAATCCAACAGTGTAAAAAACTAAAAAGAATAAAATAGAGAGAACTGCACCATTGAAAAATCTGAAATCTCCCTTTTTTTAGCTTTACGCTAAATATAAATTCAGTTATAAATATAGATATATAGATACAGATACAAATATAAGTCTAGATTAAATTATATCAATTAATATGATTATGTAGAATCTATGAATATCCTAATTATTTAGAAGCATATTTACTAATGTCTTAATACTCTTAAGTTCTAATAATAAAAACAAGTTCTTATATTTCTTTATTCTTGTGAAGGAGAAATTATTTTACTGATATTTTTTTCTTTTGTCTATACATAAAGATAACCCACTTATAGAAATATGTCTGTCTAGTTAAGAACTCTGTGTTTTTGATTGGCGGTATTCAACATAGCTCCTTGCCAAACAGGACTGAATAGATGAATATAAATAAATATATAGTTAAAATATTAATTCTCCTCTCTCCTTTTTATTTACAATTAAAAAAGCCTAAAAATATAAGTTTATTTATTTTTAGGGAAAATACCCACATGGCTCGTTGAGTGCTGTCAGTTTGGCAACTTCGAGAGCCACTGCTAGAAGAAAAGTGCAGGATTTCTATCAAAAGTCACCTAAAGAAGTAAGTTTTCCTAGTTTCACGCTGTATCCCACACATGGCAGGGTAGGCAGAGGGAACCTGGAAACCTAGTTCCGTTCCCATTAAGACACTTCCGTTGCCCGCTTCACGCCGAAATCTGGGGGCACCAAATTAATAATTAATAATGATAACTTAAAAAACTTTTAACTATACTATACTTATAACTTAAAAAACTTACAAAACATTATTAACATATTTTTTTATATTAAAAGAATTATAATTTAATTTGAAGCCTCCCCCTCAACTCCCCATACCTCCCGAGAGACCTCCCGCCGGATACACGACGGAACAAATAATGCAATTGCGCGGCGAAGATTTCTTTTTGTATTGTCCGAAAACCGATGGGCATTCTTATGGCAGGTGCGTATGGACACCGGCAGGTATATAGTTATTTTTTTTTATAAAAAAAGATATAAAGTGTAAGACACTCGTTGAATTATTATAGATCGTTCCATTGTAATTTATATTGTGATGGTCCATTCTTTAAACGGTCGTAATGCTTGCCGGCTAGAAGTAATAGCAACAGGTTGGCGGTTGGATATTTGGATTATTTATATTTAGCTCACCAGGCCTACTCTGCTAAATGCGAAATCTAAAAGAAAGTACAAAACAACTAATAAATTATTAGAAATAGTAACCCTTCTTAAATATTAAAAAGCAACTTATTAAGAAAAAGTATAAAAAATTTAGTGTAGCGGGATTTGAACCCGCGCCTCTTTGGAAACCGTCTAAGCGCTCTGACCAACTAAGTCATACGTTGTCATTAATTTATCTCATTAGTTCTTAATAAGTATTTTTCTTACCTAAGTGTGAAATAACACTTTAAAAATAGTTAAAAATTAGTATTCTTTCTTGCCAAACGATAATTCTAAGTAATTATCTTTTGGTAGTGGAAATTTGTAAAAATCACCCTACAGAGATACTAACAACATAAATAAGTTGTAACAAGCGTATAAGAATTTCGACGTAGCTCGATGCGAACGTATGGCTGGATTGGTCAGGGCGCTTGGACGGTTTCCAAAGAGGCGCGGTTTCAAATCCCGCTACGTTCAAATTTTTATACGTTTCCTTAATAAGTATTGTTATTTACTAAATGTGAAATAACACTTTAAAAATGTTTAAAAACATTATAAAGCCACTTCATTTCATGGAACTTTGACTTGTTCTAGATCAGATCCGCCACAAAATAAATGGCATTATTAGTTTCTCTCTAAGGATAGAAACGTAAAAAATAATATAATAAAAGCAAGATGTACAAAATTTGACCTTTTCCAGAGACGACATGCTTCCCCGTCCGAAATCAGAAACAGTGTTACACAGTATGGTAGAGATAGCCGATAAGAACTTCCACTCGCAATACAAACAGATCGACGTTAATAAATGGATATTGAGAGGCACCAGACATATGGCTAGTTATAGGTAAGATATATATAAAAAAATGGGTTAAAACTTTTATACAGGATATATGCTTAAGGTATTTTTTCAGCAAAAGCAAAAGAAAAAAGCAGCGTAGGCAGAGGGAGACACTGTTAAGACTCTGCGCCGAATTCTGGAGGCTAAAAATTATTTCGATGTTATAAGAGTTAAAAGTTAAATAAAAAAAGTGGAAATATATTATGTATGATAATCTAGTCCAGTCCGCGCCGATCCTGTTATGGCGCAGGGGCACAAAGTGTGATTGTAAAATCGAATGGTTGTGGGTTCGATCCCCACTCGAGGAATGAAATATTTATTTACATTTATATTTTCATTTCTTCGCTTTGGTGTCGAGGCAAGGCGCGGCGTTGAGTTCCGCTACTCAACACGCAATGCCTCCAGAACTCGGTGAAAAGTGGGGGACGGAGTGTCTCAACACTAGGTTCCCTCTGTCTATCTTGCTGTGTGTGGAATACAGCGTGAAGCTGATTTTTTTTATGATAATCTTACATGTGTTCTTTAAATATTCAGAACAAAATAAGAAAACTCGCAAATATTTGAAAGATAATTTATCAATCTTTCAATCAGATATCAGACATTCAAAACGTTCACGGGAGTGTCGTGTTGTGTCGCCGCGCTCGCCATGTTGCTGCGGCTGCGCGCCCGAGCGTGGAACGAGGACGTCGTCGACGAGACGTTGGATCTGGGATATAATTTGTATAGAGTTAGTTCTATGATGTTAACTCCGTATTTGCGGTGTTGAGTTGCGCCATTCAACTCGTAGAATTTCTCGAATTCGAGGGGAAAGTACAAGGGAATGTTTTAAGAGAAAAAGCGTGAAGTCTTGTTTATAATCATAGATGTACCTAAAGATATTTTCCTGGGTTGACGTTGACTTAGTTGGTAAGTAGTATTGGGATATAATTGAGAGAAAAAAATGTACTTCTATACTAATATTGTAACGCTGAATAATTTGGTCGCACTCTCTTATCTCAGAAACTAAAAAAAAATCGAATTATTAGAATGTTTCTGTGTTGGATAGTACATTTATCAAAATCTATAAGGGCCGTGTTAATAAACCGTCCTAGACTTTTTTTATTCATAGATAATTAAAACGCATCTAAAATCATAAATACGTGCCTAAGAAAGGCTAACATCTAATATGTCTACAGGAATCTCTATTAGACCGAGGTGGTCCTATAAGAAGATTAGTGTTAGGAGAAATCAAAGATACGTTCAGAATACGGGATAAGGAATACACTCGTAAAGTATGAGATTTTTTAGTTCTTTTTTTTTATTAACACCTGACGAAAACATAAGGGGGTTGACGTGTCTGTGTACGTGTGTATGTGTATGTCTTTCTGTGGCACTGTAGCTCCCCAACGAATGCGATAACTTTCAGTTTCCATAAAAGAGTGTTCTTTACGATTCAAGAAAATATACTCCTTATCAGCTTTGTTTCAGAGGTTTTTAACTATATCAATTATTTAATTTATTATTTGTTGAGGCCGTCGTGGCACAGGTTCGACCCCACTCGAAGGAATGAATTATTATTTAATAATATTTTCATTCTTCGCTCTGGCACTAAGAAAAGAGCCCGGCGTTGTGTCCCGCCACTCAACACACAATGCCTCGAAAAACTCGACGACAAGTGGGGAACGAAATGTCGTAACACTTTGTTCCCTCTGCCCACCCGGCTGTCTGTAAGATACAGCGTGAAGCTGAAAAAAAATTAGTTCTCTTTTTAAAGATATATAATTATGAAGATTAAATTTTTATTTTCATTGAGAAAACAATGGAATATATAAATATAATATATTTTTTTTTATTATTTTATTTCCCTTGCCCTGCTAAACGGTAAAGCGCGGAGTTCCACAACTGAACACGCAATATCTGTAAAATTCTGTGGTCCCAGGTCTACAGTTTGAACCTAAGAAAATACAAGTGAAGCTAAAGTGACGTATTAAAAAATGTTGTAGGACCGAGGTATAGCTGTTTGGGGTAAACTAATATCGAATAATCCCAAAGTATTTGACTTGTGTCGTGGACTTGAGGCGTTCTTTAAGGAATCTGATAGTGGGATTTTACAGGTAAAAATCGATTCACATTTACTTTGTATGTATATATTTGGTTTGGGTAACTTCGCCCTCGCTCGGGTATTGAGGTAAAGTGCGGCGTTGAGTTCCGCCATTCAACCAACAATGCCTCCAGAATTCGGCGGAAGATTCTGAATAGCAACTGAGTGTCCTAACACTAGATTTCCTCAGCCTACCCTGCTATATGCGAGATTCGTGTGACGCTACAAAATAAATATTATATCATTTTACAAAAAAAAAATCTATCCCTATTATACACTTAATAACAATTGCTAAAAATGTTAAAAATAGTTCATATTTAATCATTTGCGCTAACACCAGTTAACCTTTTTTTTTTTTAAATGATTTTTGTAATATTTATCTTTTATATCATAGATTCCAGGTGAATTAGAAGTGGGTATATGGCACGAGGGTGGTAAATATTATGTCTATCATCCCTGGCCTGCCGACAGATATGGATATAAAGTAAGTTTTTATATATTATATTATAGTACAAAATAAATAGGAAAAGTTGTCACGGTTAGTTCAATTTCTGTGATATAGTTCTTTTTTTGTACAAAAAAATATGAAAATAAAAAATAATGTTAAAGAAATTAGAGATATTTTTATGTTATTTTTTTAATTTTTTTTTTGAATTTTGACTTTTTTTGAAATTATTATTTTAATTATTTTACATAAAAATAATAATAAATATTATATTTTAATTGCGATTCAATAACAAAGTCTACACAAGTCAAACTCAAGACAAGTCTGAAGTTTACAGGAGGGTATTTGGGATAATAAAAATAATATTATAATTGTGTTGACTGTAGTAAAGTTTCGCCCTTCTGGTAAAGCCAAAAGCAACGTTGCCAGTCAACAAAAAATGTCTTGGATATTGGGGAGTTCGTGAGGAACGTAGTATCTTATATTTTACGTTAAGTTCCTTTAGGTTCCCCATGAATGTTCCTGCTATAACCGAAAATATCAGTTATAAACCATAAAAACATTGACAACATTTATATAAGATCACAAATAATAGGAAATTATTTTTAGGTAGGTCTCCGAGAAGGCGGAAAATCGTGCCTCCTCTACTTCGACAGAGTGACGCGTCTCTGCGAACACTTCCTAGATAGTGTCGCGGATATGAAACGCAAGCCGTTCAGCATATCTGATGTCTACGTCACTGAGATTGGTGACCTGCCCGAGCCTGTCAATAAGTTGAAACGTTAGTGTTTAGTTAATATCTTAAAATTTTAAATGTATAATTTTTATGTTATTGGTAATAATTTTTGCAACAATTTTTGTTTTAATTATATTTTCAAAGAAGAAAACGTCTTAACGCTATTTTATAGAGGGAAACGTGAAAATACCCTAAAAAGGTACATCATACCTCCTCGTAATCATCTCTAGAGGATATATTAAATAATTAAAGTTATTAATTAATATTTTTTTAGCTTCGTCCCGTGGATATAGCAGGGTAGACAGAGGGAACCTGGAGAGCTAGTGTTAAGACACTGCTCCCTCCAGATTCCGTTGAATTCTGGAGGCATTGCGTGTTGAGTGGCTGAACTCAACGCCGCGTTTTGCCACGTTATCAGAGCAAAAAAAATGAAAATATTCAATATTTAATTACCTCGAGCCTATCGTGTTTATAGTCGCACGCTTGTGTTCCTGCTCCACTACTGGCCTCTATAACAGTCTTTATTTCAATTTACAGCGGTAGCCCCGAATCGTTGGATAGTCCGAGCTCACTTCCATGAAGCAGATGCTCGTTTTCCCGAAGAACATCGTGGGAAACAAGCGACACCTGCCTCCATTGCAGCTATTGCCATGTCCCATGTCTTGGAGCCGTCAGAGTGGACGCCGGATGATATCGATGAAGTAAGATCATCTTTGAAATGTGTTTTTGATAAGTGATTGTTGTTTATCTTCTACATCTAATTCCATAATTTTACCAGAAAACTTCCAAACTTCTCCAGAAGACCAATGATCTTTTAAAATGCCAAATACGTGAAAACTGAAATGTATACAAATATAAAAAAAATATTACAATTTAGTAAATCAATACAATTTAATTAATGGAACTATAATTAATTCACCTAAAAATAATAACTATACTAATTTTCTTACTCTCATAGACCCTAGTCCGAGGCGACATCCTTTATCAGAACACAATGGAGCACCTCGAACGTCTAGGCATCACTCTCGAGTCTCCCAAAGTTGACGAAGAAGGTGAAGAAGAAGAAACAGGTTCCTCAGGAACCCTCGCTGCAGGGGACGTGCTCAATAGGTTCAGGGTGTCCGAGTATGATTGTATTGAGACTGATGTCATGGACAGTGCTTTTAGTGGTTAGTTGGATTTTGGGTGGATTTTTGGTAGGATGTTGGATAATTTGTGAAATCTGTGATTTGGTTTTAAAGAAATAGTAGAAATAATTATAAATGATGAAATTATAAATAAATAAAGTTTTTAAGAGTATCAGAAAATTTAAAAAATAAACAATGCTCAATATTTTAAAAACAAGCAGATTTAAGAAAGAATCCGTGCAATTAATATATACTTAACAACACATTTTTCCGATTAAACATTTTGAACTTGAACCGCTAGAAATAAATTCTGTACATCTAGAAAAGTTTAATATTGATTAAACTCTTATAAAACATTTCTAGGGCAACTCAACCCAGAACCGGGTTCCGGTATCCTCTCCCTAAAGGACTCCATCAAACAACTGTTTAAGGAAAATACGCACGCAGTGCTAACAGCGCGCGGAGGGTCCACGGCGATATGGAAACACGAGAATAGTTATTATTTCTTTGATCCTCACGGGTGTGATGAGTATGGTGAGGATATTGTATTAATTTATATAAAAAACAAGATTTTTAGGCGATAAGGGAATGAGTTATGATCATTTTCTTGTTCTAATTACAAGACAAAGCGCAGCTTTAAGGTCCACCACGGAGCTCGCAAGGTCTCATTAGTTGAAGGAAAAATAAGGACTTGACCGTTTTAATACTAAATATCCTGTCTTTCTTGTCTGCTAAATTCAAGTTTCAGAGTAGAGTTTATATTATTAAAAGCTATGTAAATATTTGAATAATTGGGTATAAGTATTTAAGTACTATTTGAAGGTGCAATTTTCATAATTGTATTTTTTAGTAACATATTTCATCACTTAAATTTAAATCACATTTATTGCATATATGTATATTTATATTTTACGGAAACTCATCTTCCGCTCTGTTATAGACTTGACAAAGGGAACCTAGTGTTTAAGTTTCGTTCATTTAACAAAGCTTTTAGATAATTCTTCTTTCTTTTCTTACATTAACTATATATTTCTTCTCAAACTAAATCACCAAAAAGTCACTTTTAAAAAATGTCAAATTACTATAAATAGCATATTTTAATATATTTTTGTTACCAGGTCACCCATCAGACGAACCCCGAGCAGCTGCCTGTCTGATAAGAATAAAAGGAACTGAAAAGGACCTAGCAGACGTTATATTAGGAAATCTGTCCCCCGGTGCCGATGACAGCTTCAATTTGTCCCCGGTTTTAGTTAATGCGAGCAAATTGAACGCTATGATTGGCGCTCCTGAGACTAAGTTGGAGGTTAGGAAGGTTTTTTCATGCAGTATGCCATAAATAACAGAATAGGCAGGACGAACCTGGTGTTGAATGGAATATCCCGTTTTCTCATTTTTACAAGGGGGGAAACCTATTATCATGGGTAGCGGAACTCAAAAATAGTAGAATTGACAACCATTGCATTTATAGTCAAATAAACTTCTACTACTCCATTTTAATATAGAAATTGTAGTATTTTTTTTTGTTTTATGCTTTACTCCACTTTTTTTATTTCACCGCGTAACACTTACAGCTATGATGTATGTTTTGGTCCAATAATTTTTCATAGGCATTATTTTTTGTTATTGTTATTTAGAGTAAAGCATTCGAGTGGGTGTCGAAAGGCACGGCGGCGGTGATGCCGGGGCCTAGAGGGGAGAACACGGCCATCGGGAAAGCTGCTGAGAAAGCTGGTATTGGGGTGAGTAGTGTTTTGATTGTCAGTTTTCCACATGTTATCAGAATCTGAATTTTGGAGCGTGACATTTTAATGTAAATTTAGTGTCAATTATACAAAGTTAATTAATTTTGGAAAGAAATAGCTTTCATATAAATTTTACTCAACTTCTTAAAAAGACTACAAATTGATTATATTATATCATCAATAAAAGTGTTTGCTTTATTTGACCAAATTAAATTAAAAAATATATATTTTATAAATTCTTTTACATATAGGAAGATGACATGGCAGGTCGCACCTTAGCTCTGCCGGCGGCTGCGGCGTTTACCGCTGCAACTGAATCAGTACCTCCACCACATATGCATCAGGATCATATGTACAACTTTCTTGGTTGGTTCTATTTTTTACTTTTCCTATTGATGGAGAGTGATGAGAGTGTGAGAGGTTGTTGAAAAATATTCTATGTACAATTTACATATTATGTTAAAGACGAAATAATAGAATGAATATAATTGTAAAATTTATTACTATTGTTTTTTTTTTAATTTTTAATCTTTTGATAGATTACAAAATATCTATAAATTTACAAAATAATTTATCATTTTAATAGTTATTGGTATAGGGGCCGTTCAAGTATTACGTAAGCACTGTAGGGGGCAGGGGGGGTTTTGGGTTTGCTTATTTTTTATGACATGGGGGGTGGGGGGGTATTAAAATAAACCACGAAACACGTGTTCAATGATTTTTTTTAAGAGGATTGCTTATTTTTGATGACACAGGAGGGGGGGGGGGGAGGGGAGGGGGTGTTCAATAATTGCAACAACGTAATACTTGAACGGCTCCATATAATAAAAAACGAATAACTAGGTTTTTGAAAATTAGATACATTTAGATCCAACGCTTAGCTTTATTAATCCAATAATGAGAAAAATATATATATTTAATAAAATTATTAGAGCCCATAACCATCGCATTCACACATTTTAAATTGTTATATGAAGGCGTTATTTAAGTAAATAGTAAATCAGCAAAAAAAAATCTTTTCAATTTCAATGTTACTCTAAAATATACTTTTTTGTTTTATAAAAGATGCCGGAGCAGATTATTACCTAAATCACCTTAAAAAGACCGGACGTAAAGAAATACAGCCAGAAGACTTAACGGAGAAATTCGAGATGGGTGCAAACACTTTCTCTATAGAACTCGGTGAACCCATACGATTGCCTTTGAGGTTGCCCGATGAACCTGCTGGGGTAAGAGCTGATTGTATTTTCATATTAATCTATTTTCAAGCGATTTTAGAAAAGCGGACTTTGTTAGTTGCTATAGTTGTGAAACTTTATGCAGATTGCTGTTCATGTATATATCTATAATTTAAATACAGTACTGACCACAATCATACCTACAACTAGACTATGTGGCGGTGTGTTGTGGCCGTTTACAAGTTAGGCTTTCTTATTTTTTATGAATTGTTCACTCGCGCTCAGAAATAAAATAATTAAATGTAAGAAAAAACTAAAATAAAATCTGCACAGCCATTTTTTTTACTTAATTTTTACCATATAAATTGATATAATTTTGAAAATTAGTCTTTTTTTCACTAATAAGTAATTAAGCTATTAAATATCAGAAATTAATTTGGAATGACAAAATATAATTGATTAAAAATAATATAATAAATTATATGCAGGAAGGCGAAGAAGAAGAAACAGCTGAAAAAGAAGAGCTCGGTGAAGAGGAGGAGGAAGAAAAGGAACCGCCCATGAAACGTGAGAAAATATCTTTACTCTTAAGCAGCAGAGTTAAGAAATATTAATAAAAGTTGGACCAAATTAAAATATTACTCAATTATTTGTGTACAGCACATTATAGGTCCCTTCTAAAAATGTGTAAAATTTTAATGAAACTATCAGTTTTGCCATAATTTTAATATGGACTTTATATTTATGCATATACTTTGCTTACAATGACCCCCAAAACAAACCAAATTTCCAGAGATCAAAGACGCGCTGTTCAAGCAGTGGTACGACTCGACCAAGCCCACGTCGGTGTCGCTGCTGGTGGGCGACTACCACCAGCTCGGCGTGTGGATGAGCGCCGGCGGCGTCGTCGTCGCCTTCGACCCCGCGCCGCTCGTCCTGCGCGGCCGCCTCACGGCGCAGCGGGTTAAGAAGGGTACGTCTTATCTCGTATCATCGTCGTCAACATAAGTATAATAAGATTAAGATGTTTAAATAAAGTATATAGATGAGTATACGCTGTAGACTGCTTGCAATATAGGTAAATATCAAATAGAAGAATCCCACTGTTTAATAGTGTAAACCGCATTAATCTGTGGCGTAATTTGAAACATATAAGCGTTGAGTTGAGACAAATATGTCTTACACTATTGGGAAATGTTAATATAATAAGTAATAGTCAATAGTCATTATAGACCGCGTACTGTTAAACCGAATAAACAATTTTAAATAAAATAACATAAAAGTTCCTCTAGGAATAGACGAATAAAATTCATTTCCTTTTCGAAGGCAATTTAATATTGTTTATTTATTATATATTTTTTGCTGTGATGTTTACTAGAGTGATAAATGACAAACTGCGCATTATTATAATTACACTTAGATATTTGTATGTGTTTATAAGTTCAGTTTTAGAGTAGACGATCTATACCTATAATTTACTTATCCGACTACTGGTGGGTTATGATTTTGTCCATTACTTACTATAATTTGACAAATAAGGTATTATTAGAAGCCTCTGAACGTGGCACCCTCTACGTCACATAATGTCATTACAAAAAAAAACTTGTTTAATAGTATTAAATGAAAGAGTAATGAAAGAGTATACTTTTTAGATTTTTGATGTATTAGCGTTGTTTCATTAGTCGGATTTTACTTTTTTAACTTTTTTTCTGAAGTTCTATTCAAAGTTTAAATAAAAATTATTTCTCTATTATTTTATTTTATAATATTCCACATATTTTATTTCAAGGTGATGAACTTAGAATCCAGCGTATAAAAGATGAGATGGCGGGTGAAGGCGGTGGCGGTGATGAAGAAGAGGAAGAAGCTGGTGCCGGTGATTACATGATTAATTATTCTTTAATTTTATGAGTAATGATATATGTTCCTTATTAGTTTGATTTATTTTACGCTGTATCTCGCACTTAGTAGGGTAGGCGGATGGAACCTAGGAACCTACTTTCCGCCGAATTCTGTAGACGGAACTTAATGCCGCTTTTTTAATTTGCTTTATTTTTCTTATTTTATCAGTGCCTAATGATTTATGTATATATATTGAAGCTTGATTTTAAGATATTTATGTACTTTAGACATTTACATCGAGATAGGTAATAAATAAGTGTTAGGTGTATTTGATTTATAGAATGATAATAGAAGATATTTACAGAGGGTGAAGCGTTACCGGAACCGGAACCAGAATTCGTACCGCCGGAGTCTGGTCCCGCTTTGATGGTGTTTGCGAGCCCCGGGGAGTTTATTGATAAACTTAGTGAGTATTATGAATTTACTTATTATTAGGAGAAAAATAAAATAGAAAAAGAAAAAACCTATGTAGAAATGTCGAAAGTTTGTTTTACTTTTCTATTGCTTAAAGATTTATTAATTTAATATATTTAACAATTATGATTCTTTTAATGATGTTTAATTCTAGATTTCATATAAAAACTGCCAGTGAAGTTACTTAATTGTAGTAAACTGAAAGATTTAAATGATATTTATTTAAAACACCAGTTTATCATGCAATAAACTCAACAAATTTTATGATAAATAATATTGAAAACCAATACAATGTTTTGTTCTACTAGCACTTCAAGGCGGCCTCGATAGAAAACAATGTCTGGCCCCGTACAAATTGTACCCAGTTACAGTGACGAACGAACTGACATCGGTATTGAAAGAACGAAAAGGAACTACTCCCAGAGGTGAAGATGAAGCTGTTGATGAAGAAGGTGATCTAATTTATGTAGTTATTAAAGGTTTTGATGTATTAGATTTTGGGGTTATGGAGAATGGAGTGTCTTAGCACTAGGTTCTCTCTGTTAATCTGCTATGCACGAGAAAAGATAAATAATATAATAATTCTTATTACTGTAAGGGATGATTGTAAATTATGTATATTGTAAAATAAAAAATATTAAACAGTTGATAGTGCATCAGACGTATGAAACATTTTGATATGTTAAAAGTGTAAAAAAAAATTGCAACATCGAAAGTCTTGTGATATTTTATTTTGCCTTGTATTACCTAATATTTATATATTGATGCTAAAAAATATTCCAATCAAGAAAATGTATAGTAATGAAAGGGTAAACTGAAACTGTTCTAATGCGCTAATATTTCACATCCTTCGCGTTTTGTCTAATAGGAAGTGCAATAAACAAAACACCCTGATTAATTTTGCTTCCACAATACCATGATTCTGATATTCTTTTTCATCTAGAGGGTGAAACTCTAATAGAACCGTTGGACGACGCGGCAATCGGCAAGTATTTCAACAAGGTGTCTCGAGCTGTAGCGTCTGTCAGAGGCAGAGTCGCCCAAAACGAAAATTACTTTTTGGATACACCTAATAGAGATCGTCAGGTATTTTACATTAAAATTTGTGGTTATCGTTCAAATATTTGATTTAGATTTTTTTATAAACCATTTTTTTTACGGAGAATGCCCTGTAATGAATGGATAGTCTTGAAACATAACAATGTCATCGTAAAATATCTATTAGTATACTCTGCTAAGAATATTATAACAGTGTAAAAACGACGAATATTAACCTACTTTTTATTTATTAACTCCTTACGCTTAACTTGTGGCTAAAGAAATAAATTGATATCTCCGAAACTACTTCGGGAATATTTTTTATTTTGAGCGCTCTATATGTAACACTATATGTAAGTGCTAGTACTATTCATTAAGAGACAATCTGTAGATTAAGATTTTTAAATAAATTTCAAATTATTCGAAATAAAATAATAAAAAAATATTTGTTATACTTTCTTTTGCATGCATCCAAAAATATTTGAACATCGTCACGATACCCTCAAATAAAAATAACTAAATAATACCAAATATACTCAGGATGCAGCGAACGCAGCAATGGGCATAGTAGTAGATCACATAGAGCCCTACATATATTGGAAGCCTCAGTTATTGGACGCCATCCTCAAATACGGTGACAGACTCTACACCCTGTCGCTGCCCAGAGCTGCTGCGCCCCCGAAGTTGTCGCCAGGGGAGATACAACCGGATTTCCATGTTACTAGTTTTAATGTTAGTATGATTTGAAATTATATTAGCGACTCACGTGTATTTTCTTTCGCTTATTTACATATAATAGCTAAGTTATACAAAATGTTATAAAATATTGTAAGAGATGGATTGATTGGCTGGCTGGCTGGCTGACTGGCTGACTGGCTGACTGACTGACTGACTGATTAACTTACTTTCCGACTTACTGATTCACTAACTGACTTACTAACTGGCTCACTGACTTTCAAACTGACTTTCTAACTGACTTTCTGACTTTCTAACTGACTCACTAACTGTCTTACTGTCTTACTAACTGTCTTATTGTCTTACTAACTGATTTACTAACTTACTTACTGACTTACTGACTTACTAACTCACTTACTATTTCGTTCGACGTGCCCAAACGTCGTGTAAATCGTCGAATTGAACCCATAACTTTTAATTTTTAAAGAGTATCTTTCGACTAAACTAATTAATATCAATCATAGGTTAAATTAGACATCGACAGTAACGTGGTGACGGGCGACATCAAGGCCGGAGACACCGGGTCTGTCCTGAACTTGAAGAGGGGCATATTGAAGTTTTTTGAATCGGTGCGTTTTATTACTTACTTATATAAAATTAGCTTCACGCTGTGAAGCTAATTTTATAATCAAAATATATTAAATTGATCAAATTAGGATTATAGTTTAATTAAACATTTGATTTGCATTCAAAAAATATTGAATTTAATTCAATTTATCTTAAATAAGAAGCAATAATTTGCATTTAATTTCGACTTAAAAGATAGAGTTAATTACTTACTTATATACTACAATAATTATAATATTTGATTTACACGCGCGTTGGTTTTTAGTTATCGATTCAGATTTCGGAGGCAATGAATGCTCAAAACGTAGTCACTATTTATATGTCAAAATGGGTGGAAAAGTCGACTTTTGCTATGCTTTATTCACCATAACTAATAAACTGAACAAAGTTGAACAACATAAATAATGATGTATTTTGTGAGGTTATTGAAAATAAATTTCATTTATTCTCTACCATTAAAAAAAACAAATGCATCTAATTTAACAGTATATAAGATACATTTGAGATATGAATCAACGTTTAATTAATAAAAAAATCTAACAATAACTATTCTAATAGAACAAATACGGAATACTCTGCTCGAAAGACTATTGCGTTGGTATCTGGCAAGCGGCCGATGATAAATCCTTCTGTCTGTGGGAGCCCCATGGGGTGGGACCCTCGGGAGTAGTGGCTTCCCCTGGAGGAGCAGCAGCTCTAGTAGTAGTAACTACTGCTGATATCCTGGCAGATGCGTTTAAGGCCAGCTTGGAGAAATTGGCCAGGCTTGGATCTAATAGGTCAGCTGTTGTTTTGTTATCTGTGTAGATTTGGAACTTTTTTAATATAACAAACGGAATACGGAAAAAAAAATATTATAGCCAAATTATATAAAATCTTTACGTAAGCCTATGTGTTATTTTGATGTATAATTTACATTATTGTAAAGTTTTATTTAAATTCATTCAACAGTTTTGCCTAAAATTGGAACAAACATCCATCCTTATAAATTTTCACATATATAAAATTAGTAGGATTAGTAAAATTTTGTATAGTACGTAAGTAGATTAAATGAAATGATACTTTCTCTATATCATCCAATAAGCTCTTTTAAATTTATTTTAGTCTATAGATAAAATAGGATGAGTTGAGTAGATGGAACATATCTTACACAGTATCTTTAATTAAAATTTTATTTTTCGATCGGCGCTTTGATTAAGTTGATTCACATATGTGAAGAGTATGCAGCGGCTCATGGGCTCAGATATAATGCATCCAAAAGTGAGTTCATGGTTTTTCGGGCGAAGGACGTGAGGAGTCAACGGACAGTTACAAGTGTTTATCTAGGGGGCTGTCAGTTAAAAAGAGTTGACCGATTTAAATATCTGGGTCACTGGGTCACTGAAACTTTGTCAGACACGGTGGATATAGAAAGAGAACGTAGGGCGCTGTCTGTCCGCTGTAACATGTTGATTCACAGATTCGCACGTTGTAGCCAACAGGTCAAACTGACGCTTTTCAAAGCCTACTGTCAAACATCCTACACGTGCGGTCTGTGGGTCAACTTCACGCGGCGGACATACAGCGCACTGCGCGTCCAATATAATAACGCTTTTAGGATATTGTTCGATTTGCCGCGCTTTTGTAGCGCGTCGTCGATGTTTGCCGAGTCGCGTACCGACTGTTTCCACGCGATCGTTAGAAAGCGGTGCGCTTCACTGTGGGCGCGAGTGCGCGGAGCATCGAACTCCATCCTGAGCGCGTTGGCTGACCGATGGGACTCCCCATTGCTTAGTCGCTCGGTAAGGCTTCATGCTCCCGCTGCTCGATATTGTCACTAGAGTAGGAGTCTCATCGGAAGCCAGTTTATGTATGTTTATATATTTATATGTATGTGTGTTTAGAATAAAAAAAATGAATATGTACTAACATAGGGTAAGTTTTTTTTAAATGTAACTAACAAGTGGACCAAGTCTTAATTAAATAAATTATTATTATTATTATTATTATTATTATTATTGATCAATTTTGCAGATATTGTATATCTTCAGTTAAAGTGACTTGGGAGTTATCTAAAACTCCGGCGGCTGTCACTCCTCAAGCCGCTGTTCCTGATGAAGGATATGAGTGCAAGGTTTCTATTATGTCTTTTGAGTATTTTAATAATTAAAAAGAATTATAAATCATATAGTTAGTTAACGAATAAGATTTATTGCTATTTTCCAAGGAAGCCCTTAAATAAATATGTATCATTTATTTGTTAAAAGAATCTTAGATGTATTAAAATAGGTACGAGATTTTTTAGCTTTATGCTGTGTAAACACAGCCACATCAGAGTAGGCAGAAGGAATCTGGGAACCTAGTGTTAAGACATTCCGTTCCCATTCAGACGGTTTCATTCCACATTTTTCGCCAAATTCTTGGGTCATTGCGTTTTGAGTGGCGGATCATAACGTTGCGCTTTGCCTTGCTAGGTACGAGTTAAAAGCCCAATTCATACAGTACTTATTGACAACAATACAAATCCTTATAACATAAAAATCTATAAATAATTTTGTTTATTATAAGGTACTAACAGCTTATGTTGAAATGGCAAAAGGCAGAACCATCCTCAGAGGATCGAGACCAGCAGATTTAGTCAAGTATGTTATTAAGACATTTTGTGCTTCGCATATTTTTTTAGTTATTTCTTTAGGAATATATTTTTTTAAAGTTTAAGCAACTGATTGACTGGTTCCTCTTTAGTATTTGATTCTCATATATGTATATCGTTTCCTTTAATTACTTAACATTATGAATTGTTGATATGAATTGTTAATATCAAAACGACCAGATTCACCCGCGACGCTCTCCTCCAATCATCATGCGGCGCCATAGTGGGTGTATGCATGTCCCACATTAGGAAACCACATCTGTGGACAAGGAACACTATAGATGACATCATGGCGAGTGCCGGTCACCTGTTCTCAGCTTCATTGGGATCTTTGGGATATGAGTTTAGACCGGGAGAGGATGTTCTTCTGCCTTTGCAGGTAAGAATATTATATGAAATAGTCATTTATTAGCTTCTATTTGTCTATCTATTCCATTAAATACCACAAAAAATGTTATTAATGTAACATTTTAAAGTTGTCGTTGAATTGTATCAGGTTCTAAAGAGATTCGTGCTAGGAGTGAATTACGTGCGATACGACTTACAGCAAATATACAGTGGGAAACTGGAACAGAAAGAGCCTACTGAGATGACAGTCAGGTTAGTTTAGATCCATAATATTTATAGTAAGTTAAATTTTAATGAAGTCCTTGTATAGTTTATTTTGTCTTAAGAATAGTAAAATAAAAGAAATAAATTAGTACAAGAGGCCAGTCGTTTCGCGGGGGCACCAAGTGTGACTGTAAAATCGACTGGTTACTACCAGTCGAACAAACCTACTGGTTCGACCCCACTCGAGGAAATAAAATATTTATTTACGTTTATGTTTTCATTTCTTCGCTCTGGTATAGAGGCAAAGCGAGGCGTTGAGTTCCGCCACTCAACAATCAATGCTTCCAAAATTGGCAGAAAGCGGGGAACGGAGTATTTTAACACTAGTCTAGGTTCCGGGTAGCCAATTAATATTTAAAATATAACAAAAATCTTAAAACTTTAAAAATTAAAAAGATCGTGACTTTTTTACACAAAAAAAATCAATTTTGCCAGATGTGCCCTGGAACGTTTCTTCAGCCGCCACTCGCACGGCATCCTGTGGTCGGCGCCGCACGCCGTGGCGGTGTGGCGCTGCGGCAACCCGCCCTTCTACATGCTGGAGCCGCACTCCTGCGGCGCCACGGGGCTGAGGATTGATGCTCAGGTAGGATTTCGTGGGGATATTTATTTCGGGAGTTCTTCGGGGGTCTAGACGCATTTTAGGGGATTTTGGGAAGAGTTAGCATAAATAAGCAAACACACATTTTCATAGGAATTTTCAACATATGATGGTTTTATAGTTTACAGAGAGAGAGAGAGAGAGAGAGAAAGTGTTGCAATTGCTAGTTCTTAAATTCTTATTATTTTGTTACCAGGACGACGGTGCACCGTGTGTCCTAACGTTCACATCTGCCAAAATGATGGCTTTTGCGTAAGTTGTTTTACAATATTTTTATTGAATTTATAATATTAATAAAAGCAATCGTATTTGAATCAATGTATTACTATCAAATTTTGAATTTTGGGTAAAAAAAATAAAAATGAGTTACCTATTAAAAAGATTCCTCAGAGCGTATCGAACTTTCAACCATAAGAAATACAAAAAAAAAACATTATAGCACAAGATATATAATAAATAAATATAGCATAAGACAAATAAAAAATCTCTTGTTACCCAGGTATCTCCAAAACATACCAGTTACGGAACGACCAAAACATGATTTCCAACTATACGCCATATCGGTGACAGTACAACCTATTAAGAAATTAGGTGGAGTTGAACCTCCACTAGTGAGAGCTCCGCCTGGAGTTAAATTAGTACCTGCTACTAGTAAGGTTAGTCTAATTGGAACCTAAAAAAATGGAAAATAGATTTTTCATCGATTTCTTCATCTTTTCTTTCAAGGCTACTACTAGTAAGTTCATGAAGATCATAGAGAATTAAAAAAAGATAATAGAGAATTAAAAAAATATAATTTGTTCATTATGGATGAATATTTCCATATATAACCTTCATTAACAAACAACAGGTAGCTGTAGATGGTAAAAAGCGTCGCGCCTCAGAAGGCGATAGAAAACATCCTCCCGGAAGTGCAACATGTGTAGATGCGATACGAGCTTCCGATATGAGAGACAAGGAAGAAGGAAAATTGAAAGGTAATGGCTTTTTCACTAAACACTATAGACACAGGGCAAAGCGCGGGGTTTAGTTCCGCCACTCAACACGTAATGCCACGAAAATTCGAAGGAAAGTGAGAAACAAAAAGTTTCCTCGGCTTGCCTGCTATGTATGCTATGTAGTGAAGCTAAAAAAGCAAAATGAAAGAAAAAAAATATAATATATAAATAGAAATTTGTATAATCGCTTGTTAACAGGACAAAGAAACACAAGTGGATGGCTGGTACTCCATGACGGCAGCCAGTTCCTTTCTGCGCAGCATTCCATGTGCTGTAGGAAGTTCCCCTACGCTTCAAGAGGGAATCAGGTATCCATATTTTTCTTCATTATGCAATTTTGGAGATATCATATATTATATATTTTGCAATAGTAAGAGACTTAAATATTTTTAATAATTGATCATAAAAAACTCCGGTACAAACAGCTCTCTAAAAAGTAAACAAACGACTAGAAAGGAGCTTGTAGGGGTATTGCACAATATAATATTGTTCATAAACAACATTTGTAAACACACTAAATCAGCGTCCTAAATTATTCGCTACAAATACAATTGTGTAATTATTTTCCACTATTGTTTTGTAGCGTATAAATAACCAAATTAAATATATAATAAAAGAGTTGATTATAAGGTCTCGTTTCATCAACATCGTCATGCCGCTATACCCCACAAGCTGATTATCTTTAAATCGCTGAATATATTTTCTTAAATCATGGCTAAGAACATTCGATTTGGTCGCTTTTTAAATAAATAAGTTTTACATTTATTTAAAATCGGTTCATTCGTTTTGGGAGGTATGTTAGAGTAGATACGTTGCCATAAATAGATACACATATACAGATGTTAAAGTAAATTAATAAAAATATAAAAAAAAATGTTAATGTAATATAACAAATGTGTGTTTTGAGTTTTATGTGTAATTTAACTGTAATTCAAATGTTAGTTGGAACCGGCCTGGGTACTCGTGAAGCACGCTCTCTAGATTTAATATTTTTTTCCAAGAGATTAAAAAATAACTAATTTAATTGTCTATTGTCATCTCCAAATAAAAAATAAATTAGTTAAATAACAATTAAACCATTTCCCAGGCGTTAGCATGTTCGATAATGGCGGTGGCGATGTCCCGCGTGGAGGACGTGTGCCGCTGGTGCTCCTCCACGCTGGACCAGGTGCTCGACAGCGGGGACCAGCTCTACCAGGACAGCTACCTGCATTACAAGCCCGGTGGCAAGATATTGAGTATTGAGCAGGTGAGACTATTTGATTATGGTTAGCATTATTTTTTTTAGAGACCGGTCGTGGCGCAGCGGCACGAGGTGTGACTGCAAAACCGACTGGTTGTGGGTTCGATCCCCACTCGAGGAGATGAAATATTTACTTAAATTTGTTTCCATTTTTTCGCTCTGGCATCGAACACGCAATTCTGCCACTCAACACGCAATGCCTCCAGAATTCGGCAGAAAATGGGGAACGGAGTGTCTTAACACTAGGTTCCCTCTGCCTACCCTGCTGTGTGCGTGATACAACGTGAAGGTAATTTTATTATTTTTTTTTACTTCACGCTGTATCCCCCACGTAGTGGGATAGGCAAATGGAACCTGGGCTATTTCTATACAACTTAAATCAACTGGCAACCTAATCCTACTGTGTGCAGGATACAGCGTGAAGCTGATTTTTAAACTATGATATTTATGAAAGTATAAAAAACCGGGCAAGCGCGAGTCGGGCTCGGAGGTTATTTTGTTTTTGCCGCCCTTACCCTTACAATAGATTTTTCGTAAGTTATTGTTATAATCTGAGATCACATGTGGGAATCTGTGATTATATACACATGTATTATGTATGTATGTATTAAGTAAATAATATAATAAGAACTTTGAAAACAAATTTTGTGTTAATCTCAGGTTCTACGTAAATTCTACACGCCGGGCAACTGCGTGTGTCGCGTGGTTGTGTACCGTCCGCGACACAAGGGGGTCGTGGATACGGATCTCGAGAACCAGGTTAGTTGTTTTAGTTATATTATTATTTATTGGTTAAAGATGAATTCAGTTAATGAAATCCAATTTGTGAAATGATTACTTATTTATTTAAAAAATATATATATACAGCCATTCAGGTTAGTCATGGCGTAGGGATACAGGCGTGCATTTATGAACGAGACAGGTTGTGGGTTTGATTCCCATTTGAGGAAATGAAATTATATTTTCATTTCGTTTTTCATGAAATTATATTTTCATTTTCTCGCTCTGGTAACGAAGCAAAGCGCGGTGTTATGTTCCGTCCGTTCCGTTGCGAAAGTGGGAAACGGAAATATCATAATGAAAAAAGTGTCTTAACACTAGGTTCCCTGTCTATCCTGTTAAAAAATATTGTATTGGGTAGTTAATAATAAAAAAGTAATGATTTTATTATAGGTAACGGAATTCTTCCGTGAAGAACGAGTCGGCGTATTGGAGACTAATGGTGGTTTTGCTGTAGCCTTGTTCAGGACGCCGAGAGGTGTGTTTGTGATCAAAATCATATATTGTTAAATAATATCTAATAATATATGTACATTATATATATTATGTATATTTATATTTAGATGTATATTTAGATTGTTTTGAAGTTATCTTTTTGAGAGAT
This sequence comes from Heliconius himera, assembly GCA_021202915.1. Lineage (NCBI taxonomy): Eukaryota > Metazoa > Arthropoda > Insecta > Lepidoptera > Nymphalidae > Heliconius > Heliconius himera. Next base: position 2,239,500 of record JAJHJA010000077.1, on the reverse strand, counting down.
CAAAGATCACGTGGGGATATGTTCAAAATTTGTATTTGACATTTCAATTGATTGTTTAAATAAAACGGTGCATATGCATATTTATTTTTAATTAATTTTAGTTATCATTACGTTATTTTCTAAGTATTAGTAAATTTGATATCATTACAATTTAAAAGGTTTATTGATTTAATAATCAAATATTTATTTATTAAAATTCTTACGGTTGAAATGTTTTTTTGCCTCTTCTTTATCTCAACTCTCTCAACAAATACAATAAGTATTTAAATAATGTAATTTTAAAAGATTTTTTTAAATTTTACAAACGTTTGTAAATTTGAAAAAAACCAACCCGAGGATGGTATCTAAGAGCCGTGCCGGGTTCGAGTCCACGCTGTGTTCAAATGTACATTTATTCACACCAGGCTACTACATGTTCGACGCCGACGACCGCGACCGCTACGGGCGCGCCGTGGCGCCGCCCTGTCGCGGACGCGCGCGGGCCTGCTTCTCGCAGTATCCTAATGTTAGTCTAGCGAATTATTTTTTAGATTTAATAGTACATATTGGTGGATCTAAAGACTGACGTCTTGTATCTAACGTGGGTTTGAAGGGAATATTTGAAGGAATTAATTATTATTGTTAGAAGATAAATACGCAATGCCTCATCGGAGCGGAGTTGTCTTATACTAGGTTCCCTCCGCCTAACCCACTAAAAATATACAGTATTTTTTTTAATAATATAGAATGAATTTTATGAATATGTAAATGTAATATTATACAATAATGTAAAAATATTTGTAAAATTATACATATCTACTGAAGACACATCTTTATAATAAATAGCTTGTGGTCAGATTTTGAATAGATTTTTTTTGTCAAATATACAGTAGTAGCTTTTTCACAAAATGTACGAAAATTAGAAAAGTATTGTATATAATACATTTAAATACACGGAAGTCAAATAAAAGCTTGCAAAAATGTATAAATATTTTTACAGCTTTTATTAGCTTTTATATGCGTGTCAGTGTATATGAAAACTTGACCAAATTGTCCGATAGACTGAAATTATTAGTCTTATTGACAATGAAATTATATATAAATAATATATTAGTTAACCTAAAATGGCCGCAGCACCAAAATGGTGGATTACAAATTTTGCACAACTCAATATTGGTATTAAATGAAATGCTTGGTTTTTTAAAATACAATACACCATAAAAAAACTTATAGAAAGCTTGATTTTAGAAATATTATTTTAATTAATATTTTATTGTAGGTAAGAACTTTAGTTGAAAAACTTGGACCAAATATACCGCCGGTTATGAAGGAAAGTACAGAACCTGAAGATTCTAAAGAGGTGAAGAACTTAAGATTTTAATTTAATAAATAGTAAATAATATATCTATAATAGAGGCCATCGTGTCGCAGTAGGAAGGCGTCTAACCAAAGGCGTAGGAATAGGGGGAGCTGGGTGGTCTGCTTCGACCCCAGAAATTTTACTAATAAAAACAGCTTACGATTAAAAATTAAAAAAATAAACCTTTACACGAACAAAGCTACAGTATTATGTCCAAACATGTTTGTTTTATGCGTGTGCTTGTGATATGCAAATGTCTAATTTCTTTGTTTACATAAAGTCAAAGTCCAATATTTTATTGAAAATAAGAAATCGTATACACGCTTCATTTTCTGTAGAAAAATATTTTGGATTTATTTCATACTTTTGTAGATCACCGTTATTGCTGATAAGTCAAACGAGGAAGCGCAGAAAGACACCGAAGAAGAAGCAAAGGAGGTAATTCTTTTGTTATATTTCTATTTTTTTTCAGCTTTACGCTGTATCCGGCTCTTAGGCCCTCTTATGATAAGAAAAGGGAACCTAGTGTTAAGACACTTGATTTTTAATTCTCGTTTTAAGTGGCAGAATTCAAAGCCGCGCTTTACCAGAGCTAAAATTAAAAAAAAATAAATATTTCATTCCTTTAAGTGACATTCAAACCCACAACCGTGTTTATAGTCGCACGTGCTCTTATGCCACAATAGCCTCAGCTTTTATTTCTTTATTTATTATAAATTTTTTGCTGATGCTATTTTTGTCATTGTGATTGCTTATTTGTTTGTAAGTTCAGTTTTACAGTAAATAGTCTGTCTATATTTGATATTAATTTATTAGAAAAAAAGGTCCAGATCAAGCAGATCTTAATGGATAAACTGATAAAGCCAATATTGATAAACATAATATTTCTTATATATTAACTGTAACATCTAAGAAAAAACTATTAACTATTTTATTTCTACAAAAATGTCAGATTACAGTTTCTATTAAAAAAGAATATTGTACTCCATATTATATTCGTAAATATTCTAGGTGCATTTCGAAGAACCTGCGACATTCTCCATTTACGGAATGGATGTGACAAGTTTGAGAAGACTTAACCAGCACGAAAGATAAAATATTAAAATAAGTTTTGATAAAAAAATACTTTGGAAAAGCTCCCTCTAGTGAGGTGATCTATGTGACGTATTTAAATGAAGTAGTAGATGGCGCTGCTTTTCTAATATAATATTTTTTTCAGATTTTGTAACGTTTCTAAAAATAGTAGTAAATACTAATCTTGTAACGTACGTTTAGTAAGTTTTGGCTAATTGTGAATCCAGTTAATAAAAAAAAATTATAAATTGTTTGTCTTTTTATTTTATGAAGTGTAGTATCAAATCTTTTAATCGATCAAATCTTTGATATTTTCCTATTTTGTGGAGAGTTTACTAGCATGTTTAATTCACAACTGGACATTTTACTCTTCGGTGTACATTACCTCCGCAGATGAAGCAAAAACACTTTTGTAGTGTGCAGCAGAGGTTTGGGGTATAATTTTATTAAAGGAATGCTATATTGCCATTATATAATCTTGAAAAGATTTGGAATTAATTTCAGCCATTTCAAATGATATAGCTTGATTTAAAGTTTCATCTAGTGTCAATGTATAGTTTTCTAGTAACACCTGTATTGTTCAGTTGAAACCTTTCAAATTCGCAGTTATGTGACCCGTGAATAATCTCTGACACTTCCGTGAGATTGTTGTTTACGGCAAGTCTATCCTGTGGTCTATGATGTAGCAAGCATGTAACTCATTTTTAGGTTTGAGAAAAGTATTATCTAAAATACTAGCATTATCTAAAATACTAGCATTGCTGTATCATAGTTAGCACAAATTTGTAAGTATGAGTATACATCTGGTAAATGATTAACTAATATTTTAAATTTCGACCAATATTTTTCATCCGAAGTAGATTTAGTGAATTCTACTGATAAAAAAAATATGAAAGTGTACCGCCAATGGCTCCATGTCATTCTAGCGTCTGTAGCAGAAGGATTGACTTCGAATACGACATGCCGTAGATATTGGCATATCTTGTTTGTATAAGTATTTTCGCTCTTGTTTGCTTTCGGCATTCTTTAAAAAATTAAACTATTTTAACCGGATTAATCGCGTATATTTTGTATTTTAATACATTTTTGGAAACCCGACGTTTCGAACACTTTGCAGTAGTCCGTGGTCACGGGTAGACTCAGGTGGCATTCGTCTGTCAGTTGACATAATTATTACATCAAACTACAGCCAACGATTTCTTAATTGCCTCGCGTACTGCCCTGGATTCCTGTAGAATGAGCTGATAGTATCTTGACCTCTGGTATGGCGGGTTTGAGACTTCAATGATCTTATGAGTGGGTCCCAGGTGGTTAAAATAGTTTCATTTAAAATGTGTAATAATCGTGAAAATCAAAGAACTTATTCTTTAAAAAACTTAAATTTAAACAAATTTATATATTAAAAGACAAACCAAGGAATAATCGGTTTTATTTAACTAAAACATTTGCTAGACATTTAAATAATGAGAACGCCAACATTGACAGAGTATGTCTTTTGTTAAAATTATATGACAAGATTTCTCACAGTACGTGGAATGATCCGTGAAAAGCGGGACTACACTAAAATCAGGACATCTGGCAACTCTGGTATTATATCATAATCTATCTATAAGTAAACAAAAAAATATAAGAAAAATGTCAAATTAGACAACAACGCCGTTATGCCAAATAAATAAATAAAAATAACCGAATCAGTCGCAAAATCAGTTCATTGAAAAAGCCAAATCAATAAAGTAAATGTAATCGCCATTAATAAAAAGCACATTAAAAATGTATCGTAGCATTCAGAGTATAAGATTTACAGGCTGTTTTCAAAACATGAAGAATTTTCATACAAAAAAGAAACCGGTTACAAGAAATGCTATGATAAAGTAACACACTGTATATTTGATATGGATGGGACGATTTTGGGTAAATATAATTAAACAAGTTGTTTCTATCTATTAATAAGATTTTGTACTCTCATTCTTATTAATCATACAATTTCAGCTTGAAGTAATCTATTAAACCTTTTAAATATCAATATTTGATATTATGTTACTTCGAAACACACAGCGTTGATTGAAGAAGCAGTCTCTTAATTTCGCCTATTTGCATATATAAATGGTTGACTTACCAAATAATCCTCGAAATACTTTCCTCTTTCACTTCTGCAGTGATGTACGTCATCTATTATCTGTGGCGACGTGCTGTCATCTGTCACTCATAGCGTCTTATAATTTTGCCGCGATCGGATGAAAAATTTATAAATAACAAAATTTTTCTCGAAAATCATTAATCATTTAGATTAATTTTGTGTTAAATATTTTTATATAAAGGAGTTTAGTTTATATTTGTGTTGTGTCTCGCAAAATGAGTGTATATATTTCAGAAGTACAGGAAAAGGAAAGTTGCTGTTTTCAGAATTCAAAATGGCCAACGATCCCTTGAAGTTTTTAGCTATTTTTCCTAGCTTACTAAAAATGAGAAGAAAAAATTGTAAGCCCCCTTTACTATATAAGAGTTCAAAAGTAAAGTACAAACTTCTGATACTTAGAAAATTAAAATAGTAGTCTAATTGAGACTGGTAAGTTATATTTCAGCATATAAGCTATTACATAGCTACTGAATTTTATTAGAGATTTTCTATATGATATTTTGACAAAATATTATACATTAAAAATGTCAACACTCAAGGTTATTTCGAAAATGTCTTTTAAAACATTCTATTTAACATGGGCAAGGTTAAGCCTTACACTTATTAAGTGACTTTACTGTACATTATATACAGACATAGATCTAAAATGTTTATGATAACTATAAAAAAGTAATAGTAAAGCTTATTATTCTATATATAATTACTTGCATTACAGATTGTAATAATAACATGTACCTATGTAAATACAGATGGTAATAATAACATGTACCTATGTAAATAATAGTTTGAAGCATAGCTGCAATTACATTGTTTTAAAATTGTAACTTTTATTGAAAAGAGCTGTTTTTTAGTTCTTAGGCAACAGAACTGCTCCTTGGGCCGGTGGTGGCTCTATATTCATTTGACAATAACTGTCTATTTAATACTGAATTGCAGTATAATTTGAATTTGAACTTTATTTGTAACAACACACAACAACATTTTGTGTTAATTTTATTTCTTATAGGAATTTATTATGATAATCCTGTATTATCTATAACAGAGCTACAGCTTAGTGACATAAAAGAATGTAACTTGTCGCTGAAAATGTGTATGAACAAGAATGGTAGTATTGAGATAAACAGACAAGAGGTTGACTACTGTCAATAAGTGACTACAGACTACAGGAACTGGGAGTCTGTAATGGTTGTACAAATTTACTCCAGCTTTTAAAGTTAGTAGTTAACAAGGAGTTGTGTAACTTTAATAAAATGAAACTAAATATCATCTACTGAGAGAGATATCTAACATTGAACAAAATTCTTTGCTTGGGCTAAACAATTTGGTAAACTGGCTGACTGTGACTATTCCACATTACTTGGATCCAGGTCTTCGGCAGAATTAAATCATTTAATGATAGAATATAAAGTGTGTAATTTTGTATATTTAGTGTAATATGTGAAATTAACAGAGTTTTAATCAAAGTTTAAAATAAATAAATTGACAGTAATACATTTGATCTCATAATATCTTCTTACTTAAAGAGTTTGTAACCTAAATTAATAAATAAAAGTTTAGAAATGTAGTGTATGTGTTTTTTGCATACATTAAAAAAAAAAAAAAAAAAAAAAAAAAAAAAAGGTATAATATAGATAAAAGGAAATAGATCGTATAAGAAATTAATTTAAATACAAAAATAATAATAAATAAAGAAGATGATAGAACAGAAAAGGAAACTCAATTGGATAGGAATGAATAGAATAAAGAAATAAATATATTTATAAAATGTATTATTATTGCAATTGAAAGAATAACAAGTTTATTAAGTAAAAGTCATATAGAGTTACAAATTATATCATCTTGGTTGAAAAAAGGTAGACATAACCTCTATTATTTCTATGTTTATTGTTATACTACACCCGGAGAATTGTTTTTTGAGGATCATTAAAAACCAGGAGATGCATTAGCATATATTCAACTTCTTTGACTTGCTGGGAGCCTCCCAGACATTTACGATGGTTACCAATTGTAGATTGTGGTAGTAAAGCACAGGCATATCACCTGGCATTTATATGTTGTTGTGTATGCCAACAGATTTATGATGGCAATTGATCAGGACATATTTGACATTAACAATTCATATTTCAGAAATAGTAAACTAATAGTAGAGTTAATCATTAAACATTGAAATATCTTTGATACAGCTACAAATCCACGATTGCTTTCAGTAAACACAATTCATATAAAATACATGAGATTATGTATTATTGGTTGTCTAAATGAAGCACTCAAATTAAATTGTGTGTGAAATTATGTTGTGTACCGTCTAAAGAAAAGAGTGTGAGTGTGAGGGTTGTTATGGAGCACAATTACTTCTGCCATTGCCTTTGATTCTTTAGGCAGATGTTGGAAAAGTGGATCGTTATGCATATTAACCAATTAACCAATACTTATATTAGTCAATAACTGACTTAGTGGAAAGTCAAATTGTCTCAAGTAGACCACAGCACATGTGGGTTGAGTAGTTTACCTGACACAGTTGCCAATAACAGACTTAGTAGGAAGTCAAATCATAAGAAGGGTACCCATAGTCTCTATACAACACCTGTAATTCTATTTCTCAACAAAACCGCAGTGTATGTAGGTTGAGTAGTCCACCTGAATGTGCTTTATCTCAGGAAAGCAGGTTCTGAATGAATCAGATGTGATATATATCATGCAGATTAATGGAAATGTTCAATATTTATATAACGCTAAGCACAAGGAAAATAAGCTTTCAGAGTGTGAATATAGTACTATATCAATGTGTGAAAGTAATTTTATTTTATGGTATATTTGAAAATTAAGGAACAGACCCAGGTATTAACTATTAAACTTGATGATATATCTGGAAGTTGGCAGATCGTCTGATCATCACTCTGACGGTGGTATATCTATCGAGAGATATAAAGCTGACCACCATTTGCATGCCGGAATGGCATCTGTTGCTCCAGGCTCCGGCGGCCTTATTTAATATGGAGCGTCCTAGACGTGGATTTTTCTCTGTCCAAATGGTCGGCCGTTGTGCGACTAAACGTCACTAAGGACTTACAGCTTATATTTCCAAAAAATGGGTGAGACGCAAGAGACTGGGATACACTACTCAGGGAAGTCATGTCTAAAGAACATCTGTTGCTCCAGGCTCCGGAGGCCTTATAAAATATGGAGATCTAAGATGTGGTGGACCATTCTCTGTCCAGATAGTGGGCTGGTCCAAATGGCCTGCACGACTAAACGTCACAAGGGACTCATAATAACATCTATTGTTCTAGATCTAGGAGGATATTATATTTAGACACATAATTATTTATTCTCAATTACTTTAATAACAAAAAGTTCATGACAAGAGCATTATATCAACTTACTCTACTTTAATATTACTTTTATTATAAAAGTGACACAAGTTGTGGGTACCTTAATAATTCATAGCTAATTATCAAAACCATATATAAGAGAGGACAAACTTTATACTATAGATCCTTAGTCACTGAGCACTAGGGCACAATATAAGAGACTTACATATTGAGAACCTAGCTGAAGACTAGTGCATTCAAATAGAAGAACCATGAAACAAGTCCGTTAAAGATTAGGAAAATCAGAAAGATACAATATAATAAAAACTGTGAGATGATCAAGATACACTTTTGATTGTAATGGTAATATTTAAACAGAAATTGAAATAATAAATAAATATTAGGAATTGAAAGAAATACCATATTTTATTGTTATTAAAACAGAAATTGGAAAAGATACCAGACTTGATATAGAATGTGAAGTAAAACTGAAGGTATATGTATTATAACCTGATGGCTAGGTGCTAATGTGACAGACTGAAAGTACACACAGACAGTGGTTACTATACATTATAATTATAACCTTCTGGAAGCAAAGCACAAGGAAATTGTGGCACACCATAATATTATTTTGTTGTACTCTCACATTGTGATGTATCAGAATATCTAATATATCAGTCAGTATTCATTTTATTTTTAGGTTCAAATGTTTGAAGGACCAATCAGTTTTGATTTTTATGTAGGCATTTTTATATCAATAATGAATTTTATTAAACCAGCCACTTAAATGGTCTTAATTTTGAAGGAGACATATTTCTCTTGTCAGCAAGAAAGCAGCAGCAGCATTTGATAATAATAATGATTAAATATATTAATTTATTAAATGATGGTCTAAATATTCAAAGAGACAACAACTTTGACAACAAAAGGAAATTTTAAAAAGATATAATAATGATATATTTCAGGTATACTGGAAGAATTAAAGGTTTCAGATAAGTAAACAGTAATAAACTCATTGAAAGAATAAAAAATTTCAGATAAGTTAATAATTTCAAAAGAGGTTTTTTGTGAAGTAAGTTTATTAATATATAATGAAATGATTATGTGTAATAATCTATTATTAAGTTGATACAATATGATTTATTATATAAACATCCTAAATTATTTGAGAAGATATTTTGATATTACTATACGATACTTTGTTCTAACTTAGAGAAGAGCTTATACCATTAAATAAAGGTTTTATGATGAAATAATTAAAGAAAGATCACCAGTAAAACTTGGTTAAACAGTAGTGGTAAGAAATGTCTTAATAAGGGTATTCAGTTATTTGAAAAACTTTAATGTTTTATAGGTAAATTAAAAATTCACTTTTAATATAGGTATATAAAGTTAATTTTCTTTAAGATCACATAGCGTCTGCATCCTTTGTCTGCATACATTCTCTTTCACCAGCAGTAAACAAACAGGTCTTCAATCAACGCTGTGTGTTTCGAAGTAACATAATATAGCTGTTTTGCATTACAACAAAACAGTTATTATGTGTATGAAGAAACACACAGCGTTGCAGCAAGGTTCTTGCTGGTGAGTTATGAAGACTTCTATGAGTGACAGATGACAGCACGTCGCCACAGATAATAGATGACGTACATCACTGCAGAAGTGAAAGAGGAAAGTATTTCGAGGATTATTTGGTAAGTCAACCATTTATATATGCAAATAGGCGAAATTAAGAGACTGCTTCTTCAATCAACGCTGTGTGTTTCTTCATACACATAATAACTGTTTTGTTGTAATGCAAAACAGCTATATTATAGAAAACGACGCTTCTTAATTCTCAGTCCATATATCGATACTAATTAAGATTCTATTAGGAAAAAAATCTTTTTTGGATTCTAGGAAAGCTTTAATAACTAAAATTCCATTTTAACAAAATTGTAAAATATATTTAGTTCTTTAAACCGCTTGTCAGCCACAATATTATGTTGAATATTAATACTATACAATATACAGATTTTCATATAAAGTCGGTAAGTTTATATAAATTACATTTACTTATAGATTCTGAAGTTATGTATCACAAGATAATAAAGAAAATTTGTGAAAAATACGACAAAAAATATACCAAAGACTTACAATCTAAAGTAAGTTTTCTTAAATCTTAAATAATTTATCGTATGGTGATCGCCATGATGGCCTTTACTATATGGCCTATACAGAAATTTTGACAGATAATGTAACAACAAAGCCTAAAAAAATTAACAAATATTTAAATAGGCTTCCACACAATAAACACACTTTTTTCTCACACTTGGTCATTTTTAATCTAATCTCAATCAAATAAAAAAAGTGGAAATCGGTGTAACTAAAATCCTTAAAATCTTACAGTCTGTAAAACTGTACATATTTGAGAATAATACTATCTTCTAGATTTATGGAGCAACCGATAGAGATATATGTATGAAAGTTGTAGATGAACTTAAAATGCCAATATCAGTGGACGAGTTTGAGACACAGTTAACTGATTTGTGTCAGAAGTTGTTACCGAGTGCACCATTACAGAGAGGTACTAAACTTTAGTTTTAGTGAAAATATCCGTGATTTAGCATCAGGTAATGTGACTGTTGATCGACTAGCATATTTTATTTTCCTGGTCGGTTTCCAGGAGGCGCGGGTTCGAGTCCCGCTACGTTCAAATTTTTATACGTTTTCTAAATAAGTATATTTTATTTTGTTTTCTAAGTCTTGTACTTACCAGGAGCTGAACGTTTACTTACTCATCTCCACGACTACAATATACCCATGGCACTCGCAACTAACTCAACAAAGCAAGCTGTCAGACTTCACGCCACTGCACGTCCCAAATTATTTGGATTGTTTCAACATAAAGTAAGTTTTTGGAAATAAGTCGTGACTTATTTTATAAGTTGTTTTTAAAGTTCCAAATAACCCATGACTAAAGTAGATAATCCTATTTTATGAAGAAATGTTCATATTTATAACTTAGATTAATATTTAGAGGCCAGTTGTAGCGCAGCGGCACGAAGTGTGACTGTAAAATCGACTGGTTGTGGGTTCGATCCCCACTCGAGGAGGTGAAATATTTATTTAAATTTATATTTCCATTTCTTCGCTCTGGTGTCGAGGCAGACACGCAATGTCTCCAGAATTCGGCAGAAAGTGGGGAACGGAGTGTCTTAACACTAGGTTCCCTCTGCCTAACCTGCTGTGTGCGGGATACAGCGTGAAGCTGATTTATTTTTAGATTGATATGGATAAGCTGAAGTTAGGTGCTGATTTATAAGTTGGTTTTATTGGCAAATAAATTTATAGGTATGTAATTGTTATTTCAATCTTATATTTTGTAGGTCTGTGCCACTGACCCTGATGTTCTCAAAGGCAAACCACACCCAGATATTTTTCTCGTTACGGCATCTCGATTTTCAGACAAACCAAAACCAAAGCAAGTATGAAGAGTCAAATATATTTGATTTATAATACGATTATCTTAAATGATTTTTTCCAAATAGTGTTGGTAATAATAAACTTAACGTTTTAGTGTCTCGTTTTCGAGGATTCAGCAGTCGGTGTGATCGCTGCCAAAGATGCTGGAATGCAGGTTGTAATACAACAAAAATATAATAATATTTTTTCAAATTCATCCTATAGTGTGTGCACACAGTTGGGTAAGGAGAGCGGAAAATGGTACTGGAGAACTTTGTACCAAGACACCTCTCACCTTCTACGCTTTCCATCCGAACTCGATACATCGAGTAGCGGAAAAATGCCCTAACACCCTACCATGCTATATGCAAAGTACACCGTGAAGCTAACAAATCCTTGTTAATAGAGGATAATAGAAAAAAACTTATTATACTTAATATTTTAAACGTTGAAAAGATATGGCTCAACCATAATGTTTTCAACGTTGAAAATTTCGCTCCGCACTTCAATTTAAATAGAATTATCTGATAACCGTATAATAACACTATTGCTTATAGGTAGTAATGACACCGGATCCTCGTATTGATCGCGAGCAAACACGTCATGCAACACTAGTCTTACGATCTCTAATGGACTTTCGACCAGAAATTTTTGGACTTCCTCCTTTCGATGATATTCCAAAGAGAAGAAGTACGATTGAATGTTCATGACAGGATTTTTTTACACACATTGTATTTGCAGCTTTTGAATTGGTTTGTAAATTTTTAAAAACTAAATAAAGTCTTATAATAAATACAATATACACATTTCATTTTAGATTTTTTTATTTCTTTTTAATTTAATAGGATAATCATACGAGTATAAGGACAGTGGAATATTTCCATCATTACGTGGATTACTTTTAATAATTTCTAATAGTTCAGAGATGGAATGGCACCACCAAGACGCACTTTCAATGTGTCTGATTATGCATAATGGTAGTTTCGATTTATCACGTGTCATGGACCCTCCATTGTTAGTTTTTCGCTTGAACTTGAAACATGGCTTGTTGAGTAACTAAACGACGCTTGCCTTACCAGAGCGGGACAATAAAAACGGTTTATTCCCCTAGAACAACAACTATCGCGTATACAGCCTATATTTTTAAGATGACATTGTTGTCTGTCTCTCAAGATAACTGATCCCGAGATTGCGCGGATGTAGCAATCTGAAATTAATATTAAATATTTAAATCTAGGATCCTTTGGAGCCCAGAAAAAATTAAGCTTCTAAGTCAAGCAATCAAAAGGTAATCAGCGTTTATGCATAGTTTTTGAGGCATTTTATATTTGTGTACATTTAAGGAAAAAAAACATTACATTTTTTTATTGTAGTTTTATTAGACATGAGTCCATGAGCTCACAAGCTTAAGTTTGTCGACTTTTATAAATTATACTTCCCGTTGACATACAATCCTGAAATTGACACAGAACCCTCTGTCCGAGAGACCAACTAGAGAGATTTTTTTTAACTAATGAGAACCTTAATTTAAAAGAAAGTTTTTTTAGAAAACATATAAAAAATATAATACTTAATGTATAATATAAACATATTAAAAACCTCAATTCAATTTGGTAAACAAAATATCAACAACATGTACCGGAGCATAACGGAAAAGATTGTCTATCATAATATGCTTTCATTACGTTTACATTTTGATAAGCTATGACAGATGAATTTTTACATATGTGTCTTTTTAATTTTTACAATTTTATATGGATATAGAAGTGAAAAGAATTCTGATTTAGTAATTTCTGAAGAATTAGTTGCTCCTGAACCGTTATCTATTGGATTAATATTTCTAATTAAGATCAATAATACTTCGGGAACAAACGATTATGATGTTGAGATCACGCCATATAAATGCTGTCTCAATCAAGATGGAGATGTGGACTGCGATTCAGTTAATATTTTAAGCGGCTGTACAGATTCTGTATCTAAAGGTATTTTAAAAGATTTTTTTATACATGTTTTATTTGGCAAGGTTTAGATACCAATTAGAAACCTTATCGATTCGATTTTGGTTAGATAAAATGCGATGTGAATAATAAATAATCATTTAACCAATCGTCCTTGGTAACTTTAGATACGCTAAATAGGATCCAGCAGCGCTAGTAAAATAAAAAAATATTTTAATTTATTTATACTATTTTATTAGGTACATTGAAAATATTAAGACTCGTCGCACCTCTACTAGATGTGTATGATCGAAAAGGAAAATGCATTGTGTATGTCGATTCTAAATCAGACAGACAGGAAATCAAGCAAAATGTATTAAAATTTAGTTTTGATACTACTCAAGAGAAAAATTATAATTTTCCAAGTTACTATAGACATTGTACAAATGTAGATGAAGACCCATTTAACGAATGCAAACCAGTAAACTGTGAAATACATTATAATGGAAAAAAATCATATTTTAGTAGAAAATTTAAAAGATGCATCGACGTACCTGCTTGCAATTCCGACTCAGATTATCCTTCAGTCATATACAATCCTATTACAAATACTTGTTTAGAAGAATCTATAACTGAAGATGATTTAAATTCTATAAAAAACTTAGAAAATAACAGAAAACATAGGACGGGTAAAGATATATTTATTATAGGAAAATTTGAACCTAACGTAACCGAATTTATTGATACTGTAGATCTTCTTGATGAATATTCAATAGCTGCAAAGGCTAAAGCGTTTCAAGCCAAGAGTTACTTAAAAGCCAATAGCTACAAGAATATTTTGACACGATATTTTACAAATAGTAAATGCACGTTAATAATTTTAAGCTTCGTCATCACTGTGCAATGTGTTTTGATTTGTACAATGATGTACTGTTTATCCAGAACTTGTAATTGCTTAGAAGATAAGAAGGTTGTTAGAAAATTCTTTAATTATAGACAAGACGTTTCTGTCACCACTCCTTTGATAGGCACTAGTAATATTGATACTGAAATGGACTACCAATACATCAATGAATCTAATACAGATCAAAAAATAAAATCTTATAAAGCTTGTAGCAAAGATAATAGCCATCTAAAAATGGCAATGTCAGATGATATTCTATCTAAGTGCTTAAACAGACGAGATTGGAAGAGAATAAAATCTGAAGTAACGAATGATTACAATTTTGATAATAAAATATTACTGCAAGATATCCAAAACAACGTATACAAAGAGCCTACTAAAATAAATGAAACTAAAGTAGCATTTGAGGATGAAGTTAAAGATTCAAATAAAAAAAGATCAAAAATTGTTAATATTGTGAAGACTGAAGAAAAAATTAATGATAATTATAAAGATGATAATGCAGACATTGATATATCTTCTGAGAAAGAAATTAAATGTCACAGTTACAATTACACTAACGGCACAAATTACCCAAATTCCAAAGAATGTTACAACACTGAGATAACTAAAAATGTCGTTAAAACACATTCAACAGAAAAAGGAGCCCAAGCATATTTTTCGAACGATTCTATCGACGACTTTTTATCTGAGAGGGGAGTTATATACATGGCTGGTGAGAATATATCTAAGTACACCTTCTCAAATGATTCAAATGATGTGAAGCCATCGTCGAGTAAAACATCTAAAAGTTTTATCAAAAATGTTTTATCTCTTCTACATAAGAAGTCTAAGCCAGGTCCCTCGTCTGATCCTGGCCAAAATAAAGAAGTCCATTTAATCCACATGTCTAAAGCTTCTGTGTATTCTTCTAGTAATGACTCAACTTGTATGAAAACACTGAAAAGAAGTGAGTCTAGAACTTCGTTTTAATTTTAAAGTATTTTATTTTGTTTTGTAATAGATAATATTAAATGTTCTTTAGTACTGCTTTTTTAAAAATTACTAGTTCTTGCCCTTGTAGCCAAATGCGAATATCCAAAATTGTGTACACTCATCATTCTTACACTTTAAGTTCTTTAAGTAACTGCAACTGGACTGTACTGCAAGGACATAGGGTATCATTGAACCTTTTAACATTATGTATTACAGTAGTCTTAGTTGATAAATGGTCTATCGATTATGTGACTAGTAAATGCAAGAGTAGTTTCGGAGCTTCAGCTAAAACTACTCAAAACTAACTAACTACTAAGCTTCAGCTTCAGCTTTATAATGTTCTATATTAGATATTAAAACAACTTTTCTATAATAAATCAGATTATTCCTTGATTTTATCAACCTGATAATAACATCATCACTCTCTTTTACGTCACGCAGTCCATTCAAAACTATTTTTGAATTTGTATAGAAGCAGAGATTTCATATTATAATACAATTAGGAAAAAAAGAACGAAATATTAAAAATCTATGTGAAATTCATTAATATTTATAATATTCAAAACAAATCATTTTGCGAAGGGCAAGCGGGGCATTCGCAAGGTGGACACACCGTGGAGCTGGGCTCTGTGGGTACAGTCACGTAGCGCTCTGGTGTCACCTGTAAAAATGGATAGGATGAAATATACCAAAAACATATTTTTATTTAACCTCCCGCTTTTCCCGTAAATCATAATCAATACATAGTGCCTAGAGTGTTTAAACGGTCTCTCCACCGGGACTTTCTGTCTCTTTCTCTGGCCTCCCTGCCAAATCCATTATAAGCGAAGATTAATAATTAATGAGAAGAAAAACTTACCTTAATCTTTGGAAAGTGAATATTTCCATATAACTTGAACTTTGATATTGGGCCTCTTGTTACGCAGTGACACTGTGGTGAAGTTTATTTATTTCGTTATTTTGCTATATATTAGCTTACTACCACACTTATACCGCACCGCATCCCACACTTAGCAGGGAAGGCAGAGTAGGTTCCCACCGTAGTGTTAAACGACTCCGTTCCCATTAAAATAATTACGTTTTCTAATTTCCGCCGAATTCTGTACGTATTCCAGGTTAAGGGAAGAAATGGAAATATTTGGAAATAATTCCCCCCGGGTGGGAATCGGATCTACATCCATCGCGTTTATAGTTACACGCCACGACGTCGATACAGCCGGATATTTATATATAATACTTTTTCAAAAATCGATGACAATTTTGATATCAAGTACAGTAGCTATTTAACAAAAATGATACTTACACCAGGCTGTAATATGAAATGAAATACCGTAAGTTATGGTTGTAGAATTTGTAACTAGCTTTTAGGATAGAACCTAAACAACTATAATTAATTAAAAATATATAAATAAAAATAATGTTTTTAAAAAGAAACTATGTTCTATATAGATACGATTAAAAATCTCTACATAATTTCATTATAATAGTTTGATTAGTTTTCGCATAAAGGCGTAACAAATAAGTTCACGTTCACGGAAATATACACAATTTAAATATAATCATTCCCACAAGCGGAGATTGTATTCAGAACTATCGCAGTCCGATATAATCCTATTGCGCTGTGAGGGTATGAAATGTATAAAATAATAATTATCACAATATACTTACGATCTGAAAATAAATTTATATTAATTTTTATGATTATGATATTAGAGTGATATTATTATGTAATTTCTTGATTGCTTAAAGATTAAGTTGGTATTAATTCCATTTAAGAATTTTTCTAGATTAAGCAACAATTTGGATTATTTATTTATAATAAATACTAAAGTCTCTATCAAAATTCTGCTCTGTGCGACTTTTTTTCCACATGTAACAGGGCAGGCAGAGCCTAGTGTTAAGACATTCCGCTTCCTACTTTCCGCTAAATTCTGGAGACTGTACGTTAAGTGACGGAACTCAACGCCACGCTTTGCATTGACACCAAAGCTAATAAATGAAACTATTTAATATTTAATTTCTTCGAATGCGAATCGAACCCACGACCTGTCGCGTTTACGGTCACACGCGTGTGCCCCTGCACCACGACTGGCCTCAATCTTTTCGTTATTTTTTGCAATTAAATTGTTTATTTTCACCAGATTCGGAACACAACCTCGCTATTTATCTTACCATAGCGGAGAATAAAAATAATTTTATTTTAATTATTGCCCCATTTGACAACAATGGACTATTTATAAAACTAGTATTTCAAAAAGTAATATTATAATAATCACTTTTTATGTTTATGCATAGGACATAAATAATTTTATATTTTCAACAAACAAATATTCTAAGTTCTTACCGGAATTCTTGTAATGTATTCTGTGGGACCCACGGAAAATTCAATCGTCTGTGAATGTGAAAATAAACATTAAATAACATTATAAAATTGGGTGGCGAAAATGGTATAAAAGAGTGTCTGAACACTAAGTTCACTCTGCCTACCCTGCTTTATGCGGGATACAGCGTGAAGATAAAACACGTAATCATTTAAGACACGCATATATGGAGGTAGCATTATAGTAAAATAAGATTATGAGATATGTCAAATAAGATAGACAGAGAGTAGAGGGTACCTACTGTTAAAACACTTATGTTCTTCACACACCGCCTTATCTTCGAAACACTGGGTTGAGTGGCGGAACTCAACGCCACGCTTTATATTTTTACCAGAGTGAAGAAATGAAAATATCTCATTAACCCGAATGGGCATCGAACCCACAATTGGTCGTACGTATTATTAAAATGTATTATTTAATACTTACCACACCACTTTCTGTGGTATTTGTCTATAAAAAAAATCGTTACTTTAATAAAAAAAATCTAACTTGAGACGCCATAAACATTCTAGGATTCTACAGGGACTTAATAAAATTGGAAAAATATATTTTTATATACCTAATTAAGTAATGACTGACAAACATTTTAAATATCTAACATATTTCTTAATAATTAAATACCTAAGTAGATATAATTATATCTGATTCAAGTAGCATATACAAAAAAAGTACATTCTAAGTAGCTTATAATTTTGACAAAAATTGAAAAAGGGTAAATAATATCTATATATAGTTCAAAACCACCAAAGTGACGAATTCTGACTTTTGTTTTCGTTATTGTAATTTCACGTAGAAAAATCAATGTAAAAAAATAATTTATTTGTACTCACATAATGCTATAAAACTTGAAGTGATCTCTTAAATTTACCAATATTTTTTTTAAATGTCATATTAATATAAAAAAAAATATTTTTTCTCATTTCAATCTAAAATAAGTGTTTTATTTTAAATAATAAATAAAAGCTTAACTATTTTGATTGTATGGTTTTTTCGAATAATTTTAGTTTAATTTTGCTTAGAAAAGTTATCGCCGATTCTTAAATATAAAACTGTATTACTATTGGACATTAGGTCAATCACAAAAATGGGTATTAGCGACATCTTACTTTTATAAAAACATATCTATTAAATTAATTATATATTTCAATATACATACACCATTAACAGATGCCGTTTGTGTCTGTAAAAATAAATAGATTTTTTTTATTAGAAACATAACAAGATATTTTTTTTAGTTTTAGTATGGTAGTCAAAGGGAACCCACCCCCTGTTACCGTTGTTATAAATAAAACCCACGACCGTCGCGTCAGACACTGCGCTGCTGCGTCACGACGGACTCAAATTAATTTATTTTAATACTTTTAATAAAATATAGGAAAATCTTTTTAGTATTTTTGCAGATATTATAGGACCTGCTTCGGTTAAATTTACATATTACAATGCAATACTTACATCATTTGTTGCTGGCTCCTTCTATTAAACACAAATTGTATTACCGAATATACTTTTAACTAATACCTTTCGAAAAAAAATATATTATGGTTTTAATTTTTTATTTTATTTATATGTTACTCTTTATCCCACATACAGCAGGTTGGATAGATAGAACCTAGTGTCAAGACACTCCTTTTTCCGCACTCCATACTCCACTCGAGACGACGTTAAGTGTAATGCGGCGGAAATTAACGCTGCACTTTGTCCTTTGACAGAGATGAAAATAATGCATTCCCCGGAATTTGTATAGAAAACAAAAACATCGTGTTTAAAGCCCGGCGTCCACCGCGAGAAGAGTGATACAAGGACAACGGTGAACTATCAAGAGTAAGCTGCATACTTGTATTTCTTTTCCAATAAATAGTCTAGCAGAAAGGACTAACCGAGCAAAAAGAGGTGAAATGAACCCGCTCCGTTTTAGGAAGTGGAACCAATTAAATATAAAATTCTTTTTTGGCCATTCGTGGCGCAAAAGCACAAACTGTGACTGTAAACGCGAGAGATCGTGGATTCGATCCCCACTCGAGGAAAGGAAATATTTATTTAAATTTTTTTGCACTGGTGTCGACCCAAAGCACTGCGTTGAGCTCCGCCACTCAACATGCAATGCCTGCAAAATTCGACGGTAAATGGAAAACGGGGTGTTTTAACGCTAGGTTCCCTCTACATGTTGCTGCTGTGTGCGGTATACAGCGTGAGCTGATTTAATTTTAATTTAATTTTGATTTTTTGGTGGAAATGGAAACCTATTTCTTTAAATAAAATATGTGAACCCATGAAAACCGTTGAAATAGAAACCTACTTCATCTAAATAAAAGGAGTTCGTTCCGCCTAAGCATTATCCGCTCATTTGTCTTTCGCGGTGGAAACTGGGCTTTATAATTAGATGCTCTAACCTGTACCACGGGTGAATGGCTATTTAAACTTTATTAAATATTTTTTATAAATAAGATGCAATACATACACCGTTTGTTGTCGTTTCCGCCTGTAAAATTAATTACTAATTATAATTAAAAAATACCACTACAATAATTGTTTCGATTAATATTTTCTATATTCCAGAAAAAAGTCAAATTTATATGTATTTTTAGTCTGTAAAAAATTTTAATAAAAAAATATGAGATCTATTGATATTAAAACTAATATTAATATATTACTCTCTTAAATATGCATTAAGGCCAGTCATGGCGCAGGGGTACAATAGTGTGACTGTAGACACGACTGGTTATGGGTTCGATCCTCACTCGAGGAAATAAAATATTCAATATTTTAGTGTCGAGGCATAGCGCGTCAAACAGTTAACGCGCAATTCCTCCAGAATTCGGCGGAATATGGGCAACGGAGTGTCGTAACACTAGACTCCCCCCGGTTACCCTGCTGTGTGCGGAATATAGCGTGAAGCTGAGTTTCTGATATAATATATATTGAATAAAATAGAAGAATATTAAACATACATCGTCAGTTTTTGGCGTTTCTGTCTGTAAAAAAATGTTAATAATTAAAAAAAAATATTAAAAATATTGGCATGAGCAAAGCAAAATATGTAGCTTGTGAATTTAATATTCAAACGTTAGGCTATTAAAGCTACAGAGATGAATCATTCACATAAAGTGAAAACATTAATCAGCACTTAAATTGACCAAAGAACAGAACAGAAATGACACAGGTTTCCTCTGCCTACTCTGCTTTATGCTGGATAAAAAAATGAACGTATAATAAAAAAAAATATAAGCCTACTATTCATATAGAACATACCTCGCCATCGTTTGCCGCTTCTGTTGCCTGTAAAAATAATCGTTATTAAAAAAGATTTTGAAGATTTGAGACTTAAGCAACCTATTTTATATTTCTAAAACTAACTTATTAAAGCTGCAAAGCCCATTTATTTACTTCAAAAATCTAAATATCTTTAATTAAAAACTAAGCTTGTCCCAGTCTTTTTATCTTCTTAGTACAGGCTGTTAAGATTTTACCGCTCTAACTTTTCAATCATAAAACTCATAAAAAGTATGGGCGGAGACCAATTATTTGTTGGAAGGAGGCCACACTGTTTATTTTAATATAGAATAAGGAACTGCTCGTAGAATGTATAGATAACAAGTAAAAAGTCTAAATCATCAACAAAATGTGTTACAGACATCTTTAGGTTTTCTATGAGGTAACAAAAACAATTGATCTATAAATCAGCTTCACGCTGTATCCCGCACACAGCAGGGTAGGCAGAGGGAACCTAGTGTTAAGACACTCCGTTCCCCACTTTCTGCCGATTTCTGGAGGCATATGTTTTTTTAAATATTTTTTTTATCTGCATATCTCTTTACCGCAGAAGCTTGAAGCACCCGAGCCAACTGTTCCTGTAGGTGTTACATCGACAGTAGCTTTCCTCGATAAAGATAATTCAACAGTGCATATATACATAGTAGTTTCTGATATGATGATTTCTAAAAAAATTCTGAACTCTAGCGAGTTTAAACTCAGAAATTTTTCAGTTTATTGAATTTATAATATTAATTTTATAATATTTTATGATTATAATTTTTTATACGTACCACATCAGTATCCTGCACTTTATTCTGTAAACATAATTTGTTATCTATAGTATAAGAAACTAGTAAGTAGTAGTTAAATTTATATTTCCATTTCTTCGCTCTGGTGTCGAGGTTAAGCGCAGCGTTGAGTTCTGCCACTCAATACGCAATGCCTCCAGAATTCGGCAGAAAGTGAGGAACCCTCTGCCTACCCTGCTGTGTGCGGGATACAGCGTGAAGTTGATTTTTAAGAAACTAGTAAAAAAATATATAATGTACATTGCACATTTTCACGAAAAAATTGTCCAACACAATGAAATAATTAACAAAATTAAATAAAAAACCCGACCAAAAATATCACTACCTCATCTTGGCGAAGTGTTTGTAGCTCTTAAACTAATCCGATTTTCGTAAAACATAGCTAAGAACTATCGCAACGAACAAGGCTTTTGATTACAAAAACTGAATCCAAATCGATTCATCAATTCAGGAACTACGGTGCCACAGGGAGGATGACAGACAGATAAATACGTCAAATTCATACAGGGTGGAAGCGTCAGCGCTTCTTTTACAGGGACAGCATATAGGATAAAATATTTTAAACCCATACCTAAAGAAATTAATCAACATATCTCAACAGTTTTGACGTAGGATTTATTTTTTCATTTCACGATGTTTATCCATACCTATATTTCGTGTGACGCAGTTACGTATAGATACCAATAACAACTACTACAAAAGTACTATTAAAGGTTAAACAACTTTGAACTTTGCCGCCAATACCTACGACTCGATTACGGAATGATGTGTGTGCGGCGGTTTCCCTTAGAATTAGGTTCTTGATAAAAGGCGTTTTATTTTACAACGATAATTTTATTATTTATTTTGTTTGAATATAATTGTATAAGGCTTTTACAGAGTAGTTAAAACATAAAAAAAATCGACTTTATCAACTTCAACCGGATTTCATACTCTGAACTTAACCAAATTTCACCAAACTACCCTTTATGTGTACCCTTTCTAATAAAAAAAGAATCATTAAAATCTGTTAAGTTGATATTTAGATATTCGTCCATTTGTCGCGCACATACCTAATGTAAATTTGAGATTTATATGATAAATTTGAGATGATTGATTAATGTAAATTTGAGATTTATATGATTTCTCATAGATATCATTGTCGGTAATGAACTACAGAGTAGTTAAAATTGTGGTTTCATTTAAAGTGGTGCTGACAAAAACACTCTATATACCACTCTTTTTTATACCATTCACTTCCATTTCTGCTTCGAGGCCAATCATGGCGCTGGGGCACAAGTGTGTGACTGAATACGCGACTCCCAATCGAGGAAATGAAATATTTATTTAAATTTATATTTTCATTTCTTTGCTTTGGTATCGAGGCAAAGCGTGGCATTGGGTTCCGCCACTCAACATTCAATGCCTCCGGAATTCGTTGGAAAGTGGGGAACGGGATACTTCTAGGATTTTTAGCTTTTTAATATTAGTGTCGATTATAATATTTTTATACGTACCACATCAGTTTCCGGCACTTTATTCTGTAAAAACCAGTGTAAAAATATTATTAAGAGATGAAGAAGAGACGGAATGTAAGTATAAATGATAAGATATTAGAACAAGTGAATGAAATAGTATACTTGGGAAGTATGTTTAGTAGAGATGGAAGATACGAGATGGATGTGGAAAGGCGTATTGCTGCCGGTAACAAGGTTAACAGTGCCTTAGCTGCATTGATGAGACGGTGCAACGTCAGCATAGCTGCGCCTTTGGCCGTACACAATGCAGTGTTGGTACCGATCGAATAAACTTGAAAAAGTCTGACCTAAATATATCACTACTTCTTTTAGAAAAACCGCACTTAAATCGGTTCATTCATTCTGGAGGTAATGTGCCACAGACAAACACTGACAGACAGATAGATACGTCAAACTTAATTATTTTTGCGTCGGGGGTTAAAAATAATGATAAAACACGAATTCATGTACATTTCTGCTTTTATAGAGCAGAGAATGAATATAATCTTGATACAAAGAGGAGGGAAACCAAGAGTGACAAAATATTGTAGGTAACCATTCCTATGGTTATCTACATTTAGGTAATAGTCTAAAAATAGGTAACCAAAGGGTCTAAATAAAGGTACCATTGCCTCTCGGGTCAATAAGTAATTTTCAATTTTCCAAAAAAAAAACATACCTCATACAATTTAAACCCATAACGTACTTAATCATCAAAATATCGGCACCACTACAACTAGGATTAATGCTAACTTTCAGTTTCAGAAAAAAAACAAACAAATATCTAATATTATTTTTTTATCTTATACATACCGCCGCATTTTCTTCTGTTTTCTGCTAATAAAAAAATTTATTTAAAATAAACATATTATTATTTTTATTTACTCATAAATGTAAAGAGAATGCAATATAATATAAAAAAATAAAAAAAATTTCGCTTTATCTTAACTTAGTATATTTAAATCTGTAATGAAGAAAATAAAACTTACAGGTGTTGGCTGTGTTGTACTATAGTGCAATAAGCATACCACTGTCAGAATCAAAATATTGCGACGCATTCTGAAAATATAAAATATTTGTAATATTATAATTATTAACTTCATGTCGCATATGGCAGGCCGCATATGGGTGCCGCATATGGGTGGGCAAAGGGAACCGAGTTTTGTCATTTTGTTCCGACAGTCTCACTGCCCATTTTTTAGGGAATTACGTGTTGAGTGGCGGAACTTAATGTTGCGCTTTCTCTTGTTATGTATCAGAGCAAGAATAAATTAAATATTTTATTTCTGCGAATGGTTATGGATATCTTGACTGTCGCATTTACAGTCTGACGCTGCGCCGTTGCGCCACCAGTCGAATAGGTTGCAGCATCCGTTCTCAATTTTTCGTTTTAGTGATATTGCATAATATTTGGCATACCGTAGTAATGTGGTGAATAAGAAACTGATATTAAGACAATATATTCTTTGTGTTGAGTGGCGGAACTCAACGCCGCTCTTTGTCTTACCATAAAATTAAAATAAATTATTTGTCTAAGTAGAAATCGAATCCACAATCACTGTATTTAAAGTTAAACATGGTCCCACTGCGCCACGTAAATATTTTTCAAATATTTTAAGAAGTTTTTCG
The DNA here is from genome assembly GCA_021202915.1 of Heliconius himera. Taxonomy (NCBI): domain Eukaryota; kingdom Metazoa; phylum Arthropoda; class Insecta; order Lepidoptera; family Nymphalidae; genus Heliconius; species Heliconius himera. The sequence goes on along the minus strand of JAJHJA010000077.1, from coordinate 2,214,812 downwards.
ATATAAAATAAATATATACCTGTGAAAAATATTGTGTCACAATTATAGTACGCGTATGTTGTAAGCTACTAACCATTTTTATGATACAATAAATTTCAATTGAAAATATATGAAACTAGCCGTTATCCACAACTTTGTTTACGTGAATTGTAAGATCGCATTATTCTCCGTTCTCGTACGAATTTCGAACTCTCTTCTCTCAATGCTATTTTTCATTTTTCATCTTCACGGTATTTCGCGCATTTCTTTCTACCTACCCTGGAATGGTAGGCAGAAAGAACAATTTAAATTTAAGTTAAAACAATTCCTGAGGCATTGCGTGTTGAGTGGCAGAACTCAACCCAGCACTTTTTACTTTGATACCAGAACGAAATATAATAAAATATTAATAAATAATGATTAATTCCAGTGCGAATCGAACCCACAACTGTCAACAATCACGCGCTAGTGCCACTGCAGGCCGATCTACATTTTGACTTTCATCTGTATATTCAGTCAGTCAGTCGTTCTATCGGTCACTTATTAACGGAAGAGTTAAAACGAGTTTATATAGATAAAATAAGTGGAGAACGAAGTGTCTTTACACTAGGTTCCCTCTGCCTACCCTGCTATGTGCGGGATACAGCGTGAACCTGGTTTATATAAATATATATATATATATATGTGGGCATTTACCTGCATATTTATTAACACAAAGAAATATCATCGCTCCGAAATTGTATTACTTGGTACTTCTGAAACTACAATATGAATATCCATTTTAACGTCAATTTTATTTATTAAATATTGAAAGTGTCTATATTCTTTTTTTACTGTGTGATATTTATGAATAAAAGTTGTGCCAATTTTGGCATTAACTTTTTATTAGCGTCACTGCTTTTACCGCCTATTCAAAAAATAAAGTTTCTCTAATTAAGAAATAGTAAACTTAAATACCTACAAGACTTCTTTATCTATCTATTGGTTGCTAGTAAAAAGCTTGACACTTTTTATTTAATTACTTACATAGATCAACAATACAGTCATTGCTTGAAGGAATGATTTAGTATTATTTTGCATTATTTTTAAATCACGTTTGATATTTATTTTGTTGATATTAGAACTAAACCATAATGGATTCTATACCTTCAGGTCTTTACAAAAATACAATAAAATAGTTAACATTCATTAGGATTGCGAAGATACGTCGTTTTAAAGTTAAGGCCATATTTCATTAAATGATTTTTATACTTATAGTAAAAATGTTTATACTTTAACGCGCTTTACCCGTATTTTTTTATTATTTTAATAGTAAATTCCAGTACCTTTTATATGGTACTAAATTTGGCTGCGTCTACTTGCGACAACTGTACAAAATGAAATTATAAAAATATTGATAACCATTTTCAGACGATTCCTATTATACTAGTAGTATACCAATTATATTGGAATTTTTTTATTGATGAATGAGTGTAATGACCACGGAACTCGACTACTTCAAAAACAAGTAAAGTCTTATCCTCAAGATTTTATATTGAATATATAAATATTGAAGCAGATTTAAAATTATATGATTTTTTTATATGGATATGGTAATTAAATAAATCTTTATTCTTTACCCATTAAAATAGAATACACTCATGAAAAATATTATTTCCGATCAATTAAAGCAATATTTAAACATAATTATAATATTGACCAACTTTTAAGTGAATTTCACCTGTGTGCGACGCATAGAAAGATTAATCTATAGAGAAAAGGAAAAGGAAATAATTTAAGCATAATTAGTCATTGACCAGACAGTCAGTTATTCATCGAATATCATGTGCTTCAATCACTCATTGGCTGTCTTATTCACTCATCGACTGTCTTGCTCACACATCACCTGTATCTTACAATTATCGCCTGTCTCGCACACTCATCACCTGTCTCGCACACTCATCGCCTGGCAAGCACACTCATCACCTGTCTCGCACACTCATCGACTGTCTCCCTCATTCATCAATTATCTCGCTCATTCGTCCAATGATTTTCCCTGATCGTCTGTCTCATATTCTCATTCAATGGTCACCAATCTCAGTCACTCATCGATTGACTCATTCTTACACATATGATATACGATCGACTATCATTTACTCAACTGACGATTCCATCACACTACTTCCTCCCTGCGCACTATATCATGTAAAACAGTAGTTTTAAAGCGTGTATCAATATACGACCTCAAACTTAGTGAGTCAACAGTTAATAAATATTCCTAATTCGAAACGCGAATCTAAATGGACCTACGCCTAATGCACTAAAAATAGTGTGGTGTAATCGCCGTTTTACTAGACTGATGGACTCACCGCACAATCATTCTTCCATTAATTTTAATTATTTTAACAAACTTGCAATAGGCCAAATTTTTAAGAAATATTGGGATGGAAAGATGTAGTTATAGTAAAAAAAAACAAATGAAAACAAAACATAAAACATGTAATATACATTTATTATTTACAAAATTATAAAAAGGCTTCACTTCGCTTCGTCAGATTTCTCTTGATACTTGACAACCCCTCGCTCTATGAGCTCTGGTATTTCTACTGCAAGCCACGGGCCAAGCTGAAAAATAATAAAATTATTTATTTTATATTAAGTATTGAGGAAGTTACATAGTAACAGCTGTGGGTTCGATTCCCACTTTGGAAGAATGAAAATTTTAATACTTTTATTTACTTGCTCTGGTAACAAGGAAAAGCGTAGCAATTATAATAAAACAAATACTAAATGTTAAGAAAAGTTTGCCAAAATACAATAGTCAAAATTGCAGATAAATCAGTTAAGCTATTTCTGAGACTGGCGCAAACAAATGCACAGACATACAGATAAAAATTAAAAATACACTGTTTTTGGATATGTCTTTTGAGAATTCACCTCAGATGGTATAAAAATAATAATATTATATTTATTACAGATAACTTTTCTCTTTGCCATTTCTGCTATATAAATAATGTTTATTATATTTATATTTTCTTACATAAATTGATTGATAAATTCATAGAGGACTATGTATATAATATAAATATAAATTGTTTAAAGATTAAAATTTCAAATATTTATTTTAATTTATATCTCCATTTCATGGATCTGGTGTCAGGTGTAGGGGTAAAGCGCGGTGTTGAGTTCCGCCACTCAACAAGCGATGCCTCCAGAATTCGGTGGAAAGTGGAGAACGGAGTGTCTTAACACTAGGCTCCCTCCTTCTGCCTACCCTGCTGTGGGCGGGATACACTGTGAAGCTGATTTATTATACTTATTTATTTTTTATTTAGTATAATGTGTATAATGTGTTATAATGTATTGCCAGTAAATAACAAAAAAATACTTACTCCTAAAGCCATAGCGTGTGCAATGCCAAATCTGGGTACATTCCTCGCCCATAGGGGTTTAAAATGATCAGTTAAACATATTTTACCACCTCTATACATTTTCGCAGTTTTACCATCTAGACCTGGTAGCGCCAATTCAGGTGCTGTAGTTGGATACGTAATAGGTATCTAAAAAATAAATGGAATGGTAAAATAAAATAATTATTTAATTTGTACATATTGTGTTTGTGTTGGCAAATTTCAATATGTTAGTTCTATTTTATAAGAAAATATTTATTGGTTGTTACTTTTGAACTAAACACTCACATATTCACTTAATTCATCTTTTTTCAGTATTTATAAAGATTTATATAGACAATGTATGAATCCATTTTCTCATAGTAAAAATTGTTTAGCTTAAAACATAATATGTATTTAGAAAACATATAAAACTTTGAATGTAGCAGGACTCTAACCAGCTCCTCCTGAAAACCGACCAGGCGCTCTGACCACTAAGCCATACATTCTCAGCATGAGGCTAAAAAATAATATTCTAAAGGAGATATATTTTAATATACTTACATCAAATTCCAAATCAAACTCATACTTCAGCAGATTATGCACATACCAACATTTGCCAAACCATTTTGTGCCAGTTTTGTCTGACTCTAGCCTGAACCAGTCATTGTCAGCTTCCTTATTGTTTTGTACATACTGTAATAATATAAATGCAACTTAAATATAGAAAAAGGGTTAATCTATATCACCATAAAAAAATCTTAGACTATTACTTACTTAAAATTTTTATAGAAATTCTTAAAATTTTGTAGAAGAATAATATTTAAGAATACAATTACAAAACACAGAAAGTGAAAGTTTAAATTTATTGTTTAGTTCTTGTAGAGTTCCAACATTTTACATATGTATAATAAATAATTAATTGACAAGAAGATTTTAAATCAATTTTTACACCAAATCAATTAAATAAATACTCAATATACCTTAATTAAAGCTTGATATTCTTCTTTGAGACGTGTCGTCCATAATTCCTTGTCTCTGGGCCCAGCTTTAGTTTTTAACAAGGGTATACTACTCAAAGTTTTCCGTGTGCCCTCATCTACCATTTTTAATATATTTTATATTAAACATAAGAGTATTTTAGTTGTAAATATACGGTTCCGTGCGGAACGTTTGCGTACACAAACTAAATGTCATAAATTCATAAATTATGCCAAAAGTGACATAAGACGTTAAGTTACGTGTCATGTTTTATTTTTTATTTTAATACTTATTTGTATAGATACTAGGATATTAATCTCTGTGTAAACTTATTAAGAAAAAAAACAAAACCTAAAATGTTACTAAAAATTGTTAAATATGTAATGTGTATATTTTTTTTTAATTACTTATATATTCTTTTGTTATACTTATTGGTAAAAATAATAACTTATATACGTCATAGTTAATATGTTTCTAGACGTTTTCTAAAATATCAATATTTGTCATTGTAGAAGGAAGGATTGTCAATTTTATATATACGCTAAATAATCGACTAGAATATTTTATAAAATTGTATAAAATAATAATTTCTTAAGCTAACTTATAAACATTACAGCGTAAAATTATAAAGGTGCTTGATTTATAAATTACAAAAAATAATTCAAGTAGCTTTACGCTGTGTTAGTATTATATTTTTTTCTTTTACAGAACATTTGTTTTGCTTAGTAGCATTTTAATTTATCTTGATCAGTTAATAATTTCATCGGATGTTCAAACAAATTGGATAGTTGTCATTAAATATATTTAATTGTCTATTTATATCCATTCATGTCCCGCAAGTTGTGGGAGTACACAGGGAAAATCTAATGTTAATTGATTCCGTTCTATACATTCATCACCTTATACTTTTCTTACATATCTATCAAGAGAATTACTGGTGTAAGAAGAAAAGCTTTGTATCAACTTATCCTAAGTTGATATAAAGCTTTTAATTATTGAACTTGTATGAAATATAAATAAAATAATTTATACTATAGATTGAAATAATCAAACATCAGCAATGGGTTCTGAACAATCTATGCCTCCTAAGAAACAACCTCAAAGAGCTCCACCAGTCCGAAGAGGTCACATCATAGCTACATCCAGTTTTCCAGGTAATTTCTATAAAATGCTTGCTAAACTATTTAATGTTAAAGGTATTTAATATAAATTTGTATATTTTAAAATAATTTTTTATTTTAAAATATACATATTTATATTAAATACCTTTTTTAAGTTATTGCACATTGAGTGGCACAATCAGCTCTGCTTTGTCTTATCAGAAGTAATATAATCCTATTTCCCAGATTTTGAACCTAAAGCTGTCAATATATAATATTATAATCCTATCTAACAATTAATTATCTAAATATTCATCAATTTATTCATACAACCTATATTTATATATTATTTTAACAATATTACTTAGAAACAAGAAGGCAGGATCCAACACCAAGTGGCAATAATTCACCGGGAGCAAGCATGTGTTCTGATTCGGAACTGCCATACATATCTTATACAGTGGATAGACCTATTGGAGGTAATATGTGTATATGAGAATTAGTAAATCAAAATCAGCTTCACACTGTATCCCGCACACAGCAGGGAGAGAGGGAACCTAGTGTTAAGACACTCCGTTCCCCACTTTCCGCCAAGTTCTGGACGTGCTGCGTGTTGATTGGCGGAACTCAACGCCGCGGTTTGCTTCTACACTAGAGCAAAGAAATGAAAATATAAATGTAAATAAATATTTCATCTCCTCGAGTGGGGATGAAACTCATAACTAGTCGATTTCACTGTCACATTTTGTGCCCCTGCTCCACAACTGGCCTCATTAGAATTAGTAATTAATTTTATTATGCTATTTTTATTTTAGTTTTACCTGTGTCCCGCATGTAGTGGGTAGGCAGAAGGGACATAATGTTAAGACACAGTTTTTTGCTTTGAACTTCAATTTTGTAATTGGCATGTTTAATTACTTTACACAGCTCACACAGCTACAGGTGGGAGGGGGACAAAGGCTTACAATTTTTTTTGCTTAAATTATTTTCGCTTGTTTACTTTTTAATTTGCCAATAAAAATTCTGTTACACATGTTTTTAAGTATTGTTTGATGCTGATTTAAATGCTTTGAAAGACTACAAACGTCAGATTTTCTTGCATACCAATGTATTTTAAAAAGTTTATGGAAATGTCTATGGGTGAAAAGTATTATGAGAGCAGTAACAAAACAAAAACACTTCTGCAATGTGCTTTAAGTTTTAAGACAAAAAATAAATAAAAAATATATATAAAAAATAAATAAAAAATATATATGTAAAATATTGCTTGTGTCTGTCAAAGTTACCTAGATTGAATGTAAACAATGTCTAATTTTTTAATCTTATCAATTAACTTGTTGTTAATTGATAAGATTAAAAAATTAGACAATTGCCTTTGCAGGCAATTGTCTAATTTTTTAGTGCCTTTTAAGGCAATTTTTTTTTAGTAAAAATTTAATCATTTAGTAGTATTAGAGAGACTAGTTGTGGTGCATGGGCACAAAGAGTGACTGACTGGTTGTGGGTTGATCCCCACTCGAGGAGATAAAATATTTATTTTAATTTATATTACCATTTCTTTGCTCTGGTGTCGAGGCAAAGCGCGGTGTTGAGTTCTGCCACTCAACACGTAATGCCTACCGAATTCGGCGGAAAGTGGGCAATTTAACATCTTACTTTCCGCCGAATTTTTCGAGGCTTTGCGTGTTGAGTGTCGGAACTCAACGCCGCGCTTTTGCCTTGGTGCTAGAGCGAATAAATGAAAACATTAATAAATAATAATTCATTTCCTCGGTTAGGGATCAAACCCACAACCTTCGCGTTACATTCACGACGGCCTCGAAAAGTTCACAAAAGTAGACAAGTAATGTTTAAAATGAATAATGAAAAATTATATATTAATGATTAATAACTAAAACTGTTATACATATTATTACTTATAATTTTCTTTCTCCATACAGATTCACCAAAACATTCTGCTAAACAACAAAGAAATGACAAAAAAACAATCCTACAAAGAAGGCAACTTAGCGTCCAAGCGAGAAGGAATAAAAGGGCAAGAGATATAATTGTGGTGAAACATGCAACTGATACACAATTAGATGAGGATATAAGAAGATTACAGGTGAATATGTTATGTAGATGGTCCCAGGTTCAATATCCATTTGTGTGAATATTTATTAATTTTATAAAAGGGCCGTTTGCGGTGCAGGGGCATAGTGGGAACCAAGTGATAAAAGATGTTTTCGATAACCACTTTCTTGCCGAATTATTGAAGCATTGCGTAATGAGTAGTGGAACTCAAAGCTGCACTTTGCCTTGTTACCATAGCGATGAAATGAAAATATATTTTTTTTTATTCTGCCTCATGGGAAACAAAAGTACAAGCGTCTCATTTACAGCCGCACGCTTGTGCTCCTTGACCTACGACTGCCTCAAATATTATAAGATATTGAGTTAATATTAAGTTATAATAAAATTTGCAGGAAATACCAACATTTCTACCAATAATGCGTGGAACTTTAGGTCTACCAGGCGCAAGAGATCCAGAAGTATCGGAAGGTAATAGATAAGTAAAGAAATTAGTCCTTAGACACTCTGTTTACAATTAAATGGTTTTTTTTTAATAAATTTATCAATTTTCTTGGTGATATAAATTTGTGGGCCATGGTAGCGTACCCCCGTCGGGGTCACGTCGGACTAACGTCGAGGTCGCCAATGTGAGCTAGGACAGCGTGGCGATGTTAATGAGACGAGACTTAATATTGAACTCTTTTATTATATATTTCATTTGGTTATTTATACGCTACAAAACAATAGCGGAAAATAATAAAATGGAATGTGCAATACCCCTACAAAATTTTAATGTAAATGTTATAATGTAATTATAATTTTTTTTGCACATATTCATGTCAAAAATTTTGCACTAAGATTCAATTTCCGTCTAATTCCAGGTCTAGACCCGAAACCGTGGGTGAGAATGACGTCACGCATACAAGCGCACTTAGCAGCCTGCGCTCAACCCTTGGCCGCTGAAGAAATATATTTGGCTAACAAGATTAAAGAGGTATTTTTTCTTAAAATCTTTGCTATTTGCGTCTTTTACCATTCACACTTATTGTCACAATTAAATTATAACTTATATTTTATATTATATTAAATTATATTAAGGCCATGCTATTATAAATAGGTTGTTGGATTTCCACTCGAGGAAATGAAATATTTGATAATTTCATCTCTTTGCTCCGGTACAGGTTCCCTCTGCTTACCCTGCTATGTACGGGATAAAGCGTGCTAAGAAATAATGATAATAATATATATTACAGGCTGACACGGAAATATCCCGTCTATACACAATAACAGTAGAAAAACAGAGGAGTAACGCAAAAAACGCAGAGAGATTCTCCAGAGTGAGAGAGATTGCTCATCAATTGTCAAGATGCAATTCTTTATTGAATCAAGTAAGTTTTTTTTTTATATAAAAATGGATAATTTAAATAATAGTTTCATTCTGTATTCCGCACATAGCAGGTTATGAAAGAACGTAGCGTTAAGAGACTCAGTTCTCAGGTGTCTCTCCGATTTGGAGACAGTGCGTATTCTATGGCGGAAATCAACACCGCGCTTGATATATAAATTAATATAGAAAATACGATAAATGTACAGAAACGACTAAAATTTGATTGAACCAACAATAATAATATAGCAATATGGAAAAAACTTATAAATGACAGTGTTATAAATAAGTTCAGTAAACTGCCTCATTGTTTTTATTTTATACTTACTAATTCTAAAGTACATATTCCACATTTCACTTTTTGATAATTTAAGATGTGATTGATAGTTGGCAGAACTCAACTCCGTACTCTGTCTTAACCAGATCAGAAAAATATTGTAAATAAAAAATATAACAATTATTTTTTTTGCAGACACTACAAGATATCGATGAATTAAATCAATTACTACCTGAAGATAAAAGATTAGAGAAATTTGTATGGAATGAAGTTAAATATACATAAAAATGTTTCTAACAATGATAAATTGTAGTAAATGTATTATAATTCGAAATAAATCGCTGTATACAGTGTTAACATATCGATATTATGATATTATATCGATTTTTACCATAAATTAAGTAGAGGGATTAACTAAAAACTGTCACAATATTTAAATGCTTAGTAAATTTATTGTTGCTTGACATATATTATGTATAATTAAATATAAAAAAAAAAAAACACAAAATGTCAAAACTAATGTTTGAAAAAGATATCGATCTTAAAAATACAAATGTCGATAATATTTATCGACTATTTTCTGAATAAATATCGATATTTTGACATATCGATTGTTTATTAATGGTTAAAAATGTGAATAGCATGACTTTTAATATTAAAAAAGTATGAGTAGTATTAATTAGAGTTAAATAGAATATGTAACAGATAATATATAAATTAATAAAGTTATTAATATTTTTTGTCTTGTTTGTTTTTTTATGATTCTGTACCCCCAAACGGGACCCCATCACTGAGACTGCTATCTGTCTGTCCGTCTGTCCCCAGGCGGTCTCGTGAATTTTCCATTATTTATTTGATTAAATTAAAAAAATTAAATCAGCTTCATGCTGTATCCCGCACACAGCGGGGTAGGCAGAGGGAACCTAGTATTAAGGCACTCCGTTCCCCACTTTACTTATTCATTTGATATGTTATAAATTAACAAAACTACGTATGTTTTTGGCAAAGATAAATAAAAAACACAGTGAATTAGATATTCAATATATTTAGTCTACTAGTAACGTTTAAATAGATTTTTTTAAAGTTTATACTGTATCCCACATATAGCAGGGTACTTAACTAGTGTTAACATAGGTGAATGGAGTATCTTAAAGTACTCCATTCCCACTGAGACACTTCCGTTCCCGCCGAATTTTGGAGGCATTGCGTGTTGATTGGAGGAATTCAACGCCGCGCTTTGCTTTGTAACCAGAACGAGGACCTGAAAATTAAAAATTTTATTTCCCTGCGTTGGAATCGAACCCACAATCTGTCGCACTTACAATTGCACGCTTGCATGCTCGTTCGCCACGACTAATCTCAATGAAATGTGTTTAGGTATATATGTATCTGTGATGATCAAATTCATATTGTCAAATAAAAAATATATAAATCATGAAACTATATGGAGCGGAGTATCGTTGAATACATTTTAAAACAAGATTTTAGGTTTCCTTATATGATTTTTTTTAACTAACAGTTTTGTATACAGTTAATAAATGTATATAATATGTTTCCTATGTCTTTTATAATATCTCTCAAAATATATGTACAAAGTTTCATCATAATCGGTGTAGCAGTTTTGGCGTGAAAGCGTAACAAACAAACTGGCATTCACATTTACAATATTAGTATGATATCTCTAATTTTCATACTTATACATAATAGATATTTATATTATTTAGTGTTTCCTTATTCGGCCTTTATAAGCGGGGTTAGACGCAATGACATCCTTTGTTAGAGTTCAAATCCCCTTTCAAATCTTTAATAAAATAATAACTTTCTCCATCCTAGAGGTAGTCCTACGAATATGAAGATAATAAAACCTAATTAACCTAATTAAAAAAACACGCAATTACTTCATTAGGTTTAATAATTGGGTCCCATTGTTTAACGAATTAAATCTTCCCAAGGCCCTGTAAAATTTAAATAGGTCTTGACTGTTAATACTAATTTTTTTGCCAAAAATGTTGATTGAACTTTATTTATCTAAAAAACTAATAATTCTTATAGGTAGTCGGGGTAGTCAGAGACAACGGAGGGCCAAACGCTACGGTCTCTACATATCTCTTTCGCCTCGTCCACTGTCATCAACCTCTTCATACATTCCCTCCGGGGAGTCCCCGCGCTTTTTATGTGATCTTCCTTCAGTATCTTTGACACTGTGTTTTCTAAGGTCAACTGAGGTCTCCCCCTAGACAAGGGAAGAGAGCTCTCTTACTACTCACTTGTCCACTATAAATCTTTTTTGCCATTTTACTTACTTAAGCCAGTCGTGGCGCAGCGGCACGAAGTGTGACTGTAAAACTGACTGGTTGTGGGTTCGATCCCCACTCGAGGAGATGAAATATTTACTTAAATTTATATTTCCTTTTCTTCGCTCTGGTGTCGAGGCTAAGCGCGGCGTTGAGTTCTGCCACTCAACACGCAATGCCTCCAGAATTCGGTAGAAAGTGGGGAACGGAGTGTCTTAATTTTAGGTTCCCTCTGTCTACCCTGCTGTGTGCGGGATACAGTGTGAAGCTGATTTTTTGATTTTTTTCATTACTCATTCGTTCGACGTGCCCAAACCAGCAAGATAGATACATGTAGATACATAAAATTATAAATTTGAACCTACGACCAAAATATGACGTTAAGACTTTAATTTTAAAAACACTTCGTCTCCCAAGCACCGCCAAATTTCCTAGATGTTGCGTGTAAGTGGCGGAAATCAACGCCAAGCGTGACAAATGCATCCAATTCATTCCTTAGAGTGGGAATCGAAACCACACCCGTCACGTTTAAAGTCAGACGATGTGCCTTATATAGCTTAATTAATAAGTTTCTTTCCTTTAATAAATGTAGGTACCTATATCTTGTTAGAAAGTAAAGTACTGACTAAAGACATTATGAAATATTAATAATAGAAATCAGGCGCGTATTAAAAGTACTTTTTTTTAATAAAGTATCATGATATAATGCAATATGTTTAAGCCTTAGACATTTTTTGGCCACCTCTGCTTGCCTTTATACATGTATTGGGTAAATATAAAAAATAAAACTTATTAAGGCAATTAGCAAATAAGAACGAAGTGTTTTAACACTAGGTTCTCAGGTTCCATATACACAGGGGGAAGCTAAAAAATAATAATAATAAAAGAGTTAGGCACCAGAATAAAAGCAGCAGTTTTTTTAATGAAATTGCAACAACTCTTTCAACTTAAACAAAATTTAAAAATAATATTTTTCGTAGTCGTAGTAGGATAGCGTCTGCCCTGTAAACGATACAATCGTGGATTTGATTCGCGAAAAAAAATGAATTACTTACATTTCTTTCCAGAACAAGATAAAACGCAGCGTTGAGTTCCGCTAACCAAAACAACGTCTCCAAAATTGTGCGTTGCGTGTGACCTTCAAACAAGGTTCCCACTACTTGCGGGATACAGCGTGAAGCTGACCTCTCAGAAATACGTCAGCTAGACAAAACCAAATATAAAATCTAGTACAAATTTGTCATATCAAAGTACTTCACTTATAGCACAGCGTGTTAAGAAACAATCATTGCGAAGTGGAATTGCAACGATCATTTTACTTCAGTGTAGTTTTCCTCGAGCTGTAAGTAAGACGCGTTTTCCGATTACCAAGTAATATTTTTGAAGGTAAGTTTTACATTTTTTTATAGATTACTGATTACCTAGTAATATTTTTTAAAAGTAAATTTCATTCTTTTTACCTTTGTATTGGATTAGCGAGTAATATTTTAGTAGGTAGGGGTAGGTTTTAATTCTTTTTTATTTGTTATCAATTACTACGTAGTATTTTAAAAGGTAAACGAATTTTTTTTTTAATTATTTTTTCGTTTTTTTTTTAGTTATTTAAATAGAAAGTCGTGTTACGAGACTCCGCGTGATTCAGTATTCTGTATTTTCAATTGATATTCATAGGTTTTTTCATTTAAACATGCAATATAATAATAAGATATCTTTAATGGAAATTAAATATAAATTGTTCAATAATATTAATAAATATTTCAATATTATCTATTTATTTATATAACTGAAATGAAGTTAAAAAAGATGCGTTTAGTTTTCAAAAGACATTAATTTTATACGGTTTTTTTTTACTTTTGTAATTTTTTCGTTTTTCTGCACTTAATAATAATTTATTAATCTATACTTAATAATAATTTATTAATTTTAATGTTGTAATAAAAAAAAGGATGTAAATAAAATATTTTTTTATATTTTTTTTATTATCATGAAATATATCTCACAGGGCTTAATATTTTTAGAAGTAAAAAAGACACGTTCTGTATCCTGATTTAAAAAATATATGTTTTCTATAAGTTACTAATTTTAACCTGCCTTTTCGTCTGCGTAATTAAATAGAAATAACTGAGAATTTTGTACGGCACATGAAACATTCTAAATGATGTGAGCTCTGACCGCAGCTCACAGACAAGTATCTTAAAGATTGCCCTATATTTACCAACTCAACACTTCAACACTATATGAAGCGCAAAAAAAAATATTCGAGATCAATTCGACATGATAGAAATTTGCAATACAGCCGGAATCTATACGTTTCTTTAAAAAAAAAAAATGTTGAAGGCGAATTAAAAGAACTTAAATAAAACTATAACTTAAAATACATTTTACAAATTCAATTGCTGATATAACATAGAATAAATAATTTATAAATATAATAATGAAATAACTCAATTGTAAGTAAATTATCTCTATCGATTTATCACCCTATTCAAATCGCGTGAGCATGAGCATGACCTTCCGATTTGGTCTCGGAAATATCTAAAAGGGAATGGAGTGTCTCTCTTTTAACACTATATTTCCAGGTTTTCTCTTTCTACCCAACTGTAGATAAAGTTATTGCGTGAAGGTAAAATATATATATATATATATATTAGCTTCACGCAATAAATTTTCTGGTAAAACAAAAAAATATATCAGAAATGAGAATTGCGAATTTAATTATAAATTAAGTATTAGGCATTAGAGATTTGAGGAGAATTATAAAAGCATCGAGCATACTAATATTTTTACTTGCAGAGGTCGCAAATACAATTTGCCTGACTAGTACAAACGTCATTCAGAGATTGTCCAAAGGTATTGAATCCAGGCTTCCCCGGGGGGTTTTTTTAGACACTCCGTTTCAATTGAGACAGGAAGCGTTCCGTGAGAGGCAGACCTCAACGCCGCGCTTTACTTTGTTATCAGAGGGAGGGATTTCCTCGAGTCGGAATCAAACCCACAATCTGTCACGTCTACGTTTTCTGCACCTCCTTTTGGCACTTTAAAAGGTTATTTTACAACTAGGCCATTGTAAAACGAGATTTTTATGAAAGGGAATGATTTTTTGCCACTAAATACAATTTCTGGCAAATTGGGCGGTGTGTGGAAAACGGAGTGTCTCAACACTAGGTTTCCCTCGCCTAACCTGCGTTCTCTAACGCCTTCTGTGTTTATTTATATGAATCCACAATTGTTTCCCATGTAAAATTTAGTTTACATTTAGTTTAACTTATATTAAACATAATATAATTAACATAAGTTATAAATATTAATAATTCAATTATTCATACATACGAGTAATTTTAGATTTGCATAAAATTCTCATAATAACTAAACGTTATTTAGTAAAAATTTTACTAACATATCTGATACCAATCGTGGCGCAGGGGCACAAAGTGTGTCTGTAAAATCGAATGGTTGAGGGTTCGATCCCCACTTGAGGAAATGAAATATTTATTTACATTTATATTTTAATTTTTTCACTCTGGTGTCGAGGCAGAGCGCGGCGTTGAGTTCCGTCACTCAACACGCAATGCCTCCAGAACTCGGTGGAAAGTTGGGATCGGAGTGTCTTAACACTAGGTTCCCTCTGCCTACTCTGCTGTGTGCGGGATACAGCGTGAAGCTGAAAATAAAAGTAAACTAACATACAGAGGCCATTGTTACGCAGTGTCTGATTGTGAATGCGACGATAGTGGGTTCAATTCCCAGTCACGAGGAATTAATTATTTACATTTATCCGCTCTGGCAAGATAAAATAAAAGAACTAAAAAAAAATATTCTATAGAAAATATGTCCCTAGAACAATTTAATTCTTTATTTATATATATTGTTGTACACATTCTAAGAAGGAAGTCAAATCACGTCACGTAAAAATCTACATATCATTTGTTTTATAATAAATTTTAGTATACTGTCATGACGTACGTCGTCACAAACGACGAATTACAAATTATTTTAGTTTACATTGTGTTTCGAAAATTATGCGGTGTATGGGAAACGGAGTGTCTTAACACTAGGTTCCCTCTGCCTACTATTATATATGCGGTATATTGCGTGAAGTTAAGAATATTCTTCATTTCATTAGCATACAATACAAATTGTAACTTTTTATGTTAATATTTTTTTGTGGTAAATCACTCGGTGTTAATTTTTTCTTTATTTTAAGAACTGTTTGCACTATATCCGTTTTCTATAGCAGGGTAGAATTAAGAGTCAGGACACTTCGTTCTTTGCTTTTTACCCAAATTCGAGGTCACGAACACACGCAATATGCGAGTTAAGCAGAAATAATTGCCTCATAAACGGTGAAATAAAACAAACATCAAAAAATCTACTTCACGCTGTATCCCGCACCCAGAAGAATAGGCAGACGGAACCTAGTGTTAAGACACCCCGTTCCCCACTTTCCGCCGAGTTTTGGAAGCATTACGTGTTGAGTGGCGGAACTCAGCGCCGCGCTTTGCCTCGACGCCAGACTGAAGAAATAAAACTATAAATGTAAATGAATATTTCACTTCCTCGAGCAGCGATCGAACCCACAACCTATTTTACGGTCACACTTGCCTCTGCGTCATTTTATTATAATTAAATTTTACACGATAATCATATGCCATGAAATGAAATCTAATAAACACAAAGTTTTCGCTTATTTACATTATTATTTTTTTTTGTGAATCAGTACATTTTAATGTTACTAAAATTGTAATGTATGTAAACGTTTACATATTTAAAAAAATATATAATATTTTTTTTTACATTACTAGGGACGCGACTTCGCCTGCTGAGTCAAATTATACAAAATATTTACCTGTTTTTTACACGCGGATTCGCCCGCTTATATTAAACTTATTATTATAGGTACTATAGAAAAAATATACAATGTCTATATATTCCATTCCATTCCAATCTATAAATTGTAGCCTATATTACCGTACCGGAATATTACCGTTTCCGTTTAGTAGTTTTTTTTTAAAAGGGAACAAAAATCCTTACAAATTAACTTATAATATTAGTAGGGTTTTGTAAGTAAAGTCAGTCAGTGTAAGTACTAAGTAAGTATTAAGTAAGCCAGTTAACCGACCGGCACAGTGTTAGCGTTGTTTTTGCAACTTATCCACGATATGAAGTAACGATATGCTTGAATAAGTTTTTAGCTCAGCCACTGAAATCTACACTTGTAAAGCAATTCCTTGTTTTATATGACGAATGTTACGGGTTCGATTTTGGTTTATTTATATGATACAAAGTATGTAATTTATAGCATAGTAGAAGGAGGGAATTTATTGCAATTTGAAGCAATTTAGATATAAGTATTCCTCCGAAACGATCGAACCTACAACCATCGCGTTTACAGGCTGCTGCGCGCCACTACGGTCTCAAAAGATTAATATTTGGAACATATTTAATAAAAGACGCTTAACATCAATATATTTAAGTGGTATAAATAATTTTTACCGAAGCTTTTATAATTAAAAAGAAAGATATTTTTTTTTATAAGTGCGGTGGTTGTCGGTTCGATTTCCACTTGAGAGAATGAACTATTTTTATTTTCTCGTTTTGGTAACATGGTGGCGTTGATTTCACACGACACGACACGACACGACACGCTATGTCTCAAAAACTGGAGGGTGCGTCAGAAACGGAATGTTTTAACACTAGGTTCCCTCTGCTTGCTACCTTTATGTATATAAAAACATTTTTTATAGGACGTCCTATTTAGTCTTTTTATTATTTAAAAAAAATCACCTTCAGAACCACATGATATATTATTATAATCATCTTTTAAAGGTTAAAAATGAAATCGCTACAATATTGATATTATTAAAATAGAAATATCTTTGTAAGGGATTTCAATTCACAATTTTTTAAAATTAATCTTATACATAGCTCTTAATCTTAATAGAAATAATCCATTTGACCACGCCAGCTAAGCAGCACATAAAAGACTAGATATATCTGCGTCTTGTACATCAAATAAACATTTTGAACTGGCGACCTCCGACCTGTCACACAATTCCACTTTCAAGCCATTGCGTCACGTTACTTGCGCTATTGAAAAATGTAATATTTTCCTCGAAGTGACCTCATTATAAATAACTAACATCCTGTTAGCTGTAACGCGGCGAGAGTTGTGTAAAATCAACGCTATTAAGTTTCTTGTGGTATGGGACCACGCAATGTTATTAAAATTGACGGAGAGTTGGGAAACGGAGTGTCTTAACATTGTTTTCTCGACTTACTCTGATATATGCGGGAAAAGTGTAGAGCTACGTTATAGTTTATAAAAGATTTATAGATGAATAAACGAATTTCTTGATATTTTTTAAACTAACTGCAAATAATAATAAATATATCTCATACTTACAAATATACATACATTTATTATTATATTTATATTTTTTCACTGAATTTTTCGAGGAATTGCTGCTTGACTAAACTAAACTAGTTCCCTCGAGTGGGGCTCGAATCCACAACCATCGCGTTACAGTCACACTCTTGTGCCCCTACACCACGACAGCCTCGATGTGTTTAAAACATACAAAAGATATCTATAAATATAGATAACTTAAGTACTTAAAAATTAATTCTAAACACGTACTAGAAGTATACTGAGGTTGTTCATTCATTACGATTTATAACTTGAAGTAATCATTACATAATGGTTGGTATTGGCTATATAGAGTCCCGGGTTCAAATTATGTAAAAATTAAACTAATGTATTTTAGATTTTTTTTTTAACTTAACGCTATATCCTACATGTACAAGAGTAGTCACAGGGTCCTAGTAATAAAATTTCAGCAATAATCGAGATCTGCGTATTGAGTGGCGAAACTCAACGCCGTATTTTGTCTTGTAAGGAAATGATAAATGATTTTTACCCTTTTTAAATTAATAACAAAAAATATATCTGTATATGTAAAACTGTTTGTATAGTCGGTCTTATTGCATCAAGCAATCTTTTACAGAACACTTTTGGCAAAAAAGAGAATTAATTATAAAGTTACATAGTTTTATCAGTGTTAGTACTAGTATATAAGTTAGTAATCGTGTCGTAGTGGGACAGTTTCACTGTATATTGTACGGTGGTTGTGGGTTCGATACGCACTCGGAATATTTCGGGGTAATATATTAAAGACTAGCCAAGCGCTCGCGGCTTCGTCGGCTTAAACTACACAATTATTTTTTTAAGGTGTTATTTCATATTTAGGACAGAAAGATCTAAAAAACGTATAAAAATTTGAACGTAGCGGGACTCGAAGCCGCGCCTCCTTTAAACTACAATTACACAATTATTTATTTCCTAATTTGAATACAATAAACAATAAAGACTACAGGTACATTGAAAACTAAAAAAAACATTTTTTTTTGAATTCGAACCTATAGTTCCTGAAATTGGCACATTTAACCAAACATACTGTTCAGGCGTATAAATAATATAAGTATAAATGTGCGTAATACAATCGTTTCCCCAATAGGATTTGAACCGACATTCATTGAATTGGTGTCGATATTATCAACAAACAAAAAACGGTCAAGGCTATTTCTACACAACCTGTCAAGTTGATAAGGCAAGGCATTACAATAGGTTTAATGATAGAAATTACTGTTACTTTAATGATGTAACTATTATACTTATGTCACAGTAAGCGATTTTTTTCTTATCACGTGAGGTGGTCATGGGTTCAGTTTAGCATTTAATTTGTAGCGCCTTAGTAAAACAATATTGTGTCAATAGATTAATATTAATTTCTTAAGAAAAAAAATATTTTCACTTATTAAGAAATCGTATAAAAATTTAAACATATACGTTTTCTCAATAAGCATGTTTCTTTCCTAAGTATGGAATAACATATTAAAAATGTAAAAAAATATATTTTCCTTTTAATATATCCCATACCATTATAAATGGAACTTAACTAAATTTAGTAAGTTCTGCACTTTACATTGTGTCTATATAAAAGATATAATATACTGTCGTAACCTAACGCCGTGTTTAATCTAACCTGTATACTCTCTCTATATTTAGTATTAAGACATTATTTAAATTCGACGAGCGGTAGACAAAAATGGACGAAAATTTAAGAACCTCTCTTCTCTATTATTCGTCCAATTTCAAGACATTATCTAAGCAGTAATCAATGTCTCTCTTTATGTTATTAAAAAGAAATTAAAATATTAAATAATAATAGAGGTATACAGTCATTTTTCTGAGCGAGAATCGAACTAACAACCGTCGCGCTTACATTCACCATATCAGCCACTAAGTACTCATAAAAAAACCGTAAATTTAGTAATACAATTTATAATAAAATCTCATAATAAGTGTCAATATTGACAAATAAAATTAGCGCGTACGCGTTATTTGAGTTTGCGTTAGAGAAAGCTTCGGGACGCGCGGATTGTGACATGTTCAAGGTAACTTTACATACATATAAGGTTGCAGGATTTACTAATTCTTAAGACTGAATGTCTTACGAATTTGTAAATGTCTTGACAATTAGATACCTTTGTTGAAGTAGTTGGTATATGGCTGTATGTTACTTATCTTATTATCCAGAGAACGTGTAGTACTATCTTTTTCATTTATTTTTTTAGCTTCACTCTGTATCCCGCGTTTTAGTTTGGTAGGCAGAGGGAACCTGGGAGATTAGTGTTAAGACATTTCTTTCCTACTAAGATTCTTCCGTTCTCTATTTTCTACCGAATTCTGGAAGCATTGTGTGTTCTGAGCGGCGAAACTCAACGCCGCGCTTGGTTATACCCCATGGCAACGATGCCATCGTGAGGAAATTAAATAACTAAATATTTGACTTCCTTCAGTGGAATTGGAACCTACAACCTGTCGCATTTACAGTCACACGCTAGTGCAACTGCGCTACATTGCTCAGCTGATGCTCATTACTATTTAGTATAATATTAATAATAGACTAGCTTCTAACTATGATTTAGCCCGCGTAGTCTATCTAAAAGTTTTGTGTAATACATGACACTTTTTAAATGCTTGAGATAACTCAGACCACAGGTGCAGTGGGTTATAAGGAAATATTTAATGTAATATAACGATCTCGATAAAATATTCTTTCTATTTGAACAAGTACTTGTTATATACATAGATCGCGTTGAACCAAACACGTTATTTAAACATATAAGCGTTGAATCGTTGATATTTCTGTATTAAACAGAGAAATAGTATCTTCGTAGTATCTTCGTCGTCTTTCGTCATATATTTATCCTTATTATCGAATCCACGATATCCACCTCGTAAGTTAGATGATAGATAAACTAACAATATTTTTTTAAACTCTAAAGACTTTTTTCTTTTATTCGTAAATTTTTCTGTCTATATATATATTATCTGTCTATAAAAATATATACTGGGAGCAGTTAAAATAACTTATATATAGTAATTTTGTTATTTTATCTGTCTTTCTTATTAATTATTCTATTGTCATTTATCGTTAAAGTGTGTATAGGGCAAACAAACCTATTTTTTTTTTAAATATAGTCCTTTCTAAAATCCATGAAATTGAAATTAAAATCAACCCTACGACAAAAATAACATAGCTAATCCAATCCAAAACAAGATTTGAACTGAAAACCATCATCCTAAATACCACTAAGCCATAAACGACCAAAGTATGTCGCAGACGATCCTTACGTAACGACTCTACATGCCCTATACGTGCTCGCCACGGTGTTACCTAACTGTATGTAATACTTTAGGTATACTGGTATCCTTGACTCTTCCTAACTAAAATCATAGATTGCAAACTGTACATAAATAGATAGATAAACAGATGGATAGAAATATTTTTCTTTTACACAGATCGTGCAAAGAAGGTTATAACTTGAAGGAATACAAATCAAATCACATCAGTTTCCTGCTGTATCCTGCACACAGCAGGGTAGGCAGAGGGAACCTAGTTTTAAGGCATACCGTTGCCCACTTTCCGCCGAACTCTGGAGGCATTGTGTGTTGAGTGGCGGATCTCAACGCCGTGCTTTGTCTCGATACCAGAGCGAAGAATATGAAGATAAATAAACATTTCATTTCATCGAGTGGGGATCGAACCCACAACTAGTCGCATTTACAAGCACAAGATACAAGTTAGCACAGTTTAAGATGGTAGAAATTGTCAATAAGGTTAGTAAAATTGCTGGTACAAAATTTAGAATTTTGACTGGTAGATGATTGTGGGTTTGATTTCATGCGTTTTTACGCAAAGCTGTATATTGAAAGGCAATTATATTCTTTTGCATGTCTCTAGAGAAAGTGAAAAAATGTATCTTTTAGTTTCTAGGAAACTAAAAAAACTTTTTTTTCTATCTTCACGCTATATCTCGCAGAAAGCAGGTTATCTACCCTGCCTATAAGAAGGTAGAGGAAGGCAGAGCGAGATTTAGTATCTATACACTCCTTTCCCTACGTACCGGCCAATTTTCAAACACTGCATATTGAGTGGCGGAACTCAACACCGGTTTTTACCATGTTTCACAGGAAATAACAATTTATTTTCCCAAGGGGAATTCTACGGTTACACTCAAAAGCTGCACTACTACATCATAACGGCCTCTATATTTTTTTTAAATGTAAACAGTTTTACAAAGAGCCACAAATCCACATTTATGCCCAAATGAAAAACGTTTTCACTCAGCCACGACTCTACTTTGTATACAAGAAGTTATCTTGAAAAATCATCTTTCAACATTTAGATAAGCATATTTGGTTATTTGTACAATAAAAATTATTATTATAATAAGACACCTATTACACGACAAGCGTACTTATGAGATTGATGATACTATAATTGGCTATAGCTGCTGTCGTCGACAGCGTTAGACTGTAAACGCGATGGTTGTGGTTCGATTCCCATTCGAGGGAATGAATTAATGTTCTTGCTCTGTAATAAGAAAAAAAACGCGGCGTTGAGTTTCGCCACTAACCTCGCTATAGTTCCGAAAATCGGGCGGAAGATGGTGAACGAATTCTTAAGATGGCGGTAAACTACAGGAAAAAATATTCGCGATAGTCAGTTCGATGTCAAGTCAGTATAATAGTAATATATAAAAAAAAATAGTTTTGTCGGTCTCTTATACTATTAAAAATGTGGAGATTTTTTTTTATTAAAGGAAAAAGAATGGAAATATATATAATTTTATGTTATTAAAGCGAACTTGCGACCTATCTAGACACAGAAACAAGAACAATAAGTGACGCTATCTTCATTTATTACAAACGTATCATGTTTTATAATTATTGTAATCAAGGTTATTTGTTTCGTTTTTATACAGTGGCTGGTTGGCGTTAAATGAATGCTGTAATATTTTTAGTTGCACGCCTTATCCCGCATATAGTAGGCTAATTTCGAAACATTGCTTGTCGACTGGCGGAACTTAACGCCAAATTTTGTTTAATCATTACGTTTATATTCAGGTACCGCCATTACGAGATAATCTCTATCAATTATGGATTTGAACTCCTTATGAATTAGTTCCCATAACTTACTAAATAATAAAGAAAGTGGAGATTCATCATTATTGTTTTTTTATATCAACTTTAAATAATATATTTATATGTTGTATTCGTTAGTACAACAATAAATGGTCTTATAGCACAGAGGAAATTAAAACTTTTAAGCTACCTTCGAGTAGAGTTAACTCTAGTCATGGCCTATACGATTAGCCATGTTTAAATTATTTCAGCATTGCAGCTTCAAACCCCCCCCCCCCCCCCCCGTTGAAAACTAAAACTCCGTTGAAAATTAAAAAAAAACTCTTGAGTTTAACTTTTAATCGTGATAGTCTGTCTTCGTCTGCTGCTTCTTCAATGACTAAGATCGATCTTAGGTAACAAACATTTGTTAGCTATTCTTAATCTTCACCTTTTTATTTTATTTAAAAATTAGAAAGGCGATGATTATGAAATGTTACATGCTTTATTTTTATCTTATTAAACATTAGTACTCTGCTATATACGGGTGATGTATGAAAAATAAAATAAACTAGTCAAGGTGAAATATAATGTAGCTGCGTTTACATAATATTGCATTCTGTACTGTTGAATTGAGTTCATTGTTATGTCTTTTTCTCTTTTTTTGCAGTAACAATAAAATATGTCAAGTGTGAGAGATTTTTTGTACGTGGATTTCTTATTAGTGTACAATTTTGGAATTATTATAACAATTTGCAATGATTGAATATGAAATTTGATTGAATTTTGATTTAATAATCAAAATTGGTTTTTGATTTTTGACTTTGGTAAGCTAAGCTAAAAAATCTTCGAGCCTCATCAGCTAACATCTTAATGTCTCTAAAACTGGAGTGAAATTGAGGAAAAGAGTGTCCCAACACTAGGCATATTTCTATTTATATATTCCTGCTATATGTTGTAAAAGTATCAAATTAAACTAAGTAAAATTTTACATGAAGTGATCATATTATATAAAATAAATACATTCTCTTACTTTAGTTAGAAACATAACAGTCACTTATAGTATAGGGATTTATGTTTAACCTCTCTTCTATACTCCGAAACGTATGACAGACACTATAAATATTAGTAATCTCTTTAAAAGAAAACAAAAAATAACTTAACAATTTCTTTCGGATAGCAGGAAATTAGTTGGATATTCGTCAGAAAATATCTTAGTAGTCTTAAGACATTTTCCGCCGAATTTTCAAGACATTGCGTGGTTATTGTCTTAATTGAACGCCGCGTTTCACTTATCATAGCTTGGAAACGATAACAAATGAAATATAACCATTCCACCGATTGGAGATCGAAACAACACCCGTCGCATTTACAGAAGCAACAGTCCTACTACGACTTCAAAAATCTTTTAGTTAAGTGAATTTTGAAACAGATTATTTACATTAAGCAACATTTATTTCGGTCAGATGCAAGATGGATTTGCAGATGACCTTGTCCATGCTTCGGGAGGCATGAAATCATGTTAACCGCATCGCTGTGGTCGGAGTGAATAAATGTGAGAGGTAGAGAGAATGTAGAGTCACTATTTATTTATTCTCTATTCTCCTCCTCCTCTTCTTATGGTTAGCTTCCTATACGATTGACTTTTTTGTTTTAACATTAAGATAAAGACGTAATAATAAAAAAGACATTTAGTCCGTTTAATTATTTTGCCTTAAAATAATAAATAAGTGATATTTTAACTTTTCTATTTTAAACTTTCTATTTTAAATTTACAATAAGGAATAATAGTTTTTATACTATCTGAGGCTGTTGAGGAGCAGTGGGATATCGTCTGATTGTAAATATAGATGAGGATTCAATAAATTTCTTTGCATTTGCGGTGTTAAATTCTAACTATAATATAAAACGCAATATGTAGAATTCAGGTGGAAGAATAAAGAAAAGAATGTGTGAAGCTGTAAAATATGTACAGATGTTCTAAATCATTGAGATATTGTCAATTTTTTCAAAAGGATTTATAAATAGAAATGAAAATATAATTACCCAAGAGCCGATAGTGACCAGACCTTCTTTATTTTATAACACCTGAAAGTTTCTGTGCGCATGTACCCAACATTGGTAAGTACTATTAGGGTATATGGAGTTCGGGTGGTAAGATTAGATTACTAAGATGCAACAAAATAGCATCCAACTTTCGTTAAATTATAAAGCTCTATTATTAATATTTTCTTAGCAATAATATTAAAAATGACGTTGTCCATTGCAAGACACCTCCAAATACTATAAGCTATAAGCGCCTACGAGGATATTAGGAGCAAATAATATTTTTAGAATGAAAAATATTTAATAAGATAACGTATAGAAATTTGTAAAACATAATGTAAATACGTAGACGTATTTGTAAAACGTAGCGGGATTTTGAACCCGCGCCTCTGGAAACCATCGAAGCGCTTTGACCAACTAAGCCATATGTTGTCGTCAAGCTACGTCGAAATTCTTATACGCTTGTTACAACTTATTTAGAATGGAGAGCAGAGATGCTGTCTCTCTCTAATCTCTGTAGGGAGATTTTTAAAAATTCTGCTAACCAAAGATAATAACTTAGAATTATTGTTTGGCAAGAGGGAATTCTATTTTTTAAATATGTTACCCTAGCTCCATATTCCCTGATAGTACTTACCAGTATTGGGTGTATGCGCACAGAAACTTTCAGACTTTATAAAGTAATGAAGGGAAGGGCTGGCCCTACTGTTTTACTATTGGCTCTCTCTCTATAAGCATACTACTGCTCAAGAAATTGCCCAAAGTAACTGGTTAATAGAACTAACTGTTGCCTAACATAAGTTAATCTTACTAAACCTACGCTAAGGATAATAAATGAATGCACGTAATGCACATTTATACTTTCTACTCCTTCATTTCACTTCTCAAGGACAGCAGCCTTAGATATACCGAGATTACTATAACTTTATAAGAACCTAGTGACCCATTTTTCCTTTCTCCATTGCAGAGTAAATATAGTTTCCATAGTGTCTTAAAACGACGTCTGCTGCAATGCAGTGGCATTCACTACTTTTCACCCGATTTTGAAACATGTGTTTTGTATGGTCCATCGCAACACCGCGTTTCATATTACCAGCGCGGGTTAATAATAATAAATAAGTCAATCGGATAGGGCTAAGCCTAAAGCTGTCGCGTTTACAATTTAGTGCTACCGCACTGCACCACGAGACGCATTTATTTACAAGTAAATTTAAAATATGTAAAATATTAGTCTTCATGAGGAATGAGACCAGTCGTGGCGCAGCGGCACGAGGTGTGACTGTAAAACCGACTGGTTGTGGGCTCGATCCCCACTCGAGAAGATGAAATATTTACTTAAATTTATATTTCCAGTTCTTCTCTGGTGTCGAGGCAAAGCGCGGCGTTGAGTTCTGCCACTCTACACGCAATGCCTCCAGAATTCGGCAGAAAGTGGGGCACGGAGTGTCTTAACACTAGGTTCCCTCTGCCTACCCTGCTGTGTGCGGGATACAGCGTGAAGCTAAAAAAAAGAGGAATTTCAATTTACAATTATAAATGTACAGTTAGTTATAACCTTCTCAAATAACCTGCAGAAACAACAAAAAACTGTTTTTTCTGTATATCAAATAAATGTGGCACGTTTAGTTTTTAAGGAAAACATAACAAAATAATTATAAATAACGTTAAACAAATGCCACATGGACGTGAACTCGCGACCCCTGTCTGCTTACGTATCGATACCTCCAGACGCTTATGAGAATTAAATTACACGTGAAACAATGTATTGTCGTCACAATATTGTTTACAATAACCGACTGAGTGACGCAATTAGAATACTTTGCTCTTAATAATTTTGTAATAAAGTGGCTGATTCATAGAAGTTTATAATAGCTGTGACTGTAAGCGCGATGGTTGTGGGTACGATTTCCACTCGGGAGGAAAAGTGACTTTAATTTTTCTCGTTCTGGTAACAAGACAACACGCGGTGCGTCTTGCTATACAACGCGCGATGTCTTAAATTGAGCGGAAATTGGAAGACGTTGCGTAGGTTTAAATATTTTAACATTTCTAAAGGCTTTTATAGAGTAGTTAAAATGTGGTTTCATTTAAAGTAGTGATCACAAAAATACTCTGTATCATTATGGTTCAAATTTAATCGTTATTAGAATTTTATCCTGTATATCTTGGACATATTATGTGACTATGAATTACAAGATTTTTTATTTAATGTAATTTGGAGTTAAATCGTTTTTTTCTTATTAGATATAAATCATCACCACGAAATATTTTTGGATCTGTTATTTTTATTTTTGAATTTGGAAAAAAAAGTTAAACTTTGGACTTTACATTACGTACCTTTTATTGAAAAAGACTTCAACGCGCTTAAAGCTTTCAAAGCTAAATTAACATAATAGTATGTAAATGTACGGATTAATATTTTCAAAATTCAATGTGTTTTTTTTAGTTTCACGCCCTATCGCATATATAATAGCAATGTATTAAATCTACTGTTAAGTTCTTACCCACCTAACATCCAATTTTCGATGCATTACGTGTTAAGTATCGAAATTCGAAGCCGAGCCTTTCGCGGTTCGATTTTCGGACCCACAACCATAGCGTTTGCGGTCAGATATTTTTTTATCATGAACCTTCTTTCTTTTGTTTTAGTTTTAGCCAGAAAAAACTATAAAATGATTTAAGGGTATTTTTTAGTTCAACATATGTATAATATTTTTTCTTTCCAGACACCACGATGGCATCAGAAGGGTACTCGCCCAGTGAGCTGGAGTCGATGCCTGACCGTATAGCTGAGACGTTCACCGGTTTGCACTTGTTAGTGACTGGTGGTACTGGGTTCATGGGCAAAGTACTGGTTGAAAAGCTGTTGAGGTATATTTCAATATAATTCTCATCATATGCATATATTTAAATATAACAATGAAAAAAAAAAGTTGGTCGTGGCGCAATAGCACGTCTGACTATAAATGATTGGGGGTGAAATGATGCTTGTGGGTTCGATTCCCACTAAGGGTACGATTTTATTATTATTTTCATTTACCCACAACCAGTCGGCTTTACAGTCACACCTCGTGCCGCTGCGCCACGGCTGGCCTCAAATTATATTATTA
Organism: Heliconius himera; assembly: GCA_021202915.1. NCBI lineage: Eukaryota > Metazoa > Arthropoda > Insecta > Lepidoptera > Nymphalidae > Heliconius > Heliconius himera. The sequence goes on along the minus strand of JAJHJA010000077.1, from coordinate 2,186,751 downwards.
TTTGATAATGTGGTAAATCTTATTTCTCAAATTTTAGCACTATTCTCATAAAAAACTTTATTATTACAGGAAATGTCCAGATATCGGTAAAATAATGTTGCTCGTTCGGCCGAAAAAAGGTAAAACTCCTAAGCAGCGTCTAGAAGAAATGCTCAATGATGAGGTAATTAATGTATTTGCTTATATGTATTATAGTGAAGGCCGTCTCGTCTATAAATGCAATGGTTGTAGGTTCGATTACCACTAAGTGGAATGTGTTACGTTCATTTCCTTACTCTAGTATCAGGAAAAAGGCGGAAAGAAGGAAGAAGGCGGAAGAAAACTTAACGCCGCGCTTTGTTTTGTTCCTAGGGTAAGAAAATGAAAATAATTTATTCCCTGAAGTTGGAATAGAACCTACTATCGTAGGTTTTACAGTCAGACGGACGTATATTGATAACATAAATACAACTAAATTATATAATTTTACGACCATCTGTGAATATATAAAACCACAAATGCCGCAATGCCAAAAGTCCAGAGGTTTCCTAAACGTACTCGTAAAGTGCTCTCGACTAGTTATTTCACTATTTCACAACTTTGCTTACAACAGAACACTAATGTTTGTATGACTCATTCATTTTAGTACGAAATTTTCACTTAACACAAGTTTTTTTTTGCAAGAAGATGTCAAACATTTTGCGGAATATAGTCAGAATGAAAATGCGATAGTTGTGGATTCGATTCCCGCTCGGAGGAATGAATTATTATTATTTCGTCGCTCTAGTCGGAAATTTTGTTAAAAAAAAAGAAATAAAAGTACTATAAGAAAGAATAATTATATAAAAGTAGTTATAATTAATTACATTCTAGGATTCTAACGCAATAGCGATGTTTAAATATTTAGGTCATTTCGTGATCTTTTGTTAGTTTGAATTTGAAATATTTTAATAAGATGTTGAATATTTTTACGAAGATGAGAAAATATTTCTAAAGATTGAGGATCGTCGTGGCGCAGTGGCACAACGTATGGCTGTAAATGCACTGATTGTGGGTTCGATTTCTACCTTTGATTTTTTTTAAAAGAAATAGTGCAGTGTTGAGTTCCATAATTTAAAATGAAATGTTTCGAAATTGGTTGGAAAATGAGGAATGCAGTGTATTGATACTTGGTTCCCTTTGTCTACCCTGGTATAGATAGGTATGCAAGATAGAGTAAAGCGATAAAATGTATTTCTCAGGTATAGTTATGAAATAGGAAGTTAAGTCCAATCACTGAGTAAAACGACAAAATAAATGTCCGAAAGTGTCAGAAAAAGAGTACAGTGTTTTTTTTAAGTATATCTTTCCGTATTATAAATAAAGATACGATACGATATCCAGATTCAGCTTAGCTAACCGAATCTGCAATGAAGAGATAAACGTCACAGTGAGAATGAAGAAAAATATGCTAAGGTGGTTGTGCACGTATGTGTGTATAGTGCTAGTGACGAAAGCACAGAACACTAATGGAAAAAAAGATTCTGAAACAAAAAAGAGTGATAAGAGAGATATGGTTTAGACCTTGGTTGATCTTCGCAAACCCAGTGTTGATCATACTGGAGGATGTCAACGTAAAAAGCTGAAGACAATCGACGAGGCGAAAGAGGTGTACTGTAGAGTTTGAAGCTTCGTATTCATTGGGTACTCTGTGAGGGAACTAAGAAATGCTTTAAAAATCCAACTTATTTTGTAATACATTTACAGTTATTTGGAAAACTCAGAGCTCTAAGAGGTGGTGTAGAACCATTACTGGAGAAATTGGAGATCGTAAACGGAGACGCGTCCGCACCAGATCTCGCTATCAGTGAAGCAGACAGACAGACGATCGTTGATAACGTCAATATTATAATACACGCTGCTGCTACTATCAGGTAGGAGTCGTTTTCTTTATTAATTAAAAAAAAATCTTTTTTTCACTTGCCGAATACCGCCGGTATTATGAAAAATATAATTCTAGTTAGCATCTTTTCGATTTTTTTATCAGCTTCACGCTATATCCTGCACACAGCAAGGTAGGCAGAGGGAACCTAGTGTTAAGACACTCCGTTCCCCACTTTCCTGCCGAATTCTGGAGGCATTGCGTGTTGAGTGGTAGAACTCAATGCCATGCTTTGCCTCGAAACAAGAGCGAAGAAATGGAAATATAAATTTTAGTAAATATTTCGAGGCCGGTCGTGGCGCAGCGGCACGAGGTGTGACTGCAAAACCGACTGGTTGTGGGTTCGATCCCCACTCGAGGAGATGAAATATTTACTTAAATTTATATTTCCATTTCTTCGCTCTGGTGTCGAGGCAGAAAGTGGGGAACGGAGTGTCTTAACACTAGGTTTCCTCTGCCTACCCTGCTGTGTGCGGGATATAGCCTGAAGCTAATTTAATTTAATTTAATTTTAAATATTTCATCTCCTCGATCGGGGATCGAACCCATAACCAGTCGGTTTTACAGTCTCTGCACCACGACTGGCCTCTTTTCGATCTTATCCTAAATAGGCTAGTTTTAAAAATATTAGCTTAATATTAAACAGCATTCTATGTAGCTCATGCTATCGCTTACAAGAATAATTTTGGCGGGATCAAAAAAACTAACTATTCAGATTATTATATTATAAAAAGATATAATCTTTGAAAATTAACAATCCAGAGACCAAAAATAATTAAATTTAACTGGTAGCCGTGTATCGTGGCACATATTTAACTTTGAGAAATATTTTCTACTTATAGAATACTAGATTTTAATAACTTTTTTATTACTTAATACTCGATTTTACTAGTAGTTTTGTTATATTAACGTTACAGCGTTGGTTGCTGTCATCTAGCACTTCGTGTCAATTAATAGGCGGAAATAGAGAATAGTGATTTATGATGAGGTCTCAAAATATGTCAGTGGTGTATGAGAAGAAATTAATTTAAAGATAATATTATATTTGATAACTTCCTGTGTTTACCTAAATTGCTATAGACATGCTAAGCTTAGCGTAAAAAAATGTCCAATATTTGTAAATATCAGCTAATGGTATTTTCGCGTGTTTAAAGTCACACTCTTGTCATTGAGTCACCTATTGCGGTGAAATATTGAAAATTATTATAAAGTTAGTAGCCGATTGTAAAACAAACGTTTTTGATGTCTAGAATATTTTTCAATACATTTTGATCAAGTACTTTCTGCGTATTTAACCACTTGGAGTATTTATTGGCGGAACTTGATCAGGTATTTTAATACCAACTTCACACTTTTTCCCTGATGTAAAGGTTAGGACACTTACCTATCTACTTCTGTTCACGTTAGTACCTTAACCTAGTGTTATAGCACTCTCGTGTACGTAAATGTCTTAATAGGAACGGAGTGTCTGACCATTGGGCGTTCAGGTTTTCTCTGCTTACTATGTGCGGGATACAGTGTGAAGCTAAAAAAAAGTATTACCCGGTGTTTAGTTGCGCCAAGATGCAAATCACATCAAATTGGGCGAAAAATGTAAAATGGAGTGAATTAATACTTAACATGGTTCTCTCTACCTACTTTGTGACATGTGGGATACAGCGTGAAGCTATATTTTTTATTTATATGAAATTTGTATTATTACAGATTCGACGAAGAACTTAAAAAGGCAGTGTTACTCAACGTGCGTGGTACGAAACTCGTTTTTGAGTTAGGGAAGAAGTGTAAAAACCTTCAGGTGAGTGTGATTTTTTATATATTTTATTATTATTAGAGGCCGGTCGTGGCGCAGCGGCAACGAGGTGTGACTGCAAAACCGACTGGTTGTGGGTTCGATCCCCACTCGAGGAGATGAAGTATTTACTTAAATTTATATTTCCATTTCTTCGCTCTGGTGTCGAGGTTAAGCGCGGCGTTGAGTTCTGCCACTCAACACGCAATGCCTCCAAAATTCGGCAGAAAGTGGGGAACGGAGTGTCTTAACACTAGGTTCCCTCTGCCTACCCTGCTGTGTGCGGGATACAGCGTGAAGCTAATTTAATTTAATTTAATTTTAATTATTATTTTTTTAAGTCAGTCGCAGGGGCACAAAGTGTGACTGTAAATCGATTGGTTGTGGGTCCGACCCCACTCGAGGAGATGAAATATTTACTTAAATTTATATTTCCATATCTTCGCTCTGTTGTCGAGGCAAAGTGCGGCGTTGAGTTCTGCCACTCAACACGTAATGCCTCCAGAATTCGGCAGAAAGAGGGGAACAGAGTGCCTTAGCACTAGGTTCCCTCTACCTACCCTGCTGTGTGCGGGTTACAGTGTGAAGCTGATTTGTTTATTTTATTATTATTTTCGTGAGTATCTCGGGTTCAAATCAACCCGGTTGTTTGGAAGGCTTGAGTAGGGATACAGGTCCAACATGTAGAGGCTTCTTAGATAATATAAAAATATTTTACTGTGACACATTAGCGGGTTTTCAGTCACCACAGGTAATTGCTCAGAGATGATGACCAGATAAAGTGTTCTTACATATTACCTGGTGATCCTCAGTGGAAAATGTGAAAATCTAAACTAGGACTGTGGAATAGATTTTGAATAACAAACATTGATGACGATTCATGTTAAAATAAAATTAAAAATACAACGGGATAGACAGAGGGAACATAGTGTTTAGTGACGGAACTCAACGTTGTCTTGACACTAGAGCGAAGAAATGGAAACATATAAATTTAAATAAATATTTAAAACATCCACAATCAGTCGCGCTTATAGTTACAGTTTGTGCCCTGCCACGACTGGCCTCATATTATGTCCTGAACGAAGCTTATAAGACTGTGACACTATGTATTCTCTTTCATACTTTATAATTTCAAATCGTATATAGATATTTTTTAACATAATATCATATAATAACAGAATATTTATTATATTAAAAATATATAAATTAAATATATATGTGTATAACTATTTCACACATTATTTTTATTTGGGTATAGTAGGAGTATTGTTAAAATGTTGACATTTTATTAGGCGCTTACAATTGGTTTCTGATGTTTTTATCCAAGAGGCGCTGGTTCAAATTCCTCTACGTTCAAAATATTCTACGTTAATTTAATTTTAATTATATATTTACAGTTATTCATCCACATATCCACTGCCTACTGTCACTTGCACGAAAAGCTGTTAGAAGAACGTCCGTACCCACCGCCGGCGGACCCACATAAGATAATCGACGCTATGGAATGGATGGATGAGGAGACTATTGCTACTATTACTCCAAAGTAAGTCTAATTTACTAGATCTGAGTTTTGTGCTCTCCTGGGATGTAGTTAATGTTCAAGAATTGACTTGGCTATTTTTTACCACCAAATATATTTACTTAAGAATATAAGACGCCAGAAGTTACGCTGGGGCAGAAGTGTATCACGTTGACAATTGTACGCTTGTGCCCCTGTGCCACGACTGGCCTTCATATGTTTTTTTTTTATTTTCTTAGATTATTAAGTAAGCTGCCAAATTCCTATGCCTTTACAAAGGCTTTAGGAGAAGCCTTGGCGGTGGAAGCGATGGAACATATACCAGTGATTATCTTACGACCGTCTATAGGTAAGTTAGAAAATTTTAACGTAATTAAACGCTATATATTTTAATAGTGTAGACCTCATGGCCAAGAGGAGTTCAATATTTATTATGTGTCAGCTTTTACCTACGGCTGCAGCATGAATGACACATGAGAAGATCGCCTATACCGGTTATATCTGACAGTAGTTTCTGACATTAGCGCATTCAACCAAACGAACTATTGAACTTTATAATATTAGAATAGATTATTTATTGCACTTAAAAATAAAAAAGTTAAGCAATATCGATTTTTTGTTAAAAAAAATTTAGCATTACATTTAGCACTTAAGCCTTTTAATGTCAATTAAAAAATAATTGTAATTTTTGTGTATATTTGAATGATTTGAGTGATTAAGTATAATGATTGAATAAATTATTGAATTTTCAGTGATACCTATCTGGCAAGAACCGTTACCAGGTTGGACTGACAATATAAACGGACCAACTGGATTGTTAATTGGTATGTATATCGAAGTTATAGCTACAGCTTCAAATACTTGGTGTCCAGACAATCGAGAATTCGAGATATTGGGTGGCAGAACTCTATATCGTGATTTGTTTTCTATATTAATAAATATAGATATTCATGATGAGTAGTGGAATTCAACGCTGCGCTTTGCCTCGTTACCGTTATACCGAAGAAACGAAAATATGGATATATTTCATTTTCTCGAATGGGAATCGAAACCACAACCTGTCACGTTCACAGTCGCACGCTTGTGACAGGCCTCAATACATAAGTTTCAAATTTCGAAGGAAACTTTTAAAATGTTATTTTACCTAATACAAAAAAAAAATATAATTTTCCAGGTGCTGGCAAAGGAGTTATAAGAACGATGTATTGCAAAAGCAACAGCTACGCCGACTATTTGCCAGTAGATGTTTTTATAAACGGCATTATGATATGCACTTGGAATTATATTAAAAATGGGTAAATTGTTGTAGTATTAAACAGTTACTGATTAGTTTATCTTTTTGTTTACACAGCTTCACGCTTTTACCCACGTAACAGAGGTAACATAAGGAACCTAGTGTTAAGATACTACGTTCCTCGAGCGCCGCTTTGGAGACTATTTTTTGGGAGTAGGGGAGTCGACTAATGCTCTTTTCAGAATGGTCTTGTACCCACCCCAGAATTTATAATAACAAAATTTTACGCAGAAAAAAAAATGTTGAACATAGTGGGATCTGAATCCATGACTGATGGAGCCGCTCAAGCGCTCCGATAACTGAGCCATATGTTATTATATAACTTTGTCAAAATTCTTATACGATGTGTAATTTTATTTTTGTTGTTACTATTTCTTTAGCTTAGACTGATCACATAGCAAGAGAGGTTCTATTTAATAAATATTTTCTAAAAAAGGAATTTCAAAAATATGTCTAACTGTGAATAATGTTTTATTTTACATTTTCAAAAAGTCACACGTTCAAATCCCCGATACGTTAAAATTATTTTTAACAATTTTGTAACATTTCAGTGACACACAAAGAAATGTAGTGAATTTCACCTCATCCGCCGAAATCAAAGTGACGTGGCTCGAGATGATTGATGCTGGGCGAGAGATCATTATGAAGAGAGTGCCTCTAAACGGTGTTGTTTGGTAAGTCCACACACTTCTGGCAAACTAGAAGTCGTGCATTCTTCTCTTTTTGACTTCTTCTTTGCTTGCGCTACTATAAATGATATAGCGTGAAACTGAAGCAAAATATATTTTTTGACGGCAGTCGTGGTGTAGGGGCAGAAACGTACAACTATAGACATGACAGGTAGTGGATTCGATTCCCACAAGAGGAAATGAAATATTTAATATATTATATTCATTTACTCGCTGTGCGCGGCATTTATATAAAGCGGATATTTTTAAAATTGCGCGGTGCGGTAACACTGCTATATACGGGATATGGCCAACAACAAGAAAAAGAAAAAAACAAGAATTGTTTTTACAAAAAAACTTATAAATTTGTCAAATCATAGAATAAGTATACCTAAATTAATCATTTTATCCATGTTTCATAAAAACAATATTTTCAGGTATCCAGGCGGTTCTATGAAACATTCGAGGTTGTACCACAACATTTGCGCGTTGTTCTTCCACTGGATACCAGCTATACTTATTGACACCTTACTGTTTTGTTTAGGATATAAGCCAGTGTAAGTATTAATTAAAAAAAACAACTTCACGCTGTATCTCCCAAGCCTATTGTTAAGACAGTTTGTTCCCCATTGCACCACTCCGTTGTGGGTTAGATCCCAACTCGGGGGCGTTGTGGGTTAAATCCCAACTACAATCTATTTAAATTAGTTTAATTTCCGAGAGGTTGAGTTCAGCCACTGAACACGCAATGTCTCGAACTCTAAGATATTGGTCAATAAGTCACAATTCATGGCATGATATGTGACTTATTGATCAATGTCTTTAAGTGATAGGAAAACAGAGAGAGAGAGGGGGGGAAAATATTGAGGCTTTAATTAAAAAAGAGGCCAAGGCGCTTGGAAATGTCTAGATACACTACAAGTGCGAAGAAAGAGGTGTAACTAAAATATCTATTATTATTTGAAATAGGCTCTTAGCAATATGAGCGGTTTTTCGCGTAAAAAATATATTAGCTATTTATTATAAGCTAACATACTTTTTTTTACAGATTAATGCGTGTACACCGCCGTATAAGCAAAGGCTTCGACGTATTCGAATATTACACGAACAATCAATGGGATTTCAAATCGGACATCGCTCAAACTGTTAGAAAAAGCTTAAATCCTAGAGAAAGGAGAGACTACAAAGTTGATGCGATTGGTAAATTTTCTTTACAACCTTTACTTCAATATGTTAATCTGTCAAAATTACACATATAATAAAAGTTTCAAACACTTTTAAAGTGTTATTTCACACGTAAAAATAAAAAAATATTATTATAAAAAAAATTAAGTAGCGTGAGATGGGGTCAACCCATTTTAAGCCCTACTAAATGGTCAAGCTACGTGGACGGTTGACATGCAAAGGAGACGGAAAATGTGGGACCCAAATGTAAGAGTTGAGATATGATCTAAAAACATGGTAATTTTTTTCAATTTTAGAATACCAAAAATTAGCTCAGTTGATTTCTGGAAGCAGGGATGAATGAAACGAAAAATTTTAGATTAATAATAGATAATCGGCTATAGTACAACGAAAATAAAAAAAATAATAATTTTAATTAAGTTTAAATATTTTAAAGTACTTATTAGTTCTATATGCATAGTATAAATAAAGAAATCATCAATTGTCTGAAAAAAACAAAAAGAAATCCGTTTGAATCGATTAAAACCAGTTCAGTTCTTAATTCGGTCAATCAATTAAAATCAATCATATTTTAAATGACAGATGCGACAGCTTTTGACATTGACATTGACACCTTCTTCCGTTCGTTTCGATGTTTTTTGAGTGCTTTCCCACTTGTTTGTTATTTTCAACGCCTGCTGTTTTTTTCACGGATTTTTTTCTTAGTAATAACTTAACCTCACTTTTACCAAATCTCTAATAACTCAACTCTCAGATTACCAAAACTAACAGAATTTTCAGGAAGAGAATGTATACAATCATTTCAGTCTCCTTTCCATAAGTTTTCTTAAATAGTATTTTCAAAGTCCCGTCGAAAGCCGAGCCACTTAAAATTTTAGACAGAGATTCATTTTCTATATTTATTTAAAAAAATATTAAATTGATTTTTGTATAGGTTTGGATATATTGAAATACTTCGAGGACTGCATTAAAGCTGCCCGTATATATATTCTGAAGGAGACCGATGACACTTTGCCGGCAGCTAGAAGACATATGCAAATGTAAGCAAATAGTTCAAAATCTTTAAAAAAATTAAAATAAATTTAAAATTGTATAAAAATCATATTATGTTAATGAATTGATTGGATTTTAAATGTGTTAATCAGTAACAGTTAATATCTTTAAGTTATACGTCTTGTCACTTTTAGCTCAACTGTCAAATTTAACTGACATATAATTTTTTTTTCAGTATGTGGTTTGTAGACTTAGCGACCAGATTTATATTTTGGGCTCTCATCTTCTACTGGCTCAGTGGATGGATCTCAGCGTTCTACACTTTTTTAGTTGGTTCGAGTGAAATAACTCATAAACCCATGGTAGAATAAATAATAATAAAAAATCTTTATTTTAGACTTTTGGTTCATATCATTTTTTTAAGAGTATGCGTATTGCATAACTATTGATAACATCTTTTTCTTTTTTTTTCCCTGTTCTTAAATAGTTCCAGTAACTCATCAGGGGAATTTAAACTTTATATGCCATTAAAAGTTTATATGTAAATGTATGTACGGATGTTAAGCGATAATATATAAATATATTTTGATAACTGATAAAATGTAAACCTTTATGTCATGATTATTTTATACTTTTAATGATATATATAATGAAACTTGTTTTACTGTAAAAGGTGCTAGAGGTCGTGGTGCAGCGGTACAGCATTAGGTTGTAAACACGTCTGTTGTCAGTTTGATTCCTATTCAGGGGAATAAATTATTCTATTTTTTAAATAATTAAATGCGAAATCGAGTCTCAATACGCGATGTTTCTAGAATAAGCCGGACAATGTAAAATGGAGTGCCTTAGCATAATGGTCTAGTAGGTTGCGTCCGTTTACCCTGATATATGCGGAATACAGAGTGAACCTAAAAAATCGCAATTATATATTAAGTAGTTAAATAACACTACTCTCTTCACTTTCCGTCTATGATAAAATTTAACTCCTACATAACTTTTTTTAATTTCCTTCTGTATTCTATATATAGCAGGGTAGGCAGACAGACCTTAGGAACCTACTATTAAGACTTTCATTCATTAGACAAATTCTTGCGAGATGGGAATCGAATCCACAACTCTTACAGTCTCACGCTTGTGCCCCTGTACGACGGGCCTCTGTGTGCCTTTAGTTAACTTTATTTTATACATAAACAGTATTATGTGTATGTATGTAAGGAAAACGGAGAATTCACTCTACTTATATTGTATTTTTTTAAATATAAAGAATATTATTTGTAAAGAATATTACTTCCATATATTATGTATAGGTAGCGAGATTCGAATCCGCGCTTCTTGGAGAACGTCCACAGTTTTCTAGTGTGGAATGACATTTAAAAAATGTAAAAGATTGTTGTAGGTGTAATATTTTTACAAACTTTTATAAATTTTCGTAATGGATGTAGCTTTAACTTTTTATATTTTATAATTTTTTAATAAAATATTTTTCTGAACTTTTGTTGTTTTTTAGTGTTCCGTACCCAAAGTGTGAAACGGGACCCAATTACTAAGATTCCGCTGTCTATCCGTCTGTCATCAGGATATATTTCATGAACCATAATTCTTTCAGTTGAAAACTTCAACAGACTATGTATTTTTAAAAAACATAATAAAGCAAACATTTAAGGGGCCTTCCATAAGACAAGCTGATGATTTTTTTGCCGTTGTTATAGGCAGTGTACGGAACTCACCGTGCACGAGTCCTACATGCACTTGGCCGGTTTTTATCAATGGGTCATAATCAGAAAAAGTGTACATTTTGAGTCTTTTCTTGTCCCGCTACTTTGAATACGTTTTAAAAATACAATTTTATAGATAAGTCAAATATTTTGCCATTTTAGATATATTTATTTATTAATTTAAGCATTTTGGTATTATTTTAAGTGTATTATGGCTAAAAATAATATGTTTTGTTAGTTGCAAAAAACCTTTTCAAAATGCTCCCATACAAATTTTCGTGTCCCATTGGTCACTTTATTTTTTGAAAAGTAGTTTGTTACGAATGTTTATGGTTTTATTTGATTAGAGCTATGTTTATATTACTTTACTATATTCATAATATCAAATGGAACTACTTTTATTGATACATCATTTAATAAATAATATATATTAATTAAGTAAATTTGTCCCAAAATATTGTCTTTTCGTTACTCAGGGTTAGTAACATACAATTAAATTATGAACGCAATTACTTTGAATGGTATTTATTATTATTTTCTATTGTGACAACATTATAGCAAAAGTTATTGCTATCGTAGTTACAACCAGTAGTGTTTTCGCAGCAATCGAGAGGTTCAAATGTTTTTGAGTGAATGCGTAAAATTACATCTCAGGGTTATAAACGGGGTTTTATTTTGGTAATTATACTATTATTCCGTTTTCTAGCTTATGTTATTTGCTTCATTTTACAAAATCTCAAGAAATACATTCAGTGTTTGTACATACAGCACGTGGTTTACGAGAAAATATTTAAAATAGTTAGAATTTCTCAGATTTTATTCTCAATTTCGTTACATTTCGTTACGTAACGAAACTGAGGAAATATGAAGCCTAGTTCACAATTACGTTACCAATGTTTTATTATTTATATGTATAATAAAATTGTAACGGACCGGCGTTTGTATAGGGAAGATATGTATATAAGAAAAAAAATATTACTGGCATAAAAAAAAATAGTGGCTTTTTATAACGTAAAGTAACCAAAAATAAAATATACAAGGTGGAAGTGTAAGTACCACTTTAAATGAAACCACAGTTTTAACTACTGTATAAAAGCCTAATATAAATCAGAAAAAAAAAATTCCCAAAAATAAAAAAGTTATTTTTTCAAACAAAATAAATAATAAAATTGTCGTTTTAAAATAAAACGACATTTGTAAGGACGACGCACACACACATAAACCTATCAAAGGAACACCGCCGCACACGCTTCATTCCGAAATCGAGTCCGTAGGTATTGGCGATAAAGTTCAAAGTTGTTTAACCTTTAGTAGTATTTTTGTAGTAGTAAGTGCTTATGTTATTGGGATCTATACGTAATCGCGTCACACGAAATACAGGTATGGATAAAAATCGTGAAATGAAAAACAAATCCTACGTCCAAACTGTTGAGACATCTTGATTAATTTCTTTAGGTATGGGTATGAAATATTTTACCCTATATGATGTTTCCGTAAAAGGAGCGCTGCCTCTTCCACCCTCTATATATTTTTCTGTTTGCTTGTTTGTGTATGTGTTTGTTCACGCTAATCTCAGAAGGTTTAACCGTTTCCATTGTAGTATTTCGACTTCCTTTGGCAAGCTTCAATATTAAGTGTTTGATTTATTTTAACAAATATTTTATTTCAATAAAACAAACAAAATAATTGTTGTTGATCTTTCGGAAAACTATCAGTGTATATCTGAAACTAATGAAAATGTTGTTTATGCGGAAAGCGACAATATCTCTATGTAAATAAAAAAAGTAACTCTGTATCATCTGATAATATAAAAACCCACAAAGTTACTAATTTATCAATTACATTCAGAAAATCAACGATGATTTTAGTTCACCAGGATCTTTCTCATTCCATATTATTAATCCTACCCACGATATATGTTTATTTTACAAAAATAGTAATTCCAGTCATAACGACTCAAATTTTGATATTTTTTAAAGTATACTTAATTTAAACATTAACTTTGTGATCTCTAACTAGAAATATAAGTTTATTACGTTACAAACTAGCATTATTATATTGTTAATACTGTCACTTTGTTATGTTTACTTTTTACATTTATAATCTGTTAAATCAACGATTAAATTTTTAAATTTTTGATTTGTTAAAAAAAAAACAAAATAAAAAAAACTACTTTTATTCATATAACATCCTTGTTTTGTTGTGAATAATGCCTTATGACATCAGTTTCGTAACAAATATTATCAGTATTGTTACTCATCAGTTACGTTACGAATTCGAAAATGTACACTTTTCTGAGTATGACCCCAATAACTTTGAAGCCTATATTTGTGTATACAGTGTCGACAGTGTATAGCGCGATGGTTGTGTGTTCAATTCTCCAAAGTCTCCGCTGTGTATAGTTCGGTTCTGTTGCTCAATAAATACGAGAATTAAGATCGGAATGTCTTGTGACACTAGGTTCCCTCTATGTAGGATAAATGCTGATAGAAAATATATATTGCAGAATTTTTCTTCTAAGAACTTAAGCCCGGTTTCTGCCACCAATGAGAAGTAAACTAATAATGCTTAGGTGGGACGGGCTCTTTTCAAATAAAATAGGTTTATATTTCCAGTACCGAAGAGTTTTGTATTTTGTAGTTAATTCCCTCCGCTCCATCGAACTGAGTGATGAGTCTATTACAATATTGTTGTGTGAGTGAAACACGTAGGTAACCGGGCTTTACTAGAGCTGGGGAACGAAAATTATTTAAACACTAGTGGACCGCTCGCGGCTTCGCCTGCTTGAACTACATGATTATTCATTATCTATTCAATAAACAGAATTGATTGACAATTATAATGACTTCTAATATGATTTTTTATTACTATAACACCATAATCTGTAATTTTCGATTCGATTAGCCAGATCAGAAGAGATCCCATCTCCACAGTATTCGTCTTTATTTCATTCTTCTTCTGTAATACCCACGATTCACTGCAGTATATCAACGTTGATACTGCATTGTGTACGGTGAAACGTGCAGCTGTGCTGACATTTCACCATCTCATCAATGCAGCCATGGCACCGTTAACCCTGTTACGAGCAACAATACGCCTTTCCACCTTCATGTCGTATCATCCATCTCTACTGAACATAGTTCCCAAATATATCACTTCATTTACTTTACACTTTTTCTAATATTTTACTTTGGTTCACTCCTTGGAGACAGCTATTCAAATATAAATGAAACTGCCAAACTGACATGGCGCATCCTTGTTTAACACCCGATTAGATGTCAAACCAGGGCAACATACCAGCTCCTACTCGCACGCTACTTTCCTACTTTCATAGATAACCGTGATCATACCTACAGACTGACATTTTTTTTTGCTTTCTTATTATTTTTTTAAGTGATCTATCCATTTCAGTCAAAAATACTAAATGTACAGACAAAATATTTTTACTGTTTCATTATATGTATTGATAATATACATTTAAATTCCTATATAATTGAGGCCAGTAGTGGCGCGAGGGCACAAAGTGTGACTGTAAACGCGACTGCTTTTGGGTTCGATCCACACTCGAGGAAATTAAATATTTGTTTATATTTTCATTTCTTGGCTCTGGTGTCGAGGGAAACCGCGGCGTCGAATTCCGCCACTCAACACGTAATGCCTCCAGAATTCAGCGGAAAGTGGCGAATGGAGTGTCTTAACATAACTTAGGTTACTTATTAAGAAAACTTTGTTACCTAAGTGTGGAATAATACTTTAAAAATGTTAAAAAAACTTAGCTTCCTTTTGCATACCTTGCTGTATGCAGGATACAGCATGAAGCTGATTTTAATTTAAAATATACATTTTCTTTACAATAGCGTCTACTATGTCATGCCACCGCCACTAGTAAATATCCATAAAAGAAAAATAACACGTTTTTTCGAATAGTAGGGTAATATAAAGGCATTCAGATCCCGATGCACCACTCAATCTTTGAGACAACTCAATGTCGCGCTTGGTCTACTAGAGTGGAGAATTTAAATTAATACACATAAATAATAGGTAATTTCCCCTAGTGGGAATCGAATCCACGATCATTGTGCTTAGTACCAAATGTTTATATTCCATCAATTTATGTAGGTTCCCTCTGCATACCCTGCTATATGCAGGACACAGCATAAAGTTTAAGAAAGGAGCAAAAAAATGAAAAAAGTCTTAAGTTTCATTCTTTGACAGGGTAATATTTTTAAATTATAAAAATAATTTACAAAAACAGTCTTTTTTGTGTTTTTTATTATAAAATGGAAATTTAAATTTACTTCCTTATATACATTTTAGGTAAAAAGAGGTCGATTTTCTAAATCGGATTCCGTGTTTTAGTATGCGATGGTGAACTTCTTGTATATTGAAAAGAAGAACCACGTCATCAGTGATAGCATTATCATTATTGTTATCACGTGGACTGCGAAGCGTCTGTAAAAGAAAAAATATATTTTAAAAATATTGTAATATAGCCTATTTGTTGAACTTACAATTACATTTTTTTTCTGCTTCACGTTGTATTCCGCATGTAGAAAGTTAGGCCGAGAGAACCTAGTGCTAAAGCACTCCTCCACTCCCAGTTCTTTACTTTCCTCCGAATTGTCGAGGCATTGCGTGTTGAGTGGCGGAACTTAACGCCGAGCTTTGACGTTGATAACAGAGCGAAGAAATGAAAATATTAATAAATAATAATCCACTCCCCCAAGTGGGAATCGAACCCGCAATCGATGTAATACAGTCAACACGCTTGTACCCGCGACTACGTTACGCCCACTATCTACGCCTATGTGCACTACACACTACTCTACTAGTAATATATTTAAATAAGATTTTAACTACGGCATAGATACCAATAATGTACACACATACTACTACAAAAATACTACTAAAGGTTGATCAACTTTGAACTTTGCCGCCAATACCTACGACTCCATTTCGGAATAAGGCGTATGCGGCGGTTTCCCTTTGATAGGTTTTATATTAAAACAATAATTTTATTATTTATTTCGTTTGAAAAAATCACTTTTTCATTTTTAAGAATATACTTGTTGTTAAATGTATTATATTTTTACAGAATAGTTAAAACTGGTTTCATTTAAAGTGATGCTGACTCTTTTAACCGGTATATGGGGCTCGTATTTGGTTTCTTACGGACTGCCGACCTTTAGTAAATAGCCCCGAAGTATCATAGAACATACAGCCTTCCCTGAAAAATGGACTAAGCAACACCAAATACTTACATTTTAAGCAATTTTCTAGCTCTAGGTAAGGTTGATTCGTCTTCCTTAACAATATATTTCCTGGTGCCCAATATATAATCCCTCAAATATGCATTAGGGTTTAATTGCGATAAATCTGTATAGAATATCTCGTTTTCATCTTTATTTATTCTGTTTTTTAGTGCGAGAAAGTTTCTATTTCTGAAATGCCATTGCTTGGTAGTGTAGAATTGGAGTACTTTCATGCCGTGGCTGATACGTTTGTATACGTTGACCATACTGAGAATAAAAAGACAAATGTATTTATATTAGATGAAACACTAAAATCTAATTAATCGGGTAGACTGGACTGAACTGGATTGAATAGTGCAGAGAAGATACTGCATAGTGCCCAAAATGTCAGGTTTCCAAAAATGTATGTAAAAACATTATGGAGTCGACTCCCACTCGGCGGAATAAAACATTTAATATTTTCATTTTCTCGGTCTGGTAACAAGCTAAAGTAAATTTTGTTACGTTAATAATATTTTTTAACTTTACGTATAATACTGCATATAGCAGGGTAGGCCGAGGGAACCTAGTTTTAAGACACTCCGGTCCCATAATATTTTCTCAATTTTTGATTCATAGAAATCAACGTCGTGCTTTTGGCTTTGATTTGACTTTAACAAAATTGATTGATTTATAATTGTTAATCTTTCAAGAAATACTTACAATGTCTTCCTTCCCAATAAAAACAGGAGCATATCTATCAAATAAGCCGGTATCATATGTGTTAAGAGTACCATTATATAATGGTATAGGCGATTAGACTTGATATTACCATCGGGATACCACAGAGCCACTGTGTACGGATATTTCAGTACCCAGCGTTTACCTGAAGATTGAAAGGGATACATAAATATATAAAAAATAACTATTTAACACTGTATCTTCGTCGCGTGTACTACATACATATGCAGAGGGGGTGTTAAGACACTGCGTTCTTCATTTTCCGTAAAATATTTGAGTTATTGAGTAGTGAAACTCAACGCCGCGATTTATATTCTAACAAAGTGGGAAAATGAAAATAGTTAATCCGCTTTTAAATGTTTTTTTTATGCTTTAGGGAAAACATTGGAATTTTTTAAGGTTATAAGAATATTTAAAATTTATCTATATGGTCACATGAGTCTAACGATTGATAATGTTACGTGATAACGTCTTATCATTGATGAAAAAATTGCAATATTTCGAATTGAATTAAATTATTATCACTAATCGCTATAAAAGAGGGAGGGGAGTGTAATATTGTAAGAGAATGGCTTACTATATATGATTGAACGGGCCCATAGATAATTACAATGTGCTATTTAATTGTAAATAACAAAGATAGATGCGTCACAAGCGGAATGCTTAGGCCAAAAAATTAGGTTATTCTTCGTTCTCGCTTGCACGCTCGGCTCAAACGGAACGTGACAATGTGTCATGTTTCCTTCTCGTGCGCTATCACGTAAAAATGTAAAGCTTTCCTCTTTTATAATATAAATGTTAAAGTACAAAAAAAAGAACTGACCTAGTTCAATAATTTCTCCCCAGGTTACCCTCTTCACTCCTGACAGCGTTATATTGTAGATCGGCATTTGCTTTGGTCTGAAATAAATAAATGTGAGTGTGTCTTTAGATAATAAACACCTTAAAATACACTACAAGATGAAACTTGTGTGTCTATAAATGACTTAAAGAAATCTGGTCACGCTACTTAGTTCATACATATTTATTGCTTTAAATATTTTTACGTGAGTTTGTTATCCCTAACCGTAATCGAAAATATCCAATAACCAAAATAAAAAAAAAACAATGTGTAACAATAACCGAATCAGGTACAAATTTTGGATAATTTTACCCTGTTGTGTGCGGGGTACAGCGTGAAGCTGTATAAAAGTTTTAACGCAGCAGGATTTGAACCCGCGCCTTTTCGAAAAAGTCCGAGTTGGACGTTTACTAAAAAGTTTTTTTTCCTGAATAAAATTTTAAAATTATTGAAAATATCCTTTTTGTTTGTTTTCAAAAATAAACTTTCTAGACATTATATTTTACAAATCAAGCCCTTTTATTTGATATCTATGTTTTGTGGGTTGTGCAAAAATTTATAATCCACCAATTCAGTGCTGAGGTCATCTTGAATTAAGAACAACATTAATTATATGTAAATTTCATTGCCATCAGACCTATATTAAATAAAATCAAAAATCAGCTTCACGCTGTGTCCCGCACACAACAGGGTAGGCAGAGGGAACCTAGTGTTAGAACACTCCCGTTCCCCACTTTCTGCCGAATTCTGGAGGCATTGCGTGTTGAGTGGCAGAACTCAACGCCGCGCTTAACTTCGACACCAGAGCCAAGAAATGGAAGTATAAATTTAAGTAAATATTTCATATCCTCCAGTGGGGATCGAACCCACAACCAGTCGGTTTTACAGTCACACCTCGTGCCGCTGCGCCACGACCGGCCTCAAGACCTATAGTCGTGATTCAAATTTGAGTTATATCAAAAACTAGGTCAAATTGAGCTTGCAAGATTCCATTTACACTAATAAAGAATTAAATTATTCGTTAATTGCGGACAATTTCCTATTACTTAATTCGACATTATTCTTATTTTTATATCGGATTCGATTATACAGTAACAGAGAATTTTTATTTAAAATATCTGATAATATCAGGCATGTTGTGGATACGGAATCCACAAACCTACAACCGTCGCGTTTATCATTACGGCGTAAATCCGCCGGCACGGCGTAAATGTATAGTATTTTTATTAACTATATTGTATTTTTATTTAAAGCTTACTTATCAATGGCTGTCAAATAAGCAATCAATATGCATCCGTTGACCACCACATCTACAGGAACAGCGTCTGCAGTGTAAGATGGATTACAGAGCATAGAACGTAGGACACCTGAAAAGAAAATAATAACTATAGTAAATATAGGTAAGGTTCTGATTTTTAAAAGAGATGAAGAAAAGACGGAATGCAAAGTCAGTGTAAATGGTGAGATATTAGAACAAGTAAATGAAGAGGTGTATTTAGAAAGTATGTTCAGTAGAGATGGAAGATACGAATTAGATGTGGAAAGGTCTTAGCTGCATTGATGAGACGGTGAAACGTCAGCACAGCTGGGCGTTTGGGCGTACACAATGCAATGTTGGTACCGACGCAGTTATTCGGCAGCAAAACGTGGGTATTACAGAAGAAGAATGAAAGAAAGATGGATACCGTGGAGATGCGATCGATGCGATTCGATACTAATCTTTATACTTAATATAATAAGGAGTTTGTTTGTATGAACCCGCTAATCTCAGGAAATACTGGTTCACATTAAAAAAACTCTTAATGTATTATTTTTTTTTTAGTCCATTTTTTATGACTATAGGTTATATTATTCTACATCAGGATCGTTTCAATGTAACCCACATATATAGTATTTACCTTTTCCACTAGCAGTTAACAGACCTGTAGGCCCATTTAGATTGTCCACCCATCCTGGCATTGGCTCCTTCCAAGACGCAGTTACTGTAAATTCAAAGGACGTAATCAAAAAATAGTTCAAGATCTTTTCTCTGATTTTTTTTTGGAATATTATAATATTCTTGGTAAGAAAAATAACTCAGAAGTAAATAAATATCGTCGGCTTAGAGTGTAATGCTGCTGAACCCCTTTTTTTGTCAACCCCGTATTTAAATTTTGCAAGATTTTCTTGTGAATACCTAAATGGTTACAGAATAGATCCCGAATGATAATCTAAATATATAACTATTGCGCTTTTTTGTTCTTTTTAGTTTTATGCAATTGGACTTTTGTTTGACTAATATTTTTTTATTTCACAGAAAACTCATGAAACGAACCTAACAATCATTTTTGAATACCTTTTCAAAGATAACCTACTAGATATAGTTCGTCTATATTTTTTTTTAATTGGTGCTGTGATGAGTTTTTATTACTCACAGAACTCAACACTTCGCCATGTTGATCAAAAAGGCGAAAGTTTTTACCTTTGTTGTCAAGTCTGCCGATATATATTCAAATTAATTACCAATTGAAGGTCGTCCAATAGCGATCGGCAATTTGGGGCTGTATTCAGCTACTAAATCTTCAGTTATCGCCTTTGTGTAAGAATAGGTGTTTGGCTCTGAAGAAATTAACCTGTAAGATTACAAAGTAGTTAATATATATATATATAAAAAACTCCGTAAAAAAAAATAAAAACACTTTTTAGGTCCACCCTCCTATCAGCCCTTCGTCAAATATCAACTCACAGTTCAGTGTATTTAATCCATAGGTTATGAGAAGATGAAATGTTTCAAATGAAACTCTTTAACCGAATTTATAACATATCTTGATATTTGGATTTCCTTTGTTTTTCTAGCTTCTCACCCTATCCGGCTTATAGCAGTTTGGGTCGCGCTTTGTCTTGTATCCAGAGCAAGATAATGAAAATAATTTATTTTCTTCCACTTCCAGTGGCAACCCACAACCGTCGCATTTACGCCACAACGGCCTCAGCGTTGACCTTACGTTAATATGACCACGTACTTTAATTCCTAAGCGAGAACCTATATTACGCTATAGCTTAAAATAAATTTCTAACTGCCTGGTCTCTTCTACCTTATCAAATATTTTAATATACATTAGAAATTGATGAGTGAATTTCTTGTATGACATTATAAAATCATTACAATTTCTCCCAAATCAATAAGATTAAGAAACTCGCAGAATAAAAAAAGCCACAGACTATAAAAATCTGTGGGATATATAAAAGATAAAAATACCTGGGCTCCAAAAAATCAAGGGTTTCATCGTCCATCCATTCCACTAATTCCATAATCTTGTTAGGGTCGTGGACTGGAGGATAAAGGGACTCATCTAGGATTGGCAAATCGCATCGACAGTATGCTGTTGAAAGGTGTAGGAATGCCTGTAATTATACAAAAATATATATAATATACAGAAAAACTTAAAATCGGTTTTCTTAAGGAATTTGTGATTTTTTGAAAAAAAAAATTTTTTTTGAACAAAATTGGTAAATACCCCGACTTTTGGGGTCTGCGAAAATCGAAGAAATAATCGATTTTTTTTAATTTTAGCAAATAATTTCAGACACTGTAGCGAAAAAAAAATAACTGGTGATGTTTTTTCAGAAGTAATTTTAAAAACTACTAGTATTTATGTATAATAATTCTTCAAAAATACATTATTCTAGCTAAATAACAACAAGTTAAAAAAAGTATACTTGAATCCAGAAACACAAACCTTTAAATCAATGTCTTAAGAATTTTTAAAATTGTTTGTATCTTCGACCAGTCAACTATAGTCAAACAATGTCTGTAGGGTACAAATATTCTGATATTGTAAAGCTATTCTAGTATAGTGTACGTGGGTTCTGGAAATTGTTACTCTAACAGTTTTACTGTGCGTGGGGATGTCATGTGGGTGTCATTAGATAGGTCTTTCTAAACAGTATGGAGTCCTATCCTTAAAAGTCCTTTAACTTTTGAACTATAGGGAGAAAAATGTAAGACTATTGCCATTACAGAAGTTAATGAAAATTTTAAATGATAATAATTGGCTTGAACAAAATGGATTCCGTTGTTTAAAAAATATAGAATAGCTTCGATGAAAATGTTTGACCGTCGAATTGAGGACCTGCGCCTTTTTGAAGTCGGTTAAATATAGTATAGAATTATACAATAATGATTATTTTAATATATTAATTTTTTATTTGCTGATACGGAATTCCTCATAAGCGAATCTGACTCGGTCGGCCCCTTGGCCGTGTTATTTTATAATAAACTAGTCATCGCAAGTTGCAACATTTTGAACTGGCGCAACGTTGTTGGCGTGAACTTTAAAATCATAAACTGCAAAGTCACTTTTTTCTGTTCCCGTAGGAATTTCGAGCTTCTACTTCAATTTACTCCCTAACCTACCTAAATGCCAGATTTAAATTTTTTGCGTCCAGTAGTTTGTCTGTGCGGTGTATGTATTTCACTCAGAATCGAAAGACATTTATACAAATATACAGGATGCTTTAATTTTTTTTTATGGACAAGACAAGGCAAACGAGCGTGCGGGTCACCTGATGGTAAGTGATCACCGCCGCCCACGACCCCGTGCAACACCAGAGAAGCTACAGGTGCGTTGCCTGCCTGTAAGGCGGTGGTTTAATAATTTTATTTTTTAAAATCATACCGCTTCATTGTTAAGGTACCTTCCAAATTTAAACCATATAGTGTCCACAGTCTCTGGGTTCTCTTTTTTCCATTTGGCTTCCCCCCCCCCATTTCGGTTCCCCTAAAAATATGTTTTAGTATTTACCTCTAGATTTTCCATTGTTTCAGCTAATTTCAGAACTCTTTCAGTTCCAACGGTGTTTATGTGAACAGCAATTTTCAGTTTTTGGTCAAATCTGAAAAATATACCAAAAAACATCTTCAATAATGATCGGCTGAAGAGCTTACGCGTCAAATCGCAACATTCCTACGCTAATCTTTGATTAACAATAAATAAAGCCAAAAAATAAATTAATGTAAATAGATATAGTATGCATGCTAATATATTTATGTTTGCATATCACTATGTACGTGAATATTTAATTACAGTTAACGCTCTTGGAAAGTGTCAGCGTAGAATGTCAAAAGAACAAATGATAAATAAAAAAATAAAAAACATATTAAAATTAGAGACCAGTCGTGGAGCAGCGGCACAAAGTGTGACTGTAAAATCGACTGGTTGTGGGTTCGACCTCCACTCGAGGAGATAAAATATTTACTTAAATGTATATTTTCATTTCTTCGCTCTGGTGTAGTGTCAAAGCGCGGCGTTGAGTTCCGCCACTCAATGCCTCCAGAACTCGCCGGAAAGTTGAGTACGGTGTGTCTAAACACTAGGTTCCCTCGCCTCCCCTGTTGTGTGCGGGATACAGCGTGAAGATCCCAATAACGTAAACACTTACTACTACAAAAATACTACTAAGGGTTAAACAAATTTGAACTTTATCGCCAATACCTACGACTCGATTTCGAAATGAGGCGTGCGCGGCGGTGTTCCTTTGATAGGTTTATGTGTGCGTGCGCCGTCCTTACAAATGGCGGTTTATTTTAAAACGACAATTTTATTATTTATTTTGTTTGAAAAAATAACTTTTTCATTTTTGGGAATTTATTTTTTCTTGATTTATATTAGGCTTTTATAGAGTAGTTAAAACTATGTTGTGTGCGGGATACAGCGTGAAGATCCCAATAACGTAAACACTTACTACTACAAAAATACTACTAAGGGTTAAACAAATTTGAACTTTATCGCCAATACCTACGACTC
The DNA here is from genome assembly GCA_021202915.1 of Heliconius himera. Lineage (NCBI taxonomy): Eukaryota > Metazoa > Arthropoda > Insecta > Lepidoptera > Nymphalidae > Heliconius > Heliconius himera. Next base: position 2,163,089 of record JAJHJA010000077.1, on the reverse strand, counting down.
GATTTCGAAATGAGGCGTGCGCGGCGGTGTTCCTTTGATAGGTTTATGTGTGCGTGCGCCGTCCTTACAAATGGCGGTTTATTTTAAAACGACAATTTTATTATTTATTTTGTTTGAAAAAATAACTTTTTCATTTTTGGGAATTTATTTTTTTCTGATTTATATTAGGCTTTTATAGAGTAGTTAAAATTATGGTTTCATTTAATGTGGTGCTTACACTTCCATCCTGTATATAGGACCCAGATATCTTTAAAGGAGATCATTTGTAATAGGAAAAATAAAAAAATATGAAGAGTATGTAGAATGTTGCGGACACCAAATAGTAACATAAATAATAAGTATAAATTACCTTACACAGGCAGCGCTATGAAACACAATATTGCAATTTTTTTGTAGTTCTTGTCGATCATCATTGGTTATACCCAATTCCTCTTCTAATATGTCTCCAGAAACAAGTTTAATTTTGTCAAAAGCTTCCGGCTGCTTTTCACGTAGGTGGTCGAAGATCTGTAGAATATAAGGTTTAATTTTATTGGATATTTAATATATTTTTAGCTTCACGCTGTATCCCGCACATAGCAGGATTTCCCGTTTGCTACCAAATTCTCGAGATATTGCGTATTCAGACGTAAAACCGCTCTCACCATCGCTCTTTATCTTGTTATCAAGACGAGGAAAAAAAATCTTTCGGCCTTGTCAAGTGGAAGTCAAACCCACAATCGCCTTGTTTGTAGTTTGATACGATGCGCCACAATCCTTACTACATTTCTTGTAATTTAAAAGACACAGCTGTTATTGATTAATTTGCCATTTTAAACAATTGATTTTTTTAATATTATTGTTACAGAATTAACATTAAAAAATAACCTTAGTGTTGCTAATCGGCTATATTCTACACTAGCGGCCCGCTCACGGCTTCGCTCGCTTAAAATACATGATTGTTGATTTAATAAGCAGAATTGATTGACAACTCTAATATGATTTTTTTATTACTTTAATCTGTAATATTCTAATATGTTTTTTACAACATTATCGTAACTTCTATAAGAATTTTTGATTGTTTCGAACTAAAAAATATGACCAATGTTGATATTTGATATTCATAAAATATACATAAAGCGAATTATTTATTATATGTATATATTTTTGTAACACTACGTTCTTTTTACCTATGTTATGTTTTTAAAGCTCTGTTAAATGTGCTGATGTCACTTAATAATTAAATGTACTGCTTCAGAAACAGCTATAAATGTTAAATTATTGATTTGGGTAATGATTCATAATATTCTTTGTAAAATAACAGTAATGTTTGCATATTAACTCCTGTACAGTTTTTAAATTAGTTACACATATTATTAGCGTACGTAAATGTACAATTGGTAAATATTACAGAGTACACATAGAAAGGATGTTTTTAGGCATTTTTATATAGATTTATTTCAAACGAACGAACGAACCAAAAAATCTATGTATTATTTTTTATATCTCTTTGAAGATCAAATCGTTCTTTATCTCTGTGTTGAATTAATTACGATTTCAACTGTTATGATTTATGAAGGTAATCTCCACTAACAATTCAATTTTGTTTACTTTATTGTATGAAATATTGTATAATAGTGCTTCAAAAATATATATTTTTATCAACAGTCATATAATCAAGACGTTTCGAATGTCATTCTTTAGCCAGGAATCTTATCAGCGCGATTGCTACATTGCTATTGCGAACGTTAGTTCGCAGGCAAACTAATGTCTTGAGTTCATTCAAATGACGATAACTTTTTTTTAATAAACCGATTTTGATGAACTAAACTTTAGTAGTTAAGTTGAGTTAAAACAAAGCAATTGGTGAAATTTTCAAGTAAATCGGTTCAGTACTTTCAGAGAAAAATGCGGACATAAATATATCGACAGACAAACAGACAGACAAGAAATTCAAAAATAATATTTTTGCTTTCTATTATTCTTTTTAAGTGTCCCTCTATCCATTTCAGTCAAAATTACTAAATGTACAGACAAAATATTTTTACTGTCTTATTATATATAGAGATATGAATAGATGGTACAAACACACAATCATTTATTTTCTAATCTGAAGTACTTTTGTGTTCTAATAAAATACCTACTTATATTAAGGACAGTTAAAGTCTTAGCCGATTTCATAAAAATGTTAATGTACAGCAATTTTATTCGAACAAAATATTTCATTCATATCGATCAATATCAGTTCAATATATGATTAAAATAAAATATACACTAAATGTTATAGACAGAGAGACGGTAAAACTATTTTAGGGAATATGGATCTTAGGTGGCGGTAGCTTTGGCAGTTATTAGGTAACTTAGATGTAAAAAATAGTACCTAAATTATAAAGCTCAATTCTTTAATATTTTTGTGGCAATTATATTAGAAATGACGTCGTCCATTGCCAGACAGAGACGACGAAGACTTAGCATGGTTTTAACTCCCTGCCAGACGTCCCCAAAACATATGAGTAGCAAATAACATTGTTTATACATTAGTAAATTAAAATTATATATTATTCTTATTATAAACTAGCGGATCCGCGCGGCTTCACCCTCTTTAACTACACGAATAATTATTAAATATATATATGAAATTATTTTCAGTTGGACTTGACAACCTTCAGAAATAAACATACTATTATATATCATTGCGGATTATTTTAAAGATATTTTAAAAACATTGTCTATGTTTTAGTAGAACACAGGTTTTATGTGTCTCATAAGGTTAAGCTCACACTATGCACAGGTTCAGAAAGCATTTTGGGTGACCTTTCCTTAAAACAAAGAAATACCTTATTGTTTAGATACGGTTGCTTAGCAACGGTTGTAATTAGCATGTCAGACAATAAATTGCATATCAAATAGAAAGATATTTAAATATATGTTGAGAATACTACAAATATGACAAAAAAGTTGCCTATGACCATCCCAAGACCCTCAAGTATCTCTATAGGAAATTTTATCTCATTTAGAATTTGGCCGTGATTGTGTCACAGACCGACAGAGTTACTTTCGAATTTATAATATAAGTATGGATTGATCTTGTCAGTCACTTCATGTAATTTTAGTTTATTACTTTCGAACGCGCTTCTAATTTATAAGAGTTTAGAGAATTCATAACTGCCAAAGTAACCACAACTCAAGATCCATACTTCCTAATCGTACCATACAATACAATATCCATTACTCCCTACACCAATGTAGGGTGTATGCGCAAAGAAACTTTCAGACTTTATAAAATAACTAAGGTCTGCCTTGCTTTGGCTCTGGGGCCATTGAGGATTTACTAATATATAATAGTGAACATAGTACTAACTCTCAAGATTAGCGGTTAGCGTGCATAGTAAGAGAGACGGCCGAAACAGATAAACATGAAAAAAAGTTATTGTTGATTCAATTTCATTGATAAATATCCCATGCGAGAACCTCCGTTCTCCGAATTCCACTCGGATTGGAGATATTGCGTGTTGAGTGACGGAACTAAACGCCGCGTCTTATCATCTTGCCTCGGTAGGGAAATGAACAGCTTACAGTCAATTGCTGTACCACGGAGGCCTCCAATTTATTTATATAAATCCTTTTTTGCACACAGTATAAAAGGCCTTCTCTACCAAATGGTCTTGCCCTGTGGGGTATAAATGTGTAAGTAAGAAAAGGAAGAAAGTGTTAAGACACTTCCGGTCTCACTTTCTGCCGAAATCAACGCCGCGCGTTGGAAAAGACAGGAAGTGAAAATATTTAATATTTAATTTCGGAAATGTGGGAATCAAACCCACAACCTGTCGCGCTTATAGTCGCACGCCTGTGCACCTGCGCCACGACATGCTGCAACTATGAACCAATCAGTCAATGAAATAGTTCTACGTCCATAAACTGTGAAATAAATAAAAAAACATTACAAATCGAAGTTTATAGAAATTATTTTATTTACTATGTTACTGCAAAGGTCCCTGATTCTCTCTTGACCGGACACTCCCTTCTTCTTTCTCATCAACAGGTATACCGTTTTGACTCCAGGACAGGATCTCAGTAGCTTTTCGACTAAGGTCTGTGAAACATAAACATGATATTTATTGTTCCAATGAAAAATAATGAGAATATATTACTAATTATTAAATTAATGAATATATCTTGTTAGATGCACAGTTTTGAGGCTGGGAGAACGTAGAGAGAACCAAGAGTTAAAACTCCGTTTTCCAATTCTTTTTGCTGAAAAATTCCACTGCTTCTTGCTGAAATTATTTTGAAATATCGAGGCCGGTCGTGGCGCAGTGGCACGAGGTGTGACTGCAAAACCGACTGGTTGTGGGTTCGATCCCCACTCGAGGAGATGAAATATTTACTTAAATTTATATTTCCATTTCTTCGCTCTGGTGTCGAGGTTAAGCGCGGCGTTGAGTTCTGCCACTCAACACGCAATGCCTCCAGAATTCGGCAGAAAGTGGGGAACGGAGTGTCTTAACACTAGGTTCCCTCTGCCTACCCTGCTGTGTGCGGGATACAGCGTGAAGCTAATTTAATTTAATTTTTATTTATTTCTTGCTGAAAAAGTCAACGTCTCGCTTCTTCTACTAGAGAGGGCCAATAAAAATAAGATAAATACAATCATTCCTCTGAGTAGGAATTGAACCCACAATCATCATTTACAGACAAAGTCACTATTCTATGACTAACTGGTGAGACAGATCGTATGCCATCTAGATATATTTTTTAAAAACGTATGAAAAATTATTAAAACTTTAACGTAGCTCTCTAACTGCTAAGCCATACATTCTTATCAAGCTACGTCAAAATTATTATATGCTTATTACAACTGAATTATTTTGCTAAAATCTCTCTGTAGGGAGATTTTTACATTTTTTTTTATAACTATCGTTTGAGAAGGGATGAATACTTTAAAAATATCTAAAATCCTGTCTAGATATTTGCTAGCCTGATAAGATAGATACCTTTCCAACGAATCCAGTAGCACCTGTTATCAAAACAGATTTCCCCGCGTAGTATTCCGTGACGGAGGGCTGCATTTTGAACTGAAATTAACCAAACAATAATAATAAATCTATACTACCAATGTATAGTAACGTCTTGCCACTTCCTGTCAAACTTTGGAGGTATTGGGTGTTGAGTGGCAACGCACTTTGCCTCGTGACCAGAGCGAGGAAATAAAAATATTGAATATTTTATTTCCTCGAATGGGAATTGAACCTACAATCGTCGCGTTTACAGTCATATGCTTATACTTCTGTGCCACGAACACCTCAGTTAGAATATTAAAAACATTGTCCCATATCAAATTTACATAAAAATCAAATTATTACATAATTATTACATAAAAATCAAATTGCAAGAGACTACTGAAGAAAAGTTTCCAAGCTATATATATTCATGATACAATTAAATTTACAATATTACAAGAAAATAATTTTGACTCACAGTTTCCAAATAAAACTTCTCATAAAATTGCAACACGCAATATGAAAAACAAAATAAATTAGTTTCATTATCGGCTAATAACAAATATGGACAGCGCACCAGAGCATACATGGTTCCTTACCTAATAAATAACTTAAAAAAATAAAATAAATCAGCTTCACGCTGTATCCCGCACCCAGCAGGGTAGGCAGAGGGAACCTAGTGTTAATACACTCCGTTCCCCATTTTCTGCCGAATTCTGGAGGCATTGCGCGATGAGTGGCAGAACTCAACGCCGCGCTTAACCTCGACACCAGAGCGAAGAAATGGAAATATAAATTTAAGTAAATATTTCATCTCCTCGAGTGCAGATTGAACCCACAACCAGTCGGTTTTACAGTCACACCTCGTGCCGCTAAAATACATAATTAATATATAATACGAATTATAGTACTCCAGACAAATCGTCGTGGTTTTTTGTAGTGCCTTGTCATTTTATAATTATATTTATATTTGTATTAATCTGGGAACCTAGAGTATAGTACTTTGTTCCCGAAGGGAACCAAATCAACAAAATTCTATTTCTAGAAAATACGCAAAAAATGTAGTAATACACATTAGCATCTATAATTTAAACGTCGGTGTTTGTTAAATGGTACAGGAAAAAAAATATATCGACACATTTCAATTACATATCAGCGTAATCGCTTTCAATCACCGTGACGATCCAATTTTTCGCAATACTTCAAATATTTCATACGTCCGTTTGTTTGATTTTTTTGTAAGCAAAGTTCGGAGGTTATGGTTGAGTGTGAACTTACAGTCTTAACCATTTTTGTTTTTATACTTTTTAGTAAACATATGAAAGGGAAGAGGTAACGGGAATAGAATCAGTTTTTTTTTTTATTTTAAACCTCTTTGCACATGTGGTTTAGTATAGCGCGTAAACGGTTTCCACGAGGCGCCGATAGAATTTTTTATAAGTTTTATATAAAGAATATTTTCCTTCATATTCAAAAATGTATCCACATTCAAAAATGTAAAAATTTGAAAAATAATCTTTTTTTTAGTGATTTTTTTAGTTTTTTTCACAAAATAGGGTAAAGAGCCTGTGAGTAGGACCAAAACTCTTCGTACTTAAATTCATCACAGCACAGCACAGCATCCGACTGTAAAGCCGACGGTGTGGTTATGGACAGATATTAGACACTAAGTTTTAAGACACTCTGTTTCCCAATTTGCAAAAAAATAATAATTTATTAGCGAAAATAATCAAAAAAAACATTAGCGGGAATTCAACTCACAACCAACCGTGTTTACAGCTAAACGCGGTTCTAGCGCGACAGACAGTAGCTCCGATTATTATCGATGACGATAAATCAATTAAAGTGAAATCGATAGCTTCTTGCTCAAATATGTTATTATTACTTTTTGTTTATTTAATGATACTTTATGGTACATACACATATACATAAAGTATATATGTAATTTTCATTAAATTTTAATATATATTTAAAAAAAATGTAATAACAGACAATTGACAAGTCATGATTAAATAAATTAGGTTTTAAAGGTTATCCATACGTTTGGATACATTAAAATAATACAGCTGTATAAGTGATTTAATACGACAAATTTTGGCACCGTTTTGGCGCAATGGTACAGCTTTGTAAGACGCGACGTTTGTGGATAAATTAAATATGCTAATTGTTTAAAATTACCAAATAATAGACAATCGACGTATTAAAATTTACATTTCCAATTTAAAGTTTTTTTTTTAATTGTAATAAGGCCAAATTATACGCAGCAAATGACGTCAGTGTGGTGACGGCGATTATTGTCAAAATGCAGTTGGCCGTTTTTTTTTCATAACTGAGTGACTGACAGACAGACTAGATGCCTTGGATCTAATAGGAAAGAAATATAAAAATTTAAAATAAAGCAAATTGCGATGTTGAGTTCCGCCTTACAAGAAAATAGAACATAATATGGTACGCATAATTTGAGTAAAAAATATTTATAAATTGGAATAACACATTATTGCTATATGAAATAAAAAAATATAACTTTAAACTATATACTATAGCTAGCTGTTAATATCAATAGTATAAAGATAGTATAAGGTTGAAAATTTTAAACTTACCTTTATAGAAAAGATATGTTCAAAGTTACTTATATACCGGAATTCATAGATACGACTAGTATATATGAATTCCGGTATATATTATATTAAGATATTCGAATAATCGTGTATAATATTTAGAATTATCTATACATTTTTGGTCACAGGTAGACTGAGGTGGCATTCTGTCAGTTGACAAAATTATTATATCAAACTACCGCCAACGATTTCTTAAATTGAGAACTTCGACATAACTTGATAAGAACGTACGGTTTAGTGCTCAGAGCGCTAGAACGATTTCCAAGAGGCGGGTTCAAATCCTGCTACGTTCAAATTTTTATACGTTTTCTAAATAAGTAAAAAATAAGTAGTTACATGAAAATAACATAATTTATGAATGTATTGTGGCCATTCGTGGCGCAGGGTCAAGCAGGCGACTGCGAATTCGGCAGAAAGCGGGTAACGGAAGTGCCATAATGGGAACGGAGTGTCTTAGCACTAGGTTCCCAGGTTCTTACTGCCTGCCCTACTAAGATCAGGATACAGTGTGAGGCTAGAAAAAGATAAGTAGCTATAATATGAAAATAACAGAGTAGGTACATGAATGTGTATTTGAGCTATTCCAATTTTTACTTAATTACTTAAATATATACAAGATGGGTCGGTAACAGTAACTCCGACGAATTTATAAAATTATTTCCACAGCTTTAAATAACTCTCATATTTTTCAATTTGAACTTAAATACGCGCGTTCAACTAAACAAATACATATTAGTGCAGATTACATATATTTATATTGTCAGGCAAGGCAAGACACAGCGTTGAGTTCCGCTGCTCAACAAGCGATGTCTCTATACGCGATATGTCTATTAGAGCGAGGAAATTAAAATATTTATAATTATGATCAATCCCCCAAGCGGGATATATCATATAATATTATAATAATGCTTCAGTAAAATTATCAGAATTGCCTACATTTTTTTATCAATCATTGACCCGTTGTTCATATAATATACTTTTATAAGTATTTAACTTGCATGTTTTCATGTTTTGCATATTATTTCAAATTAGATAGAGAGCGAAGAGAGGCTACCGTGACGCAGTAGTTGTAGGTTCGATTTTCATGAAGAAGAAAACATATTTTTTATTTCTCCGTTTTGTTGAGGCCGTCGTGGCGCAGGGGCACAAGCGTGCGTGGATTCACATTCAGTTCTGGTAGCGAGACAAGAAGTGGTGTTGAGTTCCGCCACTCAACACGCAATGCTTTAAAAAATTCAGCGTAAAGTGGGAAACGGAAGTTTTTAATGGGGAACGGAGTGTCGCAACACTAAATTCCCCTTACCTCTGTGCTATGTGCGGAAAGCGTGAAGCTTGTAAGACAAAGTGAGACGTTGAGTTCCACTACTTACACGCAGTCTCGAATTAGAGCGGTGCGTGGGGAACGGAATATCTTAGCCCTAGGTTCCATGTGACTACCCTGCTATATACGTGAATCTGCTAAAATATCTCAATTGGCTGGTGTTTATAAATATTTCCGAACTGATGCTCCGTTTAAAATTTGTTGATTGTTATGCGGGGTTATAATAGGGTAGGCAGAGGGAACCTAGTGATAAGACACAAAGGCACTTTACGCTTAATTTTAGGGGGACTTTGCACGTTAAAAATATATGGAGCATAACGGTAAGCTTTGTTATGATATCAGAACGGAGAAATATAAATACAAAAGACAATATAAATACAGAAATATAAAAGACGTTGTACCACTCGGCTACAACGGCCTTCTATATTATATATTACCCTAAAAAATATAGTAAAAAATTAGAACCAACGGCTGTTGACATAGAAAGGTAAGTAATACCGTATAATAATTTTTAAGTATCTTTAGTATTGTATAACGTTTAGTTAATTGCAAACTATTACGATGAAAACTAGATATTATATAAAGGAACTTGCCTTTAACGATTATAATGTACGTGGTATTGATGTAATGTTGGTGATAAGTAATGAATTCGATTCCAGGTTAATGACTTTTGTATAAAATGTAAAAATTGTTGTCATTATAGTGAATATTATATAGATTATTAAAGTTATACATATTTATACAGTTTCCCTCTGTATTCCGTATATGTACTATATAGGTACAGGAAACCTAGTATTTTTAGACATTGTGTTGAGTGCCCAAATCCATTGCCGCGCTTTGTCTTGTTACCAGAGTGAAGAAATCCCCAAGGGGAATCAAATCCACAACCGTCGCTTTTACAGTCAGACTGCTACTACGCCACGACGATTTATTAGATTGTTTTAAAATAAATAACATAAAAAAATCACTTTTAGCACAGCTATACTAAGAAGCTTAATAAAAAAATGAATAATATATATATATTGAATAGATATAACAATAACATCAATTCTTCAATTCAATTCAATTCTATATTTTTAATATAATTAATAAAACAAAACTCACCGTTATAACAAAACGCGTCTTTATTTGACCAATCAATTGATGATACTAACAGTAATGTAAACTTTTAATCAACATCTATTTTACGAATTATTACAAAAAAAAAACTGCGTAAATATGTACATATGTATAATAAATATGTTTTACGTGGTCTGTTCGTTTGTTGAGGAGAATATTTTGGGGTTTGTAAAGTTAAAAATTAAATTAAATTAAATTAGCTTCACGCTGTATCCCGCACACAGCAGGGTAGGCAGAGGGAACCTAGTGTTAAGACACTCCGTTCCCCACTTTCTGCCGAATTCTGGAGCCATTGCGTGTTGAGTGGCAGAACTCAACGCCGCGCTTAGCCTCGACACCAGAGCGAAGAAATGGAAATATAAATTTAAGTAAATATTTCATCTCCTCGAGTGGGGATCGAACCCACAACCAGTCGGTTTTGCAGTCACACCTCGTGCCGCTGCGCCACGACCGGCCTCAAAAGTTTGTAAAGTTTTTTTTTTATATTTAGTTATATATAGGTTGAGTGGTTGAGTACGTCGAGATAATATATTCTTTATTGTACTAAATGTAGATAAGAAAAAAAGCACTAAAAATAAGGGATCTCTCCCAGCCAACCAGTGGAAGTGGATGAGTGAGAAGTAGCAGGTGACAGCGTAGAACAATTAAGTTTTTAATTTAAACATTCCAGATAATGAGTTATGAAAGATATATGATAAGAGAGGCAGGTGGAGAACTCGATTGACTGAGAGCACACTATCGATGATACTGGAAAGGCCAAGTAAAGAGCGTGAGCAGAAAGAAAGAAAGAGAGAGATAGAAACCGTAGCGTTTGGTGCTCCATTCTCCTCTAACTACCCCGCTATGGATAAAATGTGAAGTTTTAAGGTAAGAAACAAAAAAAAGAATAAATTAAAAAAGTCATGACATTATATATTTAAAACACAAAATTATCATAATTATTATCATCATATATACAAAAAAATATACATATTATTATTTAAAAAAAAAACATTATTTGTAGTAACTCCTATTTAATAACTTAAACTAATCTTTGGCCGTGACTTCGTCTGCTACCTCGAGACAGTAATCAAGCCAAATTTTTATATACTCGTAGTCTGTATTACGGTAACATTACAATTTATGATGTCATTCATTTAAATTTTTATTTAAAATTTAAAAAAGGACTAAATTATATTATTTAACAAACAAAAATATGTGTTTTGGCAGTTTTTCTTCAAGCATTTATATAATTATGTGTAAGATGGACATGTCCATATGTCATAAATATATTTATTGACACAGTCGGTAGTCTTTGACATTACATTTATGGCATCATTTATTCATACTTCTATTTAAAATAAAAAAAAACAATATTTAACCATAAAAATTAGTATTTTATTGATTTTTCTTATTCAGTTTAAAATTTTTATTAAGTAATTATATTGTAACATACTAGGATTTGAACCTGGGCCTCTAGTGTAAGATTTAGACAATTAAGCTATACGTTCTTATGAAGATGTAACGACTTTGTTATACAGTTTAATAAAAAAAAATGTATAAAATTTTGAAAATATTTGAAAAAAAAATTTTTATACGCAATCTATTATAGCCATTTATTTCATAAATAGTTATAAAATAAAGATTTTTTTATTAATTTATTGTTATTTCTATATATACAGTATGTTTCAAAAAAGGAAGAAAGCTAAAGTTGTTTTAATAATTGTTTTTCTGAAATAAAAAAAAACCCGTATGGAAATCGTATCTATTACCTTTGTGGGTATTGTACTATTACAGAATATGTTTAATAATATAAATATACAAATAGACAATTGAGCAAAGTAGCTTTGAAAATAGAAAAAAAACACAATAAAAAATATCAAAAAGAAGTATTAAAATTTATTTTTTTAGAAACTATAAGTACCTATATATTTTATGAACACAATTTTCAAGAAAAATGATATATGAATATGTGTATAAAAGTTACACCGATCCATTAAAAAAGTACAAAAATAAATGAGTAAAACCCTCTTTTTACAACCGTCTGACAGCTTCATGTTAAATTACTGAATACTTACGCCCAATATTAATAACCTATCTCCAACGTCAATCTTAGATTGTTTCATATATCTATCCAATCTCTAGATTGGATAGATATATGAAACAATCTAAGATTGACGTTGGAGATAGGTTATTAATATTAGGCGTTAATGTATTCATAATCATAACCTCGTTTTAATGAATATTATGTATAATAATATAACTTTCAGTAAATTAACAGAAATTTATCAGCGAGAACTATTTTAACCCTTAACTAATTTATTTGTCTAGTTTAGAATATTAAAATTAACTAAAAAATCTTATAATGTAATAATATATGAAATAAGCGATTAAAGTGTATACGACGAACTGTACTGTTTTGTCGATGTAGTATAGTCTGAAACAAAAAAAAAAACACTATAGTAGGTAATATGCCTTACTATCGACTCAAAAACGGTTTTGGCCGCTAAAATGTTTTATTAAGTATATTATAGCTAAATTAAACAAAAAGAATATATATATTGTAACCTATGTGTTATTTTGATGTATTACTGTAAAATTACATCAAAATCAGCTTAGTAGTTTTTATCCATTCTCAAAAACTTTCACATTTACAATATTAGTAGGATTTAGCATCTGGCTATGACCACGATGGTTGTAGGTTCGATCCACTCAGGAATGATAATAATATATATTTCTAAGTATTTTTTTTTCTAATATAAAATAAATAAATAGTGGAATCTGGGGTGTATTATTAGTAGTTAAGAAATGATAATACAGTGTGTAATTCAGTAATTTCAGGTTTCATTATACATATGTATTTTACTGATATGATTGTTGAATAAATAGTTAAAAAACCTGTTGGTTTGCTTGTAGTATAGAAGGCGTTAGTTAGCGAGTTAAATTTTGTTAATAAAATATTTACATAATAAAATTGTATGTCCCCATCGTAGTGCAGGGGACAAGCGTTTTATTGTAAACTCAACAGATTGTGGGTTCGATTCCCATTCGAGGGGGTGAATTTTTTGATTACAAGGCAAAGCGCGGGCGTTGAGTTTCGTCATTCAACACGCAATGGCTCCTGAATTCGGTGGAAAGTCGGGAACGGAAGTGTCTTAATGGGACTGGAATGTCTTAACTACAGATTCCCATGTTATAGCTACAATGCTTTGTTCGGTATACAGCGAGAAAATGTGATTCCAAGATGAACTTTGATATCATTTTAATATTTGTGTAAAAAGTGAAAGATACGACGTGAGTGTAATAAAAAATCTTACTGGTTTTGTAATCGCCTGGCCTGTGGCAAAGTAGCGGGATCTTCCTTACAGCAATACTCTCGAGCTCCTTTAATATAATTTCTTAGGAAAGAACTCCAATTGATGGCCTGAGGAATAATAATCGTTTATTAAAAACCTTCTACACAAAAAAGCTCTTAAATGTAAACATACAACTAGAAAAACGAGGACAATCTTCAAACGGGTGAACATTTTTTCTTGAACCGTAGCTAAGAACATTCGGTTAAGTCACCTTTCAAACAAACAAAAAAATCGATACAATTTTTTATAGTAATATTTAATGTCCAGCTTGGACCTGGGTCACTATGGAGAATGGGAATTCCGATTTATAACACACAATAATAACGTATAGGTGCGTTTTGGTTGGGAGTTGAAAGCTCATATAAATTTTTGTAATCTAGATTTATATTCACATAGAGACGATAATTAACTTTTACATTTGTATAAAATATTTTTAATGTCAATTAAATCGCAATTGACGTCTCTAAGTTAAAATAGTAGTTGGCACATACTGTTAGTAGATAAAAAAAACAGCTTTACGTTTTTTTCCGTGACAGATCACTAACTTATTAAGAAGTGACAGATCACTAACTTATCTTTTCAATTAAAAAAAAAATCACTCACATGCACATCTGTATAAAAAGTTTCATTATCAGCCTTAGACACTAAACTCGGTAACGATCTGAAGTAGTCGTTCTTGAAGAACCATTCCTTGGTTGTGTAATATTGAAGTACTTCTAGGCCGTAGTTGACTCGCTTTTGAATTTTGATCATGCTATAATAAAAAAAAAATATATATTAAAAAAATATTACGATTTTTTAAAAACGCCGTCGTGACTGTCAACGCTACTAACCCATACCTAAAGAAATTAATCAAGACCTCAACAGTTTAGATGTAGGATTTTTTTTCATTTCACGATGTTTATTTCGTGTGTTGCAGTTACGAATCAATACCAATAACGTAAACATCTACTAAATATTACTAAGCGCTGCCGATCTGCCGATTTTATTAATAATTTTGTATGAGAAAAATCACTTTTTCATTTTTGGATAAATCTCTTTGTTTTAATTATATCTATCTCTTAAAAAACAATGCAAGGTGATATTTCAAGGAAATTTTATGAAGAAATGCTTTGTCTTTTGTAGTATGTAATTTGAACGTATACTTTTTGAGAAAATATAAATTTAAAATAATTCAACGCTCTGTTTACGGCCGCACGCAAGCATAGGGACGAGTCCAGCAGGGGGTACCCTTGCTACCGATTTCGTCCTCGCAGGCAGCCATCAAAATTATTGAATGTATAAATTTTATTAAATATTTATTTATATTGATTATCTTATGGAAAATGCAGGATAATAAAACAATTATAAGTGGTATGCGAGCGAAGCTGCGAGTGGGCCGCTAGTATAATATATTATATAAGTAGGATACTATTTGAAAACAATCTAGCACATGTTTTATTCTATGAATGACTACTTTATTTTAATTTCAATTAAATATATGTAAATTATTCTAGAATAAAAAAAAGATTATTCATTTGGTCAAGTACAGTTTTAACTAATTTAGTCACTCACTATGAATTGAAAAATATGTTCGCAAAATTCGAAAAAAGAATTTTTAATTAAATATGTAAGTTTTTAAAAAATTTGCAGTAAAACTAAAGTAAATTGATATAACACACACAGACACACATTGGGTGCATCAGTCTTCTGTCAATTCTGGAGGTATTGCGTGTTGAGAGGCGGAATTCTGGCCTCGACACCAGAGCAAAGACATGTATAATAATATCATTTAATATTTATTTACTCTAATTTATTGATGGAATTTAAAAGGAGGACGAAGAACCTAGCGAGAACTGAATCCTTAATCGTCTACTATAAGACGCTGTGCCGATGCACCACGACGGACTTGAAATCGAAATAAGTATTGAATTTATAATAAATTTATTATTAGAATTTCGTCTTAATATAAATTTAAAACATTTTCTCAATTTAAAAATCAAATCAGCTTCGCGCTGTGTCCCGCACACAACAGGGTAGGCAGAAGCAACCTTGTGTAAGACACCCCGTTCCCCACTTTCGGCCGAATTCTGGAGGCATTACGTGTTAAGTGGCAGAACATAACGCCGCGCTTTGCCTCGACGCCAGAGCGAAGAAATGGAAATATAAATTTAAGTAAATATTTCGTCTCCTCGAGTGGGGATCGAACCCACAACCAGTTTTTACAGTCACACTTTGTGCCGCTGCGCCACGACTGGCCTCATTTTCTCAATTTAGTTTATTACTATTTTCTAATAAATTATAAAAAAACTTACAAAGTCTTTTTCCCCATTAAAACGCACATCATATCCACAAAGTAAGCTGGTAACAGGTGAAAGAAGAAGACAGCTATTAAATGATGAACCTTAGAACTTTTAGGGGATCCTCCAGGATACCATAGGCACACGGAGAAGGGGAATTCCTGGACGTGTATACGACCTTATAAAAATATATTAAAATATTATTTTTTTATCTATATCTTATATATTAAAAGTAAATAAAAAATGGATGTGAAATGGATTGTAAGTGGATTGTAAATGTAAATGGTTGTGGGTTCTATTCCTACTTCGAAGAAATTATGAAAAAATCTTTTCACAGATTCAAAAAAGATGATGTATTTCTGTTGCCGTTATAACAACGACAATAACTAACAAACAGAATATAAATATTAAAGGAACTTCCATACAATTATAGATAATGATATGTAACCTACTACTTTTGGTGATTTATAATAAATATAAATATAAGATTTAATATTTAATATAATATTACTTACCCATATCTAAAGCTTCTCCCCAAGTGATTGGGTTATATCCGGACTGCGTTATGTTACAAATTTTGAGTTCCTTAGGTCTGAAAAAAAAAAATTATACTTATTTAGAAAACCACCAGGCGGTCGGTTTCGTCGTCGTCGGTCGTCTGTGCCTGGTCGGTTTCCAGGAGGCGCGGGTTCGAGTCTCGCTACGTTATCATATCATTATATATTATACGTCTTATCAGTGCAAGTAAATGAAAATGTTCCAATCCACCGAGTGGGAAACGATTCCACGACGGTCGCGTCAAGTCAGATGCTGTGCCGTTGTGCCATGACGGTCTCTTTAAGAAAAATATTTAGTTTTATACATATTTTTCGTCCACTACAAATTTATAAACCTCTCTTCCCTCATCCAAGCTGTTTTAATAACTAAACAAAAAGACTAAATCACTGTTTTCTTTCAGTCCTATCCAAAAAAAGTATTTAAACTTTTAAAATTATAATAGGTGACATAGATTGGGTTGCATATATCCCGGTTCTTCTCGGCTGAACTATCTTCTAAGCCAGTGATACTTTAGCTATAGGACTGACACTACTGACATTGTATGTAACTTGACTCAAAAATTTCCTAATAAAGAATATTTTTTTAATTTTATTAAGATTTCACAAAAAATATATAAAACAGCTTACTTTTCTATAGCTGTAATAAACGATAGTAGTATACACGCATTGACCACAATGTCGACTGGCACCACGTCCGCCAAGTAGCTGTCGTTACAATGCATAGTGCGGATAACACCTGTAAAAAAGATATATAAAATTAAAAAATCAGCTTCACGCTGTATCCCGCATACAGCAGGGTAGGCAGTGAGAACCTAATGTTTAAACGTTCCCTACTTTCCGCCAAGCCCTGGAGGCATTGCGCGTTGAGTGACGCAACTCGACGCCGCGCTTTGCCTCGACACCAGAGCGATGAAATGAAAATATAAATGTAAATAAGTTTCCTCGTGTGGGGATCGAACCTACAACTAGTCGATTTTACAGTCTCACTTTGTTCACCTGTACATAAGTATAATATGTAAATTATGTAGATAAATATTACTTATGAGGCCGTCGTCGCGCAGGGATACAAGCGTGTGATTGTAAACTGCGTAGTGAGTTAGATTACTCGGATAACGAAATATTTATTATTTTCATTTCCTCGCTCTGGCAAAGAGGCAAAGAGAAGGGTAGAGTTCCAACACCCAGCATGCAATTACTTTCTTATTTAGGCAGAAAGTGGCGGAGTGTCTTAGCCTTACGTCCCCCTTTTAGGTCTACCTATCTTGCTATGTGCGGGATAGTATGATACTTAAAAAAATATTTATGAAACAATTTTTTTTTGACATACCTTTGCCGGCTCCAACTAACAGACCTGTAGGACCGTTCATATTGTCCACCCATCCAGGTAGAGGTTCTTTATGTGAAGCAATCACTGAAACAAAATAAAAATATAGGTACAAATGAGTATTTATTAATTCTCTTAAACAGATTTGAACCCACATCTATCGCAATCAGACACACTAAGTGAAGTATTTAGTGATGCTATTGTTTTATTTTTTCAAATTTACACTGTATTCCGCATCTAGCAGGGATAAGTAGGGAGAATTTAGTGTACGACGTACCATCTCGTACTTTTTGTCCAATTTTCAAGACATTGGGTATTAAGTGGCAGAACTCAATCCTACGGGAACTCAAAAAAGGGTTAAGGGATTAGGGGTGAAATGAGGAGTTGCAACTTGTTTTAATATAATATTTACCGATAGATGGTCTCGCGATCACTATGGGGTACTTTCCAACGTGCTGTGATACAAGGTCCTCTGTCAATGATTTTGTATACGCATACGTGTTGGGTTGAGGCTCTATTAGTCTGTAAATAAAAAAAAAGTTAAAATCTAAATTTAAAAGTATTTCTTTACAATTTTTCCAGGTACAGTAGGAACCTAGTGTTAGGACATTCTATTCCCCGTTGTCCATGTTGAATGGTGATCTGGGAAAATGAACATAGTGTAATATTTCTAACATCGAGTTCTCACTCGAGGGAATAATAATTCGTAGCCATCGCATTTGTGTGAGACGTCTCACTGAATCGGGGCAAGGTTGCCCACAAAGACATACATACAAGTATACAAATTTATAGCGATTTTATTGATTTTATTCGTGTATATTATAATATACCAATATCCAATACGTTTATAATTAACGTATTTTTTCCATTATTTGTACAATAAGTTCATATTTCTTACTAATTTTTATGATTGTAGTTCAACGGAAAGGATATGAAGAGAATAATAGTTATATAAAGTTCTTCATATAACTTTTTCTGAGCTCTGAGAAATATCTAATAGGTATATATATTTAGTTAGTTTCACGCTGTATCCCACACATGGCAGGGTAGGTAAGACAGGTAGGGTAGGGTAGGGTTAAGACACTCCGTTCTCATTAAGACTTTTCCTTTTTTCACACTTACTTCGGCTGTAAGTAAGTGAGCAAGTCATCGTCCATCCATTTCATACATTCCATGATATTTTGCGGTCTATGCTTCGCCGGATATAGCCGTTCTTCTAACGTATGCACTTCACACCGACAGTATGCTGTAGAGACGTGGACAAATACCTGAGTGAAAAAAAATATTGCTAAGTATATATTTAGTTAGACATTCGGGATAACAGGTAGGAGCCGGTGTTAAGATAGTCTGTTTTCCACTGTTGGTGAATTTTTAACCGAATTTAAAAAAAAGGAGGTTCTCACTTCGTCGGAATCTTTTTTTAATGTATGTTCAGCGATGACCTAAGTAGTTCATAGATGGCCTAAGTAGTTGTACTACTTTTACTGTAATAGTTACAAGAAAAAACATTACATTGTTAAAACTTTTTGCCAGAAATGAGATTCCTCAATCATTGCATTTCTTTTTAACCAACTTCAAAAAAAAGGAAAGTTTTCCTTTTCAACCGGTTTTAAAAAAGGAAAAGGTCCTTAATTCGCCCGAATATTTTTTTATGTACGTTCTTGTAGTAAATTACAAACTGTATAGTACTTTGTCAAATCTGCTTACCTGCCCCTAAAATGTTAATACCTTGTAAAGATATAAAAAAAGTGTTCAATTATTTAGGCTACTACTTGTCGCTAGTTTTTCACACACTTGTTAAAAATAATTTAATCAATTACCTCAAGCTTTTCCATTCCATCGGCCAACTTTAATACTTTCATAGTGCCCAGCGTGTTCATGTTTACCGCATCTCGTATAAACATATCAAACCTGGGAAGAAAATATTTCAAAAATTACCTTATTTTTTTAGAAGTAGTATTTTTTAGATCTGTCTATAAATCCGAATATTGTGGATTCGATTCTTACTCATAAGAATAAATAAATAGCTTACGAATATTTATTTCCTCGCTGGTAGCAAGATGAAGCATCGAATTGAGTTCCATCACTCAACACGCAATATTTTGGGAAATTCGGTGAAAAATCCAAATTGTATATAATAAGAAACAGTGATTTAGCTAAAAATATCCAAATACAACTGTTCTCGATTTTACCTTAGACAGATATATTTGTGTATAGGTTTATTCATATTTAAGCTTTAATTTTACTTATTAAAAGCTCTAAGTTACTAGACTATTTTGGGATGGGTTTGACCCACTCTGCTCTCTTCTTCCCACGCCCTTGGCCAATTTTCTCATTTACAATAAAAAAAACTTATCTTCACGTTAGTTCCTGCATTTAGCATGGCAAAGGAAATCTAATGTTTAGATACGTCATTTTTTATGTTCTGCCCAAAGTTTCGAAACATTACATATTGGATTAACGCCACGTTTTGCCCTAATACCAGACGGAGGAAATGAAAATTATTAATTTTCTCGAAGAATCGAGTGCTGCTGCGCCAAGATGGCCTCGATGATAACAATTAGTGTAAAATCGAAATACAACTTACCGTACACAAGCAGCGCAATGATATACAATCTGTATTTCCTTCTGGAGTAAATCCCAGTCTTCTATGGAAATACCGAGATCATCTTGAAGTATATCTCCGGATATTACGTGTAACTTGTCGAAACATTTGGGTGATTTATCGTGGAGGCTGTCGAAAACCTGCAATTTAAATAATAATATTGTTTTATTCATTCGCTTCACTCTGTTACTCGCATATAGCAAGGTAGAAAAAAGGAACATAGTACAAAGACAGACAGTCAGCCCTGTACGGCTACCATCGAACCGGAATGCAATCCTGCTGAGAGAATCAGCACCAAATTCATTGTAAATACAATTGACAATAAATTTATAACAAATATTAGATTTTCTAGAAAAATATGAAAAACATCAAATGCGGTTGATTATTATTTTTAAAATAATAGATCATCTGAATTTCTTGCACCGGTTCTTCTAAGGTCTGAGGCAGTAACTTTAGTGGTAAATTATTTGACATTTAAATAATTAAGCTTATAGCCCTACTCTAACTCTGTCTGTGACTCTGAGTTCAGCTCTGACTCTGATTCTAAATCTGACTCTGATTTTAACTTTGACTTTGAACCGTGAAACTTACCTTACAATTAAGAAAATCATCAAGTCGTTCTTTAACACTCTGCCCTTTCTTCGGTCGCATCAAAAAATATATTTTATTCAAGTCCGGACATGATCTTAGTAATTTCTCTATTAAAATTTTTCCCATAAAACCTGTAGCTCCAGTTATAAAAATGTTCTTCCCAACATAGAACTCCGGTACGCCAATAGATGGCGCCATTTTGTGTTCTGAAACAAATAAATTGTTATTTTTTTAACAAGCTTCACACTGTATCCGCACGTGTGCATGTAGCAGGGTAGGCAGAGGGAATCTTCTGATAAGACACTTTGTTCCCCACACACCGCCCAATTGTCAAGATATTACATGTTGAGAAAAAAAATCTAACACCGCGCTTTGTCTTGTTACCAGAGAGAGGGAATGAAAATAATTTCTTCCCTTGAGCGGGTATCGACCCACAGCTGTCGTGCTTGCAGATTGCAAATTGCGGTTAATGTGCAGTTGTGCTATGACTCCTTTAAAGAAAAAAATACTAATGTTGTTTTTATAACATTCTCCTTTTGACTGATTTTGAGCCTGCGCCATTTGAACACCGTCCAAGAGCTTTACTTTACTCATTTTAAATATAAATAAGGAAAAAGAAAGATTCATATTTTTTACAATTTTAAAGTGTTATTCCATACTCAGGAATGAATTAAGAAAGCCAATAGAATAGAAATTTAAGAAAGATAATTTTTTCGATAGTTTGTATTTTAGTTTTGCTATTCAATACTAGATGGCAGAACAGGCAAATCCATTCCCACTTAAAGAATAGTTTTGTTTAATTTTTTTTTCAGCTTTACGCTGTATCTCGCATACAGCAGGGTAGGCAGAGGGAACCTAGTGTTAAGACACTGCGTTCCCCAATTGCCGCCGAGTTCTGAAGGGGTATTAAGTGGCGGAAATCAACGCCGCGCTTGGCCTCGATACCAAAGCGAAGAAATGAAAATATAAAAATTTCATTCCCACTTGATCCCCACTTGTGGAAATAAATAAATATTTCATTTCCTCAAGTGGGGATCGAACCATCACAATTAAAAAAGAAGAAAGTACAATTAATAGTTTTCTATTAATTGTAATATTATTATTTTAAAAGTCAACGTTGGTGACATTAACAAAAATAATAAAAGGAGTATATTTGTCGGGACTACCTTCTAATAGCTGCAATAAAAAGTAAACGTATTTGGAATGTAAATTCTGATTGTGAGTTCATCAATAAAATGATGAACTCATTCATCAGTTTATAAAAGTTGAATAAATTAAGCGCATATTCTACTCTTGTACAGGATGGCAATTGAATCTGCTACCTCTGCCTTAATTATTAAAGCCAATCTAACCAAAATATAAATGCCAAGGCCAAACTTACTACGTGTGTATTAAAAAATGTTGTAAGAACAAAAAACCTTGGCATTTCTTTTCTAAATTTCCACATTCACATTACAAAGATATAATATTATATGATTATATGGTTTTTAGTTAGACTATTGAAGTTATTGTGGGTTCGATATAACGTCGTGGCGTAGCGACGCAGCTTTAGACTGTAAGCGTGATGATTTTGAGTTCGATGCCCATTCGTGGGAATAAAGTATTGTTATTTTTTCGCTCTGTTAACCTCCTGTTAAGACGCATTTTTCGACATATTGCAATATACGGAAAAATACGGAACCCTTGTAGTCAAGATCAATTATCTTAAGATCACGAGGAGGTATCAAGCCGAAATTAATATCAAATTTCCAGATCTATGGTCCTTTAGGGCTCAGAAACAATCAAGCTTCTAAGTCAACGCATCAATCATAATATGATCAATCAGGAACATGGATCGTTTTTGCTGTATTTTGTAGGAAATTCGCTACGTCATCAAAAGCTATAGGAAACTTCCCGTGGCTATAGAATTTGGCGCAAAATGAAAACTTACGATACAAATAAAGAAAATAAACCAAAAAGTAAAATTTGTATATCACAGAAAAAAGACTTTCACTTCCTTTCCGTTGACCTAAAATCCTTAAATTGGTACGGAACCCTTGATGTCCGTCGTGTATTAGACCGACTTTTTCTTTACTACTTCGTTCTCGTTGTTCGTGGCCTAGCCTTCCTTGATAAATGAACTGGACTGGAATAACTTCAAAAATATTTTTTCAGTTCCAGTCAAAAGTTCCCGAGATTAACGCGTTGAACCAAACAAAATTAGTTTATTCGTAATATTCGTATACAATTATAGATTATGTATTCTATTTGAATTTCACACAATCTTACAAGACTTTTATGCTTATTTATGTTTATTTATATTACCAATAACGGATATACTATGTAGCAATTTATATTACATTACTTTGTCGCTTAGTTTACAAATATTAAAATGAGAAATGACGAAATATATGATGTAATGGAACAGTGTCTTATATGCGGTAGTTATGGGTTCAATTTCTACTCGTGGGACTATTTATTTATTGCATTCTCACTGTTTTAATTTGCTCGCTCAGGAAGGCGGTAATATCTCATGAGCGAAAAATGGGCGAAGGCTAAAGAATTACTATGTCATGTATGTGTAATTAAGCATTTCTTTTCTAATATTAATAATTTAATTAAATCAAATCACATTAGCTTCACGCTGTATCTAACACATAGCAGGGTTCGCAGAGTGAACTTTGTCTTAAGACACTCCTTTAAAGTCTTTCCGCCGAATACTGGAGGTATTGCGTGTTGAGTGGCGAAACTCAAAAACTCAACGCCGCACTATGCCTCAACATCAGAATGAAGTAATTAAAATATAAATTTAAATCAATATTTCATTCCCTCGGGTGGGGATCGAACTTACAATTAATCGCGGTTACAGTCACACTTTGTGTCCCTAATATTACAAAAGATAATTGATAGGTTAGGTTTCGTCATATAAAAAGAAACCTTCCTCTTGCAGACGCAGCAGCAACATTTAACGATAAAATGTTCAAAATAAGACGATTGGCAGATAAACTTATGCAGGAGTTCCTGCAGTAGGGAGTGTTTCACCATCGTATCTTTGTCAATAGTGAAATATTACGGCCACCATTCTCCCAAACAATTTGTTCGTGGTAAATCAGTTTCTTTTGGATACAAAAAATGGGTAGTAGGTAGCTAGTTCAACTGGATATTGTTTCTCATTTGATTTTAACTGCGGAAAATCGCAATCACCAACTCCTGATCCTATGGGTTCCCGCCTATTCAAAACTTTATTAGAGAAACTGAACTGTACCTAAGCTAATCATGAAGTTTTCTTTGACAATTTTTTTTACGAGTTACGACCTTTTACTAGAATTGAAAAGCCTAGGATATCGTGCTTGTGGAACTGTACGAGAAAATAGGTCGAAAAAATGCCCCTTTAAAAGCACAAAAGAAATGAAAAAATTAGATCGTGCCACTCATGATTACATATTTGACAAGAAAGGTGAAATAGTACTGGTTAGATGGAAAGTATGTACCAAGGAGTTAGTTGCCTTACGATACCATTAAACCTCTCGAAACTGTCAAACGCTGGTGTCCAATCAAAAATAAGAAGATAGATGTTGCCATACCACGTTTTCTCCAAATTTATAATAAAAAGTTGACCAGTCTGTCTTATTATATAGAATTGCTGTTCACGGAAAGAAGTGGTGGTGGATATTATTTACATCTATTATAGATATGGTTGTTTCTAATGCCTGGCGTTTACATGTAATGTGTGTTGATATCAGCTCATGTTCCGACATTGCACGATTTTATTTGGGCCAGAGTGATCAAAGAAAATCAAGGCAAGCTGCATCAGTTAGATGGAGTTTGACATTATTCCCAAATTGATAACCATCTGCGGTGTGTAGTTTGCAGTTGAACAGCGAAACTCAAGGGATTGTTTTATAGTAAACTAATATAAATCATTTCCCCGAAGATCAAACCCACAACCAACCCATTTACACTTAGGCGCATTCCGACTGCGCCACGATGGCCTCTTTTTTTAAAAGTCATTATTTAATAAAGAACAACAATTGTTTAAATAAAAAGTAAAAAATGTTAATATTAATTATTTGCACAAATTAGCATTTAATTTTGACGTTGATGACAAGAATTTTTTAATTTGATGACAAGAACAGTTTTTACCTGTGGCATCGCCACCAAAAGTGAAGCGGAAGTGAACTGCTAAAGTGAAGTAACTAAGAGTTGTGCATGACATCTCTAGACTGGATAGATATATGAAACAATCTAAGATTGACGTTGGAGATAGGTTATTAATATTGGGCGTAAGTATTCAGTAATTTAACGTAACGTTACGTAAGTGCTTCGCGTAACTCCGACCGCAGATATTTTGTTACTATAATAATTTGTTACTTCGAAACAATTAAGGTCTATATGACCTTACTCTATAAATAAATAAAATAAGATAAATAGACTATTTAAGCAAAAATTAATGTTTGAATTGAAACCAGTAGTTCCTGAGATTAACGCGTTCAACCAAAATAAACTGTAGTTTTATGATATTAGTATAATAGGTATAGGTAGATATTATAAGTAATATACTTTGTTTTATATTAGTACAAGTTCAATTACTAAATGACTTATATCATTAATCAAAAACAATGAAAGATGATGAAAGGAATAAAACTATATTTAATGATGAATATAATTAAGTTTTTATATTTATTTTATATCGTAATTAACCTGGTCATTTATAATTTTGGTTTAAGTTGCTATTTTACAATTTATTTATCATACCTGGTGTTGTGGCGCAGAGGTATGAGAGTGCGACTGTAAACGGTACTGATGCGGGTTCAATTCCCAGTCGGGAGAAAGAAATGTGTTAATTTCTTCGGTCTGGTCATGAGGCAAAGCGTGCCTTTGAGGTTCGCTACTCAACACGCTATGCCTCAAAAATTCGGGGAAAAGAGAAACGGAAGTGTCTTATGGGGAAAGGAGCATCTTTACACTAGGCACCCAGGTTCCATCAGCCTACCCTAATATGTGCATGATGCAGCGTGACTCTAACAAAAAAAATCTATCATACAACTTTCTATATTAGTTTCCCGATGTATCCCGCATGTAATAAGTAAAAGAACTCAGTGATTAAACAGTCTGTTCCGTGGAAATTGTGAACAAAGCCAAGATATTGCGACGGATGTTAACACTGCGCTATGCTACACTGCTGCTTTTATCAGACGGGAAATTTAAAATAATTGACTCCACCGAGTGGGAATCGAACCCAAAACCGTCGCATTTAATATACTACAACTATCAGCTATTATAATATACTACAACATTACTAGTAGTTCTATATTACTATAGCTATTATAATATTGAGGCCAGTCGTGGCGCAGCGGCACGAAGTGTGTTGTGGGTTCGATCCCCATTAGAGAATATTTATTTACATTTTGCTCTGGTGTCAAGACAAAAAGCGGCGTTAAGTTCCGCCACTCAACACGCAATGCTTCCGGAACTTGTGGGAAAGTGGTCAACGGAGTGTCTTAAGACTAGGTTTCCTCTGCCTATTACTGCTTACAAATTTAATTTAATTTGATTTAAATTTGTAACAGTTAAATTAAATTTTAACCTACAATTATTCTATTTAGCCCAATATATGAAATTTTATTTTCACGCTTTTCACCGCACGGCAAGATAGTTAGAAGGAACATAGTGTCAAGACACTCCGCTTCCAGCGTTCACACATTTTTTAGACATTAGGTGTTAAGTGACAGAACGTAACGCGTTTTGTTTTGCTAACTGACCGCAATAGTCGTCTATTTATATATAAAAATATAATATGTATATGTATGTATGTACGTTTAAATCGTTTATTTATGCAAACAAGAGAGGCATTACGTTAGATAACTATTAAAAGTTGCGTCATTAACAATGAATAGGTTTTTTAATGTTTATTTTAACATCTGCACATCGTTATGTAGTAAATAAAGAGAGACAGTGACGAGTCACTATACTTAGTCACTAAATGCTTAGTGACTCTATAAAATTAAGGATTTATATTTAAAGTTTTTTAAAAAAGCCTTAAATGACTTAAAATATTATTAAAAAACTGGCAGAAACTCACAAAGGCACAAGTGTGTGACTGTAAACGCGACAGGCTGTGAATTCAATTCCTACTCGAGTGTAATCTTCACTCAACCCCCCGCGGGGGGAGAAGGGAAACGGTGTCAGGGCTGGGCCCTCTGACCGTGAGAGTCATACTCCGCCCATTAATATGGGCGCGTCATGGGGGTGGACCTGGAGGCCCTCTTTGATTAGGTCTTTTTAATGAGACTAGGGAAAAAGGGGGAAACTAGGGAAAAAGGGGGAAAAGAGGGAAAAAAGGGAAGCCCAGCCGGGTGAGACCCCTGGTTACCCAAGGGAGGCCCAGCTTAGGCGACCAGCGACCTTGGCAGCAGCTCAGGAGTTGGCGTGGGGTAAGATGTCTCTCGGTAGGTTCCTCTTTGGTGCATCTGGGGGGCGGGTGTGCCACGGCGCGATGTCTCGGATATGAGGATGGTCCGAGACGTCGGCCCGGTTCCGGCCCGGAAATGAAATATTTAACACACAGTAAAACTATGGAATGAGCTGCCATTGGAAGTAAGACGTTCCCAGTCGACTGGGATTTTTTAAACGACGTCTTAAACAGTACTATCTTAAAGTTAATTCATAAAAGGACAATATGATAAGTGTACATGTATTTATTTTTAACTGTTGTATTTATATATGTATGTATGTATGAATTTATTTATGTATATATGTATGTATGTATGAATATATTTATATATGTATGTATGTTTAAAACAATTTTGTATTCACTATATATTGATTTATGTATTTCTTAATACTTTTTGCACATTTCTGCTTTCTTTTATAAATTTAATCCTTACATTTTTGTTTTGGTTGCCTGTAAGAGATCGCTTTTAGTGATAAGGCCGCCATTGCACACTTGTTATTCGTTGTTATAATGTACTATATTTTATTCTTCTTCTTATTTGTGCAATAAAGTGTTATATTATTATTATTATATTATTTAATATTTTTATTTTCTCACTTTGGTAACGAGGTAATGTCTCCAGAATTCGGCACAAAATTGATAACGTAAGTGTTTTATTGGGAACAGAGTGTCTTAATACTAAGTGTCTTAGATTCCCGTGGGATGTGCGTGATATGAAACAAAAAACTATTGCACCCATGTGTAAGCGCACAAAAATAAATATTTTTTTATGACATCATTTTACAAAAATTTGATGTTATCAACCTTACTCTATCTTTTAGTGAAAACCACATTAAAATTTGCATTTGCGTAGGCTGACGAACTATAAAACGTTAGATCCATTTTTTCCTCTTTTAATACTCCTCCGAATGGAGTGTAGTATCGTCTGTGCGCTATCTGTCAGTCACACACGGAAGAGTTGTGTATACATACTAGCAACTCGCTCGCGGCTTCGCCCGCATATACTACTCAATTATTTATTTACTTATCTTAATTACTGTATGTATTATTGTATACTTATAACATATTCATTATAAAAAAAGACATCATTACATTGAAAATTAAAGTTTCAGTCAATTCAATAAAACATTCATTTTGTAGCAATATTGTCGCATGCAGTATTATATATTCACATAACTTATTTACTTAAATCGATTTAAATAAAACAAAAGCAAAATGTTAAGGGGCATTTCTCGAAATATAATTTAAATCACGTAAAGACAAACCTACAAACACACAAACAGAATTAAAAAAAATATCTCTTGGGTTCTATTATATTCATAAATGCCCTTAATATATCTTCCATGTACAGACAGCGATCTCTTACAATTTTGTCATATGTATAGATATTTATATAGATAAAGTGACACGACTCTTTTTGTCCACATGGAAAATCTTTTTGTTACTCTATATTAAAGAAATTAATTAAAAATGTATAAAATGATTTATAAAATCATATTGACATTTTAAACACGTTTTATGAGAACAACACCCTTGATACATGACAACATACAGTAATATATGCATGCATGTGTATGTATATCTAAGTAAACAAAGAATGAAGTATGGCAGCTGAGTTGCAAAGCCTTATTATTATAGACGTTATTATTACACCGTGTCCCGCATAAGAAATAAAAACCTAGTGCACCTAGTGTTAGGACACTCTGTTCTCCATTTTAAGCCAGATATCAAGATATTATGTATAGAGTGGTACTTAAGGCCGTGCTTTAACCTATGAGAGTGGAGAAATTAATATATATTTTAAGCACTTAACTTCCCCTGGAACACTGCAAACGTCGATTTTCCCATATAAATTCCGATTCCACAGATATTTCGAGATAAAATAGATTATATAATGATCTACAAATATCTATCTATCATTGAGAAATTGCAAGCACTACGTGACTGTTTGAGAGTGTTTTGTGTCCTACTACTTTACTAAGTGTGGGACAAAGGCCAGTTGTGGCGTAGGGGCACGAAGTATGACTGTAAAATCAACTGATTGTGGGTTCGATCCCCACTCGAGGAAAATAAATATATATTTAAAAAAATATATTTTAATTTCTTTGCCGTCGTGTCGAGGCAAAGCGCGCCCTTTAGTTACGCCACTCAACAGCCAATGCCTTCAGAATTCGGCGTAAAGTAGGGAACGGAGTGTCTTAACACTAGATTCCTTCTGCCTACCCTGCAAAGTGCGGGATACAGCGTGAAGCTGAAAAAAATAGAAAAAGAAGTGTGGAACACTACTTTAAATATGTTAAAATACAAAATTATTTCAAATAATATATAACTCGTAATATATATAGCCTTCCTCGATTAATAGACTAGTTTTCAATACGAATCAATAGTTCTAGAGATAAGCGAGTTCAACCAAACCAAATCTTCAGTTTTCTAATATAAAATAAATAGTATACATTTTTTTTTATGGAAAAGGACAAGGCAATCGAGCGTTCGGGTCACCTGATGGTAAGTGATTACCGCCGCCCACGACCCCGTGCAACACCAGAGGAGCTACAGGTGCGTTGCCGGCCTTTAAGGTGGCGATAGACGCGCTTTTTGAAGGTACCCATGTCATATCGACCTGGAAACACTGCCGCGGGTAGGCCATTCCACAGTTCCGTGGCGTGTGGAAGGAAGTTCCTACGAAACTGCACAGTAGTGGATTGCCACGTATCCAGGTGGTGTGGATGATATTTTAACTTATGACGTACTGTGCGGTTAGAAAATTCGGCGACAGGTAACAGGTCAAACAGTTCTCCAGAACACCCCCCATGATAAATGCGATAGAGAACGCACAGCGAGGAGATGTCTCTTAGCCAAAGCCAAAGTATCAAGCCTTTCACAGATATTATATATATTAAATTGTATAGATACTAAGTAACAACGTTTTTATGTGATTATATTTTATAATAGTCTTCCTATAGAAGTGTTAACTATAAAACTATGTGACAATTAATGATCTGGCGATGGAATGTGAATAAACATAATATATGTAGCTTAGTTAACTGAATCGTTAAACATATAAAAAAAGCAAGTGCAGATTCAAATTTCAAATCTTTAATAAAATATATTATATAATTGGGTAGTTTGGGTTTGATTTCCAGTCGAGGAAATTAAATATTTTTATTTCTTCGATCTAGTGACGAGGTAAAGCGCGGCGTTGCATACCGCAACTCAACACGGGATGCCTTCAGAAGTTGCCGGAATGTAGGGAACGGATGTGTCATAATGGAAACGAAGTGTCTTAACACTAGGTTTCCAGGTTCTCTATGCTTACCCTGCTATGTGTATGACACAATGTGACGCTAAAAAGTATGATACAATATTCGTGTGTTTCATCAAAATCTGTTAAAATGATCCCATATTAATAAAAATATTCAATTATTTATCCACATGGCTGAGAGTACCTAGTGTCAAGACACTACGTTCTCTACTTTTTGCCCCAATTCGAAACCTTAACTGTTGAGTGATGTAACTTAACGTCACGTTATCTTTTAAAGCGCGACAGCGACGCAGTTCCTTTATATTAGCAATTGTATTCTTCCAACAAAGTCTCCTCTAGTAAGGAATACAATAACAAATATATCTATTAAAATTTTTAAACATTTTTAAAGTGTTATTCCACACTTAGGAAAGAAAAATACTTATTTAGAAAACGTATAAAAATTTGAACGCAGCGGGACTCGAAACCGCGCCTCCTGGAAACCGACCAGGCGCTCTGACCACTAA
Source organism: Heliconius himera (assembly GCA_021202915.1). Lineage (NCBI taxonomy): Eukaryota > Metazoa > Arthropoda > Insecta > Lepidoptera > Nymphalidae > Heliconius > Heliconius himera. The sequence goes on along the minus strand of JAJHJA010000077.1, from coordinate 2,132,160 downwards.
GCCATGCGTTCGTGAGAACGGGTTCGAGTCCCGCTGCGTTCAAATTTTTATACGTTTTCTAAATAAGTATATCTATTAAATTTTTTACCGGCGGCTCCGATCCCTCAATCAAATGGAAATGCGAACAATTGTTCGCATATGACTCAAGACACATTCTAAATTCCGGAAATAACTTTGACCGCAGGTGCAGTTACATAGCAACGATAAACGTTATGTTAATCGTTGTTATAGTCTCCTACAGCTTCTCTCGATAAATGGACTATCCACTCTATATATATATATAAAAGGACTTGTGCTGACTGACTGAGGTAAGACGCACGCAGAGCCGCAACCGCTGATGTTAGAAACGTGAAATTTGGGCAGATGTTTATTTTCATATTCTGGACATCCACTAAGAAGGGAATTTGAAAAATTTTAACCCTAAATGGATGAAATTGGGGTTGAAAGTTTATATGAAAAAATCTTTAAATCGCCACCGATTTTTATAAAAATTTTAATTCATACTGTTTGTTGTTGTGTTCCTTGGTTTTTTTAGAAGTCACCCCTAAGGGTGCAAATACGCGGGCGAAGCTGCGCGTGCCCACTAGTAAATAAATAAAAAATCAAACGAATATTTTCTGAAATTAGATTATTCAACCACATAAACTCTTCAACTGTGACTTGAAAGAAAGATGTTCTAGTATCTGAAGGAAAAGAAGAAAGGACGGAATGCAAGACCAGCGTAAATAGACGTGGCGTATTAGAACTAGTGTTGAGTATGTTTAATAGGGACGAAAGATACGAAATGTATTTGGAGAGGCGTTCAGAAAGAAAAGGGAGTTACAAGAGAGGCAGGAGAAGATCTCGATTAAACATCGAAAACACTGTGTCAATGATACTGGAGGAAGGTCACGCAAAAAGTATGAGGACCCCCCGGAAGACCTGTATGAAGGAAGTTGATGAGATTGGACGAGGCAAAAGAGGTTTTCAGAGGCCGTAGTGCTTGACACTCCGTTCTCTCTGGCTACCGTGCTAAGGATTAGGCGTGAAGCTATGCGTTGTCAAATAAAAATAATTAAAAGTAATTTAGGTATAAAACTTTCTTAATACCCGAGATAACTTTGGTAAATTTCGGAAATGAATAGATACGATTATTGTGTTGCCAATTTATTAAGGAAGACTTAATAAAACCTTCCTAAATAAATTGGCAACAAAAATAAGTTTTGAATTCGAACCACCAGTTCCTGAGTTTAGCGCGTTCAACCAAACAAACTGTTCAGCTTTATAATATTAGTATAGTAATCTATACCTACATAGATCTACATTCATATAGTCATGTTTTTTCCTTAGCATTGCTTACAAAATGGTAGTAGTAGTAGGGCGTGGGAATTTGCCATAATAGTTATTTACTGTTGCTAGTACCATTGTACTTCTATGTTAATAAAACTGTAGTACTACAAGTTCAATTATGACTGCTTCAAAATATATAAATTCATCTATGCCACATAGAAGAACAGCACAGCGTTAAGTTCCACCACTCAACACATCTAAAATTGGGCGGTGCGTGGAGAACGGAGTGTCTTATTTGTAAGTTCCCTCTGCTCGGCTAGAGGAGGTAAAAAAATTATAATCTATACTAATATAAAAAAACTGAAGAGTTTGTTTGTTTCTTTAAAGCTAAGATCTCTGGATTTACTGGTCCGATTTACTTTCTGATTATTTTGTATGAAAGCTGCATTCTTAAGGAGCGCTATAGGCTATATAACATTACGGTGTAAGTCTTAGTTAGCCGTAAATAACGAAATAACAATAATAAGAAACGCCATCGAATTGCTTTATAATTTGCAAAAATAGTTAATTAAATGTCAATACGTTGTATGACAAAAATATAAAATTTTATTAGTGCTAAAAAAAGTCGGCGATACCATATATCTATCTCTTATAAACGAATGACAATAAGGCATTTTGTGACAAAAAAAATAATTGAAAATAGTAAAGTGATATTTAATCGATTTTTATTTCATTTCATGTATATTGAAACTAATGAGCAAAAGTTATTTCGTCATCAAAGAAATTTAATGAAGATAATCTACGGCTTTCATAACATGTAATTTGGACATATACCTACTTTTCGAGAAAATGTAAAATTAAAATAATTCAACGCTCTGTTTACGGCCGCAAGCCGAGTCCCGCGGGGGGCGCTCTTTCCGCCGGTGATGTCGTATCATACGTCCACATAATGTTCATGATTGAATGTATCAATCTGTTAGCAAATGCAGCATAATAAAGGTATTATAGATGGTATGCGGGCGAAGCCGCGAGTGTGCCGCTAGTATCTATAATCTATATAAATTGATCGCGGCCCAGAACCGTGATTTCTTACACTTGACACTGAGTTTAGTCAGCCAACTACTTCTACTATATGCAGGAGGAAGGATTTTTTAATAATTCCTTTTTTTACGTTCACGCTTTATCTCTCATATAACAGGATAGATAGAGTGAACTTAGTGTTATAATAATCGATTTTCCAAACATCGTCCGATTTAGAGACGTCGTATGTTGGGTGGCGAAACTTAACGCCGCGAATTAGTGTTCCGTTATATTTTAATTTAATTAGAAACACTTTTTTGCATCTTCACTATATTCCTTAATTATATTAAATTATTATTTAAACATTGAGGCCAGTTGTGACGCAGGGGCACAAGCGTGGGACTGTAAACGGGACAGGTTGTCAGTCGATTTCGACTCGAGGGAATACACCGGTAACAAGTCAAAGCGCGGCGTAGAGTTTCTCCACTCAACACGCAATGCCTTCAAGATTCGGCTGAAAATGGGAAACGGAAGTCTCTTAATAAGAACAAAGGTTCAAAAGTTCCCTCTGCCTATTCTGCTATGTGTATACAGCGTGAAGCTAAAAGAAATTGTGGTATGAGTGTCAGCGCTCATATCTCATTCTCTGTCGATTCTTATAATTTTAATTTACTACCTTTATACAAAAAAATTATATCAGCTTACACTCCATTAACTTTACAAAGTGATGCAGGTCATTCTTCAATAATAATTAATTTGAACCGTCAACCGATTAATCATTGTTAAAAATAAATAATATACGAGGCCGTTGTGGCGCAGTGGTACAAGTGCGTGACGTGTAAACGCGAGGGCAGTAGGTTCAATTCGCACTCGGAGGAATGAATTATAATTTATGAATGTTTTTTCGTTGGTAACATGGTGAAGCGCAGCAATGCATCGAAAAGTGGGAATCGCAGTGTCTTAACATTAGGTTCCCTCTGCCTACCATGCTTTATGTAGGATATAGCGTGAAACTGGAAAAATAATTAATAACACATAAAACATATTTTAATGTGTTATTAATATCTTTGATTATGTTATTCACGTGTTGTAGTTTACTAGAATGTTGTATTTCATTTCAAGAGGAAAAATTACACTAGTGATGTGATACACATTACTCACTGTGTTCTTCAATTTCCGTTCATTTAGAATGTATATAAGTATGAAAAGTAATTGTGGCGTAGTTTAGATTGTTTTGTTTTACAGTAAAAGTAGGTTCAAAATCACACAATTTTAATAGGTATTTACATATTTTTTGATAAAAAAATTGAAACCCTTTCGTTTTCAACTATACTATACTATATTAATATTATAAAGCTGAAGAGTTTATTTGGTTCAGCACTTTAATCTCAGGAAGTATTGGTTTGAGATGAATAAATACTTTTGTTTTACATAGTTCATTGTTCAAAAGACTATTAATTTGATTAGATATATGATATTAATTATTTCGATGTACCCACTGTACACACAAAATGCTCTATCTTGCGTCGCACACATTTCTTAGTTATTCAACTATGTGAGAGAAGTCGCAGGTTGCAAAGCTTGTTTTCCATACAAAGCATAAAATAGTAAGAAATGTAAAATAAGTTTTCTCTGCCTATCCTGCCATATGCGGGATACAGCGTGAAACTACTTTTTTAAAATTTGAAACGAAAAATATTGTGCAAAACCTTTAATATTAATTCTGATCTTGACACACATATATTTAATATGTAGTAACTAACTTCGTTAATTCATCAAAATACCAGTTCGTTGCCCAATTTTGTATGTAATAGCGGGTTACATATGAATGTCACTGTCATGTATTACGAAAGTAGCGGCTTCGATTCGAAAGAGTAATCTTGAATAAAAATTTTGAAACAAACCTATCCCAGTCTTGGATAGTCGTCAGCCGGCGCTATCAAATGTATAATAGCAAATCTCGTTGGTCGTCCGTTCGTTGGTCGTCGTATAAGTATGTCGTAGTTTGACGGCCTTTAGTAATTTATTCTATAATTAGATGTTTAATAGATCAACTTGTGGAATATTCATACATTTTTTTTCGCTTTTTATTTAAATTGAATCATTGTGTTTTTAATGACGGAACCTAGCACCGCACTTTATGCAGCAATGATGAAAAAAAATTAATTTCAAAATTTAATTAATACCTACGGCCATTTTCATATTAAGCTTAATATACGTTAGTATACTATTAAACATTCAACGTTTCAAAGTGTTCGTGCTTGCAAAAATTTTTATTTGGTTTTTTTTATAATTTAGCTACACACCGTATCTCGCACATAGCTGGGTAGGCAGAGGGAACCTGAGAACCCAGTGTTTTTAAGACATTCGTTCCCGATTTTTGCGTTGCGTATTGTATCAGGCCGTCCTGTCACAGTGGCAGTTAGAACCGTGTCGGCCTGTAAGCGAGTGTTAGAGGTTGTGGGTTGATTCCTATTGGGAGGAACTAATTATTTCATTTCCTCGCTTTTGTTCCGCCATTTAACTTGCAATATCAGGACTTGAAAAACGGTTAACTTAACTTAACCTAAACTTAACATTAGGTTCCCTCTACCTACCCTGCTATATGCGGGATACAGCGTGAAGATGATATGATACAATCCAAATCATTATGTTAAATAAAGGATTATTATAGACCGTGACCATGACAGTGTAAATCCAATGTGTATATTTACATTGGCTGTTTGTTCGTCTGTCCAAACCTGCGTTGACTTTAAATTGGAGGATTTTTCTAGAATTTTACGCTTAACGTCGCCGCTGCTAAGCAAAATCTTTATATATTTAATGATTTTATTACAAGAAATGTTAACTAATCTTAATGCAGGCCTAATTTAAAATTAAATTGTTTAAAAAAAAAAAAAAAAATTAAATTAGCTTCACGCTGTATCCCGCACACAGCAGGGTAGGCAGAGGGAACTTAGTGTTAAGCCACTCCGTTCCCCACTTTCTGCCGAATTCTGGAGGCATTGCGTGTTGAGTGGCAGAACTCAACGCCGCGCTTAACCTCGATACCAGAGCGAAGAAATGGAAATATAAATTTAAGTAAATATTTCATCTCCTCAAGTGGGGATCGAACCCACAACCAGTCGGTTTTGCAGTCACACCTCGTGCCGCTGCGCCACGACCGGCCTCAAAATTGGCCGGCATTGTTTAAAATACTTTGAAAATTTAAAAAATAAGACACTTTGTTTCTCGACGTGTTTGTTTGAGTGGCGGACCTTAATTCCGTGCTTTATATTGTTACCAGAGCAAGGAAATGAATGAAGTTATCCTCAAGTGGAAATCGAATCTACAACTAACTACATTTATATTTAAATTATTATTATATTTTGCGTTTCATTGTAACTTAAAAGTTTAAAAGCTAAAAATTAACACCAGAGTGTATTGAGTGTATGAATACTATACATATAAAAATGTATTACCACTTAACTATAAGTATCACTTTAGCTTATTTAAGTAAATATTTTCACAGTAAACAAAAATTGTCACGTCCATTAGTTTCTTTATTATTTACTTAAATAATTAATATGATTGTCCATTAACGTCAGAAGTTGTCCATAAACGTAATATGTACATCTTTCTTCATTTATTAGTTATTAACTCGGCTTTCAGTAGAAAGTCCGAAGTTCATTTCCAGTGTGCGGCTTAGGTACATTTGAAAAAGTTGTCAGCTTCACGCTGCATCCCGCATATAGGAGGGTAGGCAGAGACAGTCCAGTTTTAAGATACCTACTCCATTCTCCGTTTTTCGACCATTTCGAGAAATTGCGTAACTTAACTCCACGCCTTTTCTAGTTACCAGAGCGAGAAAATAAAATTAATTAATTTCAGTGGTAGTAGAATCCACAACCGTCGTGTTTACAGTCAGTAGCTGTGCTGCTGCGCCACTACGATGAAATACATTTTTATAGATAAGTTTTTTTGTTAAGAAACTACATAATATAGCAAAGAAAACCTACTGCTAAGACACAACGTCCTCCTGTTTTTCGCCCATATGCGATAACGGAGCACAACGCCGCACTATCTGTTTAATGTAATAACGTTTGTATTAACAAATAACCAAATAGCCTGCTGCTACACACTGCAATACGACGTCATGCAAATATTTTTTTTTATTGTTTAATACAATAACACAATGATATACTCGTATATCATGCATAAAATTTAAATAACCTTAATTCCATAAATAATTATCCTGTAAAAAGTTAACAAATAACGCTATTGTCTCCGGGAATAAATAATATCTATATAAAAGATACATAATGGAATTGAACCTACGACCTCAGCACGTCAACAAGGTCATCTAAGCTTAGAGGCTTGAGGGCAGGTCGATTCACTTAAACAGCAATTTTCAAACTTTCGCAATCAATCGCGCGATGTTAGATAGTTATATGTTTTTACACGTGACGCGGCTAAGGTCGTTCATCCGGTTATGAATTAACCTAGATTTGTAATACATTCGGAGAAATTACAATAATGTATCTATCTATCTATTTATAAAAAAAAATTAAAGAGGCCAGTCGTGGCGCAGAGGCACAAAATGTGACTGCAAAATCGATTGGTTGTGGGTTCGATCCCCACTCGAGGACATGAAATATTTATTTATATTTATATTTTCATTTCATCGCTCTGGTGTCGAGGCGAAGCGCGGCGTTGAATTCTGCCACGCAACACGCAATGCCTCCAGATTTCGGCGAAAAGTGGGGAGTCTTAACACTAGGTTCCCTCTGCCTACCCTGCTATGTGCGGGATACAGCGTGAAGCTATCTATTTATCTATACTAATAATATAGAACTAAATAGTTTGTTTGGTTTAACGCACTAACCCCAAGAACGCCTTATTTATTTCCATGCGAATATGGAGGAGAAACCATAGGCCAAAGCTAGTGTAAAATCTAATCGAGTGAAGATTGAACCTACTATCATCGCATCTGGAAATAGGGTCCCACGATAACTTCATTGATTTATATTACTAACGCTATAAATCACTTGAAGTACAACATTATTTGCTTACAAATCTGAATTGCCTTTAATAACATTATTATTTTAAAGATAATATTCCTACATTAGAAAAAAAGTTTTAGTCAATTCAACAAAACTATTATTTTGAAGCTATTTTGTCATACATAATATATATATATATATATATATATATATATATATATATATATATATATATATATATATATTTCTGGATTTAAATAAAAGAAAACGCTAAATGTTAACCTTAACATTTTGTCAAAATATAATAGTGAAAACTGCATTTAAGTTAAGCTGTTTCTGAGATTAACGAGTTGATTAACGATGAGAATAATAAATACATAGATAAACCGAAAGACAGATAAACAGACAAAACATAAAAAAAACATTGTTTTTGATTGTATTATATTGATAATGCCTTCCCATATAATATCTTCTATCTACAGACCGATCACTTACAATTTTATTATATGTAGAGATTATTTAGTAGTATAATAAATACATTTTATAGATATATATTTGATCTAATGTAATTAACAACTATGACTAAGGAAATTACATATTTAATATTTTAATTTCCTCACTCTGCTAACGAGGCAAAGCGCGGCGTTGAGCTCCGCCACTTAACATGCAATGCCTCCAGATTTCGGTAAAAAGTGTGAAACGGAAGTGTTAACACTAGTCTCCTAGGTTCCTACCCTACCATGTGCGGGATACACCGTGAAGCTATCACTTACATAAAGTTCATCATTCAACTCACTTAATCTCCGAAACGAACAGAAATAACAGTTTTTTTTTCTATCACATGATGAAAGGTAATTAAATTGAAATCTAAGCTTTAATGCGCTAACAGATCGAAATCAAGGGCAACAACACATATGGGTATTTCTACCGGTGGCCCAACTTATTGTTAAGCCATGACTAAAATATTGTAACGTGTTTTTTTACGCAATAAACTGACCCGCCTTGAGACCATCGCCGATGGGTAGAACGAGGCTATTTGGACACTTTAAATTCGTTTCTTTCAATTATGTTTTATAGGAAAGGTGATAATATTTCTTTTTTTGCATTTTTTTTTACATTTTAATATTTTGGGACCGCCATGGCACGTGAGGCCTTATTTAGAGGAATGATTACGTATAATTTATTATCGTTTCCCGCTGTAGTAGACGAAATGCGGCGTTGTATTTCGCCATTAAACATGCAATATCTTATTTGGTGGTTCTTAGCACTAAGTACTCTCTGTCTTCACTGCTATACGGGAAAATCTAAAGCTACATTGTTATAGGTTTCTGAATGAAATCTGTACTTAGATAAATATTTTGTATAACAGAGTCGGCATGTAAACTTTTTCTCTTACTGTAAAAATGCCAGTTATAATTATAAAAATAACAATACTACATTTTTTTATGTATTTATTTTAATTTTGAAACTGATCACACTATCCCCAACTCACTCGATATGAAATTTCGTAACATATCTCAATCAACGTGAATGCATTCGCATGCCTTTAAATGGTTTACCAAAACAAATATTATACGGTTAAAATTTCACCATATTTGAAGGTTAAGCTTAAAATTTTTATATACCGTCATTAAAATAAAATAATTAAAATATATGTATAATAAAATAATTATAATAATAATTTTAGTTTATGATATTTAGAAAAAAATATATATATAAATTATAAACTATTACAAAAACTACACAAAAAAAAAATATTAACAAACACTTCAAGTCGGTTACGGATAATATAATTACCATATTAATTAACTAATTATTAATAAAGTGACTTTCAAAAGTATTAAATGCAATGTAATAATGCAAAGTATGTATATTTACAAGATTATTATTTTTTTTATAATTATATATAATTTTTGAAATAATGATAAATATATACAAAATGTATTGATTGTAAGAAAGAAGGTGTTTTAATATTTATAGAAATAATAATAAGCTGGTATCATCCAAATGATATCTATAAATTTGGAACGTCGTACATATTTAATAACATTTTTTATAAAATAATTTTACGTAACAAAAATTTAAAAATATATTTAAAAAAATATATAATAGTGAAAACAGCAGTGATAATATTACACACTTACCCTCAAAATAACTATATCACAAAACACATACAAAAATTATAAATGAAATCAACACTATTTCACTATAATCTTTACGATTATGATTATAATATAAAATATTTGATTACAATGATTAATTATATTATGTATTTTTTCTATAATAATAATAATAATATTTTTCGTCCGCAACGTACAGTGTCTGGAGGCAGAATGACCTGAACTAATAAGTGATACTTTAGCATACTTAACACGATATGACTGACGCTTAAGACTAGCTATACAATATAGGTTTACCTGAATTATATTCTTTTTTATGAGACCGTCGTGACGCAGAGGCGCAGCGCACTGATTATAAGCGTAGAATGTGATCAAGACGGTTGAGGGTTTGATTTTTACTCGGGGAAATAAATTATGGTCAATTTTAGCATAAAGACAAAGCAAATCGATATGTTCCGCAACTTCACACTCAATGTCTAGGAAATCAGGCGGAAAATGGTTAATGGAGTATCTTAACATTAGGTTCCCTCAGACCACCCTTCTAAATGTGGGACACAGAGTAAGGTTAATAATTATTGTATCCGAATATTGGGCCTCTTCGGATGCTAACCAATGCACATTCTAGCATTTGTATCTCTTGGTATAGGAAAGCGCATTTTTTTAACTATGTATTAAACTAAGATAATATAGTTATACGCAGATTCATATTTTTTTTCGATTAATTAAAAACTTAAGAGGCCGTTGCTGTTCAGTAGAACAGTTGTTTTAGTCTGTATCGAGAATTATTAATTATTAAGGTCCGTCACTCAAAACGCAATCTCGAATTTGGGTGGTGCATGAAGAACGAAATGTTTTCACGCGATTCGCTCTGCCTACCCGGCAATAGGCGAGATACAGCGTGAAGCTAAATAAAAATAAATATATTGCGTGTTAGGTAACGGAACTTAACGTCGCAATTGGTTTATCTATAGGGGAAATACCTTTATGGTAAATTATTTTAATGCAATTATACTATGATTCAATAACAGAAAGTATTAATACGTAACCCAAGGCCGTCGTGGCGCAGCGGCACTGCGGCTAACTGTGGCGATTGTGGGTTCGTTTTCTACTCGAGGGAATCAATCTGGTAGATGGACAAACCGCGGCGTTGAGCTCTGCCGTACAACATACAGTCACTAAAATTGGGCGGTTTGTGGGGAACGGACTACTGACTGACTGACTGACTAACACTAAATTTCCTTTGCCTACTTGCTTGCTGCGAAATACGACAAAAAAATCTAATATGAAATCCAATCTAAAAAAATCTATTATGACTAAAATTCATGAATATTTTCTTTTTATAACAGATTTTGAATGAATCCGTCGTAAAGCAGCGGCAAAGCGTCTGACTTAATTAATGCAACGGTTGTAGGTTCCATGCCCACTCCTGTAAACGAATTTTATTTCCTTGCTCTTGTAATATATAATCTCTATAAATAATCATACAGGAAAAATATTTTGTCTGTACATTTTGACTGAAATGGATAGAGGGTCACTTAAAAAAAATGTTTTTTTTTCAGCTTCACGCTGTGTTCCGCACACTGCAGGGTAGGCATAAGAAATCTAGTGTTAAGAAACTCCGTTTCCCAATTTCTGCCGAATTCTGGAGGTATTGCGTGTTGAGTGGCAGAACTCAACGCCGCGCTTGTCCTCGACACCAGAGCGAAGAAAGGGAAATATACATTTAAGTAAATATTTCATCTCCACGAGTGGGGATCGAACCCACAACCAGTCGGTTTTACAGTCACACTTTGTCCCCTGCGCCACGACTGGCCTCAAAGAGAATAAAAGAATAAATAGAAAATAAAAGGCCTGGCCTAAAAGAATATTAGAAAGCAAAAATATATATTTTTTAATTTCTTGTCTGTCTGTTTGTCTTTATCTGTTACGTTAATCTCCGAAAGTACTGAACCGATTTACTTAAAATTTTTGCCATTTGCTTTGTTTTAGCTCAACAACTTAACATTTAAATAATAATTATAAAAGTATTTATTGCACACTTGAAAAGATACAAAAGAGTAACTTCTTAAAACAAAATGCACAAAGGCGGCCTTATCACTACAAGTGATCTCTTCCAGGCAACCAGATTCCGGAAGGATATAATTAAAAGTGCGGGCATAAAGCGGTCCAAAGCGACGCGAGAAATAACTAAATAAATAAACAAACAAATAAATAAATATATACGTATACACATAAATACATATATACATAAATACATATATACATATATAAATAAAGTTTGTTTCATCAAAATTGTTATCGTCATTTGAATAAACTCGAGGCATGAGTTTGCCTGCGATGAAAATATATTATAATATAATATACTATATTATAGTCTATCTATATCTATACTTATACTTCTAATAATGTATAATTGTTTGTTATAAATCTGATAACATGTATTTAGTAAAACGCCGTTTTAGATTAATGTAATTATATATTATGTGACATTTAACATGAAAACGACATTTTTTAACTGTTCAAACTTTAAGCTCAATAGATGGCGCTGTGCATAAAGCATTAGTTTCTGAATCGTGCTGGTAATATTTTTGGCTAAAGAATGATATTCAAAACGTCTTGATTACATGACTGTTGATGAAAATATATATATTTTTAAGCATTATTGTTCATATTCCAAACAATAAAGTAAACAACATTGAATTGTTAGTGAATTACATAAATAATAACAGTTAAGTTTAAATCGTAATTAATTCAACACAGAGATAAGGAACGATTTGATCTTCAAAGAAGTATCGAGTACAATAGATAGATCCATTCTACGTACATAGATTCTACGATTCGTTCGTTTGTTTGAAATAAAGCTATATAAAATTCCTAAAAACATCTTTTTTACGTGTACTCTGTAATAACTACATATTTACCAATTGTACATTCAGCTAATAACATGTGTAACTAATTTAAAAACACAATTATTTCACAAAGAATATTATGAATTTTTACCCAAATCAATAATTTAAAATTTAAGGCCGTTTCTGAAAAGTAAATTAAAATATTCACTGTCATCAGCACATTTAACAGAGTTTTAAAATTATGATAAGAAGTACATAATATAGGTAAAAAGAACGTAATCTTACACGTATAATAAATAATTACCTTTACGTATTAATTAATATTAAAATCAAAAACAAAAAAGAAATGACGGTAATGTAGTAAAAAACATATTTGAAGATTACAGATTAAAGTAATAAAAATCATATTAGACGTCATTATAGTTGTCATTCAATTCTGTTAATGTCAATAAATCAATAATCATGGAGTTCAAGCGGGCGAAGCCGCGGGTCTTATCCTGATATATACATTTACGTTGTTACCAGAGCGAGGAACTGAAACTATTAAATAATTCATATCCTTAAGAGGGAATCGAACCCACAACCGTCGCATTTACAGTTTACTGTGCCACGACGGCCTCATCACCTAATGACGGGGGGTTTTCCATTAAAGACGTTTGAGTCACGTCACTAATCGTCTTTTTATGTATATGCAGTTCCATTGTCATTATGTATGTACGTAGTTCGATTATTACTTATTAAGTTATTAGAGGCCGTCGCGGCGCAGGGGCACCAGCGTGTGGCAGCGTAAACGAGACGGATGTGGGTTCGATTCCCACTCGAGGAACGAAATTTTTAATATTTTCATTATCTTGTTTTGGTAGTGAAGCAAAATGCGGAGTTCAGTTCCGCCACTCAATACGCAATCGAGTCGCAATGTGCGCTAATAAAAACGTTATCAGCTATTATTCAATATACAGGATGGAAGTGTAAGCACCACATTAAATGAAACCACAGTTTTAACTACTCTATAAAAGTCTAATATAAATCAGAAAAAAATAAATTCCCAAAGATGAAAAAGTTTTTTTTTCAAACAAAATAAATAATAAAATTGTCGTCTTAAAACAAAACGCCATTTGTAAGGACGACGCACGCACACATAAACCTATCAAAGGAACACCGCCGCACACGCCTCTTTCCGAAATCAAGTCGTAGGTATTGGCGATAAAGTTCAAAATTGTTTAATCTTTAGTAGTATTTTTGTAGTAGTAAGTGTTTATGTTATTGGGATCTATACGTAATCGCGTCACACGAACTACAGGTATGGATAAAAATCGTGAAATGAAAATAAAATCCTACATCCAAACTGTTGAGGCATCTTGATCAATTTCTTTAGGTATGGGTTTGAAATATTTTACCGATTATGCTGTTTCCGTAAATGGAGCGCTGCCTCTTCCAACCTGTATATTAGATTATTATTCATATTCACTACAAAAACTAATTAAACAAGTAATATCATCACTCAACACGTAATGCCTCGAGATTTCCCAGGTTTTCCCTGTATACCCTGTTATAAGCGGGTTACATCGTGATACTAAAAAAAATATCATCTTGTTGGCACCGTCGTTGGGGAAAGACTTCTTTTTTATTTTTCCCTTGCTCTTCAACACCTAATGTTTCGAAATTTACCGCCGAAATTGGGAAGTGGTGTCTAAAAAGAAACGTAAAGGTGAAGTGTTTTTTAAATTTCTACTTCATTACTTTTACAAATTTAGTCCACTTAAATGTTGTACCCCACGGTTGTAGACCACAAACTATTTTTCAGCTTCACGCTGTATCCCGTACACAGCAGGGTAGTCAGAGGGAACCTAGTGTTAAAACACTCCGGTTCCCACTTAACGCTGAGTTCTGGAGGCATTGTGTATTGAGTGGCGGAACTCAACGCTGCGCTTTGCCTCGACACCAAAACGAAGAAATATTCCTCCTCATTTCCTCGATAGGGATCGAACCCACAACCAGTTGATTTTACAGTCACACTTTGTGCTCCTGCGCCACGACTGACCTATTTTTCAATATATTTATATTCATACCCAGTACAAAACTAATTAAACAATTAATATACATACAAACAAACATACATACCATATTTACATGTAAATTTAAAGCCACAATTCGCTCAATTACCCGACGACTTAGCGATTTGAGCAATAGTTAATTACATTTTACGACCTGTGATTGTTAAGCAATGTATGTACCTACCTATAAAGATATAGCCTGTATTTTCTCGGAAGGTCACCAGTTCGATTTATATATTTGATTTTATTTTATTTTTAGATTCACGCTGCATCTCGCATATAGTAGATTAGGCAGGGAGAAGCTCGTGGTAAGAAGCTGGAGATATTGCGTGTTGAGTAGCAGAAATCAACGCCGCGCTTTATGTTGTTACATGAGCGAGAAAATTAAAAAATAATAATTTATTCCCCCGAGTGGGAATCAAATCCACAACCCTCACGCTTACAGTCAAATGCTGTACGACTGCGCCATGACGGCTTCAATATTTTTAATATTTGTAAACATATTCCTCGGAGATGTTATGGATATGATTATTCGGACCTTGATACGGATATAAATAAAATATTACATCGGTTTCGGTTACGGATTTAAAATTCGAATCGAATCAGCTTCACTCTCTATCCCGCACACAACAGAGTAGGCAGAGGGAACCTAGTGTTAAGACACTCCGTTCCCCATTTTCCGTCTAAATCTGGAGGCATTGCGTGTTGAGTGGTGGAACTCAATGCCGCGTTTTGCTTCGACACCAGAGAAATTTCCTCCACCAAACCTATTGATGTATCACTTCGGTTGTACGTTGAAATGTCAAGTGGTGGAAAATAATGCAGTATTTTTCTTATGACTAAATAATAAACCACTCAACACGCAATGCCTCCAGAACTTGGTGGAAAGCGAGGAACGGTGTGTCTTAACACTAGGTTCCCTCCGCCTACCCTGCTGTGTGCGGGATACAGCGTGAAGCTGATTTGATTTAAAAATTAATAAGAACATCTTTAAGTTTTTTAGATTGCAAAATATACTAGATCTAACAATCAATTTACCAATCGAATTGTATGCTAATAAATAAGATTAGGTACACACATTTTAAAATCCATCATTGTTAAAAGTTACCTAAATTACCTACCTGAAAATTAATTGTGTTACTGACTTCGCGCATCTTCAGTATTTTGGAGGTTAAATAGAGTATTTTTTTTTTACGTGGACCCTGTTATTTCGCATACCAGCAGGTAGCAAGGGGTACCTAGTGTTAAGTTCCTCTCCCCACGTACCGTCCTTAATACCGCAGGGAATTGAAAAAAAATTAAATATACTCACTCATAAATATAACTACCTGCTTATGAGGTAACAGTAGTGATACCTGCTTTATGATATAAATTTAAATAAATATTTCCTTTCCTCGAGTGGGGATCGAACCCACAACCAATTGATTTTACAGGCCCACTCTGTGTCCCTGCACCATGACTGCCTTCAATAGTGAAAATATATCATTTCATTTTCGCGCTCCAGTAAAACGGCGTAGTGTTTCGCCACTACACACGCGGAAAACGTAGTGCTGGTAAACTGATGCATTACTCCGGCCGGACAAATACGTCTAAATGTCAAGTGGCAGAATTTAATACAGTATTTTTTATGTAAAACAAGTTAAATTTATAAATTTTCTTGAAGCCGTCGTAGTGCAGTGGCACAAGTATGTGACTGTAAACGAGACGATTGTGAATGCAATTCCCACTCGGAAGAATGAATTATTATTTCCATTATTGTAAACTTTTTATCATGTAGCTAACACTAAATTTAGTTAGATCCACCGTACCGTTTAGTGCTTCGTTTTCTCTGACTACTTCTCTAGGAATACGGCGTGGAGCTAAGTTAAGTTAAATTTAGATAAAACTCAGTTTATAACATTCGGTTACAGGCGTTTCTTACCCTCTCAATCTTTCTCTACTACTGTTCATAAATCGCAGGAATTGCAGGAATCTGCGAACTATTCAAAGCTTGTTACTGTTCCAAATTAACCAGATCTTACTCTATAAAGGCGTCCTTGGCGTCTTTATCGATGAAAGGCTTTCCTGGAATAACCATATACATGCTCTGACTTCTCGTACACGAAAGCTAAAAAAATATCTTTTAGCAACTGAGATCTAGCGCTATCTTATACAAATATTAAAAATCATTTATTATCTCCTGGCTACTTAAATTGAGTTATTTGGATAATCTATAAGCATACTCAAGAAACATATTTACACATAAGCACATATACATATAATACTTGCATATGTAACATTATTTAATCTACATATTTATTTTTTTCCTTTTTAGGGTTCCGTATCTGAAAAGGTAAAAACCGAGGCCGTTATGGCGCTGTGGCACAAGCGAGTGACTTTAAACACGACAGTTGTAGGTTTAGTTCTCGTTCGGGCAATTTTATTTAAAATTTATTTAAAATAAAATTTACATTTCTTCGCTTTGGTGGCAAAGGGTGGTGTTGAGTTCCGCCACTCAATACGCAATTCCTCGAAAACTGCGCGGAAAGTAAGAGTTCTGTGGAACAATATATAATCCGTGTTTTAACCTGGAATTGTTGCGGAGTAGGAATTTATGTGCGAAAAACTACGTTTGCAGGGTGTGCGCAGTTACGGTTTACCTACACAGATGTGAAATAACTAAACATTTTTCTATTAATTCTCCGCGTAATCAAAACCTATAGAATATTTCCCGTACACTGTTATAAAATTTAGGACGGAGTAAGAAAATTTATTAGTTACTTATAAATTAATTTTTTACTAAATATAGTAGGTACATTCCAAACAAAATCCAAACAAAATTGGTACAGAACCCTCTGTGGGCGAGTCCCAATCGCGCTTGGTTGGTTTTTTCTTAAATATACTTAAATAAACATTCGTATATTTCAAGCGGGCGTAGCCGCACGAGGTCCGCTAGTAAACAATAATTTATTCCATCGATCAATCAATATATGTATTGATTACAAATTTTTAGTATGCAATTACATGTAAATTAGTAGGTACATAAATAAATAATGAATAGTAATAGTTATTTTTATAGTGTCATATGTCGAAAGCATAAAAACGTATCTTTTGCAACTTTCTTAAATATGTTTATTATTTACAAATTTGTTAAAATCTGGTGTCGTAGGAGGATGTCTGTCTGTCTGCCTGTACCACCCCTTGAAATATTTTAATTTTATCGCTTTAGTAAAACAAAAAGTGGCATTGAGTTTCACCACCAAACATTCTTATATCAAATATCAAGATAATGATGATTTTTTTTAAGTGATACATATAAAAGTATCACTTAAAAAATGGACCCTGTCTGTTAATCCTAATAAATTAGCTATATTGTTTTATTCTTTTTGGTATTTATGCAGCCGAGTTTTTAGCTTTCTATATTTCTTTTTAATTCAGACGTTTATTTTAGGCTTATTACTAGTGTACTTGACATTGTTCGGTGATTTTTTTTTTACATTTTGACAATATCGTGCAATCGTTTAAAAATCTTATCTCTTATAAATCGCAATATTAAGTTCCACTAATATCACTCAAATAGACATTGAAGAGCCCACCGGAACTCTGAAATGCGTGAAGGTGAAAAAACTATTATTATAAGACTGCCTTGACATTATTTTAAAGTAAGATAAGGAAATTAATAGAACCTTTTATATATTTTGTTTGTTAATCTCAGAAGGAAACTAAAAAATATCAAAGGAAGCTAATTTAACATATTGTTCAAATTACATTACAAAATACAAAAAAAATGGTCAAGTGCGAGTCAGACTTGCTTACTGAGGATTTCGTACCAATTTCATCATTATAGACTATAGAAAATACTAAAATTAGGTATGTATTCCTTTTTTAGGAAATGAAATGCAAATATAAATGTCTTTTTTCTTTGATATGCCTTTAAATTACTATTTTTTAGATTGTACTGAAATTCATTTATTTGTACTGAAAGATCTCAAATCTTGACAAATTTCGTTATTTTAAAACGACTGGAAGTACCCAGTAGTATATATATTGGTTCTTCGACAAATTTCATATAAAATGCGGAAAAAACGGTACATAAACACTCGTATCTTACATTGCCTTGAACTTAGGGGCTTCACATTTTTTGCTCGAAGAGATGGTAGATCTAGATATTTAATATTAATTTCAACTTGTTACGTGCACGCGATCTTGAAAAAAATGGTCTTGATAGACGGACAGACAGACGAACGTATAAAAATAAAATATCCTATGTTGATTTGGTTGCGTTTGTTTCTTTTGCGTGGTTCCGTTTTTATCTTTTAAGGTATACAGACCCCTAAAAATAATTAGGTAATACATAACCAAAAAGGGTACTGTGGTTGTTTTATTATAATAGGAAGTCAGTTGTAGCGCAGTTCACCTGTAAACACGATAGATTGTGGGTATCCTACTCGAGGAAATTAATGAAAATGATGAAGAAAATGAAATGTAGTTTCGCCTTTCACACGCATTATTCCAGGATAACTAACAATACCTCGGCATAAACTGGGGAATGGAAACGGAGTGTCTTAACTCTAGGTCCCCAGGTTCCCTCTGCGTACCCTGCTATATGCGAGATATAATGCGAAAAAAAAATAAATAATAATAAACAAAAAAAAATGATTAAAGTTATTTATCATTAGGTATGTGTAAAGTTATGGTAATCGTAATACAAATTTTTACCGGCGGCTTTATGTAAGTATATCGAAAATAGAGAGATAAATTTATAACTATCTATGTCATTTTCGAAATATTTACGACCATAATGTTTCACTCGGTCGCAATGGGACCATCAGGGTAATACGCTCTGTTAAATACATCGTTTTTTAAATCGGTTTATGTATGACGGATGTCAGATATAGAACCCCCTCCTTTTTCGTAGTCGGTTAAAAACTCTTTATTTGTAAAAAATATAACCAATAAATATTTTATTTCCAAATAAATGTCTTTCAAATCTTAAGTTATTTTAACTTATGTTAATCCATTATTTATTAACGTCATAATCGACTTCGGCTTCGCCACTATTTGCGCCAGAGTGGGGTTGATTGTGCCTTAATGCAGTTCTTCACAAAAATGACTATTTTTTAACTTGTTAATCTTGTTTGCTTACTTTTATATATTTGATTGTAGCTATTTTATATGTTTGGCCTAAAAATTTGTCAAAATCGGCAATTTCAGTCCCCCTCTCCCCTATATGATATATAGCCTTTTTCGCTAAATGGACTATCATCCAACACAAATATATTTTTTCAATTCGAAATATTATTTGATAAGACTAGTGCGTTCAACCAAACAGACTCTTTAGTTGTATAATATTAGTAAAAAAACTAAAAATAAGCCAGCCCAACAAGCAGAGCCAACAAAGAGAGAGTAGTGTCAAATAACTCTCTTTTTTTTCTGGCAAAACTGAACGCAGCGTGTGGCTAACAAAAGCAGGGAAATGGCAATAGGCTTAATATGATAATGTAGACATCGTCGTCGTGCAGCGATACAGCGCCGTGTCTATATCTACGAGGCAAAGCTATAACAAAAAATTAAGTATAATATAATATATATCAAAACATTACTCTTTTATAACGTTGCATATGTTGAGCTGAGTGACTGACAGACTTTCAACTCGGCAGTTTGTCTTTATAGTAAAATTTGTAGGAAGTAAAAATTCTTTAAAATATATTCATTCCCTCTAGTGAGGGAGAATGAGAATATATTTAAATAAATTTTATTCGAACCCGCGATTATCGCGCTTACTCTGTCTCGTCTCGTAATCGAACCTTAAAACACAATATAAATCATCAAACGTCGTGGCGCAGCGGCACAAGGTGTGACTGTAAACCGACTGGTTGTGGGTTCGATCCCCACTCGAGGAGATGAAATATTTACTTAAATTTATATTTCCATTTCTTCGCTCTGGTGTCGAGGTTAAGCGCGGCGTTGAGTTCTGCCACTCAACACGCAATGCCTCCAGAATTCGGCAGAAAGTGAGGAACGGAGTGTCTTAACACTGGGTTCCCTCTGCCTACCCTGCAGTGTGCGGGATACAGCGTGAATCTAATTTATTTATTTTATTTATTTATTTAAACACTTTCCAGTCGTTTGGCCTTTAGGCTCAATAATTTAAATGTTATTATCTAATATGCTTTTTACTGTTTTAATGAGCAACTAAATTACCTTTTTTGTTAACGATTTGATGTTTTTTATACTTTGTATTATAATTTAATTTCTACATTATGTTAGATTGGCTTCCTTTATTGTGTTTCTCATTTCAAAATGAAGTTATAAAAATAAAATCTTCATTTATACACTAAGGTTCTGTTAATACTTTTTAGCCTTAGCAGGGTAGCCCGAAGGACGACAAACGCTACGGTTCCGGCATACCTCTTTCGCCTTGTCTATCTCTTCATATATTCCCTGAGGGGGTCCAGTATAATAGACATTGCGATTTCGAAAGTTACCCAAGGTTTCCCCCTGCCTCTCTTACAACTCACTCTGCCTTCATAAATCTTTTTTATTATTTTTTCATCACTCATTCTCTCTACGTGTCCAAACCAGCTAAGTACGTTCTTCTTCATCCTCACCATGATATCCTCGCTAGTATCTTTCATTCTGTGTATCTCTTCATTATGGATTTGATCAGTTAAACTGACTCTACAAATCCTATGAAGAGATTGTATCTCTACAGCATTGATCTTGCTGCCATTCTGCACAATAAAAATTAATTCCTCTATTATATTTTGCGACTCATTTTATGCCCATGCCATACCCTAAATAGTGTGGTGCCCATTCCGGAAATATTCGTAACAAAAAAATAAGAGTAAAAAGTTTAAAACAATCCTTTACTCAATAAAATCAGTTTAAAGCTAAAAGTTTGGCATTACTTTGCAAAATTTGGCCAAAATATCTTTTGTCACAGGAGTCGAGATCGCATATATCATAACATTTAACTTGGCTTTCATTTAACATTTATGTTTTTGATGAAATAGATATTACAACTTCAACGATTACATTAAACGAACAACAAATGTTAAGGGAAGTTAGCAAAACTACAATAGATACAATTGAAAGCTGAATTTAAATCGGTTAAGCCATTTATAAAATTTTCTTTAAGTTTTTTAAAATGCTTAAGCTAATTTATAATAATGTATAGTCATTTTATAATAAAATGGTGTCGACAAGTATATTACAAAACTATTGTAATTACGAAAATACTATTAGGTGTTGCAAAATTTTTATGACCTCCTTTCTACTCATCGCTAGATGGCGCTACTATTTTTATAAAATGTTACTGGAATTTTAAACTATACTTTAGAATTAATTGTCCTTTCTTTGTATCTTTACACTGTATCGCAGGTATCGTTAAGTAAGCAGATGTAAAGTAGTACTTAGACACTCTGTTTCCCACTTTTCGAGTTTTTTTGTATGTTGAGTGGCAAAACTCATCACTGTGCTTCGTCTTATTATCAGAGCGAGGAAATCAAAATAAATAACTTTACGAAGTGGAAATTAATTCTACAACCTTTGCGTTTATGAATACTCTGTCGCTGCGTTACGAAGGCCTCTTAAATTTATTAAGTTTCATAAAGTTAACTTTTGCAAGATTTATAGGAGTAACGATAAAACAACGCCATCTAGTTCAATACAACTGAACTTAATATATATTATCCGTAAGTGTCCGATAAAAATTGGATATGTTCAAATATTTCTGCACTAGATGACGTTGTTTTTGTAATTTAGTAATGTTTTGAAACTAAATTACATATACTTTTTTTTCTAAGATTCTCGCTGTTTTCCACTGTATAACAGTATAGGCAGAAGGAATCTAGTGTTAAGGCACCCCTTTTCCTACGCACCGCACAATGTTGTCTTTGCTTGTTAAGAAGTGGAACATAACGACGCGCTGTGTTGTTGCCAGAGTGAGTAAATGAAAATAGCTCATAAAGTTGGAAGATTCTCCGAGTGGAAATCGAACCCACAACTTTCATGCTTACAATCACACGCTCCGCAACTGTGGCCCCATTAGACACTTTTTTGTTTTTACTTAACATATTTTTTTAACTTACTAATATTAATGAATCGATATAATCCATCATAATAACGCCGATATAATTCATCATAAACTTAAATAAATCTTAAATATGTCGTATTATAATACTAGCTTTCCGCTACCGGCTTTGCCTGCGAACTTTACGATAATTCCAAGACATTTTTTAACATTGTAAAAAGTTTCGATAAACGCTTTACTTTTTACTTAATATTAGATGAAATTTAAAATTTTTCTTACAAAATTTCAACCGCTATTTACCTTAAGGTGGGCTGTGTGTTAATCTCTGGATATGCCGGTTACCTCACAGCATTATATAATTATTAGCCTTAACCTTCGGCTCCGGTAACGTGGTCAAATAACGAAGAAATATCTCTCGCAATATGTGCCCGAGATAGCTCTGACCTAAGGAACATTTTTAGGTACTATTCAAATTATAGTCAAATAAAACATAATGCGTAATTTAAAGAGCCCTCTTAAGCCAATACTTGTGTCAGGCGCTGGGGCAGCTCCTTACCCTGCAACGTGAAGGACACCTGGTAGAAACGGTAAATCCATCAAATGTTAACGAATTTCTTCTCTATAGTAGTCTCTTTTAGTTGCCCATGTGTATATATAACATTAACATTCCATATGAAGGTCCAAGGTTCAAATCCATATGATGCAATATAAAGTGTACAATAAGATATGTTGTTTTTTTTTATTTTTGTTCTGCTTCAGGCTGTATCCCGCACATAGCAGGGTAGGCAAAGTGAACCTGAGAACTTAGTGTTATGCCACTCTGTTCTCTACTGTCGGCCGAATTCTTGAGGTATTACGCGTTGAGTGGCAGAACTCAACGCCGCGATTTGCCTCATTACCAGAGTGAATAATGAAAATAATAAATATTTCACTCCCCCAAGTGAGAATCGCATCGTATGAGAGTCGCATTTACAATCGCATCCTTGTTAACACGCGTCACGATTTCCTCAGATACAGACAAGATTTCTCATACATAAATACGTAAATAAAATAATTACTTAATTAGATTTCGTGTAAATCGATGATAGCACGAATAGCAGCGTAATCCGCTCCGATAATAGAAAGTGCGGCGTTGGGTTCCGCCACTTAATATACAATGTCTCATATTACATTGTGGCCTAAGATCCCATCGTTTAAAACTGTAGGGATTAGATTTTCTAATGAAACTTATATTTAAGAATGATACATGATAGTAGAATAGATTACACTAGGGTTGCCCAAAAAAATCCTGCCGCAATCACCTTTAATTAATGTTTTTCGTAACTCGTTTTTGGAGAAAATTGCACTCATATGTTTTTTATGTGAATCGCACATCATTTGAAAGAAAATCGCATAAGGAATTGGAAAAACAATGGTTGCCAGCTCTCAGTCTGCCGCAAGTCCAAGGTTGCCTGGTTTAAAGAGGTTACTTAATGTGAATATTTGCACTCATGTGTTTTTTTAATGAATTATATATCAAATTAAAGCTTATTTTTTTGTCATCACTAAAACATATGGTTGCCTGGAAAATGGCTGCCGCAAGCAAAGGTTGCCATCATTCGAAATATTTTATTCTGATTCCGTTTGACTGAGAATAGACGATGAAATACGCGATTTGCCTTATGTTTTAAAGTAAAATATTATAAAATAGAAGGTCAATCTTAAAATTAATATTTATTCTAGCTGTTCACCTGTTAAATGATGATTTTAATCATATTAAGTACATACAAAAAACTATTTAAACATGAAATCATCCTTATTTTTCCATTGAAATAATGAGTCTATGATATTAAGTCTTTGTTAAATCTGTTTTCTAGATATTAATACTCGTTTAAATCGTTATTTTAAAAAGACTAAATTATCATCTATATATATAAAACAAGTACCTAACTGACTGAGGTAAGACGCACGCACAGCCGCTGATGGTAGAAACGTGAAATTTGGACAGATGTTTTTTTTCGTAATTTGGACATCCACTAATAAGGGATTTTAAGAAAATTTAACCCTAAAGGGATAAAATAGTGGCCGAAAGTTTGTATGGGTTTTTTTTATCGGTTAATATAATATTTGAAATTCAGACTCCTAAAAATATTTCATTGAACACATGTTTCATGGTTTTTTATAATTCACCCCGTAAGGGTTCAAATAGGCGGGCGAAGCTGCGCGCGCCCACTAGTATTAAATAAACGTTTACAAATATCGTTCTATTATAAGGTATTAATTACATAATGTTTTCATAATATAATGTAGGTTGACAATTATTGCAGATATTTTATTTATTAATCAAGAAAATATGGAAAATTACCTCGTTATAAACTCTCAATCTCTCTCTTCGTCCTCAGAGAAAAATATATAATATTAAACATTAAATTTAATTATACTTATCAAACATTAATTATACTTACGTTTTGCATTAGAAAATAATTGAAAAATAAAAATCAAATCAGATTCACGCTGTATCCCGCATGCAGCAGGGTAGGCAGAGGGAACCTAGTGTTAAGACACTCCGTTCCCCACTCTCTGCCGAATTCTGGAGGCAATGCGTGTTGAATGGCAGAACTCAACGCCGCGCTTTGCTTCGACACCAGAACGAAGAGATGGAAATATAAATTTAAGTGAATATTTCATCTCCTCGAGTGCGGTTCTTCTTTATATTTTTTTTTAAAACAATGAACTTTTTGTAACAAGTGATAACCGTGCATTGTGTGACTATTTAATAAAATGTTACTGTATATAAAAATCATTTTTTGGCGAAACAACAACATAATTTTACACTTCAGACTCATTATTAAATTCCACACACATTTTCGCACAAAAAACAGATCTTCATTTTTGTCATGTTAACTAAAAACGTCTTCACTCCAAAACGAAAGGTAAGTAACTAAGTAATATGTTCAAAAACATCTCATTTGGCCATCTGCACTGTTATTGCATTTAGAAACAATACATCTACGAAAATAAAATTATTGCATTTTGTTTGCTTTGTATACCACCGCAAAATGTTTATCTATAGTAAAAAGTAGACAACTAATTGATATTTGCCGACTCCTGGTCATAAACCTTAAATAGCGTTTATTATTCGGCATTACTGTCGAAATTTCTTAGAATTTATTTGTGATAAATTAATTTTGTTTATTATAATTCTATCATATATATTTCTTTCAATGCAAATTCTTAAAAGTTGCGTGAGAAAAAAAAGATTGCGGCAACCGTTATCAAAAAAAAACGAGAAAAAAAATCATACGAGCAGAGGACAAAGAGAGAGAGAGTATATTGAAATGTTATTTTCCATATTTTCTTAATTAATAAAAAAACTTACGCAATAATTGTCGCCCTTCATTATCTTAAGGAAACATGATGTAATTAATACCTTATAATAGATTGATATGATATTTGTAAGCATTTATTTAATTAGATAATTTAGTCGTTTTAAAATGATAATTTAAATTAGTATTAGTATTTAGAAAACAGATTTAGCAAAGACTTAATATCATGGGTTCATTATTTCACTTGAAAAATAAGGATAATTTCATATTTAAATAGTTTTTTGTATGTTCTTAATATGATTATAATCATCATTTAACAGGTAAATATCTAGAATAAACATTAATTTTAAGATTGACCTTCTATTATATAATATTTTAATTTAAAACATAAGGCAAATCGCGTATTTCATCGTCTATTCTCAGTCAAACGGAATCAGAATAAAATATTTCGAATGATGGCAACCTTTGCTTGCGGCAGCCATTTTCCAGGCAAACAAACATGTGTTTTAGTGATGACAAAAAAATAAGCTTTAATTTGATATATAATTCATTAAAAAAACACATGAGTGCAAATATTCACATTAAGTAACCTCTTTAAACCAGGCAACCTTGGACTTGCGGCAGACTGAGAGCTGGCAACCATTGTTTTTCCAATTCCTTATGCGATTTTCTTTCAAATGATGTGCGATTCACATAAAAAACATATGAGTGCAATTTTCTCCAAAAACGAGTTACGAAAAACATTAATTAAAGGTGATTGCGGCAGGATTTTTTTGGGCAACCCTAGTGTAATCTATTCTACTATCATGTTTCATTCTTAAATATAAGTTTCATTAGAAAATCTAATCCCTACAGTTTTAAACGATGGGATCTCCACCTATTGTCTCTATATTCTTTTGATAAGATTGCCTTATTTCTTATTGTTTCTCTTTTTTATATAAAACACAAATGAAATTGCAGGCTACAACTCGTATAAATAAAAGAAACGACCGAGATACTCGCAGGTCCAATCCAAACGAAACTCAATACAAAGCCTATATTAGATATATAATTTCTTATATATTTTTGTTTAATAGCTTCACGTTGTATCCCATATATTGCAGGCAATAATATTGTGGCAGAGGCAACAATTTGTTAACTCTCCGTTTCTCCGTTAGAAAGAGGAAATCGAAATATTAAATTCTTCCGAGGAGAAATCGAACCCACAACAGCCGCATTTTCAATCAGACGCCAGGATTGTCATTGCCACTGCGCCATGATTGTCTTCTTCTCATATAAATGCAAAAATAAAATGATTACTTAATTAGATATCGTGTAATCGTGTATCGACGATGGCACGAATAGCAGCGTAATGTGACGTAACGTTACCTACATAATTTGGTCATAAACGGACTTGTTTATTAGTGTTGTGCGTATGATTAGTCGATAGTGAATATCGATAGTTTATTTTTCGATATACAACGTTCCACATCTCATTTTGTACTCAATTGTCGATATATTTCGTGTTGAGTCGCAGAATGGGGAACTGTCTTAATACTAGGTTCCCTAAATCTTTTTTTGCTATATGCAGGATGCAGAGTGAATTTTAAAAAAAAGGAGTCGAAATCGACGCAATATTTTCGTTTCCTCGCTCTGCTATCGAGCGGCGTTGAATTCCGCTACTAAAAACACGTAATACTTCCAGAATTCGGCGGAAAGTGTTATTCCTCAATTAGAAAAAAAAATACGTAACCTAAAATAATAGAAAGAATTGATTGAATGAAAAAAGATTGATTTTTGATTTGACATTTTGATTGAGCGGGATTTGAACATCGGATGGTTTTCAAAAGGCGCACTTTCAAGTCCCTCTACTTTTAAATTTTTATACGTTTTCTAAAAAAGTATTTAAAAATATATACTATCGATATCGATAACCAAAAAATACACAGCCAAATAAAGTAATGAAGCACAACCACTTTCACCGCCCTAGCGTGTTTCCTACAAACATTGCTAACTACTGTAACCGTGTTATTATATACATATATATTTATATATACACATTGTGTATGTATGTATATACAAAAATGTACGACATGTAAATATAGCGAAAAGAGTTTTAGTACCAGTTATCTATATATATTTATACTTCTATACTATTATTATAAAGAATTTGTTTGGTTGAATGCGCAAATCATAGTAACTATCTCCATTGATAGAGGATGTCTATAGGCCATATTCAGTCACAACCACCAGATGAGGTGAAGAAAAAAATAAGATTAGGCCCACAGTGTCGCATCGACACAGCATCCGAGTGTATAAAGAGGACGGTTATAGGTTCGCAATCCGCTTGGGAGAAGGATTTTATTACTTCATACCGACTGGTTGTGGGTTCGATCCCCACTCGAGGAGATGAAATATTTACTTAAATTTATATTTCCATTTCTTCGCTCTGGTGTCGAGGCTAAGCGCGGCGTTGAATTCTGCCACTCAACACGCAATACCTCCAGAATTCGGCAGAAAGTGGGGAACGGAGTGTCTTAACACTAGGTTCCTTCTGCCTACCCTGCTGTGTGCGAGATACAGCGTGAAGCTAATTAAATTTAATTTTTTTTTTATAAATAACACATACAATAAAGAGACAGAGGACACAACTTTTTCTTCACATTATTTTAAATTAAGCGTTTTTTTTTTCTTTAGAAACGTGCAAAATAAGATAAGGTAATATAATAAGACATTATACTTCTACTAACTACAAAAAAATAAAAACCTTTCATGATAAAAAAAATGCTAAACGAAGATCGAAAATAACTTTAAAAAACTATCACTCTTTGTGTTAAGACTTGATTATCCTTGCCTTTTTTGACAACAACTACTACAAATAGGTGTTTTATATTTTCGGTATATTTTCTTAAAATATATATGACAGGCTGTTTTTATCTTCCGATATTTCCTTCAGTTACAGTCGCTACATGCATAGACTTGATCGGGACCTTTAAGAACTTGGCATATATTATCTTCGTCATGTTTGTGTTTGATCAAAATAAATTATATTTTAATGTTTATGGACTTAGGCAAATTCACAATGTGCAATGTATAAGAGGCATAACTAAGTATTTGGCCAATTCTTTTAACTCGTCCTTTCTTAGGCCAATTGAAGATCCCAAGTGTTCTTTTTTACCTTTGACAATAACGTAGGCATAGAGACTTCTAGCATTGGGAAGTCCATGAAATATTTTCATCATTCTAATAGTTTTCTCACAATTACACACGTAGTTTTGACACTTCCTTATCTTAAAATTCACCCGGTAGCGACGGACGGAACTCTAAAAATGAGTGCATACGCCCGCAAATTTAAGTTCCTTAACGTTTATATTATAAATTGTCCTACAGTCCTAAAATTGGTACCGAACCCTCCGTGGGCGAGTCCCACTGACAATTGACCGTTTTTTTTTAAATTTGCCATTGTCTCTCTTTCTTTATAAGAAATTATAACCGATAACATACTTTGCTTAGACTATAGACCGTAAAATCCTGTTTTGTTTCTTATAAAAAATTGTTCCCTTCTTCCCTGCACTCCCAAAGGAAAATACATGCCAAATTTTAGTTGCCGCCTTTTACTTCGTTACTTGTCTCTCAATCACTGAAGTATGATAGTGATTTTTTTAGTATAGTGATTTTTTTCATAAATAATATTGTTTGTTCATATACATCGCATAGCGGGCGTCGAACCCACAACCATCACGTTTACACTCAAGCATTGCATGAAAAAATAATTATTTTTGTCATTTTAATTCAAAATCAAATTTATAGCCACCTCAATGTAACAAGTGCCACAAACGCTGCCACTGTGGCACTTAGCAGATATTTTTTTTTACATAACAAATACGTAGACAGCCTGACGTCTTTAAGCGAGATGACCCAGATTCAAATCCGGTGTGACAAAATCTTATAAACTGACTTAAACATAATATTATAAAGGAATTTGGAAATTTTTATGTTACATTAAGTATTAAATTATATGTTGTAAGAAATTAATAATGATATTGGAAACGGAAGTCACTGTTTATATATTGACATACATCGTTTTTTTAGTTTCCACTGTATCCCGCATATAACAGAGGAAACCTAGTGTTAGGATACTCCTTTCCCCGTGTATATGAAAGTTATTGATCGAATACGTATCCATAACCATTGAATATACAAGTGACCTTGTTTTGTGATTTTTTTATTATATTTGAAGTAACTCAACTCATCAGGACTCAATGTAAACGCGACAGTTACGGGTTCGATTCCCACTCTACACTCTAATGTCTGGAAAATTGACATTGGACAGGGCTTTGCTAAAGGAGTGTCTAAGCACCGGATCCTCTCTGCTTACTAAAAAAAAAGACATTGTGCATTAAGTTGTGGAGAAAAATTACACTAACTAATAAAAAGCGTTTATGAACCTCTACTTAAAAAAATCTATCAATAGCGAAACTTGCCGCTGTTTATTGTATTATCGTGTATTGAATTCTATAATTTCTTAACTTGGTACTTTATTTTTTTTAAATGGAATACATAAAAAAAATTAATTGTATCAACATTTGAAAGCAGTGGGACTCGAACCTTTTGCAATATAAAGACCATCAGGTTCTCAGTGAGCTATATCCAAATAATAACACTATTGTCACTTGACTTCAAGAAATCTTCTATTAATGATACTCAGTGAATGATAGACGACGCACAGACGCACAGACGACACTACTTTACTTAGAATCTTTAAATTTGGCATGTAGATAGGTCAGAGAGTATAAGGGATCACTAAGAAACGATTTCCAAAAATTCCTACTGGCACGGATTTTTTTTACATTTTACATCTTAAAGTCCACGAAAACTGTTGTGGGTGACAACTAGTTTATTAATATTAAATAATTACAAAAATGTTTTGCTGTTTTGAGGTCAGTAGTGGCTCCGGACACACACAGACACAATGCCTCATTCAGGGAAAGTGAGGAACGGAGTGTCTTAACACTAGGTTCACTATGCCTACTCTCCTGTGAAGCTGATTTTTAATTTTCAATTTGTATTTTGGTTAGTTTTATTACTTATGGTACAGTGTGAACAAGATGTAGGCTTTTGTTGTTGATTTTATAGACTAACTATGGAGGATAAATCCTCAAGAAGGATGTCTTTTGACACTCTTTTCAAAATAAACATAGGCCGCAGTTTTCGCTTCCTCTGCAGAAAACTAGAGTAGATTCTTTGAGACAATCGAAGGTCCCTTGGCACTGTGTATCGTTCGTGAACTTCATTCTTACTTGTTATTAGATAGGTCTTTAACTTTACAGAGTGCGTAATTTTTATTCCTAAAGGTTATATTTTTTTATAACTTATTTATTGTTTCTTATTTTTTTTCTGTGGATTGTAACAAAGACACTATTGTTGCAGATTCGTATAATGATTTGGAGTGTTTAGACACCATTTAATGCAACTTAAGCATATGGGGGTACCGGTAAAAGCCGGCCAGCTCCTCTTTTATTTCGAATTTAAATTTAATCATAGCAAAGAATATCTTCTCTCTCAGAACGATGCCATCAACGGCTGGAGTAGAAATCGTAACCTGAAGTAGACCTGAGCGGATCGGGTGGTGGATCAAAATTTTGAGGTTTCAAGTGAGATTCTAAATAAATATCAGCAGGCGGCTTCACAAATCTTTTTTATTTGTAAATGTAACGCACTTATTTTCATGGACTACTGGAATAATTTGTCTAGTGTTCAGGGAGCGAACACTTTTCGCGGATCTAGCATGTACTGGGAGGGGTTTATTTTGAGATTTATAGGTAAACAATTCATTATATACTCTTTATTGCATTTTGTGATTCACATTAATACCATAAAATTGTTACATTGTTGGCTCGAAACGAAACAACTCAAACCAAAACTAAAGTTTTAGTTTGAGTTGTTTCGACATTTATAGAGGAAAGAGAAGTCGGGGGTATTGCACCTGCTGCCCACGTAATCTGTAAGACTTGGGCCAGTGGAAAAATTTAAAATTTATAAATGGAATAATACTGTCAAATGGAGCGACTGAATGGTGTGGTGGGAAGTATTTTATTTCAAAATCTACTCGTTTGATTTGGACGAAGGAGATATCGAACAACGGGGCTTGCAAAGGCCGACACGTATATGTAAGTCAAATCCGGACTTGAATTACATATCTGGATAGAAGGGGAGGTTCGGGAGTAATCCTAAAATGTGACAAAATCCAGAAAAAAATATTTAAACAAAGAACCAATGCGATCCTATTGTATGACAAAAAGCAATGACATAGAATTTACAAATATATATTTACAAATATTTTTATTAAAATTTATGAAATAAATTATTATTTAAATATGATTTTTATTTTATTTTAATTTTATATACAAATAGAAGAAGACGACGACGAGGTGACCGAGTTCACCCGAATCCAGAAGACCATACCAGAGAATTCTGCCCTTATTTGTAGACAAATAACTAGGAATTCCGCGCAATAGACCAAGGTATTACGTTGAGGGAGCCCCCTCTCTCCATGGCGCAACCTGGCTCGCCGCGGCCTCCATGCTGCAGAATGACTCACTCACTGAACAGGGACATGGTTGTTTTAGTGGAGTTCCAATGCAAGGGAGCACTCAGCCGCGAGTTGATAGAACATATGGCAATGTACATCAACAATCATGCTCGAGCTCTGGATCCTACGCAGTCTCAGCCCGCCGAGTACCAGACTCCGGTATGCCGCCAGCGACCCGAGGAGTCCGAAGACCCAGATGCAAGAAAGCACTACTGTCCGGTGACAATCCAAATCTGCCGGCCAGAATCAAGAAGACGTCTAGATAGGGAAGGAGTCGGCAAGGATATGCCCCTCCTCGTTTCTCCAACTACTGCTATCTATTGACAACAACTCCATGCTAAAATCTATCTGGACTTACGAAATTCCCCTATGGGACACTGCTAGCAACCATTCTGCCTACTATACCAAAGGTCCCGTGGTTTTTTAAAAACGACAACATCCATGAATATCTTCATGTTTCCACGGTTCAGACTGAAATTGACAAATACATAAAGAATGCTTTTTTACCTAGGAGGCTCAAAAGGAAGGATGTGCTATATAAAATCGAAGTAATAACGGCCGTGTAATTTTTATAACCTTATTTTACGTTTCAAAATAAACAAATAAATGAAATACACTGAATTTAAATTTGTAATATAAAAGACATGTGTAATATTGTCAAATTACAGATTGAAATATTGATTAAAACACAGTATATATTTTAGTGTTTTCTACATTTTTTTTTTCTTAATTTTAAAGTACTCTAAACGCAAACTATGACATGTCTCTTATTTAGTCATTTATCACTTGCTTAATGTTACGCATTACGTTTGTGTATACACGGGCAAGAATTTTGTGCTGATACGCTCGTTGTTTTAATATATATATATAGGAAGCCTAATATTAAAACACTCCGCTCTCCAATTTCCACCGAATGTTTGAGGCATTACGTGAGTTGAGTGGCGGAACTTAACGTCGCGCTATGCCTCGACAACAAATCGAAAACATTAAAACATTAAACTATCGAACCCACAACAAGTCGCGACCACAATCAATGGAACAAATACCAAGATCAATAGATTTTTTTAGGGCAAAAAATATAGTCTCTGTAAAACGTAACATAATTGTTTTTTCTAACTTTTTCTATTAATATTACAAAGCTGTAGCTAATTTGATAGAACTCGCTAATCTCATGAACATGGGGTTCCAATTGAAAAAAACTTTGTACTACACAACATTTTGTTGAAGAAGGATGTAAGCTATATACATACATATTATTCAATTCAATGTAGCTTTACGTATTATAAACAACTTTTAGTTATTCCTATTTGACTGCACCGGTAAAAGCTATAAGTATTTAGTCGCGAAGTAAAAAAACGCAGCGTTTTTCCCCCTTTTCTATGTATGTACATTCCGAGCAGCTCTGTAACACATTACGTGAATGTTTTACGGTAGTGAAAGCCCGAGCGCGACGCAGGGCGGTACGCCGCTAGGATGGTCTAACGCGATTGTTGTATATAATTAATTATATTGTTATAATAATATAATAAATTTTTAAAGTAGATTGTACTGGAAAGAAGTTTTTTTTTCTCAGTATTTTTTGGTAAGTTTTTTGTTTTTTTTTTTTGCTTCTTTTTCAGTAGTGTTTGTGGTATAAAATTGATATCTAATAATATTATATATTGTCTTTAAATTATTTAATATACATTTAGTCTAAATTAAAATAATTTATAAAATATGATATTTTTTCTAGTTAAGTATTATTTTCTAGTTAATATTATTATTATTTTTAAGTTAACTGTTCCAAATCAAGCAGATTTTTTTTATTAATAAAAAAATGTAAAAATCTTTTCTTTAATTTAATTATTGGTATATTTAATATCCAATAGAAAAAAACCTGTTTAGTGCGAGTGGTAATCAAGCACCGAGGATTCCGTAACAATTTCAGGAGAACTTATAAAAATTGACAAACTTAAATCTGCATTCATTTTGTATGATATTAAAAATATAAGTTTATAATGATCTTTCCTGTGAAATATCTATAAATTTCCTCATTTCGGATTTTGCTTTATTTGAGTTGTACGTTCTCACTTAGAGCCAAATTTCATAAATGTAGGGCCACGGGAAGTACCTACCCTATAGGTTGTCATTACGGGGCGAATTTGATAAAAAATTGAGGCTCCGTGCTCGTATCTTTTGATTTTCTGTGCTTCAAGAGACCATAGACCTATCGAATATTTAATAATAATTTCTTGCTTGACACCTCCACGCGATCTCGAAGTAAACAGTCGTGACAAACGGACAACAAAGTGAACCTAAAAAAAAGATGCGAAAAGTAAAATTAAACCAAAACTACTAAAAATACTCTTTTAATAGAATTAATATTTCCGTTTTTTACAACGTGAAACTGAACAATTAACTTAACAATATTTTCCTTGTATGCCGTAAACTTTTGAAATCATAGAAAGTGTGCCACACAAAAAAAAGGTACAAAATCACTGGTATAAATAATGAACACGACATATTTCATGATTGACTGAACCATCGAGTGTTTGAATAATTCTAATTATTGAGCATAAAGTGTGAGTGTAAAATCGTCTGGTTGTGGGTTCGATCTTCACTCGGGCAAAATATATTATAAATCTTTTTAATTACTTTGCCTTTCAGCTTTGTCTCGACACCAGTCAGGCAAAGCTCGGCCCTGCTGTGTGTGGGGCACAGCGTGATTTTTGATTGTTTAACTAACGAGTACATTAGATTGATTTAATTTTTGCTTGGCTACTTCCTCAATTTTTTAGGTTCCGTACCTTTTAAGGAAAAAAGGAACCCTTATAAGATCACTTTGTTGTCCGTCCGTCGGTCTGTCTGTGTATCTCTGGAACGCTTGGAGATATCGAGTTGAAATTTATTTGAATTTAAGGAGATAAAAACTTTAAAGAGGGGTAAATTTTGGTATTAAAGCCGCTAGTTCCCGTGAGATATCAGATGTAAGGTAAACTTATTTCGGCGAGCACGACTCACGCTTTTCCGGTTTTCTAACTTCAAGGTATATCGTACACAAACCAGGGTAGATAGAGGGAAACTGGAAAACTACTATTAAAACACTCTTCCCACTTTCCGCCGAATTCTTAAGGAGGAATATTAAATAATCAATACAATTAATTATTTAATATTTCCTTTTCCTTGCTCTGGCAACAAATCAAAGCATTGCGTTGAGTTCCGCCACTCAACACATATTTCCTCAAAAAACTCAGCGGAAATTCGGCGGAGAACGGAGTGTCTTAACACTAGATTTCATCACCTGCCTGTATATAAAAAATTGTATGTACATAAATATCCGGCACGGGAATTGAACGTGAGCCTATAATATTTATTGGCTGTACTAATTACATAATTACTACACGTAATATTATATGTCATACACATATATTTAACTTTCGTTCGAAACTTTATATATGAACCAAGGTAAGTAAAGATGGATATGTCGAAACAATTATATAACTTATTAGTTATTTATGATTTTCCAATAGAATATTAGTGTTTCATAAATTATTCCTCCATATTTATACTTCTATGCTAATTTTATAGAACGCGCTAATCTCAGGAACTGCTGGTTCCAATTGACGATATATTTTTTACTTGAATAATTCATTCATTGACGAATCTATAGGTATAATATAACAGTAAAAATGGCGTGTCGGTACATTGAATATATTTACAAAATAATAGTAGGGGGGATTTTAGGAATAGTAATAGAGCCCAAATACACTCAAAAAAAAATCTGTTTGTCTGTTTGTACGCGCTAATCTCCAGAACTACTCGACGGATAAGAATTTTTGTTGTATAACTTCTAAGTCTAGACAACATATAGGCTACGATTTATTTTCAAATCTGGATACCTGATAGTAGAGCCTTAACAATCTGTCTAAACTACAAGAGATATAAATATACTGCCTTGGGGAAAATTTTACAACATGACAAGTTATCTGCACCCATATAACAAAAATGGAGGTCTAGAGTACCTGACGTGGAACCCTAGCAGCCTATCTAATCTCTGTATCTTGGAGTACTTCCACGCTGTGAAGGCGGTAACAGTTGAGGTCTATCTTATACCGATAATTATATTATTGAAGACTCGGCTTCACTGGCTAATACTCCCATAAATAAGCTTGGCTAGTGTTATTTCATTATCTTATCTTGTGTTAAATAAAAAGAAGCGGACGAAGCCGCTAGTTACGTTAATAATTTCGATGTAAGTGTATCTGTGGTCACAGTTATGTAGATTCCGCACTAAGAAGCTATAATGTGTCACACAAATTGAATAAAATTCCATTTTTCATTCACTAACTCTACTCTACTCTACTCTCAATTTGCGAGGCATTGCGGGTTTAGTTAATAATATATCAAACCTCGACCAACATCTTAAGTAGTTATCGCTTAACTTTTGGATCAAGAACCATATGAAGAATACGTTGTGAGGAGGTTCCTCTCTCTCTGGAACCCTAGCCACCGATGGCTTGGACTGTTGTCCCGCCCTCGCAAGAGTGTTTTTTTTTATTTTTAAATGTATTTTTTATAACAATTTATATTTAAAAATGTAAAAAATATTTCTCTTATGTAATCCAAGTATATACTGTTCCAAATCAAAAACCACTGTATGTTATTAGATTTGTTATATCATAATCACGCCATAAAAATATATAACATCCTGTTTGTATAAGATTATTTTTTATCTCAACATACTATGTCTCTAAATTAGTGCAGTAAGTGAGAAATGGAGTGCCTTAACACTAGGTTTTCTTTGCCTACCCTGCTGTACATAATTGTCGGATCTTATAATCGAATATCGTGGATACGTCATGGCGCAGAGGAACAAGTATTCTAGTAGAACAGCGACCGTTGTAGGTTCGCCTATCATGTGTGGGAATCAAATATTTAATATTTTTATTTCCACAATAAAAATATTAAATATTTTAAATAACAATGAGTTGGGACACAACATACATTGCCTCCCCCGAATTCCGGGAAAAGTGAAGAACGGTAGTGTCCTAATAGGAACGGAGTATCTTAATACCAGGTTTCCAGGTTCCTTTTGCATACTACGGATTACGGCGTAAAGTTAAAAAAAAATATTCTATATTTTTTTCCTGAATTCGGATCGAACCCAGAATCACCGCGTTTAGAGTCAGACAGTCCCAATAGGCACGTTTGTTTACAACCATCTGGTATACTTAATGTATCATATTGCATAACAGTTATATTGTTAATTGCAAACAAAACAATTTAGGTAATATTTATAAGAGACAAAGCGCAGTCATGAAAATTCCTGGGAAGTGGGGAACGCCGTGTCTTAATAGTGACTTCCATCCACTATGCGTAGAGGCGTAAAGCTGATCTACTACATATTTCATTTTTAAATATATATTTCTATAATAGTTTTTCCTTTTTTTTTTGCAGAATTTAATATTGAGAAAGACAATTTTGACTTAAACCAACAAAAAAAAAACGGCAAAATGTGCGAAAACATAGAAAACTTGTGAGTATTACTTAATTCTTTATTTCTATTTTAAAAATAATCAGTACATGCAAATATCGTTTATGTAATTTTTTAATTGGCAGACAGAGGTTGTTAGGTACATTTCCCCTCAACACCCATTTTTCGAGACATTGCGCGTTGAGTGTTGAAACTCAACGTCGCACTTTTTCCTTACCAGAGCAAGGAAATCAAAATTTTATTTACAAGTCGAAATAGAACCCACAACCGTCGCGACGCACAGTCAAACGCTGTGCCATTGCTTCGCAATGGCTTCACTTAAGTATATTAAATCTCTCCGCTTTATCAAAACTATAATATAATTTTAGGAAAAACATGGAATACCTCAACGGTAATAATCCAATGCTGCCTAATTTCAATGATCTTGGAGATCTCAACCAGAATTATCAAGAGGAAAAGATAGCTGATTACTTCAAGGGCTCTGTTATACTTGTGACCGGTGGCACCGGTTTCGTTGGGAAAGCTCTTCTGGAAAAACTCCTCAGGAGCTGCCCAGGAATTGATACCATTTATGTCCTGATGCGTCCTAAACGTGGTCTCTCTGTGGATCAAAGGTATAAGGAACTTTTAAAAAATCAGGTAAGTCTTTCTCCAATCGGGAGGTTTGTATAATTTTTATTACAATATATATTTTTTATTAAAAGCTTTCTTTTAAATTGGTATTAAGTAATTTATCTCTTCACATATAGAGAAATATTGGTATAAGACTATTAGTTGTATAATTATTTTGATTAAGTAACGTGTAGAACGGCAAAGAATTCATTAATTTCTAAATTAATCATGGGAAAAATCGATTGCCAACACATTTTACTCTTTCCACTGCTTTTTCTTTCGTCATAATCTGATAATATATAACAACAATATTTATTAATACCAATTATTCTACAGGTATTTGATCGTATACGATCAAGATGGCCAGAACGGTTAATCAAATTATATCCAATAACTGGAGACGTTTCTGCCCCAAATCTTGGCGTCAGTCCGGACCAGCAACTGCTACTGAAGAGATGTCATACAGTATTCCATTCAGCTGCCACCGTGAAGTTCACTGAACCATTGCACGCTGCAGCCACTTTGAACGTCCAGGGCACAGCTACACTGTTAAAATTAGCTGGAGACATGCCTTTTCTACAGGTAAACTATAACTTGTACACAAATTCTGTATGACAGAACTATGAATATTACTTTTTAATCGTTTTTTTTTTCGTGATACACCATTACCTAATTAATAACGTTCGTACAGCTTTAAAAAAATCATATCATACGTAACATTCTTCTTTATTTTCTCAATCTTTGTTTTGAAGATAAAAGATTCTACAATGTAATTTATTTTTTGTTTCACGCATATAGCAGAGTAGGCAAAGGAAACCTAGTGTTAATATATTCCGTTTTGTTTCCGCCTTTGACTTGCGTCCCTTTTTGTCACCTTTGAGGCCAGTCGTGGCGCAGAGGCACAAAGTGTGACTGTAAAATCGACTGGTTGTAGGTTCGATCCCCACTCGACGAAATGAAATATTTATTTATACTTATATTTATTTATATTTTCATATCTTCTACCACTCTACACGCAATGTCCCCGGAATTTGGCGAAAAGTGGGGAACGGAGTGTCTTAACGCTAGGTTCCCTTTGCCTACCCTGCTGTGTGTGGGATAGAGCGTGAAGCTGACTTGCGTCCCTTTATTTTCGTTAAGTGGCAATATTATTTATTGCGAGAGCGAGGTATAGAAAATAGTTCATTCCCCCGAGTGGAAATTAAACTTACAACAGTCGCGTTTATAGTTAGCTGTTGTTTCGCTGTTTCTGTCTTTCTCTCTTTCTTGCCTTTATAATACAAGTAGCATAAATATTATAATTTTAAATAAATTTTTATCTTCCAGGCGCTGGTCCACGTATCCACAGCATACAGCAACGCGC
This sequence comes from Heliconius himera, assembly GCA_021202915.1. Taxonomy (NCBI): domain Eukaryota; kingdom Metazoa; phylum Arthropoda; class Insecta; order Lepidoptera; family Nymphalidae; genus Heliconius; species Heliconius himera. The sequence continues at coordinate 2,092,528 of JAJHJA010000077.1, read as the reverse complement.
CCAAGAGTTATATTGAAGAACGAGTGTATCCACCTCCTTATGATCCTGAGAGTATAGTGAGATGCGCTAAGATGCTGCCCGCTGAAACTGTTGATATAATTGCTGAATCTTTACAGGTATTTTGTTTTTCTTCTTTTCTCTTCTTGATTGATGTGTTTTATTTTTTATTCTCTAATAACTTTTGTGGGGGATTTTTTTTCCTTATGATTGAGATTGAAGAGGTTTATTATAGGGGACGAGGCGACAGGGGAATGCAGAGATCATAATGCTTGGTGCTCCGTTGTCTCTTGCTTCTCCAGTAGGAAAAAAGCTTAAAGTTAAAAAAAAACAAGAAAACTGACTTTTGTCGTCAGTGCACTTGTCTGTTTTTTATTTATTATTTCTCTTTTCTGCTTTTTTTTCGCCGAATTTTCGAGGCATTGTGTGCTAAGTGGCGCAACTCAACGCCGCGCTTTGCTTCGTTACCAGAGCGAGGAAAATGAAATCTTTCATTTGTCCTAGTAGGTTTTTTATGCTATGTTGAGTTTGTTTATATGGATTATAAAGCTTTGTATAATCTTTTCCATACTCAAGATAGAAAAATATTTAAACAGCAATAAAAAGCAGCTTCTCGCTCTTTTTTGTATAGCAATAGACAGAAGAAACTTAGAGTTAAGACATTCTGTTCTCCACTTTACGAGACATTACGTGTTGAGTGATGAAACACAATGCAGCGCTTTGTCTTGTTACCAAGGAAATGAAAATAAATGAATTCCCGGCTGGGAATCAAACCCAATATAAATACTATGCAAAATACGCCACCACGACGATCTATTAGTATTTATGTAAACTGTAATTATAAATAATAGAAAGCATGTCAAATGTACGACAAGGTTGTTTACTTTTTGTTGCAGTTAATTTTATTTATAATCAATTTAAGATTAAGAAATAAAACTATCAGATAAATGCGTTGAGGTATTGCTAACTTTTGTTCATTTTTTATATTAAAACTTTGAAATATCATGTCATATGAAATAGATCACCTATGGTATATATATGTAAATATATAAAACAAGATGCCACTTGTGGTGCAGGTGTAAAACCGTGCGTTTGTAAACGCGATAGGTTGTGGGTTCGATTCCCACTCGAGGAAATTAAACATTTAATATTTTCATTACCTCACGCTAGTAGACAGGCAAATCTGTTCTGCCACTCAACACACAACGCGGCCAGAATCCGGCGGAAAGTCGGCGTTGTAACGTTGTGAAACATTGGTGTCTTAATGGTAACGGAGTGTAAGACACTAGATTCACACGTTCCCTCTGCCTACTATTATGAAGATTGAAGATTTCTATTAAGGCATTCAAGTTTAGTTTTTCTTATAAACTATATACTATTTTATGACAGTTTTAAAAATAATAATTATACAATTTTTGTTTTTTTCTAGGGGGAACATCCCAACCCCTATACATTGACAAAGGCGTTAGCAGAGTCGATAGTATACAGCCACACGGAACTACCCATCTGCATAGTTAGACCTTCTATTGGTAAGTAGTCATTAAAATTGCTATAGGTGGTTTCAAATTCTACAAAAATATATAGTAAAGATTTTTTTTCATCTTTAGACATATTTTAAAGTTCTTGAATGATGTTGCGCCAGTTAATACAATTATATGGATTGAAAGATCATTTATTAAATTATTATTATAAAAGGAAATCATCGTCAGAAAACTTATAAGTACTTACAGATTCTTTTTTTTCTTGATTTTTGTTCACGCTTTATTCCTAACCAGCTAGTGAGAACGGAGCGCCAAATGCTACGGTCTCTGCATGCCTCTATTGCCTCGTCCACTGTCATCAACAATTTTTCAACGTGCTTTTTACTTGACCTTCCACCTCCAATATCATCGACTCTGACTTCTCCACCTTACTCTCTTACTACTTCATAAATCGTGTTTGCCATTCTTTCGCCACTTAATTTCTCAATTTCACGAAAAACAACAGCATGTTCTTCTTCTTTGTCATAATAACATGTTGGCTTAGTATTTTTACCCAACTTATGACGTAACCTATTTTGTTATACACATTCAAGAAGGGCAAACATTTTTTACATAAACTTATGACGATATTTAAACCCAAAGTCGTCGGAAACTATTTTTATATCAGAATAAGACTAAACTACTTCATAACAAAGTAATTGAATACAAAAGTATTTAAATATGTATAAGTATTGATCACCGACATGTGGAATGTTTCTCATAAACTGAAATACAGCGAGGTCATTTATCTACATATATTTTTATAAACAAGGCTTATTTTGTGATTTTACTTAAAAAAATTGCTTAATTTTATTTTAAAATTGACATTTGGGATGCTGGGGATAGTAGCGGTAAGGGAGGCAGAGGCAAACCTCGTATGAACACGATGTATCGATTATACTGGAAGGTCACGTAAAGCATGAGGATCCACCGGAGGAAATGTAAAAGAGGTTGATGACTGTGGACAAGGCGAAAGGAGTATACAGAGGCGTTCGGCGTTTCGTTCTCTCTAGCTACACCGCTATGGATACAGCGTGAAATTAATAAAAAATAACAAACTGACAAAACTATATCTTTTTTCAATATATAAGTATCCCTCAGCTTCACGGTGTGTAAGCAGAGGGAACCTAGGAACCTTCGTTAAGACTATACTTCGAAGAGTTATGGAGGCGTTGCGTGTTGAGTGGCGGAACTCAACGCCGCGGTTTGCTTCGACACCAGAGCGAAGAAATGAAAATATATTTCCTCGAGTGGGGATCGAACCCATAACTAGTCCCACTTTGTGCCTCTGCACCACGACTTCCCCCAATCAACACGTATATAATATACTTATTTTATATTTATAGTGACAGCTGCTTTCCAAGAGCCGTTCCCAGGGTGGATAGACAATATTTATGGCGTTACAGGTAATTTAGTTTTAATTACTATTAATTATGTGTTGAAGCCGTAGCGCAGTTGGACAGCGACTGGCTGTGAAAGTATTGGTCATGGGTTCGATTCCCACAGACGAGTGTTATAAGTTTGATGTGTCTGTGTATGTGTGTATCTGCATACCTATTTGTGGCATCGTAGTTCGCAAACGGATGAACAGATTCTGTTTTTTTTTGTTTGTTCGATGACTTAATCGAGATTATTCTTAGCCATGAATCAAGAAAGACTCCATTTTCCATCAAGACATTTCTGTGTCCCACTTTCCGTCGAATTCTAGAAGACATTGCATTTTGAGTGGCGGAACCCAACGCCACACTTTGTCTCATTACCAGAGCGAGAAAACGGATATCTTATATATTTAATTTGCCCAAGTTAAAATAGAACCCACACGAACCACCTAAATATAATAATCTAAAAAGAACTTAATTTTAAACATTATAGGTATTATAATGGAAATATCTCGTGGCACCTACCGTTCGGGGTATTGTCGCGAGAGGTGCGTGGTGGATTTGGTGCCTGTTGACATGGTGGTGAACAGCTGTATCTTAGCCGCATGGAGACAGGGTTCGAAGAAGTAAGTGAATATTCAGACACTATGGATGAGGCAAATGCTAAAACTATTTTAAAAAATATATAGTACCATCAACCATTTATACTGTGAAAACAATATAAACTTATATGACTATTTGGTCAAAGAGGATATAGATTTACTTTTCTCAATAAATTCCTTCAATTATCAAATCAAAGTAAATAAAATTTAAAATATTATAAAATTTATTGAATTAAAACTTTTCCATTAAGCGCGGCTTCAAATTACTTACGTTTACTTTTTACTTTCAAGTGAGCTACTTTTATAGTATTTTTAGCATTTTAAATGTTATTACACACTAAAGATAGAAAAATATATTTTTAGAAAACATATAAAAAATATTATTCTGAGCAAAAAATTGTAACAAGCAAGAATAAGAATTTCGATGTAGTTCGATAAGAACGTATGGCTTAGTGGGCAGAGCGCTTAGACGGTTTCCAAGAGGATTGAGTTCGAGGCGCGCTATGTTAAAAATTTTATATGCTTATTAAAAAATATTCTACTACTATAGTAATTAGATTTATATTTTATCTACTTTTTGTCAATTTCAGGCCAGGTCGTTGCCCCGTGTACAATGTAACGTCAGGTTCTATAAACCCGTTACAGTGGGGTCATTTCACTCAGCTTTGTTTAAAATGGGCGAGAGAAAATCCTACGAAGTAAGAATTTTACATAAACAACATTTACTCATAAATAAGAGTGACACATATTATTGATATAAACATTGACCGCAGGAGTACAAGCGTGCTATTGTAAACGCGATTAGTTGTGAGTTCGATTCTCACTCGAGGAAATGAATATTTTCATTTCCTCGCTCCGGTAATGTGGCATGTGTAATCGCATGGATGAGTCGCCACTAAACAAACAATGCATCCAAAATTTGGCAAAGAGCTGGGAATGGAAGTATCTTAATGGGAACGAAGTGTCTTAACATTAGTTTCCCAGGTTCCCAGGTAACGTGAAGTAAAAAATATATATATTTTTAGCTTTACGCTGTATCCCGCACACAGCAGGGTAGGCAGCGGGAATCTAGTGTTGAGTGGCAAAATTCAACGAAGATCTTTGCTTCGATACCAGAGTGAAGAAATGGAAATATAAATTTAAGTAAATATTTTATCTCCTCGAGCGAGGATCGAACTCACAACCAGTGGGTTTTGCCTGACTGGCCTCCATATATATTTTCCTTAACGAAATTTTAATTATCACATCTTAAATGAACAAGTAAATATATTTTTCTTAATTTAATACTTATTTTACAGGTACGTCATGTGGTATCCAAATTTCGCTTTCACGGAATCGAGATTTGTTAATACATTTTGGGAGATCATTTGTCATTTTCTGCCGGCTTTCCTCTACGACTTACTATTGAGGGCGCAAGGAAGGAAAGCTATGTGAGTTTAATATTTTTTTCATTTGTTTATTAAGTTATATATGTTCTTCTTCTTCTTAAGTTATATCTTTATAAAGGTAATTAGGTCATTATGAGTAAACAAGGAAATAAGTTACATTTTTTAGAGGAAAAATGAATAACTTTGCCCGGAAATGTCCTAATAAAAATCTAATAGGCGAAAAAAATTGTTAATTTATATTTTTATTTGTATTATATTCTTGTTTCTATTTTTGGATAAAAATACTAACAACCCAAACACTAATATAATTACAACAATTTACAGATTACAAAAGAAACGACAATTAATGACAATTGATACCAACAACATACTTGTATTTTTAGCCGAAATTGGAGAATAAAATGACTTTCACTAACAGTTCAAGAAATAATAACTAAACAAAAAAAGCTCTACAATAATATTATTTTTCAGCATGATGAAACTGGCAAGACGTTTCAAAATGGCGGCAGCTACAGGAGAATATTTTGCCAATCACGAATGGCAATTCGGCGTGTCAGAATTGACATCTCTACATAACGAGGCGAGTGTTGCCAGTGATGCCAGTACGTTTGCTCATTGGCCGGGAGAGTTTAATTGGGAGTCCTATATAGGGTCTTATATGCTTGGTATAAGACGATTTATATTGAAGGATAGCACTGAATCTTTGCCGCAAGCTAGGAATAAGTTGAAAAGGTATTTTTGTTTCTTTTATGTATCTAAGTATTTATTTATTTTTAGTTTTTTTTTGTTTCACTTTGTATGTCTCATATAGCAAAGAAGTCAGTGGGAACCTTTGTTGTAGATTCGATACACACTTAGAGAACCATTATATTATTATTTTTTTCATTTTCCCGTTCTGCTCGGCAGGCAGGTTGCACTTCAGAACACACAATATCTTGGATATTTTATTGCAATTGGGGAACGGAATATCTTAATATTGTATTTCCTTTACCTACCTATATGCGGGGTACAGCGTGAAACAAAAAAGGCAAAAAAGTGTAGATAGGTTCTATTAATTAAGTATCCCACAAAATACTTTAATTAATTTAGATTTCTGTACTTTTCAGATTATATTGGGTGCACAAATTATTCCAAATGGCCACAGGATATTATATCTTTAGATTTTTAGCTGGGCGTCTGCGATAAAAATATTTTCCATTGCACACAAGACCTCATTGTTAGATATTAATAATATACATGAAAGATAACCTTGTAAATACTCAATTTTACTCATAAAAAAATATGAAGGGTTTTTTGAAAAATTATAAGGTGGTCTAAATATGACAGATATTACAGAAATACAACAATCTTTATACATATCTTAAATTATGGAATTTAATGTAATTTGGACCAAATTATAACAAAACATACCTAATCTCTTTCAAAAGATATATAATATCGTAACAGTGACTTCTAAATAAAAATCGCCAACGGCCATACATTTTAAATAAAGTATATAAAATATTGCCATAAAATAAAAATTATATAGTTAGTCTTTTAATATTGAAGAGAATTGAATTTAAAAAAATATTTACGGAACAAAAGCTGCTGTAATTTTGTTAATCTACATTTTTACTTCTGTACTGAATCTGAATCTTGCCTCTCACCTAAATTACGAAAAAGTATTTCTTTTAGGAATAATAGATATATAAAACTTTCAACTTCTAGTCTGGAACACAAAATTATGTCCTTTTGAACTTTGCAAGAACAACGTTGTAGAAATTATACGAAAATATTTAGTTGATTTAATAATAGCACAATAATATTGCCAGATTGTACATATTATAGTTTTCACTTAAATTCCAACTCATTCTAACATTTTTACATTTAAAATTACATATTCCAACTTTATGCTAAGTTGTTCTTGCAAAGTAAATACACTATTTCTAGGCAAATTGATATCGAATATTGTTTATACATAATCATCAAGACTTTTACTATAAAAAATCGTAATAATATACTGACTATGATTATGATCTTAATAATATTACATCTATAAATCTAATAGATAATTTTGTAAAAATGTTTACAACCCCTGGAGAGATATTGTCATGACCATAAGTTACCAAAACTAATTTTAATTAATAGACAAATAGATAAATATATTTAAGTGTAATGCAACATAAATATAATTAAATATTAAAATAAACTGTTTTATTTCACATTAAAAAACTTTATTTCATATTTTACCTGTAAAAGAGTAGGGAGCTTCACCGTACAAAAAATAAAGCTTGTACAAATTAATAAAATATTCACGACTTTGTTTGCTCACATTTAAATTTTTAATTTCATATTATTATTCAATGTGGTGCTCGATACTGTCTCGGCTCGCATCAAAGAACAGCCTCCATGGCTGATGATGTATGCCAATGATATAGCACTCATTGATGAGAACCGACTGATGCTGGTGCGTAAAGTGAACCTGTGGGTACGCTTGAGAACGGCGGTCTTAAACTAAATGTGTCGAAGACCGAGTACATGGCCTGCGGGAGCCCAGATTCGAGCACTATCCTTATAGGTCCTGAACCAGCCGTTAAGTCGGAAAAGTTCAGGTACCTTGGATCCGTTATACACGAGTCTGGAGGCATCGATCACGATGTCTATAGCCGGATAAGCGCTGCTTGGTCCAAATGGCGGGAGGTCACTGGTGTGGTCTGCGATCACAGGATACCGCCCAAACTCAAGGGTCTGATATACAAGAACATCACCCGACCGGTTCTTTTATACCGCAGCGTATCTCGGCACACTCAAGAGCTTCACGTCACGGATATAAAGATGCTGAGGTGGATGTGCGGCGCAACGCGGTCTGACCGCATACTCAACACATTCATTCGAGATAATCTTGAAGTCCGTGACGTAGCGGATAAGCTCCAAGAGCGTCGCCTGAGATGGTTTGGTCACGTTACGCGCCGACCTAGGAACTATGTCGGGTGCAAGTGCCTTGCTATGTCAGTCCCTGGAGTGAGACCTCTCGGACACCCAAGGAAGCGCTGGTTGGATGTCGTGAAGCAGAACATGAGACCCAATGGTCTAACCACCAAGGACGCTAAAGACCGTGCAAAGTGGAGGAGTAGGTTAAGTAGGAAGGCAGACCCTGGCAAAAACCGGGACTAAGGCAAGGAAGAAGAAGAAAATATAAAGTATGAAAATGAGTCGTCTCATTAAACTCTTTCTGCCCAAATTACTCTTCTACAATATAGAAATATGAGAAATTTCTATTCGATTTTAGGTATCTATCTAATTTTATCAAAACGTTACTAACAGTCATCTATTATTCGTCCATCCGTTTTTGAGAAGGATCCGGCGGAGGAGCACAAGCGTGTGATTGTAAATGCTTAAATTATAAATATGAAATATTTATTAAACGTGTAAAAAGAGCAGCTCTTAATTTTAATATAAAGATAAGTCTTATCGCGATTTTCGCTTTACCACTTTAATAACACGCACCACTACTAGTGGACGTATGAGAATAGCCGTGGCCACCCAAAATTTTATTAACAAAAAAATTGCCCTGAAAAATTAAAAAAAAACAACGACTACACGAATATATCTATTTAAAGGTAAAGTCCAGCCCCAGAACATCGTGAAAGGAAAAAAAAATCCTACGTCTAAATTGTTAAGGTATCTTGATAAATTTCTTTAGGTATGGGTATATAATATTTTACCCTATATGCTGTTTCCGTAAAAGGGACGCTTACGCTTCCATTCTGTATAATAACAAACTCTCCTTCCAGAATTAGATTTTTAATTAGTTTTCTCGAGTTCTTCAATACCCTAGAATTATAAATATATTTAAAAAATGTAATCAGCTTCACGCTGTATCCCGCACACAGCAGGGTAGGCAGAGGGAACGGAGTGTCTTAACACTAGGTTCACTTTCTGCCGAATTCTGGAGGCATTGCGTGTTGAGTGGCAGAACTCAACGCCGCGCTTAACCTCGACACCAGAGCGAAGAAATGGAAATATAAATTTAAGTAAATATTTCATCTCCTCGAGTGGGGATCGAACCCACAACCAGTCGGTTTTACAGTCACACTTTGTGCCACTGCGCCACGACAGGCCTTCACAGCGTTAAGCTGATTAAAAAATGTACATAAATTTAATAAATAATAATAAACCAGAAAAAACCTACACAAAATAATTACACAGAATATTTATATTACTCTATATATCAACAAATAGAAAATTATTATCTGTGGTTATAGTCTTGTGACATTTTTCCTATCTAGCAACAAAAGTCATCACTGTCAATTAAATTTTATCTATTAAAAAGGACGTATTTCGGGGTTTATTTTTAAATTACTTAATTTGTATTATAATTTATTTAATTAATATTAAATAATGTCGGAAAATAAAGATGTTGACAATAAGAAAAACGACGCAGACCCAGAACTCGACGATTTATTGGATAGTAAGTTTATAATAACCTAAATAAATATGTTACACAACTTATTCTATTATTAATATTATAATTGTCCTTCTTTACTATTCTTTAAATATACTAGAAAGGATTTAATATCAATCATTTTGATTTCAAAAATATTATTAATAATATATTTAGTTTACTATTAGTTCTTTACTAATAATTAATTTTAAATATTTAAATTATGTAAACTTTGAACTCTTATGATGATAAGTAAAAAATTAAAAAAGACAAAAGTAACTATATACCTATTTATATGCTATATTTTTTGTAATAAATCTAAATTATTATTGTGTTTGAAATATTTTGAAACTAATATATGGTTTTATTATTTTTAATATTTATACTTTAAATAAAAAAATATCAATAGTTTTATTTCTAGACGTGTACAAGATTTCCTAATAAATGTAAATGTAACTACTAAGTAATATATTTTATTTTGATTTTGTGTTTTTTAATATAATTAAGTTGTAATAACTATAAATATTTCAATTAATAAAAACAAACTTTTTCATTGACACTCTTATTTTGTTATTTATTTATCATTTTAATTTATACAAACATTCAATCATAATAAAAAAAATGTTACATACATTCAATCATAATAAAAAAAATGTTACATCTCACTTATGGAAATCAAACCTGTAACCAACTTAGATATTGTCGTACAATGATATATAGCAAAATTTCCTTTGTATGCTATGCTCTTTGCTACTAATGTTATAATTATTTGATTATATTTGTGCCATTCTCATGCAAGAAAAACTAAACTGAATTAGATAAAACTTTACATTAATAGTGTAAAATTTCATACTGTAAACTTTGTCTGATGGTAAATATGACAATTATATGTCTAATTCCCACTTGGTGGAAAGAATTCATTTTCCTCACTCTGGTATCAAAACAAGGTGCTATATTGAGTTCTGTTACTCAACAAAAAATATTATTTTCTTTGTCTATATTGAAATAAAACTATTTATCTATGATAAAAATATATAAACAATAAAAATGACTATCCAAATACACAAATTTATAATTTCCTTTTACAATAATAATAATTTTTACATACAAATTTGATAACATTTTATATTGATAAAATGCCTGAAGTCTAATGACACTTATCACTTAGTAATTTATTTAAAATATATTTTTTTTTATCCTCATTCCTTCATTATTAAGCTCTCAGATAAAATTTTGTGATATATCACTCTAGGACATTGTTTGGCTGTAAGTGATGGTTGTGTGTTTGATATCCAATCAGGTCAAAATGAATTATTTCATTATTATTTCATTAATTTTGCAAGCAAGATAAAGTGAGGTGTTAATTTCTAGCACTCAATTCACAATGTCTCAAAAGTTACATAAGGTTCCCCATGCCTACCCCGCTATATGTGGCATTTTGCATACAGAAGCTGAATCATGAAGCCTATATGTGCATGTATAATTAAATAAGTTTTCTTCCTACAGGTGCCTTACAAGACATGACGAAAAAGGACCAAGATTCAAAACCAGAAGACAGTGGACAACAAAATATGTGGAGTGAAGAGTTTATTAAGGAGGCTGCCGCACAGTTTGAAAGTAATATGGCAGCCATATTGGGTGGATTTAGCGGTGTTCCAGGTAAAATATAAAAAAAACCAGTCCACATAGTATATGCCACTCATCGTCTACCAGCGATAGAAAATAAAAATAAATTCTAAGTAATTCTTGAGACTGTCATCATTGGGTGGAAAGTAGAGGATGGAGTGTACTAATACTATGTTCCCCGGTACTTAAATTGATGATTTTATTAGAAGACGAAAGTAATTCAGCTTAGTAAATAAATCATTTTGTAACTCAAGAGGACAAGGAGGACTCAGGAGCACAAATATGGTTGTAAGTGTGACATTGCAATAAAATCGATTAAGCTGCGCATTCGATTCCCACTTGAGGAAATGAAATATTTCGATTCTTCGTTCTGACGTTGAGGCAAACCGTGGAGAGCTAAGTGTCTTAACACTGGGCTTCCTCTGCCTATCCTGCTCCATGCAGGATACAGCGAAAAGCTGAAAATAAACAAAAATAGAACTTTACAGTCATATAGCTCATACATCAGTGTAACACAAAGACTACAGTTTATGTCAATAATTTGTATAATTTGGCTATAATATTAACAACAAGAAAAAGTTTAAGCAGGCGAAGCCGCGCGTGGCTCGTTAATATTAACATTATATATGTATTATACCACAAATGTAAATTTGTTTTGATTAATTTCAGAGGATCAAATCAGTCAAGAGCAAATAGCACAAACATTTTCAAAAATGGCAGGTATGTATAGTATCTAAATTTTTCTTTATTTTTTTCAAATTATAATGATTATATTAAAATGGAGGCCATCGTCGCCTGACTGTAAAAGCGACAATTGTGCTTTTAATTCCGAATGAATTATTTTAATATTTTTAATTTCTTCAGTCTGGGAACAAACCAAGTGCTGTGTAACCAAGTGCATTGAGTTACGTCACTCAAGACGCACTGTCTGAAATTGAATGATGCCTGGGGACTGGAATATCTTAACCTCTCTGATAGTGTAATAGCATGATGCAATCTTTTTTTAAGTGAATAATTTAATTACTACTAGTGACCCGCTTGCGGCTTCGTCCGCTTACTTCTAGTACACAATTATTTATTTACTAACCTGGACTATTTTCATGTTCCAATAACATTATGAGTTCAAAGAGAGCAGCTATACATTAAAAACTTCAGATAATCCAATAATCTATACTTATAATAAAATCGGAACGGATCGATGTCTGTACTTGGAAGATATATAAGAAAAAATGTTACAGAAAGCATTTAATAACGTAATAAAACGAAAAAGAAATATTCTTATTTTTTGTATTTTGGCAAGTTTCCCTTAACGTTTTGTGTTTGTTTTATTTTAATCGATTTATAATTTAAAAAGTTATATCAATATAAAGTATTTTGTATACTAAATTGCTGTAAAATTATTATTCTGTTTTCATAGTCCTGATTCCAACTATGAGAAAACGCAGCGTTATGTTACGATAACTTTTTCCATTTGATTGTAGTTTCAAATATATATATTTTTTTCATTTTCTCAGAGGCAGCAGCCCAAGTGTTGAAACCTTCAGATAATGTCAGTGAACCTGCACCTGCCGATCCCGCTTCACAGGAAAAAATAGACGAGGTATGAATACTTTTATTTAGCTTCGGCGAAACTCAACGTCCCGTTATGCTTTCTTACCAAAGTGGGGGAATTAAAATGTTAAATATTGCACTCCTTCAGATCGAACCTACGACGACCGCGTTTACATTCATATACTACTGCGTCACGGCGGTCTCTATATTTAATTTTTATAATTATTTTGTTCAGGTTTCCGCAGCCATATCACAAACGCTACAAAATTTGAACACAAATTCGGAAAATCTGCAGACGCCATTCTCTGAAGCGGACTTAGCGAACATGTTCAACAATTTCAATCTCGGTGAAGGGAATCAGGTATTTAAAATATTTTTCAGATTAATACTGTTTTTGTTTAACATTGTGGAGTCATTGTTTTTTAATACTTTTTTCGGAGATGTGGATAAATTTTAACGTAGCGAGATTTGATCCCGCGCTTCTTGTTTACCGCCCATGCGCTCTGACCACTAAGCGATACGTTCTCATCAAGCTACGTCTAAATTCTTATACGCTTGTTACAACTTATTTATATTGTTAGCGTTACTGAAGGGACGATTTTTACTTACACAAAGATAATTACTTAGAATTATCATTTGGCAAGAGATAATGCCATTTATTAAAAATTATCATTTAATTTCCATTATCGAGGCCGTCGTGGTGCAGTGGCACAAGCATGTAAATGTACATGCGACTATTGTGGGTTCGATTCCCTCGGAAATAAAATATTTAAATTTTTATTTTCTCGCTCTGGTAACAAGGCAAAGGGCGGCATTTTGTCAGCCACTAAACATGCGCGTGAAGAACGAAGTGTCTTAACACTAGTTACCCTATGACTACCCTGTTATATGCGGGATACAGCGTGAGGTTAATAAAAAAAAATATATATTAATAAATATCAACTGTTATTTATTGATAATTAGCATTTATACACACCCCTTGCTGATTTTTTTAACTTTTTTTTTTATAGGAAGGCAACATGTTTTTGCCGTTCATGCAAGGTATGATGCAATCGCTTCTATCAAAGGAAGTTTTATATCCATCTTTGAAAGAATTAGTAGATAAATATCCAAAATGGCTGGAAGATAATAAAGGGAAAATAGAACAGAGTGAATATGAAAGGTAGGTTGTTTATTTTTATTTTTCAGCTTCTATTGCTCTATCCCGCATATAAAAAAATGGACATAGGAAACTTAGTGTTAAGACATGCCATTCCCCAATTACCGCCAATTTTTTAGTCTTTGGTATTGAGTGTTGGAACTACACTTTGTGTTGTTAGTAAAGCTGGGAATTGAAAATGTGAAACAATTCCTCTCCCTGAATGGGAATTGAACCCAAAACTGACGCTTTATAGTCACATGCTGTGCCACATATAACGGCGACCGAAATTTAATGATTTTTTTCCAAATTAATAGATACTAAATTTATCAAATTAATTACATTTATTTAATAGTGAAATGATTATTCATTTTATCGATAACATACAAAATCATTATTATCTGGAATAATTATTCTATTAAATACTAAATTTGTCCATTTTAATCATAGGTTTGAAAAACAACAAGATTTAATGAAGAAAGTGTGTGCAGAACTGGAGCCCGAACAAGAAAGTGATCCAGAAGACGTGAAAAGGAAAAGATTCGAATCTGTATTGAAAATGATGCAGCAGGTACCAAGAATGTATATATTTTTTTACCTAGTTGTGAGTTCAGTGGCTATCTCAAGGCCGCGCTTTGTCTTGTCAGAGAGCGAGAAAATTTATATAGTAATTTTCCCGAGCGGGAGTCGAAGCCATAACTGTCGCAGTCATACGTTGTGCACTGAGGTACAACGAGCTTTTTATCTTTAAACGATTAAAAAATAATTGTATGACCACTATATGCATGTTTGTCCGTGATTATCTCGCGTTTGGTGTACTCAATTTTACGGTTTTCGGATAAATGTTTAGAAGGTTTTGATATTTTGACCAACTTTAAAAAAGTGGTTTTTACAATTTTTGTGCTTGCTTTAATTATTTTTGCATATATAAAAATAAAATGAATAAAAAGGCCTAAACCTAACCTAGTGTAATTTAGTGTAATTTAAATAGGCCTAGGGCTAAAGAAAAAAAATGTTTTACATTATTTTTATATTTTTTTTATTTATTTCAGATGCAAGACCTAGGCCAACCCCCCACAGAACTAGTGGGAGACATTTCTGTACCCCCTGAAGGGTTTACCGCACCCCCCGCACAGGATTCGCAATGTTCGGTTATGTAGTACGATCAGAAGTGGTTATAATTGGTTATTAATAGTTACCACTGGGTAAAAACGGTTATAACCTATCAATTGATTATTTATAAATAAAATAAATTTATAAATATTATTGATTATTTATCATTGTTTATAATAGGTTATAGCCCCATGGGAACGGTTATAAACGGTTACAGCTCCTTGGGAACGGTTATAACCGATTATAACCGATTAGGCACGGTTATAACAGATTTAGGAAGATCATAACTATATTAATAGATTATAACCGTTTGTAAACGGTTGTGACTGCATAACCGTTATTGAATGACTACGATTGGTTTTAGTTTTAATATGATAAAATATATTGAATAATTTGTTTTTTTATTATCAATCTGATTAACACAGTGGTTGTAGGTTCAACTACCGTTACATGCAATTATCTTGTAATAATCTTATATTTCGCCAAATTTACACTGTATTTTTATCGGAAAATGAAAACCGAATTATTTTTAGTATTTAATAATTAATATATTTTGTCATAAAAATTCTAAAAACACAAGTTTATGTATATATAAATATATACACAATAAATGTTGTCATTGAAACAAAATAATTATATTATTTTATGATTGTACTGAATAAATAAATAAAAATAATATGATGTGATTATTGTTGATAAAAAATACCAAAGTGTGATCGTTTCCTGATTGTTTTATGATTTTTTTGCACAAAAACTTTTATTTATTGCGATTTATTGGAATAAATTGATTAAATAATGTATTTTTTAATACATATACGTGGTAATACGTCTTTTATTTGCATATTTTTGAACTAACTGATGCTTTAAAAATAATTAATGAATTATATAACGATATATCATTACTTATCGGTTTTAATAATTTGTTGATTAACGATTTGTTGACATGTTATGTTGTAATAATTTTATTAGATTTATGTGATATGTAAAACGATATAATAGATTTGATTGTTAGAAAGTATACTTTTTTGTCTTTAGTTAGTATTATTTGTCATGTTTGACAGTAGGTTTTTTAATGTAAAGAAATGTCAGAAACTATAAACAAATAAAGATAAAGTAAAATAATATGAATGCAATTACTAAAAAAAATAACTACAAATTCAGTTGTTTTTATTATAATAATCTAATTTATTTTTTCTTGTAAAATATTGCGTTATTTACCACTGCAATAAACTTAATTTTTTATTTTAATTATTATTATTAATATATCATCATTGTTCCTTACTACTTTTCTTATAATAATTTAAATTTTAATTATAATTTTAGTTCTATGCATATAATAGTGAAAATTATATTTTATGGAATATTTTTTTAGATGTTTCAGCATATGCATTTTTATTTTTTTAAATTACCCAAACAAAAAAGTTAAAAAATAAAATTTAACTTAATATTGAAAAAAACTCTATTTACACAAATAAATGAGGCCAGTGGCGCAGAGGCACAAAGTGTGACTGTAAACCGACTGGTTGTGGGTTCGATCCCCACTTCGCCCTGGTGTCGAGAACAAGCGCGGCGTTGAGTTCTGTCACTCAACACGCAATACCTCCAGAATACGGCAGAAAGTGGGGAACGGAGTGTCCAAAAGCTGTCCAAAATGTCAAAAGTAAGCAATCCTATTAACCTCCGCCTCCTCCCATGGTTACGTTAATATCGGTAATTCCCCTTTTAATGGTAAAAATACAAGGCAAACGAGCGAACGGGTCACCGAACGGTAAGAAATCACCGCCACCCACGACCCTGTCTTAGCCACCAAAGGAGCTGCAGAAGTGTTGCCGGTCTTTGAAGTCATAAACACACTTTTTTATGGAGCCCAGATGGTGTCAACCTAGAAGCATTGGTCATTTCATAGTTGTGTGGCTCGTGGAAAGAAGTTCTTACGAAACCGGACAGTATGATGTATTATGCATGCGGTTACAAAATTCCCTTTCTACTTGATTTCTTTGAAAGGGATGCGTATCATAAGAGCTATCGTGGCGCAGGGGCACAAGAGTGTCACTGTAACACGACGGTTGTGGTTTCGATCCTGACTCGAGGGAATTAAGTATTAATTCGGCAGATAGTGGGAAACGAATTGTCTTAACACTAGCTTCCCTCTGTACAACCTGCTATGTGCGAGACACAATGTGAAGCTGGACACGTGGTTGTTATTATAAATATATATATATATATATATATATATATATATATATATATATATATATATATATATATATATATGATATGATATGATTAATGTTAACTTTATATTGTAAAGTATTTTTTTTCTTTTTCTTGACGGTGGACGTGTCGCGAAATACACAATTTCTCAAAATTTACACAAAGGAAAAAACTGGAAAGCAAAGTCTTTTTTATTTATAATTATTTTTTAGTTTCACTCTTTATTCTGCATTTACACAGAGGGAACCCAATAATATGAGGATACACGTTGAGTGGCAGAACTCAACACCGTGCTTTGTCCTGTTACCAGAGCAAGGAAAAGAAAATGAATAATTCTCCCGAGTAATGAGAGAATTGAAGTCAAAACTGCTAATAATAAAACTACTAAGCCACTAAGCGTTGCGTATACAGTCAAATACTGTGCTGCGGCCCCACAAAAGGCCTCTTCTTATACATAAAATAAAAAAAAAACTATTCAAACACGCGTTACATTTATTCAGAAATATTCTATCTATGACAAGAATTTATTAAGACCGATATTTTTCGACTGATCACTGTCTCACTTCAGCTTACTATTCGAAATGACAGTATTTATACAAATCCTTATAAAAAAATAATAATATGAACAAAACAAACATACCAGAAATAATTGCCATGTTTAAATAATTATATTAAAAAATATTGTATTTACATATAAAATAAATAATTATATAATTAAAAATAATTATAATAATAACTTAACAAAGAGTGAAACAAGGTGATATGGGAGTGAAAGTAGGTGACCTGAATGTAAATTGCCTGCTGTACGCAGAGATGATGCAGTGCTTATTGCATCATCAGAATGCGAGTTGCAGGCATTGGTCACCACTCTGAAAGAAGGGTGTGAATATAATGGTCTAAGCCTCAATGCGAAAAAGACAAAGGTTCCGATTTTTGAAAGAGATGAAGAAAGGACGAAATGCAAGATCAGTGTAAATAGTAAGATATTAGAACAAGTGAATGGAGTGGTATACTTGGGAAGTATGTTCAGTAGAGATGGAAGATACGAGATGGATGTGGAAAGGCGTATTGCTGCCAGTAACAAGGTTAACGGAGCCTTAGCTGCATTGATGAGACGGCGAAACGTCAGCACAGCTGCGCGTTTGACCGTACACAATGCAATTTTGGTACCGACTCTGTTATACGGCAGCGAAACGTGAGTATTACAGAAGAAGAATGAAAGAAAGATAAAAGCTGTGGAGATGCGATCTCTTCGTAGGATATGCGGAGTCAGCTTAGCTGATCGAATCCGCAATGAAGAGGTACACAGAATGGCAGGTACTAGCGAGGATGTCACGGTGCGAATGAAGAAGAACGTGCTCGAACGTGGTTTGGGCACGTCGAACGTATGAGTGATGAAGAGAGTAAGAGAGGTAGGGGGAGACCTCGGTTGACCTTCGAAAACACAGTGTCAAGGATACTGAAGGAAGGTCACGTAAAACACATGAGGACCCCCCGGAGGGCATGTATGAAGAGGTTGATGACAGTGGACGAGGCGAAAGAGGTATGAAGAGACCGTAGCGTTTGGCGCTCCGTACTCTCCGACTACCCCGCTACGGATAAAGCGTGAAGTCAGTTTTTTTTAGTTTTTTTTTTCTTAACTATATATATATATAGATTATCCTAAGATTTGTTCAGTATGATTAAAGATTGGACCGAACATCCATCGTGTTGGCGAAGTCCCACTGCGACGTGATAACTATTAAATATTATTATTATATTATGTAACAATATGTGAATGTATATTGTTTTCTATTTATTATTTTCCTGATTTTTCTTAAGTTTCAGTATTTTGTAATACATTTTCAAAGGCTAAAGATATGATACAATGCCAACTTTTTCTTATAGCACAAAATAAAAAGAGAAGTTAAAGTACACCAGTTAAAGCTAAAAGTAAAGTTAAGAAATTATCAAACCCTTAAAATATTTTTTTAAATTCGGAAAAAACTATATGAAGTGATTATTAAATATGATTGATTTAGCATGGATATTAAACTGTTTTTGGTTAAACAACATTGTTTATTTGAAAATACAATGTAAATAAAAAATAAAAAATTGTGCATCGCAGGATTTGAACCCGTTTCTTCCCCAACTTACTTATTAAACTACACTCACTAAAAATGCCATATGATGTCAAAACCTTTTAGACCAATTGAAAAAATCACACTGGAGCCTAAAAATTAAAATAACAATACTTATATAAACAATTTCGTAATGAACCATACAAATTTAAATAGTCCAAAACATATTAGAGAAAGTAAGAAGTAATGCATTAACATTAGCTTAAAATACTTTTTACGACTTTGAGGTATTGTATCTAATGGATCTTTCACCAAATATATTCTAAGGCCCTTTACATATTCTTGGAAATATTCATCCCATACTAAAGATTCCATATCAAAGTTGAACATTTGCTTGTCTGTTTCATCCATTTCTTTATATAGTTTTAGAGTGTTTCCGTTGTGAAATTTCCATTCCCGTTGAGCGAAGTAACCGATGACAGCGGAGAATTTTTTTATTTTGACGTATGCTTTTTTTAATCTGAAATTAAAAAATGTCAACCTTTGTAATGGGATTTAAAGTTACGTCATCTTGGTCATAACTAAGTTAGAGACTTTATAGGTCGAGATCCTATTGCATAAATCTGGACGGATCAGTAATTCTAATGAAACTTATATTTAAGAATGATACACGATAGTAGAATAGATTACACTAGGGTTGCCCAAAAAAATCCTGCCGCAATCACATTTAATTAAGAGAAAATTGCACTCATATGTTTTATGTGAATCGCACATTATTTGAAAGAAAATCGCATAAGAAATTGGAAAAACAATGGTTGCCAGCTCTCAGTCTGCCGCAAGCCCAGGGTTGACTGGTTTAAACAGGTCACTTAATGTTAATATTTGCACTCATGTGTTTTTTTTAATTAATTATATATCAAATTAAAGCTAACTTTTTTCTCATCACACACTAAAACACATGGTTGCCTGGAAAATAACTGCTGCAAGCAAAAGTTGCCATCATTTGAAATATTTTATTCCGATTCCGTTTGACTGAGAATAGATGATGAAATGCGCGGTTTGCCTTGTGTTTTAAAGTAAAATATTATACAATACAAGGTCAATCTTAAAATGTATGTTTATTCTGGCTGTCGCCTGTTAAATGTTGATTTTAAATATATTAAGTAAATACAAAAAAACTATTTAAGCATGAAATCATCCTTAATTTTCAAGTGAAATAATGAATCCATGGTATTAAGTCTTTGCTAAATCTCGAAATACTAATACTCATTTAAATTATCGTTTTAAAACGACAAAATTATCTAATTAAGTAAATGTTTACAAATATCGATTTATTATAAGGTATTAATTACATCATGTTTCCTTAATATAATGAAGGGTGACAATTATTGCAGATATTTTATTTATTAATTAAGAAAATATGGAAAATTACATTTCAATAAAGTCTCTCACTCTCTCTCGCTCGTTTCTCAAACAACTTATAAAAATTTGCATAGAAAATAAATATATATGATAGAATTATAATAAACAAAACTAATTTAGCAAAAACTAAGTTAGTAAAATGGTCCAAGCTTCCTATTTGGTGTAATTCAGCTTTAGTTCACATTTTAAAAATAAAAATAACGCCTGGATAAAGTGGAAAACTTACAAAAATACATCTGACTATGAGAAGTTTGCTTTGTACAGGGATAGATTTAAGGATATCTCAAAAATTTTCTGTGATCACTATATAAATACAGTCGAAAATATTATTAATAAACATTGCGAATATTTCTGGAAGTATATTCATAATTTGACAAGCAGTTTAAGCATTCCTAAATCAATTACATACAACTCAGGGCTCACGTCTCAGGGCTCAGGGCATACGTCAGGGCTTATATAACATACCGCTAATCCTAAAATCATGTGCCTCAGCTTTATGTGAACCCTTACTTTATTTATTTAATTTATGTCTAAAAGACGGCGTTTTTCCTTTAGTATGGAAATCTGCACGAATAACACCAGTTTTTAAGAATGGTAATAAGTCAAATGTAGAAAATTATCGCCCAATATCGATAATACCAGCTTTTTCTAAAGTTTTTGAGAGGCTAGTCCACAAATCCATATACCCTTCACTACATAGGGTCATAATTCCTAAACAACATGGCTTTGTTCAACTTCGCTTGACAAGCACTAACCTAGTAGCTTACACAACTCATTTATTTGAAAGTAATGATAATAATAAGCAAGTGGATAGTATTTACACAGACTTTCGAAAAGCTTTTGACACAGTGGATCACAAAATTCTGTTGGAGAAACTTGCCTTTAATGGGGTCCGTGGTAATTTATGGCGTTGGTTAAAGTCATATATTACTAATCGTGCTCAAAAAGTTGCCGTTAGTGGTTACGAGAGAGGTTTTGTGCCCATAACATCTGGTGTCCCACAGGGACCCATATTAGGCTCCATTTTGTTTTTAATGTTTATTAATGATATTAAGAAATGTTCTAAATTCTGTAACATTCTACTCTACGCGGATGACCTAAAAATTTATCATACTATAGATAATCTCACTGACTACTTCAAGTTTTGTTTCAACATATTGCAAAAGACAATAAACTTTATTTAAATGTAAATAAATGTCTTCACAAAAAAAAAGTTTAGGCAATTTTTACGTGCCATGCAGTACAGATGCTATGGCAATCAAGTACCATATATGCAATCGCTTAACGATTATGAGCTCATTACATTAGAAGCGAGACGAAAGCAGCTTAAATCATTATTTTTATATACCTTATGCTACAATAGTTATGATTGTCCTAGTCTGGTTAATCAAATTTGTTATTGTATACTAACTAGAACACATTGCCGCAATCCTTGTCGATTATTTGCAACCAATCGTTGTCGCACAAATGCCGGTAAACGTCGACCACTATACAGAATGGTTAACTCTTATAACAATACTTTAATTCTATTGATATTGCGGCAACGCGTCCTAGCAGTTTCAATAAAGCAATACATTCACTACTTAAATAATGTTGTGTTTGGCGTACCTACGTATATTTTATGTTACATTTATATATATTATTATAATAATCTGTGGTAAACGGCGTTGGTGTTACATTTATATATTTTGTTACGCTGTTATTTTATTTACAAATATTATATTTACAATAAAAACAAATTCAAAGAAATTCTGACAGTAATGCCGACTAATAAACATTATTCACAGTATATGACCAGGAGTCGGCAAATATCAATTACTTAAATTTCTGCTTCGTTCTGATGTCAAGGCAAAGCACGGCGTTGAGTTCTGACACTGAACACGAAAGGCCTCCAGAATTCGGTAGAAAGTGGGAAGTGGAGTATCTTAACACTAGATTTCCTCTGCCTACCCTGCTGTGTGCGGGATGCAGTGTGAATCTGATTTGATTTTTATTTTTCAATTAGTTTCTAACGCAAAACGTAAGTATAATAATTCCCTCTGCCTAACCTGCAGTGTGCGGGATACAGCGTGAAGCTGATTTATTTATTTTATTCTTAATTGATAAATAAAATATCTGCAATAATTGTCACTCTTCATTATACTAAGTAATTGTAAATGTAATTAATACCTTATAATAGATCGATATTTGTGAACATTTACTTAATTAGATAATTTTGTCGTTTTAAAACGAATTATCGTAAATGTTTAAATGAGTATTAGTATTTAGAAAACAGATTTAGCAAAGACTTAATATCATAGATTCATTATTTCACTTGAAAAATAAGGATGATTTCATGCTTAAATAGTTTTTTTGTATGTACTTAATATATTTAAATGTACATAGATATATTTTTTAAATAATGTAGTGGTAACAACTAACTAAAGAAAAATGAGTAAAAGTATCATTAAATGATACTTTAAAACTTTTTATTTATGTTTACAACACAATTAAGTAGTGCGAATTTTTTGCGGAACAACGAAAGACAAATGACTCGATAATAAAATAAAGTTGAGTCTACATATAAATTAATAATTCATAAAAAAAATCGAACGTGGTTTCCTCTATACTTACATGGGCTTCTTCCCAATGATCACAAGAAAGAAATCTATAATATAAGCCGGTATCCAGTGAAGGATGAAAAAATAGAAATTGTATAGAGACTTGGAAGGTGTTAGCCAAAATAGGTATATCCATATAATGTGCATCGATGGTATTCTCAGTCCGTACACTTCAGAATATTTTAAAAACAGCTCTGAAATGAGAGATATTGTTTTATTTTGAGAGATTTTGGCTATTTTTTTTAGCTTAACCTTATATCCCGCAAATAGCTGAGAAGGTAGTGGGAACCTAGTATTAACACACATCGTTCCCCAATTTTTGCTAAATTTTCTGGACATGATGTGTTAAGTGGCGCTCAACGCCGCTTTGTCTTGTTACCAGAACAAGAAAATGAAATATTTAAATAACTTACATATAACTAATGAATATATTAGTATTAGTAAAATATAAGTGGTTTTCCCAGGGAAAAAGGTAGACATCAGGCCAGGATAAAAAAAAAAAAATATTGGAAGTAAATATTTGTTACCACATATTCCACAAGTCCTAATCGTTAACCACTCAAAACTTCAAATAATTATGAGATGTTAGATGAGCATAATCAGGTTTTCGATTCCGTTGAACTGTTTGTCTATTTAAGTTTTTTTATATTTTACTCCTTATTTAATTTTATTGTAAATTAACTTAAATTAATTTAGCTTTACGCCGTTCCCCTAGCGCGGTAGCCAGAGAGAACAGAATGCCAAACGCTATGGTCTCTACATACTTCTTTCGCCCCGTCCACTGTCATCAACCTCTTCATACATGCCCTCCGGAAGATCCTCATGCTTTTTACGTGACCTTCCTTCAGTATCTTTGATAGTATGTTTTCGAAGGTTAGCCGAGGTTTTCTCCTACCTCTCTTAACGTTCATTTTCCCATCATATATCTTTTGTGCCATTAAAGTCAAAGTCAAATAATTTTATTCAAAATAAGAAGTTACATGCTTCATTTTTTGAACGTCAAATAATTTACCACCAGTTCACTAAAATTAGTGCCTCAGACCTGAGAAGAACCGGCGCAAGAAACTCAGCGGGACTTATTTTTTTTTAAATCAATTATACAAAATCACATTTCAGCGTTTCTGACAATGATACTTTGAAATAGACTGGAGCGAGCATTTCATTCCCAAGGCGTGTTATCATTTATATAATCATTAATTTGGTAATAACCTTTAACACACAAACGTCTTTTCACAACTCGTTTAAATTGTGATATAGAACATTCTCGGACGTTTTCTGGGATCCTATTGTAAAAGCGTACACATTGTCCCATAAACGAATTACGGACCCGATGTAATCGGGTCACAGGTGCAATAAGTTTACATTCTTTCATCACACGTTGGTTCGACGTGTCCAAACCAGCTGAGCACGTTCTTCTTCATTCTCACTGTGACATCTTCGCTAGTACCTGCAATTCTGTGTATCTCTTCATTGTGTATTCGAGCAGCTAAGCTGACTCTGCATATCCTACGAACAGATCAGATCTCCATGGCATTCATTTTTCTTTCATTCTTATTCTGTAATATCCACGTTTCGCTGCCGTATAACAGCGTTGTTAACCCTGTTACCGGCAGCAATACGCCTTTCCGCATCCAATTCGTATCTTCCATCTCTACTAAACATACTTTCTAAATATACCACTTCATTAACTTGCTCTAATTTCTTACAGTTTACACTAATTTTGCATTCTGTCCTTTCATTTCCTACAAATACCACAATTTTTGTCGTATTCTCATTCAGGCTTAGACCATTGCTTTCACATCCTTCTTTCAGACTGGTGATTAATGCCTGTAAGCGATGTTGCAATGAGCACTACATCATCTGCGTACAGTAGGCAATTCACATTTATGGCTACTTCTTTATGGCTAAGTTTTTTTCCATGATCATACGGAGGGAAATGATCTGATCTATATAGCCTCTTCCAGGTCTAAAGCTTTCCATAACAGCCTTTCAGATCTCTCTAGCACTTCTCGCTAATATTTTAGCATAAACTTTACTACCCAAGCTAATCAAACTTGGCCACCAACGCCACGCCACGCGTCTTGACGCATGGCCCACCATATTTGATCATCTCTGTAGTAGCTCCATCTGCCCCCGCTGCTTTACTACATTTAAGACTTCGTATTGCACTCTCAACTTCTTTTAAACTGATTTCGCCATCAAAACTCAGCGTTTCGCTGTTACTTGTAAATCTCTGCCCATCGCTACAAAACGTTTTTATTCAAACAATTTCACCGACCTTCAACCTCGAGAAACACTAACTTCTCGCCAGAAAAGCTTCGTGTTTTTTCTGAAGTTGTTCGTTAATATTTTATCTCTTTCTCTGACGCTGCCTTAAACGTCCCTGACAGTTTCACAAAACTCCTTGAGTTCGCCTAGTGGAGCTGAGGATACAGGCGCATACGCCGCTGACAAGAATACTCCTTTTATACCCAGCTTGAAGCGAACCCAAAGTAGTCTCGAGTTGATCGCTTTTTATTCTAACGCTGCACTAACCAATCGAGAGGACTAGAACACACCTACACCTTAACAGCCCCACTCATTCTCTAGTACACCGGCCTAGAAACCGACTCTACCGCCCGGTAAATTCGATCGTGTCATTGCCCTTTCGCTTGGTCTCAGGTACACAAATAACATCCAAATCTCTCTAATCCATCATATCTAATAATTCATTCATATTTTCTTCCATCCCTCCTCTTTCATTCCACGTAGCTATTTGTAGCTCCGTTCTCCACCTCCCGCTGTTCAGGACATGGCGTGTTGGGTGGCGGTCCCAAACGCCGCATTCGTTGCCACTCTGCACACCAGCAGGGACACAGTGCTGCGCGTCGTCTTGTGGGGACGCCTTATCAGTACGCTCTTATGTTGCCGTAGTTGCACAAGGCAAACGGAAAGTTTCAGCCCTCGTAAGGACTAGCAGGGGTCGCTGCGGGCATGCCTTCCATCGTGCTTTTATTGTCTTTAGTTATATTACTAGTCTCTATATCACATTCTTTATATAAAATTCATTGTTTCAAAATTTTATGTCAAATTATTACTTACCCCATGTCAAAAGATTCTGCTCCGAAGAAACATAATTATAAGTGATCGGCAAGTTATCCACTGGAGCTTCTTCATGATTTCCCGGATAGTCTTTTGCTGTCTTCCAAGCTGTTGCTATACAGCCATTCACTACGAAATCGCCGGGAACCAAATCAGCTACCACTGTTGGGTTGCAGAGTAACACGTGCAGAAGACCTAGCCCTGCGCTTACTACTACCTGGAAAATAAAAAAAATAATTTCTCTTCTCTGATATCCTAACCTAACGTTATTACTACCAATGATAATATTATTTCTCGTCCGTAAGTTTGTGTGAACCTTAAAACATACAGCTTGGAAGTGTCATCGCTCCTTTTACGGGAACAACATATAGGGTAAAATATTTTAAGCCCATACCTAAAGAAATTAATCAAGATACCTCCACAGTTTAGACGTAGGTTTTTTTTTTCATTTTACAATGTTTACCTGTATTTCGTGTGACGCAGTTATGCATAGATACCAATAACGTAAACAGATACTACTACAAAAATACTACTAAAGGTTAATCAACTTTGAACTTTGCTGCCAATACCTACGACTCGATTTCGGAATGAGGCCTATGCGGTGGTTTCCCTTTGATAGGTTTATGTGTGCGTGCGTTGTTATTGACAAATTGCGTTTAATATTACAACAATAATTTTATTATTTATATTGTTTGAAAAAAAACCACTTTTTCATTTTTAGGAAAAACAAAGTTTTTTTAATTGTATTAGGCTTTTATATAGTAATTAAAATTATTATTATTATTATTATTGTGGTTTCATTTAAAATGGTGCTAACACTTCCACCCTGTATATCAGAAAACTTCTTTTTTTTATTAATATCGAGAAATCTCTTGGTGCCCTTACTCCTCCTACTCGCCTTAACTATTTCATCCTTTACTTTCCCTAACGTAGCTGTAACTGTAGCGTATGTCAAACTTGCCAAGATTGGGCTGACCAATAGTTTTTTTATAGAGACTATAATAAAGTAGAGATTATAATAGAGTTACGTTCAAAATTATTCTATTACTATCATCTTCGAGATAGTGTGCTTTGAGTGGCGGAACTCAGGCCAATCTCATATTGAAAATTATTTATTCCCTTGAGTGGAAATCGAATCCACAACCGTTGTGTTTACAGTCAGTCAGACGCAGTGTCGACATGACGGCCTCTAATTTAATAGGTTTTTTTTATTAAAAGTATTTTTTATATATTTGTCATACATATAAAATACTTACTCCAGTAGGTCCGTACACATTATCTATCCAACCTGGCACGGGTTCTTGTGCCGTCGAGATCACTGAAACCAAATTCCATTTCAATATAAATATGTCAGCGTATAATATATGTATAATATTACACAACCTTCCTCGATGAATGGACTAGACAACAAAAAATTAAATTTTCAATTCGAACCAGTAGTTCTTGAGAATAGCGAGTTTAACTTACCAAACTTTTAAGCTTTGTAATATTAGTATAGATTTGTATATAAAGATTAGACCAAAGTAAGTTTAATTTAATTGTCAAGTACAGAATAAATAAATATAAGTACCTATAGACGGTCGGAACACAGCGACGGGCAGACCTTGAGAATATTTCTGTACAATATCCTCTGCTGCCGATTTCGTGTATGCGTATGTGTTGGGGAATTCGCCTAATAACCTGGAAAAAATGTTTAAATTATAAAAAATATATATTTTTTAACTTCACAATGTATCTCACAATTTCTTGTTATGAGGAGGAATGCTGTGTCTACAGATACAAACCCAACCTAAAAAGGACGAAGCTTCAAAATTTTAAATGACTCTTCCTGCAAAAGCCCCTGTCTTAATAAAATAACAAATAGACACCGATGATGATGATCTATATGGTTGTTATTTTATTGGTATTAGATAGAAAGCTCATTTAAAATTAATTTAAATTTTTATTTTTATTAGCTTTGATTATAAAAGGCAATATCCTTTTTTTTCTTGTACCTCCATAATGGTATTAAACTTTAGCCCTCTACGCCACGTACTTTCTGTCAATCACTGAGGAATCTTATGATATCGTGCTACTATCTATTATTATCTCGTCTCATCATATTATATATCTAATAATCATCATTCGTCATTTTATATATCTAATAAGATATATAAAATGACGACGAGTAGTGGCTGCCTTAAAGTTGGGTTTCCTGAACTTTTTCACATTCTTCACTCGCGGTGACAAAATAATCATAAGTAAGTAAAAATACTAAAATTAAATCTCAGGAGCCATCTACAGCTAACTTAATATCGGTCACGATTCGTCGATCGTAGTGTGGGATAAGTTCTACAGGAGCAATTACATATCATAAAAAAACAATAAAGTTCATATTAACCCCGGTGTAATACTGTCCAAGGTCTTTTCATCTATGTTCTCCACAAGATCAATGAGCGTGTCGCCGGGGAGGTTACTATCGTAGAATTTCTCATCGATTTCTCTTAATGGGCAGTTGCTGAAAGAAAAAAATTACTATTAATTACTAGTATGTACTTATATTATAAACTACCGGCCCAGTCGCGGCTTCGCTCGCAGACCACTTATAATTATTTTATGCTGTATTTTCCATAAATTAAATAATTGATATAATTTATAGATTCAATAATTTTGAGAAAGTGCAAGCACTACATGGCTACTTGCGAGGACGAAATCAGCGGCAAGGGCACCCCTCGCTGCACTCTCGCCCATGCTTGCGGCCGTAAACAGAGCGTTGAATTATTTTCAATTTACATTTTCTCAAAAAGTATACGTTCAAATTACATGCTATAAAAAACAAAGCATTTCTTCACAAAATTTCCTTGATAATGGAATAACTTTTGCTCGTAAGTTTCAATATCTTTATCAAATAAAAAACGTTGAAATATCACCTTGCAATTTTCAATTATTTTTTTGTCACAAAATGCCTTATTTATAAGAGATAGATATACCGTATCGTGGACTTCTTGAATTAATAAAATAGAACATTGCTTCCATACATATATTTTACTATATTTGCAGCGCGCACGCTTAAAACTATTCGATGGTGTTCATTATTATTGTTATTTAAGCTAACTAAGACGTACACCATAATATTATATAGCCTTTACCACTTCTGAAAAACGTAACTTTCATACAATAATAAATAAATCCGACCAGTAGATCTAGAGATTTTAGCGTTTAAACAAACACACAAGCTCTTCCGCTTTATTAGTATGGATAGATATATACATACGGCGTCGTGGAATATTTTTAAATTTTAATATTTTTGTAGTATTTTAAGTACATTACGTACTTCCATAAATTTAAATATTTTTGCAGCGCATGCGTTTAAATCAATTTGATGGCGTTCATTATTGTTAATTAGTAAAGTCGAGGATAAGCGCGGCGTTGAGTTCTGCCACTCATCACGCAATGCCTCCAGAATTCGGCAGAAAGTGGGGAACGGAGTGTCTTAACACTTGGTTCCCTCTGCCTACCCTGCTGTGTGCGGGATACAGCGTGAAGCTGACAACAGCCCATTTATGTTATGTTATATAGCACTTCAAAGAAATGTAGCTTTCATCCAAAAGAAACAAAAATTAAATCAGACCAGTGGTTCTAGAGATCTTAGCGTTTAAATAAATAAATAAACAAACAAACTCTTCCGCTTTATTACATTAGTAAAGATACATTCAATAATTTTTCATACTTTTACGAATCTGCAAGCAATACGTCGCAAGGCCGAAATCGGCGGCAAGGGTGGTCTACGCGGGTCTCGGGCATATGCTTGCGGCCGTAAACAGAGCGTTGAATTATTTTCAATTTTACATTTTCTCGAAAAGTATACGCCCAAATTATATGTTATAAAATCCGAAAAATTATCTTTATTAAATTTCCTTGATGATGAAATAACTTTCGATCGTAAGTTTTCAATATGAATGTGTTTCAAAATAAATGTGTTTTCAATAGTATAGATAAACATTAAATAAAAAGTAGCGCGCAATGTTACGCAGGATCAAACTTTACACCACACCAAGAAAAGAAGAAGAGAACCAAAGTGTAGTTTAAACTAATTATAAACAGCAAATAATTACATAAAAATTAACAATAGTTCGAAAATGTATGAAAATTTATAAAACCGTCAACCTCATCTGCCCGTTCGCGTCGGTCATACTACGCCGTCCGAAGGCTAGGTCATTTCGAATCAGTGACATCTTCTAAATTATTTATTAGAATGTTATACAGTAAACTATAATTTCAATCTAGATAAAATGAGGCCGGTCGTGGCGCAGCGGCACGAGGTGTGACTGCAAAACCGACTGGTTGTGGGTTCGATCCCCACTCGAGGAGATGAAATATTTACTTAAATTTATATTTCCATTTCTTCGCTCTGGTGTCGAGGTTAAGCGCGGCGTTGAGTTCTGCCACTCAACACGCAATGCCTCCAGAATTCGGCAGAAAGTGGGGAGCGGAGTGTCTTAACACTAGGTTCCCTCTGCCCACCCTGCTGTGTGCGGGATACAGCGTGAAGCTAATTTAATTTTTTTTTTTAGATAAAATGCTAAAAGTGACTACTATATTTATGTTCATAAGGATAAAAGAGTGAAAACACAATTAATCTCTATCTCTATATATAATAAAACAGTAAAAATATTTTGTCTGTATGTTGTGTTTAGTAATTTTGACTGAAATGGATAGAGGGACACTTAAAAAGAATAATAGAAAGCAAAAATATTTTTTTTGAATTTCTTGTGTCTGTCTGTCTGTATGTATGGTCACGCTAATCTTCGAAAGTACTGAAACGATTTACTTAAAACTTTCACCAATTGGTGCTTTGATTTAGCTCAACTTAACATTTAAAGTTTAGTACATAAAAAAAACAGTTGATTAATAAAAAAGTTATCATCATTTGAATGAACTCGAGGGATTAGTTTGCCTGCAAATGTTATATAGCAATCGCGCTGGTAAGGTTCCAGGTTAAAGAATGACATTCGAAATGTCTGTTTATATGACTGTTGATAGAAATATATATTTTTAGCACTGTTGTTCAGAGTACAAGCACCTTACCTTCTGTAAATCATAACAGTTAAGTTTAAGTCGTAATTAATTCAATACAGGGATAAAGACCAATTTGATCTTCAAAGAAATATTAAGTAAATACATAGATTACGTAAATACATAGAAGTTCGTTCGTTTTAAATAAATCTATATAAAATGCCTAAAAACCACCTTTTCACGTGTACTCTGTAATAACTACAAATTTACCAATTGTACATTTAGCCAATAATATATGTAACTAATTTAAAAATTGTACAGGTCTTAATTTGCAATCATTACAGTTATTTTACAAAGAATATTATGAAGCCTTCAAATCAATATTTTAACATTTAAGGCTATTTCTGAAGGAAATAGTAAATTAAATTATTCATTGATATTAGCACATTTAACAGTTTTAAAATTATGGTAAGACGTACATTACATAGATAAAAAGAACGTAATGTTACAGAAATATATACGTATAATAAATAATTAGTTTTATGTATATTTTTACAAATATCAAATGTCAACATTGGTCGTACTTTTTTAATTCAAAACAATCAAAAATCAATCATATTAGAATATTACAGATTAAAGTAATAAAAATCATATTAGAAGTCATTTCTGTTTATTAGACCATTGTTTATAAATAAAGGGAAAAACAATCAAAAATAATTTTAACATTTTTTGATGCGATAGTCCTCACTAAGGACCGTCAATTTTCAAAAAGTACGTGTCAAATTCCGCTACGTTTTAAGGTTGATAATTTTTTCTTTAAACAACTTAAATAAGTATATAATATACAATCATGTTTTAACGAGTATAAGCTCGTTGTGGGAAATTTTTTTAATTAATCTTTATTTAAAATGTGAAAACTAATTTAAAAATCTTAAGTTACAGGCTCTGAGTCTTTTAATCCTTATCGTGACAATTTTTTTTTGAAGAAAAGCAAAAAAATATATATTTTTAGCTTCTTTGGGCTATAAAAAATCTCAAAAAAATAAATAAAAAAATCGTGATGTGAAAATTTTGGAAAATCACGATGTATACTATACTATACACACGTACAGTGATTATCGCATTTTTAAGAATGTATATTATGCTATACAATGCTATGTTTTGGAAGAGTTGGAATGTTACTTATAGCTTTTAACATATACTAAAAGATTATTGTAAATAACATGATTTCTAATAAAAATAACTATCTTGGTGGAAGTAAAATTGTTTAATAAAATAAATCTTTCTTGAACATATTTTTCTTTACAAAATAATAATTCAGAGATCCTATTACTGGCGGTGTTGATACTTCAAAAAACACTTCGATTCTTCACTTAACAAAGATGAACCTTACATTATGTGCAAGTAGTACTTCGCTGGTCAGCTTTGCGGTACTTGTACATTTCATATTCGGTTATTTGCGGCCAATGGTCATATTTGTGATAGCGGATATCATTGCATGGTCGTTAAGAAACCATTTTTTTATAAATGCTTTGCCGGGAAATTATCTAAATTTTTCTCTGAAACGTTTCGACTTAGTAGTCTTAGATGAAGCTAAAACTATTTTACTTCCAACACCCATAGTCTTTTCCTCTTCAGTAAATGTGATGCCCCTAAAAGTGTCATCTCCTGCGTAGAGCAAGAAGTCATAAATGCCAGACACACCGGCTCTGACTAAGTTCTTGAAACCCCATTTACAAGGCTCATTTGGGTTATATTGACGTCGATTTTCTGTTTTTTTTCACTTTAAACGGTATAACAATTTCGTCGTCGATACTAAAACATTCCCTTCTTCTACGGATAAGCACTGTGTTCGAATGCAATCAATAACAAATTAGATGGTTCATTTTCCAATGTAGGTCCTGATATTTCTACCTTCTGCTTCTTGAAATTGTGCTTCTCTCTAACGAAAAGATAAATTATTTCTTCTGCTACACTGTCTTTTTATTGAATGAACGAGTGTAAGAGGCACTACGGTAGTATCAACATAAATATCACGTGCATGCATTCCTATCTCATCATCAAAAATTTGTAGGAGGTTTAACATTTCGAGATTTGAATTTATCGATTTCGCTGGAGAACTTTCTGCTGATCCAATCATTCCAGCTTCATCACTGCTACTAGCTCCGTCACTTGTGTCAAAGTCTGTATTCTTCTCAGGCTTTAAAGATAAAATGCGCCTAGCTCTTTCCCCCCTAGCAGTCTAAAATCAAAGCAAAAGAAACATGCAAGAAAACCGACACCAAAGATAGGCTAAACCATATTGTATTATAAATGAATAATAATGTATGTAATGTTATTTGTCCCTTTATATAGGTAGGTAGTTAAGCAGTAATAATAATAGTAGTATTTATTGTGGGAAACAACTCATAACTTTGTGTGTACCTTTCTAGAACCACTATATCAACGAGGCAGTCAAACATTAGCATAACAGTCTTTTAAATTGTCATAAAATTGGTTTAGTATATAAGACAGACATACTTATGATTTAAATAGAATAGCCTCCCTATTATCCAGTTTGACGGCGTCGATTTGAGCCTGAGTCCATCTATAAAGAACCTTGGCATTATTATAGACAATTCTCTATCTTGGTTGGTACAGATAGCTGAGGTTAGCCGTAAATTATTTGCCACGATCGGATCGCTCAAACGATGGAAATATTTCCTACCTATAAAGACAAAAACTGCTCTGGCTCATTCACTACTGTTACTGATTTTAGACTACGCTGACTCGTGTTACCCAGACTTATCTGAGGAACAATTAAATAAACTAGAGCGTTTACAAAATCTTTGTATTAGATTTATCTTCGGTTTACGTAAATTTGATCATGTTTCTGATCGTCGTCGTCAGCTTGGATGACTTCCTATCCGATATCGCCGAAATTTCCGCATGCAGACTCTCCTCTATCCCATTCTTTACAACTCTCTCTCTCCCTCATATTTAAAAAATCGATTCGTTTCCTAGGTTCCGATTCCCTTCTTCGCCTCCACCTTAGATCCCGTTGTGATAATCTCCTTAAATTATCAACATTCCATACCCTATTTTATTCCAAGTCTGTGTGACTGTGAAATCTGCGATTCTTTGGAATGAACTTCCTTCAGAAGTTCGACATTCCAAATCTCTTTACACTTTTAAAAAACGTCTAAAAGAATATTTATTTAAGTTAGAATAGGAGTTTATCCTATTCTAATTTTATAGTAAAATTTCAAAAAATATTAATGCTGTGAAGTTGGCAATGTATATTATCCTATACACCACTAATGAAAGGTAACTTACTGCAACTGCGGCAATGTATAGTACAATACGTTAGTAAAAAACATGACAAAAACATACTAATTCACATAGCGATAACAGCATGTATATAAAAATATGTAAGAACAAGCATTTAGGCATGTGTATTTTATAATAAATATACATATTTAGGAGTAGAAACATAAAAATAAAATAAGACTTACCTTAGATAAACCTGAGCGGCCCATCTCTGACGGTTATTTATAACAACTGATTTTAAATTATGACAGATAAACTACTATTTTTAATTTTAAAATATAAATAAATGTCTAGAAATGTCATATGTTTAATAAAACTAAATTAAAAAATATTTTATAGCTATCATATAGTTTTATAAAGTTGTATGTATAGTATACTATACAAAATGAAGTTAAGGGTGCAGAACTCTTTTCTTTTTATAGATTCACGCTGTATCCCGTATATATCAGGTTAGTAAAACCTGGGAACCTAGTGTACAACGGAGTGTGAACACTCCGTTGCCCATTAAGACATAGTTGTAGGTTCGATTCCCACTTGGGATGACTTTTTTCATTCCTTGTTCTGGCAACAACATAAAGTAACACTGTCTTCCAACTGAGTACCCCGCTATAGCGGGGTATACCCCGCAATAGTGGGCTTTTACCCGCATTGCGCGGGATACAGCGTGTAAGTTCCTTTTTCAAATGTTTACCTGTAAGCCGTAGAAATATGCAGATGGGCACGCAATTTGCTACAAGAACGTGCCAAAAGTAAAATTTCCCTAGTACCCCGCACATTGATGGCCACAGCTGTCTTTAGTGCTTCATCAAAACGAACTGTTGCTGCTCCGTGGAAGATGAATTCTACCTGAAATTTGGATATTTTTTATTAAATAATATGGTTCGGTCTAGATTTCTTGTCATTCTCGTAAGTCGTGGGGCAGTGGGACATTTGTCCGTCGGAAGACAAACCGCGGCGTCAAGTTCCGCCACTCGGATTACGAAGAAGTGAGTGTCGTCACAAAATTAGGTTACTTCTGCGTAACGTCTTATGACTATGAGGGAAAAAACGTGAAGCTGTGAAACAAAGGCTGATTGTGAATTAAGACAAATTAATCTACAAATTTATAATATTACTTATCATCTCAATGCCAGGTCTACGAATTTTAGAGAAAGGATGTTTAATAAAAAAATAAAAAACTTACTTATTTTACTTTGCATGACGCAAGAACAGAATCCACACCTTTCGATTCTCGGCATTCCGACCTCGAAATTTACTAATGTGAGAACAATATTGCAATACAATATTACAGTACTTTTAGCTTCACTCTGTATCCCGCAGGTAGCAAGTTAGGCATAGAGAACCTGGCAACCTAATGTCAAAACACTCCGCTCTATTTAAGACACTTTCGTTCGTGGCTTTCCGCCGAAGTGTGGAGGCATTGCGTAATGTGTGGTAGAAATCAACACGGCGCTTTGCTTTGTGACTAGAACTCGGAAATGAAAATATGAAATATATCATTTCCTCGAGTGGGAATCGAATCTACAATCTGTGTTTACAGTTGCACGCATGTTAATTAAAGAAATACTTATGTAGATTAAGTTAAAAATATACTGAATAAATTAATAGCTTGAGGCAGTATCTAGTGGAAGAGTCTTCAAATGGGAGGTTATTTTTTGTTTCACCCTTGAAATATCGCTCATTTGGAGCAACAATGACGTAATTGCACTTCTCGAGAAACATTTTAGATATGTCAATGTGGGCAGACAGAGTCTCCTTCAATATTTTAAAATGCAAATACCTCAATGTTGCACCAAATGAGCGTTAAAATTAAAATTCAAAATATTCTTTATTCCCGACTGCTAAGGAAGGGTTATGTTTTTCGCGCGTATCTTGTACGTATGTAATATTCTTTATTACCTCGTATCTCCAGAACCGCTAAACGGATTTACATATTTGAGGTATCGTTAGATTCGTATTAGCAGCCCAAGTGTTCTTAGATAGGTGTCGTTAATAAAAAACAATCATGGCGGCTGTGGTACGCCATTGGACTTAGTGAAAAAATTTTTTTCGTTTCGAATACCACAATATGAGTATCAAATTCAAGAGCTCAATTTCAGGATTTCAAAAAGGTATATCATGATTATCATTACCATAATAAGTTCTAACAAAAAAATGAAAAATAAAAAAATATTTGTAAAAACAAAAACCCCGACTGCATCAAACTAAAAAGAAAATAAACAAGCCGAATAGTTTATTAGGATTTTGAGTGGTGAAACTCAGCGCCGAGCTTTGTCTTATTACCAGACGGAGAGAGGGAGAGTCGGCTGTAGCAGGAGGAGCTACCTGACCGCTAGCACCTGCCATTCTGTGTATCTGCACACAGAATGGCAGGTACTAGCGAAGATGCCACGGTGAGAATGAAGAAGAATTGTCTTATGTGGCTGACGCGACGGGAGAATGGCAAAAATAGATTAATGAAGCAAGAATGAGTGGTAAGAGAGGTAGAACAAGACCTAGGTTGGCTTTAGAGAACCGAA
Source organism: Heliconius himera (assembly GCA_021202915.1). Classification (NCBI taxonomy): domain Eukaryota; kingdom Metazoa; phylum Arthropoda; class Insecta; order Lepidoptera; family Nymphalidae; genus Heliconius; species Heliconius himera. Next base: position 2,055,591 of record JAJHJA010000077.1, on the reverse strand, counting down.
CCCGATCCCCCGGAGAGCGTGTATATAGAGGTTGATGATAGCGGACGAGGCGAAAGAGGTATGCAGAGACCGTAGCATTTGGTGATCCTTTCTCTCTGGCTACCTAGCTGGATAAAGTTAAAAGTGAGGTTTGAATGTTAGTACAACATACCTCGTTAACAATCTTATTTCGATCCTCTTCGTTTATACCCAAATCAGGTAGTCCCATATCTCCTTGGATGATGCCAATTTTTTCCATGAAATCAGGCATTTGCTTTCTTAATTTGTCGTAGAGCTGTAAAAAAATTTTTTGTTTAAAATAAAATACATAAAATAAACAATTAATGTATTATTTAATTTAAATATTTGGAGAACCTACACTACTATAAACGAGATGCAATGTGAAGCTAAAAATATAGAGAAAGGGTCAATATGACTGTAGATATTTTTTACCCTGACGAAATACGTTTTGTCTTAATACCAGACAGAGAGTACGTTTTATAAAAAACTAAAATTACCAGAAACCCTCTTGCAGGAAGCCAGTTCTTCTATAAATACAAAATTTGATATATTTTACATACTCTTACATCTACAAATAAACATTATTAACAATACCTAATCTATACGTCTAATAAAATTGTGACGACTACCTACTGTACAAGTAATGATTTTTAAAATTTTTATCAGTTTGTTTATTTGTCTGTGCATTTACACGCTAATCTAAGAAAAAACTTAAACTATCTAAGTAAAGTTTTGACTATTATATTTTGGTAAATTCCAATTTGATTGTTTTATTTTAATCTGTTCATAAATAAAAAACATATATGTAAAATATTTTATTCAATAAAATTGCTATTAAATAAATGTTTTATTGAATTGGTTAAACTTTAGTTTACAATGTATGGATATAATTCAGATTAGAAAACAAATAATTGTGTAGCTTAATCGGGCGAAGCCGCGATCAGATCATTAGTATATAGATACGTAATCGATTGACATTACTAAATAATTCGAGGCCGCCGTGGCCGAGATACAGACGCGTAGGTTGTGGGATCGATTACCACTCGAAAGAACGGTTGTACCTATCTATTTAAATTATTTATATCCCCCGTTCTTCTAACACAAAACGCGGCGTTAATTTGCGCCACTAAAAATACAATTTCTCTTCAATAACGAAGAACGGAGTATGTTGGCACTAAATTACTAATCCAGTTAATACTTACAACATCATCGAACTGTTCTTGCAATCTCTTCATTATTTCTTTATTTTTCTTTGGCCGCGTCAGTAGATACAGCTTTTTTATTTTCGGACAGCATCTGTAAAATAGAATAAATACATAAGGTTTTGGTTTGTAAAGGTTTGTAAAGTTTGTAGTATACTACATCCCGCATATAGCAGAATAGGACTCCTCTCTCTAAGATAGGATTGCACTCCGTTCTTAAGTGTCCGCATATTGATTGGCGGAACTTAGCGCAGCATTTTGTCCAATCAGAGCCACGATGGCCAAGAAGACGTTCATACTATACATAAATAGCTTTTCTCTATATTCCTTAGAAGGATTTCAATCGCAAGTTACAATATGTATGTATGTATGGGTGTATGTATGTACATATGTAATAATACGTGATCTAATAAATATTCTAAACATGGACTCGATAGGTTACTTTCACAGTTAAGTTAAGATGGGCTGAGTGGATGGGTGACCTCTTTTCTTTTCAAAATAAGTTACAAAATAATTCAATTAGCAATATATTATCCTCACACCATTCAAATAATATATTAAATATCTCACAAGATAATATAAATGTTGATACTCCAGCATGCACTAAACATATAGAATAAAAAAAAAGATAATAATCAGACTCTTCCAGTTTCCGGTTTTAAGGCCTCATCTTCCGAAACGAAAAGCGCCAAGAAAATTAGCTGCAATAGTCGATTATTTAAATAAAAATAAAATCCCTAAATTCCCTAAATTTTAAAATCTCAATTTTTTTATCATTAGAACAGGATTTTATAACTCTCCAAACGGTATATGCGCAGCTTATACTAAAATTATCAGCAATGGTGCAAAAATTAGAACAGATGAAAATAGTGAACCAAGACATATTTAAAATCCAACCTGGCAGAGAAGATTAGAAAATAAAATAGACAAATATAGACGTGAAATAGGAAATTTAACACCTTAGTATATTAATGGAAACAGGAGTAAAAAAATAATCACACATTTACAAAAAGTTCAAAAAGTAAATATGAGGTACACGCTCAATATGAAGATTTAAAGATAGATATTAATAATTTCTTGGATACTCTTAAACAAAAACTAAATACAGCATCTAGCAGACTAAAAAGATATTCAAATTGTACTACAAAAATTACTATTCGTTAATATTGGAAATGGATTTTAACAAATTCTTAGTCAATAATTCAATGTATACAATAAAAATACATAATCTACAAAATACATAATCAATAATAAATAATACAAAATACAATAATAAATAATCTACAAAAATTTTGGGCAGAAATATGGGAAGTACCAATTGCACATAACCTAGATATTAATTGGATTCAAAATGTTTAGAATACAACAACAGATATCCCTGACATGGAATTCAAACACATATCAATGGAAACGTTGATACAAATCATTAAAATTCAGATTCAAATAATTTTATTCAAAATAAGAAGTTACATGCTTCATTTTTTGAACGTCAAATAATTTACAATCAGTTCACTAAAGTTAACGCCTCAGACCCAAGAAGAACTGGCGCAAGAAATTCATCGACCTATTTTTTTAAAATCAATTTTAAACAAATACGTATTTAATTATCTGTGACAATGATACTTTTGAAACAGACTGGAGCGAGCATTTCATTCCCAAGGCGTGTTATCATTTACAAAATCATTAATTTGGTAATAACCTTTAACACACAAACATCTTTTCTGAATTATTTTAAATCGTAATATAATAAAATCTCTAACGTTTTCTAGGATCCTATTGTAAAAACGTACACATTGTCTCATAAAAAAATTACGGATTCGATGCAACCGAGTTACAGGTGTACCAAGATTATGCCTATTTCTAGTGTTAATATTATGAAAATCACCAATTTTGGTAAAATTATTAATGTTTTTCTTAACATACATAACATTTTCAAAAATATATTAAAATGCAACTGTCAATATATTAATTTCTTTAAATTTTAGCCTTAAGGAGTCTTTAGGACCTAAGTTATACATTGCACGAATAGCTCGCTTCTGCAGGACAAATATTGGTTGAATACCGGCTGCATTACCCTAAAGTACAATCCCATAGGACATAACACTATGGAAGTAACTGAAGTAAACAAGTCGAGCCGTTTCTACGTCAGTTAATAATCTAATTTTTTGGACCGCGAAAGCTGCAGAGCTAAGTCTATTCGCCAATCTATGAATATGGGGTCCCCACTGTAATTTGGAGTCTATGGTGATACCGAGAAATACCGTAGAATCGACAGGATCTACAGGTTCACCATTCAAGAGTACATCGGCTTAAACGACTTCTGTGTTAGGTGTTCTAAAAATAATACATTTTGTGTTTTTACTATTCAATAGTAAATTATTAACACTGAACCAATGTACTACTTTCGAGAGAGCATTGTTTACATCGTCATATACGATTTGTCGTCTTTTTATTTTGAAAATTAATGAAGTGTAATCAGCAAACAATACTATCTCATGGTTCTTTTCAACTAGATACGGTAAATCCTTAAATAGACCCTTCCTTCTTTTTCTTCCTTCAGTTTCACAATTTATTATGTCCCATGTCATTTTAATTTTATCAAAAGATTTTATAATTTTATTTTTAATGTGTAAAGATTTTGCCATGACACATACTTTTTTAAACAATTTAGAATAGACATAATGAATAGACATAGAGTAGACATAACATAGAATAGACATAACATAAAGATTAAATGATTCACTTTGGTTATATGTTTTCTCACTATAAAATTCATATAACCTTTGTCTACTCTTTTGAATCCCCACAGTCGCCCAATCATTAAATGACAAGAAATTCCTGGAATTGACAGTTTTAGAAGTAAATATTGCATTGAACTCACTTTTAATAATATTGAAAAATTTCCCATATAGTAAATTGGGTGTATTTTTATATTTTAGATATTTAAGTTTTGCTATTATATTATTTAAAAAATTTTCTACACGACCAGTTGTCATCGGTATACAAACATTTTTTTATTTTTATTAATTATATTTTTACCAAAGTGAAAGGAAGCCAACTGTCCGCAACGATCTGAGCTTAACATAATAATATCATTTTGAACTCCCATCTTTATTCCAGAAATATGATAAAGGCTATCATACATTTGCCATACCAATTCCTACCTATTTTTTTGGAATATTAAACTGATCCCAGACATATTTAAAAAAGCTACAAAGGATAATTTATACATGTATGACGAAACAGAATACATTACCCAAAATTTTCAATGGAAAGACTTACAATCCTGCGCCACTAAGGTGGGCGGGGAATAATAGACATCCAAAGTTTACATAACAAGCAAATCACTAATTTCAGATAATATTTTGACCATAAATCACAAATTTCCTCTCTCCATAGATAAATAACAAAAATAATTTTAGAGACATTGAAACAGAAACTAATGGCACTAGCGAATCGTTTGCGGCGATATAAACAGACAACATTAAGAAAGTTACAAAATAAAATGTTTAATGGAAATGAAAAACTATTCTACCGCAATTTGACTAGGACTCCTAATAATAATATAGATAATAATACTGTCGCCAGTCGTGGCGCAACGGCACAAGGTGTGACTGTAAAACCGACTGGTTGTGGGTTCGATCCCCACTAGAGGAGGTGAAATATTTACTTAAATTTATATCTCCATTTCTTCGCTCTGGTGTCGAGGTTAAGCGCGGCGTTGAGTTCTGCCACTCAACACGCAATGTCTCCAGAATTCGGCAGAAAGTGGGGAACGGAGTGTCTTAACACTAGGTTCCCTCTGCCTACCCTGCTGTGTGCGGGATACAGCGTGAAGCTGATTTATTTTTATTCATAATACTGTTGTTTTATGATGATGCATTCTGTTCTTCCACATGGTCTACCCCGGTTGAACATAATCAAGCAGAGTGGATTGAAGAACAAAAAGAATATTGTGATAAACAACTGAAATGCAATTTGAAACTGTTAGTATAGAATTATTAAAATCCGTCATTTCTAAAACTCATAACTGGAAAGCTACAAGAAACGATAAAATACATAATTTTTGGTACAACAAACTTACTTGTGTACATAAGCATTTACTTTTTCATATAAATAATTTTATAAAATCACCAACCACATTATCTTCATTTGTGACACAAGGTATAGTTATACCTTACTACCTAAAGATTCAACAGATAAGAAAGACCCCGCTAAATATCGCCAAATAACATGTCTTCAAATAATTTATAAAATTATATCTTCATGTATTACAGATCTTGTTTATAAATACATTGCTAGCAACAATACATTAACAGAACAGCAAAAAGGCTGCCGCTGTTTAAGTCAAGAATGTAAAAAACAGCTCATTATAGATTCGGTTATATCATATCACACACCTGGCTCATTAATGTTTTACAAATTCATAAAGTATATCCATATATCATAGATTTCTTAAGAATAACCATGGAAAGTTTGGCTACACAATGAAAAATTACTAATTTTTGAAAAACTGTAGAAACAGAACCAATGCATATTAGACGAGGTACATTTCAGGGAGATTCGTTTAGTCCTCTCTGATTTTGTCTTGCATTGAATCCATTCTCTCTAATACTAAACAAAAGCGAAAAAGGATACAAAATTACCCTGAACAACCCTGTTCGATGTTACGAGACTTATTGCCCTTCCAGCAAGCTTCCTGAAGGAAAGCACACTGGGCCCGACGTCTCATGAGTACATCTGCGAGTTCTCTGCATCGTTGCAAAGCGGAGTTTCCATCTGGGTACTAGTGTCTTTAGCCGTGCCTGTACTTGACACGGTAGCCCTTGCCCACTTGTCACAGTTGTAGGGCGATGTGCCTGCGTGTCATTTTGCGGCGACGCCCTAGCCGTACCCAGTCTGATGGTATATCCTTCCATTTTTGTGGCGGATCTGCCATCCATCTGACCTCCAAAACCCAGTTATGGGAAAACCGAGGGAAGAGTAATAGGGCAGGTAAAAAAGGGAAAAGGTACAACAGAAAGAACGGAAATTAAGGAAAGGAGGAGGAGGAGAGGATGGACACCACTCTTATGGACTGGATGAGTGTTGAAATTAGGGACGCCTGCGCTAAACTTACAAGCAATACGTCTTATTAAGTATCTGTCATTAGAGCTTCGTGAGCTTCACCCGTTTATTTGCACCCTTAGGGGTGAATTCTAAAAAAAAATCACGAAACACGTGTTCAATAAAATATTTTTAACAATCTGAATTATTTTTTTTATTTCATAGAAACTTTCAACCCCTTATTTGCACCCTTAGGGGGTGAATTCTAAACAACCGACATGAAATATGTGTACAATGAAATGTTTTTAAGATTAAAAAAAAAACCATAGAAACTTTCAACTTCTATTTCATCCCTTTAGGGTTAAAATTTTTCAAAATTTCTTCTTAGTGGATGTCCAGATTATAAAAATAAACATCTGTCCAAATTTCACGCTTCTACCATCAGTGGTTACGGCTGTGCGTGCGTCTTACCTCAGTCAGCCAGGTACATGTCCTTTTATACAGGGTGGAAGAGGCAGCGCTCCATTTACGGAAACAGCATATAGGGTAAAATATATCAAACCTATACCTAAAGAAATTAATCAAGATGCCTCAACAGTTTGGACGTAGGATTTTTTTTTCATTTCACGATTTTTATCCATACCTGTATTTCGTGTGACGCGATTACGTATAGATCTTAATAACATTAACACTTACTACTACAAAAATATTACTAAAGGTTAAACAACTTTGAACTTTATCGCCAATACATACGACTCGATTTCGAAATGAGGCGTGTGCGGTGGTGTTCCTTTGATAGGTTTATGTGTGCGTGCGTCATCCTTACAAATGGCGTTTTGTTTTAAAATGACAATTTTATTATTTATTTTGTTTGAAAAAATAACTTTTTCATTTTTGGGAATTTATTTTTTTCTGAATTATGTTAGGCTTTTGTAGAGTAGTTAAAACTGTGGTTTCATTTAATGTGGTGCTGACACTTCCACCCTGTATATATAGATTATATTAATTATAATAAATAGTTTTACCATTAGATCTACTATTATTTCAGCAGGTTATTTGGTACATTGAATCAATGAGTGATGAAATAATTACGAAAAAAAAATATGGAAATTGAGTGTAGCGTTTGGCGCTTCATTCTTTCTGACCACCCTATTAGGGATGCAGCTGTAGGGATAAACACATGTATCAATATAATAGTGACCGTGTATCTTTGACATTTTATCCTGATTAAAATTGTACTTTACAGGACATCATTATAACAAATATTTTAGGAGGTATCATGTAATCAAAACAACTTAGTTTACGAGCCGCAAGGTGCGCGGGGGCGGCGGTTACTGAATAACCGACCACAACGGGCAGGCGACGTTGACAGTTGATTCGATTTTCATATATTTTCGATATGTTACTGATGTTTATTATTAATTGATATTTTTGTTTGGTTTAGTGTGGTTTGCTTATTTGGGTAGAAGATTAGTTAGATTTTTTAAAATTCTTGGTTAGGTAATATTTAAGTATCTTCTTGTGTTTTATTCCAGGTCTGGTTAATATATGTAGAGGCTAATCATGGTGCATTACATGTGCTATTACTTTCATTTCTTCGCTCTGGTAACAAGGAAAATCGCGGTATTGAGATACCCGTACGCCGCTCAACATGCCTCCAGATTCTATTTAATTCATTCTTCTGGATAGTTGGAGATGGGAGTGTCTTAAAAATATACTTTTTATTTCCAAATAAACTAAAATTCTTACAGAAGTTACGAAAATATAACCAAGGTACTAAAAGTTTATCTTATTAATAGTTTTATAAGTACACTATAGATATACATAATATATAAAAACACAAATACAGTGATTTCGCAGGCGAAGCCGCGATCGGGGAGCTACTCAACAAGCAATGTATCGAAAATTTGTCGGGTAGTGTGGGACGTAGTGTTTTAACAGTAGGTTCCCTCTGCCTAGCATGCTACATGCGGCACAGCGTGAAGCTTTATTTGTAAATGCTTTATATTATATCAAGTGAATATTTTAGCAAACTAACCTCAACAGTTTTTCCACCATAAGCTTCCCCAAGAAACCAGTTCCTCCGGTCAATAAGATACTCGACCCCGAAAACATCTTCTGTATCTGGGACTCCTCTATATTGTCCATGATGTGTTTGTCACTTTTGATGTCCGTTTTACTTTGTATCTCCATCTGGTGGACACAAATAAAGCCATTTTTTTTCATACTTGAGGTTAATGATGTTAGCCCTACAACGACATCAGTTAGGTAAAAAAGAGGATATTCTCCCCGTCTTCAGACTCGACCTAGGCCTACAGCCGTAAATAGGCTGGAGAATGGTCGTTTTAGCGTTTATCTGCAATGGTGGTGGGTTCGATTATTTTCATTTACAGATAAATGAATTATTTTCAATTCCTCAATACGTGGGGTCGACTTTTACCACACGCAATATCTCGAAAATTAGACGAAGAGTAGGAAACGGAGTGTTTTAACACTTAATCTCAACAGTTGCTCGTTTCTCAATCTTTTATTCTGCTTTTTTATAAACATTTAATTTTTATAACCATGGGTTTCCCATATAACTTTTTAGTAGCTAGCTGTATTGTCATTAAGTTGCTTTTTCTGAAAGCCTCCTTCCATGATAAAAATGATAAAAACTAAATGATAAAATAACGGTTGTCAGTAGTGTAATATTTAAAAAAACTATTTACTTATAAATTTTAATAAACTGTATTTATATTTGTAACTTTGAATTAAATAAACAGTTAATAATTATATTGAAATATAAAATAAATAAAAATATTCTATAATTTATTAGTATCGAAATGTGTTCAAAATTTGAGAATAATATGCTTTGGTTTTGCGTGCCACGATAGGTACAATACAAATAAAATTGTCTACAATACAATTAAAATATCTCTATCTCTATATATTATAAAATAAGAACGCTTTTCGTCTCTGTCGGGCCTTTCTAAGTCTTCTTCTTCTAAACCACCCAACGGATTTTGATGCGGTCTTCACCATTAGGTAGAGTACTTCTCAGGGAAGGTTTATATATAGTTTATTATATGTATATTTTAATGTAATTTGACATAAATATGATAAATGTGTATAAAGTCCTACCGGTTGAAGACACTTTCACGCATGCGCTGCTTTAATGGTAAGTCCTACATGAAAACAATGTGGTAAAGTATTCTTTATTTCTTTTAATAAGATCTACAAAAAAGTCAGCGACAGCACATTCGTATCTTCTAAGGATAACATACAGTGAGCATATTTCTGCCTAAAAATAGTAATTTGAATATATTTTTTTATTGTGAGGGGTGTTTGTCCATATTGATATCAATCCTTATCCTTTTAAATACTTTATTAATTTTCTACGTTAAACGAAGATAAAAATTGCTCTTTACACTATTTCGAAATTATGAATAGTTTTAGAGAAAAAACGCATTTAATTGTTGACACATCACGCCGGATATAAACCGCAGTTTTGGCTCATGTTTAATTTATCCCTTACTCTCAGCATATAAATAATTATATTAGTTACGATTGCCATTTAATGTAGATCAAAACTGTCTTTTACTGTTTATCATTTTAGTACTTATGTACTAGTGTTGCCGATCGATAGTGGACTATCGATCGGAATTCGATATTCTATCGATAGTAGTCCGATAGAAGGGCTATCGATATTAAAATCGATAGTATCGTATCTCCAAATCAGAAAGACATCGATACTATCGTTATATATATATATATATATATATATATACATACACATATATACATATATATATTGTATCGATACTATTGAATTTCTAGGAAACGATAGTATCGATAGTATCGATACTATCGATTATTGTAAACTACCGATTGCTTGCTAATTTGCGATAGTATTGATTATTATTTTCAGGTGTAGTAACCAATCATTATGATATTAGAAACATCTTAGTTGAAGTACCTAACTAATTGCTTATTCATACGCCATATGAAGTATTTCTTCTTTTCACCAAACAATCAAACAAAATAAATACAATAAAAACGTATTTTATTCTTTTCATTTCATCTTGTAATTATGCTTAAGAATCATACTCAATACTATCGTAAATTAGCATATAATCGATAGTGCAAAATAATCGATGGTATCGATACAATAGATTTTATCGATACTATTGTATCCTAGACATTTAATAGTATCGATACTATCGATTGTATTGATTATTTTCCGATTAGGAGATACGATACTACAGATAGTATCGATAGTATTGCACTTAGCCGATTGTATTGTATTCTTCTAAGCTATCGATAGAATCGATAGTATCGATAAGATCGATACTATCGATTGTTGTATCGATCGCATAGGCTTTTTTAGATTAAAACTATCAATGGCGAAACTATCGCTAGTTTGGCAACACTAATAAGTACTTTAAAAGTTGTTACAATATCAAAAAATCCTTGCTGCGAAACGGCTCGCCACACGGCATGCGTCTCCCCGCGCCTCGCAACGTTTTGCTTATAGAAGCGCGTCCGCCGCGCCCGCCTGCCTCTGTCTGTAGCAAAGTAGATTTAGATGCGATTGTACGTATTGGATAATTGGAGTTTAATGTATCATTCCAGAGCGATATATTTAGTTTTTTCTTTTTTGATTAATAGAATAGTAGGTAGTCTTTTATTCATAATTTCTTTCGTGTAATTTTAGAGTTAAGAGAATAAGTCGGTAGTCTTTTGTTTATAATTTCTCCCGTTTAATTATTTTAGTTTAAGAGAATAGTAGGTAGGCTTTTGTTTATTATTTCTTTCGTTTAAGTATCCTGTTGTTTATTCTGTTTACTCTTTTTATGTTCTTTTATTATTTTCTTTACCTTTTTAAGCATTTCCTTTTTTAATTTAATTATGACACGAAAAAGTTGTTCAAATATAGATCGTAGAACAAGAAATGCAAATAAAAATCGTTTAAATGTTACTAATGAAAGCGTAGAGGAGACAGAAATTAGATAGTAATTTAAATATATTTTCTTACTGTGAGGAATGTGTGTCCATAATGATATTAATCCTGATACTTTTAAATAAGTTATTAATTTCTACGTTAAACAAAGATAAACTTTGCTCTTTACAATATTTCGAAATTACAAATAGTTTTAGAGAAAAGGTATATCGACTCATGTTTATCCCTTACTCTCAGTATATAAATAAGTATATTAGTTGCCTTGGTCATTTAATGTAGATCAAAATGTTTTTTACTGTTTTTCATTTTAATAAGTACTTTAGAAGATTAGTACGACAGATTTAAAATTACGGTACTAAAAAATTCTTGCTGTGTATCGGCTCGCCGCCCACCACGCGTCCCCCCGCGCCCTGTGACGTTTTGCTTATAAAAATGGATCCGCCGCACCCGCCTGGCTTCTTTCCCCCGGGCATGAAAGGAGGGCCTGCTCATTATGTTGCCCAAGGCTGGGAAGAGCCCACAGCAGCCTGAGGGGTACCGATCTATAACCCTCCTTATCGCGGTCGCCAAGCTGTTCAAGAAGTTATTCCTCTCACTTCTCCAGGCGCACATCCACCCACGAAGCGACCAGTTTGGCGAGCGGGCATACCACTCTGGTTTGGTTTTCTCGCGTTCAACGCATTCCGCTGCGCCAAAGTATCGGGACGCCCGAGGTCAGACGCCTGACGACTTCCGAGGGACTTTCTATCCTCCTCCAAATCCGACTCATGAGCCTTGCATTGAACCTTGGTCGTTTAAGCTGGGCCTCACTCACGAAACCGATGGTCTCACCTGACTGAGTTGACCGCCTAGATGGCATTTGATAATCCTTCCCATCCCGTCCCGCATCCCCCTCCCTGTGTCTGTTCTAGAGCAGGTTGTCGCTTGAGACCACGGCCAGAGAGCCAACGCCCAGATGTCGTTCGGAGCTACTACGGAGACGGACGAGAGAATGCTTCAATTCTGCGCCTGGCTCTATAGCAAAGTAAATTTAGAAGCGATTGCATGTATTTTGGAGTTATCCAATAATTATAATGTATTTCAACGCGACATAGTTGGTTACATCTTTCGTTTAAGTATTTCTGGGTAAGAGAATAGTAGGTAGTCTGTTGTTTATAATTTCTTTCGTTTAAGTTTTCTGTTGTTTGTGTCATTTGTTTAAGTGTGTGTTTTTTTAAACAACTGGAACATCCTTATTGGAACTACGAAAATGCGGGTTCCATTAAGGTTTAAATAATTTTCACTTTAGTAATGCTTTGTAAGTGCTTTGCAAACATAGGTTCATTATATGAATAATTCAGTAGTCAAAGCGGGCGAAGCCGTGAGCGGGTCGCTAGTTTAATAGTAATTTAAATTTATCGTGTTATTTTTAATATATTTTCTATAATTTGGTTTTAATTCTTATCAAAGTCATCTAGAACTATTTGTTAAACCTATCAGGAACTATAGAAGCTTAGATGCATGTGAAGAGGACTCAATTTTATTTTTGATCTGCTGGACAATGCTCTGCTAAGTTCACAAAAATGTAAGAGAGAGAGAGAGAGAGTTTATTGAAATGTTATTTTCCATATTTTCTCAATTAATAAAAAAAATATCCACAATTATTGTCACTCTTCATTACAAGGTAACATGATATAAGTAAGCTTATAATATAGATCGATATTTGTAAACATTTATTTAATTATTATAGATAACTTAGTCGTTTTAAAATGAGTATTTAGAAAAGAGATTTAGAAAAGACTCAATATTATGGATTCATTATTTCACTTGAAAATTGTTTTTCCAATTTCTTATGCGATTTTCTTTCAAATGATATAGGACTTTAAAAAAAACATTTGAGTGCGATTTTCTCCAAAAACGCATTACGAAAAAAATATATTAACGATGATTGCGGCAAGATTCTTCTGGGCAACCCCTGTGTAATCTATTCTACTATCATGTATCATTCTTAAATATAAGTTTCATTAGAAAAACAGATCCCTACAGATTTAAGCAATGGGATCTTAGGCCATTACAATCATAGCATTAAAAAAGCGCTGGCGTTACATTCAACACGTTGCGATCATTCTAAGTGATCATAATTGTCAAAGCGGTCACGTCGCATATAGATCTCGAAATACTCATTAAAGAAGTGGAGTCCCGACCACTTCTTTATTCAAAATCATTGGAACATTTTTATAATAAAAAAAAAATTTATAAAAACAAAAACCCCGACTGTATAGAACTGAAAAGAAAATAATCAAGCCCAATAGTTTATTAGGATTAAAAATAAATTCGGTGGAAAGTGGGGAAGGTCTCAATACTAGGTTCCTTTTGCCTACCCTGAAGTATGCGGGATACAGCATGAAATTGAAGAAAAAAAGATGTATAATATATATTTAAAAAAATACTATTTTCAAAAATTATATATATATTTTTTTAAATTTTATAAATATAAATATAAAACAAATTAAATAAATGTATATAAAAAAAATTATATGGCATATTTTGTACATGTATACATTCATGAATTTTTTTAACCAAAAAAAAATAAAAAAATATCATTTTCTTTAAGTAAATCAGCTTCATGCTGTATTCTGCACACAGCAGGGTATGCAGAGGAAACCTAATGTTAAGAACATTCCGCTCCGCACTTTTTTCCCCATTTATTTTGTTTAAATGCTTAAAAAAATATATATAATTTATATGTATTTATTAGCAATTTTTTTTCCAATAAATATTTTGTACAAAACAAATAAAAAGTATACTATTTTACCTTATTCATAAATTAATTCCCGTAAAAAAAAATCACACGAGACACAGTAAATCACTGTAAATGTATATAAAAAGAACGCTTTACACGTAAAATTCTTAAGACAGCCGGTCACGCACCGGCCACCGACGGTTTACCGTCAACTACTGTAAAATTGTGTCCTAAACACCCATATTTCTTAATTTCCGACCTATTTATGTTTCGTGGTCGCGGTAAACTTTTATAAATTTTACGATATAACGATGTTCGGGCGTTATTTTATTTCTAAATTTATACGTGTACCTTAAGACTATTGCCGTCGTCGTGGGCCAAGGGCACAAGGGTGTGACTGAAACGCGAAAATTGTGGGTTCGATCCACACTCGAGAGAATGAATTATTATTTTTTAATATTTTAATTTCTTCGCTCTGGCACGAAGGCAAAATCCCGGTGTTGAGTTCCGCCACTTAATACGCAATGCCTCTAAAAATTCTGCGGGGTACGGAGTGCATTATCATGTTCCCACTGCCTACCCTGCTGTATGCAGGATACAGCGTGAAGCTAATTTTTTTTTCTTAAAACTGTTTTACCACCCTAACTATAGTATACTTTAGAGTTTAGATATCACAACAAAACAAACCACTTATATCTGTAGCTCACTTACAAAATGAGCGTATACACCCATTGAAAGTTTTTTAAATTTATCCACCGCATAATCAAAACCTTTGGGGTATACATAGAAATATGAAATTTGGAGAAAAGTGAGACTTTATAGTACAAAAAAAGAAAGATGTCCGATAAATGAAAATTTATATTAACATTTACAGATAAACACTATCAAAAAGAAGAACGCCCATTTTTGTATGGGGATACGTACCAACTTGATTATACCTAAATTTACAATCAAAGAGTCATTTTTTTTATTTACTAACAAAATTTTAACATAATTAAGCCGTATTTTAGATATCCCAATAAGTACGAAAACGCTTGATTACATATTTTTTAATATTTCATTACTGTGATTGCTTGAGGCCAGTCGTGGCGCAGGGGCATAAGCGTTCGAATGTAAGCGGGAACGTGGATTCGATTTCCACTGGAGAAAATGAAAATATTAAATATTTATATTAAATAATATTTAGCAACATCTTAGCTCGAGTAACGAGATGGTGTAGCGTTCCGCCACTCAACATGCAAAGCCTCAATTCAGCGAAAATTGGAACAGAAATGTCGTAATGGGAACGGAGTATCTTCTCACGCAGTTCTCAAATTCTCACTGTCTATCTTGTTATGCGTGGGATGCAGCGTGAAGCTGAGAAAAACTAAACCATAGTTTTAGGCCGGACTTAAGGCGTGCACTGCATATATATACTGAGGAATGTGTGTCCATAATGATATTAATCCTGATACTTTTAAATAAGTTATTAATTTCTACGTTAAACAAAGATAAACTTTGCTCTTTACAATATTTCGAAATTACAAATAGTTTTAGAGAAAAGGTATATCGACTCATGTTTATCCCTTACTCTCAGTATATAAATAAGTATATTAGTTGCCTTGGTCATTTAATGTAGATCAAAATGTTTTTTACTGTTTTTCATTTTAATAAGTACTTTAGAAGATTAGTACGACAGATTTAAAATTACGGTACTAAAAAATTCTTGCTGTGTATCGGCTCGCCGCCCACCACGCGTCCCCCCGCGCCCTGTGACGTTTTGCTTATAAAAATGGATCCGCCGCACCCGCCTGGCTTCTTTCCCCCGGGCATGAAAGGAGGGCCTGCTCATTATGTTGCCCAAGGCTGGGAAGAGCCCACAGCAGCCTGAGGGGTACCGATCTATAACCCTCCTTATCGCGGTCGCCAAGCTGTTCAAGAAGTTATTCCTCTCACTTCTCCAGGCGCACATCCACCCACGAAGCGACCAGTTTGGCGAGCGGGCATACCACTCTGGTTTGGTTTTCTCGCGTTCAACGCATTCCGCTGCGCCAAAGTATCGGGACGCCCGAGGTCAGACGCCTGACGACTTCCGAGGGACTTTCTATCCTCCTCCAAATCCGACTCATGAGCCTTGCATTGAACCTTGGTCGTTTAAGCTGGGCCTCACTCACGAAACCGATGGTCTCACCTGACTGAGTTGACCGCCTAGATGGCATTTGATAATCCTTCCCATCCCGTCCCGCATCCCCCTCCCTGTGTCTGTTCTAGAGCAGGTTGTCGCTTGAGACCACGGCCAGAGAGCCAACGCCCAGATGTCGTTCGGAGCTACTACGGAGACGGACGAGAGAATGCTTCAATTCTGCGCCTGGCTCTATAGCAAAGTAAATTTAGAAGCGATTGCATGTATTTTGGAGTTATCCAATAATTATAATGTATTTCAACGCGACATAGTTGGTTACATCTTTCGTTTAAGTATTTCTGGGTAAGAGAATAGTAGGTAGTCTGTTGTTTATAATTTCTTTCGTTTAAGTTTTCTGTTGTTTGTGTCATTTGTTTAAGTGTGTGTTTTTTTAAACAACTGGAACATCCTTATTGGAACTACGAAAATGCGGGTTCCATTAAGGTTTAAATAATTTTCACTTTAGTAATGCTTTGTAAGTGCTTTGCAAACATAGGTTCATTATATGAATAATTCAGTAGTCAAAGCGGGCGAAGCCGTGAGCGGGTCGCTAGTTTAATAGTAATTTAAATTTATCGTGTTATTTTTAATATATTTTCTATAATTTGGTTTTAATTCTTATCAAAGTCATCTAGAACTATTTGTTAAACCTATCAGGAACTATAGAAGCTTAGATGCATGTGAAGAGGACTCAATTTTATTTTTGATCTGCTGGACAATGCTCTGCTAAGTTCACAAAAATGTAAGAGAGAGAGAGAGAGAGAGTTTATTGAAATGTTATTTTCCATATTTTCTCAATTAATAAAAAAAATATCCACAATTATTGTCACTCTTCATTACAAGGTAACATGATATAAGTAAGCTTATAATATAGATCGATATTTGTAAACATTTATTTAATTATTATAGATAACTTAGTCGTTTTAAAATGAGTATTTAGAAAAGAGATTTAGAAAAGACTCAATATTATGGATTCATTATTTCACTTGAAAATTGTTTTTCCAATTTCTTATGCGATTTTCTTTCAAATGATATAGGACTTTAAAAAAAACATTTGAGTGCGATTTTCTCCAAAAACGCATTACGAAAAAAATATATTAACGATGATTGCGGCAAGATTCTTCTGGGCAACCCCTGTGTAATCTATTCTACTATCATGTATCATTCTTAAATATAAGTTTCATTAGAAAAACAGATCCCTACAGATTTAAGCAATGGGATCTTAGGCCATTACAATCATAGCATTAAAAAAGCGCTGGCGTTACATTCAACACGTTGCGATCATTCTAAGTGATCATAATTGTCAAAGCGGTCACGTCGCATATAGATCTCGAAATACTCATTAAAGAAGTGGAGTCCCGACCACTTCTTTATTCAAAATCATTGGAACATTTTTATAATAAAAAAAAAATTTATAAAAACAAAAACCCCGACTGTATAGAACTGAAAAGAAAATAATCAAGCCCAATAGTTTATTAGGATTAAAAATAAATTCGGTGGAAAGTGGGGAAGGTCTCAATACTAGGTTCCTTTTGCCTACCCTGAAGTATGCGGGATACAGCATGAAATTGAAGAAAAAAAGATGTATAATATATATTTAAAAAAATACTATTTTCAAAAATTATATATATATTTTTTTAAATTTTATAAATATAAATATAAAACAAATTAAATAAATGTATATAAAAAAAATTATATGGCATATTTTGTACATGTATACATTCATGAATTTTTTTAACCAAAAAAAAATAAAAAAATATCATTTTCTTTAAGTAAATCAGCTTCATGCTGTATTCTGCACACAGCAGGGTATGCAGAGGAAACCTAATGTTAAGAACATTCCGCTCCGCACTTTTTTCCCCATTTATTTTGTTTAAATGCTTAAAAAAATATATATAATTTATATGTATTTATTAGCAATTTTTTTTCCAATAAATATTTTGTACAAAACAAATAAAAAGTATACTATTTTACCTTATTCATAAATTAATTCCCGTAAAAAAAAATCACACGAGACACAGTAAATCACTGTAAATGTATATAAAAAGAACGCTTTACACGTAAAATTCTTAAGACAGCCGGTCACGCACCGGCCACCGACGGTTTACCGTCAACTACTGTAAAATTGTGTCCTAAA
Source organism: Heliconius himera (assembly GCA_021202915.1). Lineage (NCBI taxonomy): Eukaryota > Metazoa > Arthropoda > Insecta > Lepidoptera > Nymphalidae > Heliconius > Heliconius himera. The sequence goes on along the minus strand of JAJHJA010000077.1, from coordinate 2,037,381 downwards.
CACCCATATTTCTTAATTTCCGACCTATTTATGTTTCGTGGTCGCGGTAAACTTTTATAAATTTTACGATATAACGATGTTCGGGCGTTATTTTATTTCTAAATTTATACGTGTACCTTAAGACTATTGCCGTCGTCGTGGGCCAAGGGCACAAGGGTGTGACTGAAACGCGAAAATTGTGGGTTCGATCCACACTCGAGAGAATGAATTATTATTTTTTAATATTTTAATTTCTTCGCTCTGGCACGAAGGCAAAATCCCGGTGTTGAGTTCCGCCACTTAATACGCAATGCCTCTAAAAATTCTGCGGGGTACGGAGTGCATTATCATGTTCCCACTGCCTACCCTGCTGTATGCAGGATACAGCGTGAAGCTAATTTTTTTTTCTTAAAACTGTTTTACCACCCTAACTATAGTATACTTTAGAGTTTAGATATCACAACAAAACAAACCACTTATATCTGTAGCTCACTTACAAAATGAGCGTATACACCCATTGAAAGTTTTTTAAATTTATCCACCGCATAATCAAAACCTTTGGGGTATACATAGAAATATGAAATTTGGAGAAAAGTGAGACTTTATAGTACAAAAAAAGAAAGATGTCCGATAAATGAAAATTTATATTAACATTTACAGATAAACACTATCAAAAAGAAGAACGCCCATTTTTGTATGGGGATACGTACCAACTTGATTATACCTAAATTTACAATCAAAGAGTCATTTTTTTTATTTACTAACAAAATTTTAACATAATTAAGCCGTATTTTAGATATCCCAATAAGTACGAAAACGCTTGATTACATATTTTTTAATATTTCATTACTGTGATTGCTTGAGGCCAGTCGTGGCGCAGGGGCATAAGCGTTCGAATGTAAGCGGGAACGTGGATTCGATTTCCACTGGAGAAAATGAAAATATTAAATATTTATATTAAATAATATTTAGCAACATCTTAGCTCGAGTAACGAGATGGTGTAGCGTTCCGCCACTCAACATGCAAAGCCTCAATTCAGCGAAAATTGGAACAGAAATGTCGTAATGGGAACGGAGTATCTTCTCACGCAGTTCTCAAATTCTCACTGTCTATCTTGTTATGCGTGGGATGCAGCGTGAAGCTGAGAAAAACTAAACCATAGTTTTAGGCCGGACTTAAGGCGTGCACTGCATAAATAGAATACTCCATGTGCCTATTAACACTGAGCTTCTTCTTTCCCTGCGGGGAGCGGTAGATCAATTACTACTAATAGTGATGTTACGTTCCGGCAAAAAATGAGAAACATGTTCCAGCTGTTCCTTTGTGGCTTCGGAATATGTTCCAATTTTCGTCCTTGGTCCAGCTGTTCCTTTTTGAGGTTCCGTACCTAAAACTTTTATATTTTTTTGGATAATTGGATTATTTTGTATTATTTTATTGGATTCAGGTCTAAAGTCCCTAGAAGTATAAAAAAAACCAAGCTTCTAAGTTAATATAATCAAAAGATAAGAACAGTTATGCATCAATTTGCCGCACAATACCCTATACTTTCTGAAATTTCGCATGAAGTAAGGGTACAAATATAGGAAAAAATCGAAAAAGTAAAAATTTATAGGTATATAGCAGCAGCAGAAAAAAAATATAAACTTATATTTATATATATATAAAATGAGTGCATATACCTAGAAACATACGTTTTAAACTTTTATAAGTTGTACTTCCCGTTGACCGTCGACAAGCCTGACATTAGTACGAAAGTCGATGGGTGAATCCGATTCGCACTTAACCGGTTTTGTTAGCTTAATTCCTAGCTGTATCCCGCATATAGCAGGGTCGGCAGGGCGAACTTAGTTTAAAGTCACTTTTTCTTTACTTTCCGCCGAATTGTCGTCACCGGAGAAAATGAAAATATTATTTCCCCAAGTGGGAATTGATACCGAAACCATCACGTGTCATTACATTAGCAAAAGTGTGATATGCTTCACACTTTTTCCCCTGTGATACAAAATTATAAATATAGATCAAAATTACCTATTAAAGCATAACAATAAAATTATTATTTTAGGAGATATCACAGTTATTTATTCGATTTCCAATTTTTGTTGCCCGTGAAAAGAAGTTCCTATGGAAACGCACAGTAGTAGAGTATCCCAGGTGATGAGTATGACATTTAAGCTTGTACTGTGCTGTTCGAAAATTCGGTGACAGGTTCAAAGTCCAAGAGTTTCTCAGAACACTTCCTATGATGATCCTAAAGCGTCTAGCCTTTCTCAGATTATTGGGTCCTCAACGATTCGAACGGCTCGATATTCGGATTCGGATTCGAACGATTTACTCTCATATTGGGAAACACCAGCCCAGACGTAAGAACAGTATTCCATATGAGGCCAAACCTAGGTTCTATAAACGGCCAATCGGTGTTTTGCCATGAAGTACTGTCTCGAATTGTCAATGATAATAATAATAATCATTTATTTCAGATTTCAATCCATAAAAATTGTTAGTAACATTTTAAGCTTAAGAACTATTGTTAGTACGTGAACCTAAACAATAACAATCAGGTCGTGTGTAATTTGACCCACCGACCAATTAAAGGCAAGTCCCACCGGTCAACAAACACATTTAGCATTCCACAGGAGGAAACGCGGAGGCGAGCTAATGCGGAGGCGCACCGTATATATAAGACCCAATATGCTGATACTGGGCACGACTATAAGCAAAGTGTTTTGAAAGACTAGCGACACGACAAATGGGGTATTTTTTAGTTGTTACCGCCGAAACTTGAGTTTACGGAGGATTGAATGGAACCAAGTTTCTTTCACCCCATGAGAAAATATTTCCGAGGGATGCCTCCACGTGCTATTGTCTGCAAAGCAATGAATGCTCCATTATTGTAAGCATTCTACATAAGGTTTACTGACGATTTTTTAAACATTTTTAGTGTTATTCCACACTTAGGAAAGAAAAATACTTATTTAGAAAACGTATAAAAATTTTGAACGTAGCGGGACTCGAATCCGCGCCTCCTGGAAACCGATCAGGCGCTCTGACCACTAAGCGTTGCGTGCGGTAGCGGAAATTTGTAAAAATCTCCCTACAGAAATACTAACAACAAAAATAAGTTGTAACAAGCGTATAAAAATTTCGACACAGCTTGGCGAGAACGCATGGCTTAGTGGTGCGCATGGCACTGGGTGACCTGCGATCGCAGAATCAGCCCTTTGGTCTTGGGACAGCCCAGTTTAGTACTTAATATACTAGAGCATCATTCGACCAGTTCTTTTATATGGCAGCGAATGTTGGCCAGCACTATATCGGCACACTCAGGCGCTGCACGTCAAAGAAATGTAGACGCTGAAGTGAATGTACGGCGTAACGCGTTCTGACTGCATGGGCGTAGAACGAGGGGTGGAATGGGTGTTAAATCTATCCTATACTGTAAAAGTTAAACCGTCATCTTTACGGTACGGTACGGGTTGATGTCGTTTTGAATATAGACTAAAGTTAATGCAAACAATATAATATAGGCAGTTATTACTTATACCAGTAAATATAGGAAGTAATAAATATTAACATTTCATACTTTTAAACAGCTTTAGCGTCCACTGCAAATTAATTCGCTCAAAAAAAAGCCTGCCCTGAAAAACAAATTTGTACAATAGTTGCGTTTTTTATTTTTATAAATAGAATTTTAAAGAGTGGGTTAGAAGAGTGTGGCCTACTACGATGGAGCATCTATCCCTGTTTCCATATGTACGTGAAAGTAAAAAAATGACTATTTTAAGAAAAATTAAAATCAGCTTCACGCTGTATCCCGCACACAGCAGGATAGCCAGAGGGAACCTAGTGCTAAGTCACTCCGTTCCCCACTTTCTGCCGATTTCTGGAGGCATTGCGTGTTGAGTGGCAGACCTCAGACTCAACGCCGCGCTTAACCTTGACACCAGAGCGAAGAAATGGAAATATAAATTTAAGTAAATATTTCATCTCCTCGAGTGGGGATCTAATTCACAACCAGTCGGTTTTACAGTCACACCGCCACTGCGCCACCACTGGCCTATATTTTGTATGTATAAATGTATAATTTGAATACAATGGATTTAGTGACTTTACAATATGCAGTTTTGTAACGTTATATTTTCAATTTCCGTATCTATCTATTAGCTTTGGATTTAGTTATTTATTTTTTGGTATTTTTTTATTCTAGAATTTTAATTAAATAAACCTCACTTTGAACTCTTTGTTATTGAATATGCTTTGTTAAAAGAAATTATCGCTAAATCATCCACAATAGTTCAATATTCAGCATTCATTTATATTTCCCTAGCGACCCGCTCACGGCTTCGCCCGCTTTAACTACTGAATTATTCATATAATGAACCTATGTTTGCAAAGCACTTACAAAGCATTACTAAAGTGAAAATTATTTAAACCTTAATGGAACCCGCATTTTCGTAGTTCCAATAAGGATGTTCCAGTTGTTTAAAAAAACACACACTTAAACAAATGACACAAACAACAGAAAACTTAAACGAAAGAAATTATAAACAACAGACTACCTACTATTCTCTTACCCAGAAATACTTAAACGAAAGATGTAACCAACTATGTCGCGTTGAAATATCATACATTATAATTATTGGATAACTCCAAAATACATGCAATCGCTTCTAAATGTACTTTGCTATAGAGCCAGGCGTAGAATTGAAGCATTCTCTCGTCCATCTCCGTAGTAGCTCCGGACGACATCTGGGCGTTGGCTCTCTAGCCGTGGTCTCAAGCGACAATCTGCTCTAGAACAGACAGAGGGAGGGGGATGCGGGACGGGATGGGAAGGATTATCGAATGCCATCTAGGCGGTCAACTCAGTCAGGTGAGACCATCGGTTTCGTGAGCGAGGCCCAGCTTAAACGACCAAGGTTCAATGCAAGGCTCATGAGTCGGATTTGGAGGAGGATAGAAAGTCCCTCGGAAGTCGTCAGACGTCTGACCTCGGGCGTCCCGATACTTTGGCGCAGCGGAATGCGTTGGACGCGAGAAAATCAAACCAGAGTGGTATGCCCGCTCGCCAAACTGCTCGCTTCGTTGGTGGATGTGCGCCTGGAGAAGTGAGAGGAATAACTTCTTGAACAGCTTGGCGACCGCGATAAGGAGGGTTATAGATCGGTACCCCTGAGGCTGCTGTGGGCTCTTCCCAGCCTTGGGCAACATGATGAGCAGGCCCTTCTTCCATGCCCGGGGGAAAGAAGCCAGGCGGGTGCGGCGGATCCATTTTTATAAGCAAAACGTCACGGGGTGTGGGGGGACGCGTGGTGGGCGGCGAGCCGATACACAGCAAGAATTTTTTAGTACCGGTATTTTAAATCTGTCGTACTAATCTTCTAAAGTAGTGGAGAGGGGGGTAGCTTTGAACGGGGTCACCTTTGAAAATATGTGTTAACAGAGCTATTTTAAAAAGAAATTTTGTTAGATTTTTTTTGAGTAGTGGCAGCACTAACCTGCACACGTGTCACTTGTCACCGCTGATATATGAGAGCCCGTGGTTGAGTTACGAGGAGTGTTTGATTTTGAGTAAAATTTTATACATTTTTAAATAAACGCGTAAGGATCGCAGGGATCCAATTCATAGTATATGGTTTTATTTTTTCTCTCTTTTAGTTAGAATTTTTCATATATCGTGCAATAAATTAGAAATTAATACAATTTTTAAACTTTTACTTGAAAAAAAAACGTTTTTAATTTTTCAAATACCACTGAGGCAGCTTTGAACAAAATAAGGGGGGCAGTTTTGAATATTATTATATATAACAAAATACCGCGAAAGAAAAACAAAACTAAACTGAACTTTTCTTTACAAGAAACTGACGTATGAAGACTACGTAATGGAATTAGATTACCACTTAATAAATATTGGAGACTCCATTTTAGCGAATGTTTCATCATCTATGAATAGTAAAAAAGTAGCTTGTACAATTTTTTTCCTTACGTCACTATACTATATCTATGTTCCTTTAAATTTAATTTCTCTAAGTTCAAATTAGCGTAATAAGCTGTTTATTAAAAAATATTTTGTTTTATTTTCATAATATTAGGTTTATTCTATGATTGATCCTGACTGGTTGTGGGTTCGATCCCCGCTCGAGGAGATGAAATATTTACTTAAATTTATATTTCTATTTCTTCGCTTTGGTGTCGAGGTTAAGCGCGGCGTTGAGTTCTGCCACTCAACACGCAATGCCTCCAGAATTCGGCAGAAAGTGGGGAACGGAGTGTCTTAACACTAGGTTCCCTCTGCCTGCCGTGCTGTGTGCGGGATAAAACGTGAAGCTAATTTTTATTTCTTACGTAGACTACTTCCCCCAATTTCAGTTGCTTTTTACGTCACGTACTACATTCATGTTTTCCTTTAAATTTAATTTTTCTAAGTTCAAATTAAGGTAGTAAGCTGTTTATTTAAAAAATATTATGTTTTATTTTTATAATATTAGATTTATTCTATGATTGATCCCATAATGTTAATTACTTCTACGAAGCCAAAGCTACTTTTTTGTTTTTTTAAAGTCTATTAATAATATTAAAGTTATTTAACATTAGTACTAGTACAATCGCAATATTAACTTAACTTAACTTAACTTAGCTTCACGCTTTATCCCTTGCGGGGTAGTCAGAGAGAACGGAGCGCCAAACGCTACGGTCTCTACATACCTCTTTCGCCTCGTCCACTGTCATCAACCTCTTCATACATGCCCTTCGGGGGGTCCTCATGCTTTTTACGTGACCTTCCTTCAGTATCTTTGATACTGTGTTTTCGAAGGTCAACCGAGGTCTCCCCCTACCTCTCTTACCGCTCACTTTTCCATCATAAATTTTTTTTGCCATTCTTTCATCACTCATTCGTTCGACGTGCCCAAACCAGCTGAGCACGTTCTTCTCATTCACATTCAGGTCACCTACTTTCACTCCCATATCACTTTGTTTCACTCCTTGGAGACAATATTAAACTAGGTATATTAAACTCGCAATATTAAACTAGGTATATTATTTTTTTCAGTTAACATGGTACTGATATTTGATCTCCATCGTTTCTAATGTTAAGTTTATTGATAAAATTACTTAAAAGCTTTTTAATTTCATTGAATTCGATGATAGTTCAAAACTGCCCCATATATGTTCAAAGCTACCCCGCAAGGGGGGCAGCTTTGAACATTTGACTACTGCTACTAAAGTTGATATTGCACCTTTACCTTATATATTTTTCTACATACGATGCTACGATTGTGTGGCACAATAGTTGGACTAAGCCTTGTGAAATAGTAAAGAAGTTAAAAACTGTAGAATTTTTAGATATGATACAAAGTTTAAAAATCGTTCGAATGTGCCCCCCTCTCCCCTACTTATTAAAATGAAAAACAGTAAAAAACATTTTGATCTACATTAAATTACCAAGGTAACTAATATACTTATTTATATACTGAGAGTAACGGATAAACATGAGTCGATATAGCTCTTCTCTAAAACTATTTGTAATTTCGAAATATTGTAAAGAGCAAAGTTTATCTTTGTTTAAAGTAGAAAATTAATAGCGTATTTAAAAGGATCAGGATTAATATCATTATGGAAACACATCCCTCACAATAAGAAAATATATTTAAATTACTATCTAATTTCTGTCTCCTCTACGCTTTCATTAGTAACATTTAAACGATTTTTATTTGCATTTCTTGTTCTACGATTTATATTTGAACAACTTTTTCGTGTCATAATTAAATTAAAAAAGGAAATGTTTAAAAACGTAAAGAAAATAATAAAAGAACATAAGAAGAGTAAACAAAATAAACAACAGGATACTTAAACGAAAGAAATAATAAACAAAAGCCTACCTACTATTTTCTTAAACAAAAATAATTAAACGGAAGAGATTATAAACAAAAGACTACCGACTTATTTTCTTAACTCTAAAAACTTACACGAAAGAAATTATGAACAAAAGACTACCTACTATTCTATTAATCGAAAAAGAAAAAACTAAATATATCGCTCTGAAATAATACATTAAACTCCAATTATCCAATACGTACAATCGCATCTAAATCTACTTTGCTACAGACAGAGGCAGGCGGGCACGGCGGAGGCGTTTCTATAAGCAAAACGTTGCGGGGCGCGGGGAGACGCATGGCGTGTGGCGAGCCGTTTCGCAGCAAGGATTTTTTGATATTGTAACAACTTTTAAAGTACTTATTAAAATGATAAACAGTAAAAGACAGTTTTGATCTACATTAAATGGCCATCGTAACTAATATAATTATTTATATGCTGAGAGTAAGGGATAAATGAAACATGAGCCAAAACTGCGGTTTATAGCCGGCGTGATGTGTCAACATTTAATTAATGCGTTTTTTTTAACGTAGAAAATTAATAAAGTATTTAAAAGGATAAGGATTGATATCAATATGGACAAACACCCCTCACAATAAAAAAATATATTCAAATTACTATTTTTAGGCAGAAATATGCTCACTGTATGTTATCCTTAGAAGATACGAATGTGCTGTCGCTGACTTTTTTGTAGATCTTATTAAGAGGAATAAAGAATACTTTACTACATTGTTTTCATGTAGGACTTACCATTAAAGCAGCGCATGCGTGAAAGTGTCTCAACCGGTAGGAATTTATACACATTTATCATATTTATGTCAAATTACATTAAAATATACATATAATAAACTATATATAAACCTTCCCTGAGAAGTACTCTACCTAATGGTGAAGACCGCATCAAAATCCGTTGGGTGGTTTAGAAGAACAAGACCTAGAAAGGCCGGACAGAGACGAAAAGCGTTCTTATTTTATAACTAGCGGCCTGCTCGCGGCTTTGCCCGCTTGAATTACATGATTATTCATTTAAGAAATATATATATTACAAACAGCCTTAATTATTAATTAATTGATTTGGATAAGTTACTCACGATGTTATTTGTAAAATAACTTATATTATTAGCTCCTGTACAGTTTTTAAATTAGTAACATTATTAGTTAAATATATAATTGGTATACAGAATATACATAGAAAGCACGTTTTTAGGCATTTTTATATAATCTATAAAATAATCAACATTTTCGGGCAAGTTCAAGTCGTACTCATGCCCCGAGAGTTTTCGTACCAGTTTCATGAAAGAAGATACACCAAAAGAATAACTAATTAAGTTGTCATTTTGTATCAATTTAAGTACAGATTAAAATTTGTACTTAATGGTTTTTTCTGTGACACAAATACAAATAAGTAGTCAATTTTTGAAAAATAATTTTGGAATTTTCCTTTATACGTGCCGTAAGTTTTAACTTCTTAAAAAATTTCGAAATTGTATATCAACGGGAAGTACCCTATAATTATGATAGAAAATGCGACAAAAAACTCTCATATTTCATCGTCATTTGATTGCGATGATTTAGAAGATAGATTTTCGTGCTCTAAGGGAATATAGACTTGAACATTGAGGTATCTAACCTTTAACCAATCTTGTACAAAATAGTCTTGACAGACGGACAGACGGACAAACAACAAAGTTATTTTATAAGAATTTTGAGGTATGTACCCTAAAATACCCTTGGCACATACATACATGCAACATACAGGTGCAATAGTGCAATGTCGGTACGTGTCGCTTGTAAGTTATGAAATAATACTGCGGGATATTTTTATAAACAGTGTCAGAGCATTTTTTCTTGAGACACAATATTTTAGAGGTTGCTACCAAAAGTTATTTTTTATACGTTTCTTAAAAAAATATTAATAACATAAACGAACGAACGGACTGAAGAACTTATTCAAAATATTTCTTTGAATATTAAGTCATTCTTTATCACTGTGTTAAATAATTACGAATTAAGCTAGACTGTTACGAAGGTAATCTTCACCAACAATTCAATTTAGTTTACTTTGTAGTTAGTACTATGAACAATTACGTAACGTATCATGTGTAGTCAATAGATATCGTTGCGTATGTTTCTTTTTTTTTCAAATATAAATATCTTTAAAACTTTAAGTACATAATTTTTTGATAGAGTGTAGCGGTAACCTTTCCAAACTATATTTTCTTTTATGCACAGCGCCATCTATTTAAGATCCCATCGCAATTAGTGATAGCGTTATGTGTATGAAAGAGAGTATCAAGATTCGTTAGTACCTACTATTTTTGTCAATAGATAGCGTTACTTGTATCGATTTTTTAATATCTCAAATATTAACTTCTTAAAAACTTAAATTCTTATATCTTTTGATAGAGTGAAGTGATTACAATGAAATAAACACTAAAAACTACTTTGATTTATTTGTAATTTTTATGTATAAAAGTTGCTTAAATTTATTGTGTACTTTTTACGTGATACGTGTTCACATAAACAGACAAACAGATAAACAGACAAACAGACAAAAATTCCAAAAATGTTGGAAATAGATTCTGTTAATTATCCTTTAACACCCTGGCTAATTTTTTTTTTAATATTTTCAATGTACAGAAACGACTTTTCTACAGATTTATTATAAGTATAGATATATTTATATTTATATTTATATTTAATACAGTAATTTATACGGTTGACGCCACACCAGGAAGATACAGTTGACTGTAAAATAATTCAATAGTACATTTCATTACTTGCAAGCAACATTACTTACAGCAAGACCATATGGAATATTTCTATCTAATAGATATACTTATTTTAGTACATTAAAAGAGTATGTTATTATCAATTTAATTATACGTAATAGTATTGGCACTACTTTGTAAATTGAGTAAATTCATTAACTTTATATATTTTATAAGTTTAACATATAAAAAGTACTGTTAAATATAACTAGCAACACTGTATAGAATTATTCAATTTCCTTTTGCGTAACTTTTATTTTAAGACCTATAAACAATATGTTATTCTAAATTCAATTATAGCTAATAATTAATCACACATTGATTTATATCATATATAAATAAATACATTATATAAAAGAGCAACTGTTGAGTTTCTTGCCGGCTCTTCTCAGCAGAACTGCCTTCCGAACCGATGGTAGCTTCTTTTTTGTTTATATGTTCATTCGACGATTCGAAAGTGCTTATAAGAGTTTATTTGAATAAAGAATATTTAGAATTTGAATACTTTAATGATTGTATAAATTTAACGTATAAAAGTTGCTCATTTGACAGTATGTTCAAATATTTATAAATAGACAATTTCGTTAGCCATGATTAGTCGAATAAACTAAACAGAAAGAGACGCTGCTCGTTTTATTATTCCCATATTCAAACCACTACTGGAACAAAATATTAGGTACTAGAAGCCCTTGTGTGGCCTTCCATTCATTTTTAACTCACGCTGTATCACTAGCGAGGTAGTAATGTTTTACGAATAAAAAGAATAAAGAATGCATAAGATACGACGTTCAAGACAAACTGACGGAACATATATTTTATCCGAAACATACGACTTAATTACATGTGTAACAAAATTAAACACCTCGAGAACTAATATTTCTTTCCAGAATAAAAGACCATTAAACTTGTACAATATAGCTCTTAATTTCTATAAAATATATTGCAATATGTTATTCTGAAGATATGCAGACAGGCGAACAGACAAACAGATAATCAGATGAGCAGATTAGCAAGCGAGCAGGCAGACCTGCAGGCAAACACAAAAATTCAAAAAATGCTGGATATATGGATCCTGTTAGTTGTGCTTTAAATTTAACAAGCTGGCATTTTTTTTATATTTTCAATGTACAGTATCGACTTTTCTACAAAATTATAAGTAGATATTACATTTTTATTGATTAATCTGTCTTATTTCATATGTTCCGCCAAATATACACTCTTCGTTTTATTAGAAAATGAAAAAACTGAGTTATCTTTAGTAGTATTTAACAATAAAAATATGTTATTTTAAAAAGCCTTAAAATATGTATACAATGAATGTGAAGAATTAAACCATCAAGTTTGAGCTTGTTTGATTCATCTTGAAGACTACTTTGATGCTAAATGGCTGATAATGGAGCTAAAAGGTGGCCATAGGGACTGAATAATTAAACGACACAACCCCATCGAGTTCGAGCTCGATTGATTCGTCTTGACGAGTATTTTGATACTAAATGGTAACCAAGGGTTGATTATGGAGCTGGAAGGTAAACATGGGAACTAAGCAATTAAACGACACAATTCCATCGAGTTTGACTTCGTATGATTCGTCTTGACGAGTACTTTTTTTTTTTTTTTTTTTTTTTTTTTTTATTATAATTTTAACTAAGCACTACAGACACGTAGTCCGTACTTTTTTTTAACTTTTTCATTATTATTAGCTAATCATCAATTTTATATTTATCTGCTGCTTAAATAAGGCTTATAACTAGAGATAATTATCTAAATATGTAATTCCTAAGAAAGTCCAGGTATTTTTAGATTGCCTTTTTTTTTTTTTGTAAATATTTCACTTATTATCTATTAACTTAATATCTATTACAATTTAACAATTTATATATTCTAAGTGCCTGTGGGAAGATGGATTCAGGATGTGGAGGGTATAACCGAAGCGGTCATAACCTGTACTAAAGAAGATATGACCGCTTCGTTTCTATCTTTAATGGCCATTTTTAAATTGTATTCCACAATGCCTTTCGTCGTTGCCATTGTTGCACTGCGGATCAGCCTTTTGACTGCATCGTCTTCGCTACCGCTGTAGTAGTAGCAGCTGTAAGTGTGTCGCGTTATTGCGACGACTGCGTGCGGGACGCTGTCATGCAGCTGTAATTTTGCCGACTTCATGTTCACTACTACTACCATCACGTTCGTCAGACCCTGAGCTTCGTGAATCGTTAACACCTTTGAACCTGTACTCACTCCATATCCTTGTTGAATCATGGAGTCTTTCTCCTCTTGTGTAAAAGTGAGGTAGAAGGTGTTTTTTAGGTCTTTTGGTACCGGCGTCGCCTTGATGTTTACAATATGAAGAGAGTGCACTGCCCTTTTTGCTGAGTATATACCGCAGTATATTTCTCGTAGGGCGTAAGCGACGTCCATGGGGCTTCTATGGGTACACAGTAGGTTTTTGCTGATGCTTAGCATTTGGGATGGATTGCGGTAAAGCATATTAAAGAGATTCTCCCGGTCAATATAGGGAAGTTGATTTACATCTCCGATCAGTAGTAATTCTTCTACTCGGAAGATTCTAGCAGCCGTCACTATTGCTCCAAAATGATTCATCAGGGCTTCGTCTACCATAAGGCGCTTGCACCTTTCTGATTTTCTGACCCCGTTAACCAATATTGAAGCGATAGTGCGAACCTTACTTTTTGCTAAGTTCCCTATATTTACCGACAGTTTCTCTCGGAGTTCTTTGGCTGTCTCTGTGGTAGTGGTGACAATAGTGTCTTTATTCAAGTCAAAGTGTTTTAGAATCCAAGTTGTTTTACCGCATCCGGGGACCCCATTGACCCACTGCATCCCAGGTACCTCCCATTCCGCTGATGATGTGGGTTCTAGAGTGTTGTCGAAGTTTCTGGCCATCTCTAGCATTTTATCCTCTAGCATCACTTTCGTGCACTTGGCGACGACAACAATGGGATTATTATCAGTTAAGTTGAATTTGAGGTTGCCTGTTTGTCTGGTTTCCTCTTTATCTAACTCCACAAAGCCAACTGCAGCATTATACGCCGCCATGTAACTGCCGTTCATGTTGCCTGTAATGGTTTGGGCGGTATCATTGTTATATATGGCGGCTTCTGCCTCCTTGAGCTTTACCTGCAGGATCGAGTATTCTCCCTGAAAGGCAAGCATTATTTCCTTGCAAGTTTTGAGCTTTACTTCTTTAGTAGCTTTAAGGACTGCGAGGAATTCAAGGAAAGCATTCTTGTAGTGGTCTTTGTATCCCATGATCGGTACCAGGTTGGGTGTTTTTACTTGATTCATAGCCGCTCTTGTTAACTTTGGCCATGTTTTTACAGCGGTAGTCTTTGCAGAGTCTCTTGCGATATTATCTATGGCCATCACCTGGGTTTCATGTATTGATGGTTTCCTCCTACCTAATAAGTTTTCAACGGCAGTCATAAAGGCGTTGCATGCGCCTCTTGCAGCAGTGTGTTTCGGTTTGTTTCCTGCACGTTTTGCCTGTTCCTCTGCTGTCTTACGTTGGTACAGTTCTGAGCCGCTTCGATGGTCACAAGGGTAGATGGGGGGTTTACTTTCTGGGTGCTCAAGTGATTGAGTTTTAGGTAGCTGAGATCTTCACCTCTGTCCTCATACGCTATCACCTCATGTTGTTCTTAGGCTTTTATGCATCCCAGTCGGTCTGCGACTTCTCCTTTATTATAGTCAACGACCATAGCGTCTACACTTATCACACGAGCCCCCTGTCCTGTAATTTCACTTACTACTGTAAGCAGTTCCTGTGAACGTTCGAAGGGCGTCCGTTCCCCCCAATCGAGCAGTATGACCAATTTGTTCTTTGATCTCACTACTCGACAGTTTATGCCTCCAGTCGTCCTTATCGGTAGCGCTTCGTATATTTTTCGTCTTACTGCCGTTCTTTTAGTGCTTTTAGTGACGAGTACTTTTATACTATATGGTAATCAGGCTTTGATGATGGAGCTGGAAGGTGGCCATAGTAATTACGTAATTAAACGACACAGTCCCATCGAGTTTTAGCTCTTTTGAATTGTCTTGACGAGTACTTTGATGCTATATCGTAACCGAGGATCTGGTGATGGAGCTGGAAGGTGGTGGAGGTGGAACTCCGTAACTACGGAATTTGGGCTCGTTGGATTCTTGATAATATTAAAAATTTAAAATTAAAATTAAAGAAAAAAAAATAATAATGAAAATATACAAATGTTTTACTACGACGCATCAGCCGGGATCTATCCCTGGGCAACCATAGATAATTGCATATATTTAAATTAACTATATACAAATAACACATTTGCTTTAAAAAAATATTAGGCGTTTTATAAATAATGTTTTATAACAAACTAAAATAAAGTTTTCTACTTAAATTAAGCTAAAAACTTTAGTTTGGTCTCTAACACATATAGACATTAATGTTTGCATAAGTTACTTATAGTGTAGTAATAGGTGTCACTGTAATTACGAGGACGTCATTTGATATTGTTTCCGAAGCGCCATAAATTGAGAACTGAACAGAACTATTCTCGTAATGCCTCGTTTAGATTACGATAAGAATGTATTATTCCCGACTGCTAAGGAAGGGTTATGTTTTTCGCGCGTATCTTGTATGTATGTAATATTCTTTATTACCTTATATCTCCAGAACCGCTGAACGGATTTACATAATTGAGGTATCGTTAGATTCGTATTAGCAGCCCAAGTATTTTTAGATAGGTGATGTTAAATAAAAACAATCATGGCGGCTGTGGGACGCCATTGGACTTAGTAAAAAAAAAAAAATCGTTTCGAATACTACAATATGGGTATCAAATTCAAGAGCTTATATTCAGGATTTCAAAAAGGTTTATCATGATTATCATTACCATAATGAATCCTAACAAAAAAGTGAAAAATAAAAAAATATTTATAAAAACAAAAACCCCGACTGCATAAAACTAAAAAGAAAATAAACAAGCCCAATAGTTTATTAGGATTAACAGTCGGGACCTATAAGTAATTCTTCAATCAATAAAATCTTTACCAGGAACCCCGCTAATTTAAAAAGGTAAATAGTAATGTCAAAGTCATTTGAATAGGTTATTGTATGTATTGATAGAAACTTTAAATAATAGACTTAGCTCTGCAGCTTTCGCGGTCAAAAAAATTAGATCATTAACTGACGTAGAAACGGCTCGACTTGTTTACTTCAGTTACTTCCATAGTATTATGTCCTATGGGATTTTACTTTGGGGTAATGCAGCCGGTATCCAACCGATATTTGTCCTGCAGAAGCGAGCTATTCGTGCAATCTATAACTTAGGCCCTAAAGACTCCTTAAGGCAAAAGTTTAAAGAAATTAATATATTGACAGTTGCATCGCAATATATTTTTGAAAATGTTATGTATGTTAATAATTTTACCAAAATTGGTGATTTTCATAATATTAACACTAGAAATAAGCATAATCTTGGTGCACCTGTAACTCGGTTGCATCGAACCCGTAATTCTTTTATGGGACAATGTGTACGCTTTTACAATAGGATCCCAGAAAACGTCAGAGAATTTTCTATATCACGATTTAAAAAAATTGTGAAAAGACGTTTGTGTGTTAAAGGCTATTACCAAATTTTGTAAATGATAACACGCCTTGGGAATGAAATGCTCGCTCCAGTCTGTTTCAAAGGTATCATTGTCACAAATAATTAAATATGTATTTGTTTAAAATTGATTTTAAAAAATAGGTCCCGCTGAGTTTCTTGCGCCGGTTCTTCTCAGGTCTGAGGCATTAATTTTAGTGAACTGGTGGTAAATTTGACGTTCAAAAAATGAAGCATGTAACTTCTTATTTTGAATAAAATTATTTGAATTTGAATTTGAAATGTTAAGAAAAAAGTTATTATGATGTGTGCAAGTCTAAGCTTATATTATTTGAGTTTCAGGAACATGGATAAATAATATCGCTCGAGGCCAAGGGCCATATTGTGATGTAAATGGTGCAGAAATGAAATGAATGGTGCCCGAGGACAAGAGGCTTGAGAATGAATGATGCCCGAGGATAAGGTTTGGGATGATGATGCCCGAGGATAGAGTTTGGGGGCGGATGGTCCCAGAGAATAGGATTTGGGGGTGAGTGATGCCCGAGGATAGGGTTTGGGGATGATGATGACCGAGGGAAGAGTTTGATGGTGGATGCCATCCGAGTTTACGGAGTTAAGCATTCATCCTTCATAATTTATCCCTCGTCATTCATCCCTCTTTATTTGTTCCATATCATTCGTCTTTAACCATTTTAATCATACCCGAGTTTAAGGGTAATGGATGGATTATACCCGCGGTTAAGAGTGATGGATGGATTATACCCGACGTTAAGGGTAATGGATGGATGATATTTCAGGTTAAGGGTAATGGATGGATTATACCCGTGGTTAAGGGTAATGGATGGATAATACCCAAGGTTAAGGGTATTGGATAGATGATATTTTAAGTTAAGGATAATGGATGGATGATACCCGTGGTTAATGGTAATGGACGGATAGTATCCGAGGTTGAGGGTAATGGATGCAAAATATTCGAGGTTAAGGATAAAGGGAGCTTAAGAATCAGATTAGTTAAGTCATTTTTGAGCTCATTAAAAAAAAGTAAACTTTCAGTACTAAATTTTATTAATTCGATATTAATTGGTTTACTTTACTTTCTTTTCTATCTATAATAAAATACATAAAAAGTCTGGACAGTCTAGTTAAATTTTGAGCTCGTGAGAAACAATATCGCTTCGTAGTTAAATTAAAGTAAAGTAATAAACTTGACTGTATTTCCAACAGTGATGAATAAGAATTGATTGATTTTTCGAAATTTGAATTGATATTAAAGTGTTTTCTTTTAACTTTGTTGTAATAGACCGGAATGGAATTAATTCATAGTGAGTCGTTGCGAAATCACGAGAATTAAGTATATTCATTTTAACAAATATATTAGTATAAATTGAAGAAACTGTTAGAAAACGAAATCACCAAATTAAACAATTAGAAAGCAAAACCATGAATTGCAAAATACGAACAAGAACCTGCAATTGCGGATAACAGTCCTTGAGCAAGATGTCCGGTGTTTTGAACAAAAATCACTCTCAAACGCAGTGGAATTGGCGGGCCTGCCTGAAATACCACCTAAAAATGTTAACCAATTAGTTGAAACTATAGCCTCAACAATAAACATGAACACTAACTCAATTCTATCATCACAGCGCCTTCCTGGATCAAAAGAACGACCTGGTTCCATCCTCATAGAGATGACTTCTAAGCAAGCACGTGCCAAATGGATTGAATCTGCGAAAAACCACTGTCTTACAGTTGGACTTGTTTTGCCAAATTCGGCAAAAGAAGTCTCAGATAAACGAGTCTTCATTAGAGAAGCACTGACCAAGCATGTCAAGACACTTCTTTATAACGCCAAGGTGAAGCTGAATAAGAATTTTCAATTTATTTGGTGTAAAGACGGTAAGATTTGTGTTAGAAAAGATCCAAGTAGCAAAATTTATTACATTCGTTCAGAACAAGATATAATATCCCTAGTAAACAAAACTCAAAGTTCTCAATCATAAGTTAATTATTATTTTTATGAACTAAATATAATTTAAATCTATTAATACTAAATTATTATGTATGCACAAAACGAAGAAATTTTAAATTGTATCAATGTACACGATTTTTTTTAAAAAATACCCTTCAAAAAACAAATAACTTTATCGTGTCTTCATTTCTATATTAGATCAATAATAAAAAATTTTGATAAATTAGAACAAACTATTCAGAATTGTTTATATCCTATCGACGTAATTGTATTGACTGAGGTTGGTTTATCAGATAGTAATATTTCTAAACTATATAACATTCCAGGCTACAACATGCACACGAAACTACGAAATGACAAACGGGGTGGTGGCATCATAATGTATGTAAAAAATCACTTTAAATTTACTATTATACCAAAGAAATCTATAATGTTTGAAAATTTAATTGGTACATTAAAATTAAATTCATGCCAAGACGTAACTTTGTGTGCAGTATATAGACCACCTTCCACTAATAAAAACTTTTTTATTAAGGAGCTTAGGACATGCGTTTCGATGTTTAACTCAAAACAAAACTATATTTTAATTGGCGATACTAATATTGACCTCAAATCAGTTACATTACATAGAGATTCGTATTTGGATACACTTAGCGAGTGCGGACTGTCATGTGGAATATCAGAATATACAAGAATTGAAAATAAACTAAATATTGTCACTAGATCCTGTATTGATCATATTTTTTTACGATTTCCCACACTACGTCCGTACACGGCGGTATTAGATACTGCATTGGCCGATCATCGAGGCATTATATTAACTTGTATTAATGATACGACATCTGCGCATGTACAGGAAGTTGACAAAAATAAATTTATTAATTACAATACTATGCGGAAAGAATTAGCTAAAGTCAATTGGAACAGTACCAATAACATGACATTACCAAACGATATCTATTTATTTATTTACAATGCTTTCCGAAATGCAATTAAATCCGCAACTTATACCAAGCCTTTTAAAAGTAGGCTTAATAAGCAATATAACGTTCGTTGGATTGATGATAATGTTAATCGTTTATGTAAGAAACGTGATTTATTATTTAATAAATGGAAAAAGTGTCATGATCCGAAAATAAGGTTAGAGTACAATAAATTGCGGAATAAATTGCATAAGATAATGATAAAGAAAAAAAAAATATATTACTATAATATTATAAATAATAACATTAATAATATAAAAAAGTTTATCAGATACTTAACCAAATATTAGGGCGAGTGACGTTGTCTATTGATGAATCAATAACAAAAGCTTTTGAAGCGCAAAATCTTACATCTAAACAGATTGCTGATAACTTTGCTTCTGGATTTGATAGAGAAGTTAAGAAAATCATTCCTAGCTGCAGTCTCAAATTTGTTAATGGAAATTCCTACTATAAACCATTAAATGCCAGTATATTATTTAAAAGGGCTACCTGTGACAAAATACATAAAATAATTAGCGGCCTCAATTCGCATAAAGCACCAGGTCTTGATGGTATTGAAGTTTCTATAATGAAAATCATAAGTCAAGAAGTCTCGGTTGCTATATCTAATCTCATAAATCAAAGCGTAAAAACAGGCTTATACGCAGAGAGACTGAAAATTGGCTGTGTTAGACCTGTTTATAAAAATGGTAAGCATAATGAATACGCTAATTACCGTCCTATTACACTTCTTTCTTCTGTTGATAAAATTGTAGAAAAATATATTTGTAGACAAACACAACAGTTTTACCATAATAATGACGTGATTACAAAAAATCAGTTTGGATTTCAACCCGGTAAAGGTACAATAGACCTATTAGCTCAATTTACTGATGAAATAAACCAACATTTAAATCACAAAAGACATGTACTTGCGCTTTTTATCGACTTTTCACGCGCATTTGACACTTTGCAACATAAACAGCTAGTCGAAAAGCTCGATAATTGTGGTATTCGTGGCCCCTTACTCACTTGGTGTGAAAATTACCTCAACAATCGCTCTTATACTGTTAAAATAAACGATTCATTTAGTAAACCAGTACCAGTGACAGAAGGTACAGCTCAAGGGTCAGTCTTGGGCCCATTGCACTTCTTATCTTATGTCAATGAGATGAGCAATTATATCAAACATTGCTCATGTTATCAGTTTGCAGATGATACATGTCTGCTAGCTGCTAGCAAAGATCCAGATAAAGCCACACAATTGCTACAAACGGATTTTAACTGCCTTATAATGTGGTGCCACGATGCGGGACTGGTACTAAATTCTAGTAAAACTAAGCTAGTAATAATTAAATCACCTTATACTAGGCAGTTACCCTTAAAACCTATAATATTATACCCTTCAAGGTCAAGCTGTTGTTGTATTACTCCCTAGCCCACTCATATATACAATATGGACTGGAGTCTTATGGCCGAACTTATAAAACTTACCTTGACAAAATATATAATCTACAAGTTAAAATAATAAAGAATTTTGTTTCTAACAATATACTACGTAAATATCATAACAATGAATCAGAACTGTTTACATTATTAAAAATCCTACCCGTACATAGCCAATTAAAATTCAATTTATTAAAAAAATACTTTTTTTGTAATGAAATTAAAATTGCCGTTGAACATCCTGTACATACGCGAACTGTCTCTAGAAAGCAGTTACGGACAATAAGAGCCAACAACGCTTACGGCGAACGCACTTCGGCCTACCTCGTACCGAGAATAGTAAATGATCTCCCATTAAATGTATGTAATATTATCAATAAAGAAAATATAAAAAAAGTGTTAAAAAAATATTTTGTCAATAGTATTTAACTCTATTTATTTTATTAAATAACTTTTTTATAAATTAACTGTGAAATCTTATTAATTATTTAACTTTATTGCAAATTAGAATTGTGTAATTTAAGATCACTTTTTTAACATCATTACAAACCTTTTTGGTTTTTAAGATGTTATATGTATTGTTGTTCTAGTATTAATTTTTAAATGGTAATAAATTGAAAAAAAAAAAAATGTGTTAACGTTGAGATAGGAAAGAAAATTCTTATTAAATAAAACTTTTAAATCGGTGTGAAATAATAGCTATTGGTTGGTAAGTAGTGGAGATGATCACTGTGTAGCAAAAGATACAAATAGATACATATGTAGGTAGGTGTACAGTATCTTAAGTTATAAAACCTAAGAAAATATATTTGAAATATTTTTGATACTTATTATAACAGAAAACACAAATATAAACGGGGATATAGTGATAATGGTAACTATAAACAATCTACAGCTACAGTGAATCGAATTCAAATTATTCTTTTTATTTTAGTAGCAAAATTAAAAAAAAATTATAGTGAATCTATGGTGTAAGTCTTACCAATTGGCTCAGAAGTATATTTAAATTTATTTTGACTGAAGAGCCGGCATAATACTCAAGAAAATATTATTTGAAGGTAAAATTTACAATAAAAGTACAACAATCATTACCATCCAGTTTTAACATCGACATCCTTTAAGTCTATATATTAATATCGTTATTGTAATATAGGATACAAGCTTTGCCTAGTAATTGAAAATTGGCTGTGGAGTTTTATAATGCGTACGAACATGGAAATTGATGCAAATTTAATATAACTTGTGCCTAAAGGAAAATTAAGAGCAAACTACTCTATCTATCAATTTGTTGTTATTTGTTTGTTTTTGTTTATTTTTAATTTTTTTGTTAAATTATTAGATTACGCATACAGCTGACATTTGTTAAGGAAAGATAGAAGTAAATCTTAGAATAATCTGAATTTGAAAAAAAAAATATCCCAAAAAAACAAAAAACAAAAAAACTCGAATGCGACACGTTGTTGCCCACCAACCTCCTTATGTTGATTCGGAAGCCGAATTTTCCTCAGATTTTGTGTGTAGTGGTTAATTTTAGCTTGGTATTTCCACGCCTTCTTTAGATAATTAGTCCTGAGAGACGGAAATACGTACGGATGGGACCTTATGCGTATAAGCGTTTGCATTTTTATTATTTTTTATTATTTATAGCTTATTATTTTTTACATGTGACTGGCAACGACTGTACGTAAGAGCTGATGGTCAAGCTTCGCGGCATGTTATTGAAGAGACCTTTATCTAGTAATGGACGAGGACAGGCTAATAATCATGGCGATGATGAGGATCATGGTGAGGATGGAGATTATGGTGATGATGGTGGCAGTCATTATGGTTGTGATAATGTGGTTTGAATATGGGAGTAACTGGAAATGGAATAATTCTGTGCAGTCTCGCTGGGGCTATTTGGCAGTGCTCTTTGTATGTTAAGCTTATAAAGTATACAAAAGTTCATGAATCTGCTTAGTTTGCGAATTTAAATGTCATTAATAAAAATTACAAAATTAAAAACCTTTCAAAAATTGAGGCCCAAAGTGTGACTGTAAATCGACTGGTTGTGGGTTCGATCCCCACTCGAGGAGATGAAATATATACTACATAAATTTATATTTCCATTTCTTCGCTCTGGTGTCGAGGCAAAGCGCGGCGTCGAGTTCTGCCACTCAACACGCAATGCCTCCAGAATTCGGCAGAAAGTGGGGAACGAAGTGTCTTTACACTATGTTCCCTCTGCCTACCCTGCTGTGTGCGGGATACAGCGTGAAGCTGATTTAATTTTTTTTTTTAATCTTATTCTAAATTATTAAAAAAAAGTATGTTTAATGGCAAAATCGTTACATATGAAAAACTCTTTTAATAAAATTAAAATGACATGGGACGTAATAAATTGTGAAACTGGAAAAGCCAGGGATTGCAATTATAAATTTAAATTAAGAACATTTAGATTTTTTTATTTTATGTTGGTGGTGGTAAATTATTTGACGTTAAAAAAATGAAGCATGTACCTTCTTATTTTGCATTAAATTATTTGAATTTGAATTTTGAATTGACACCTGTATCTTGTAAGGAAACATATCCAAATTATCTTAAAACTAAATTCACGTTCCTTGAATCACACTCTCTTAACCTCAGATTACAGGACGACAATAAATTAGAATTGCCGCTCACAAGCCTATGGTAATTTTTTTCTGTTAAAGCATCAGTCCTTTGGAATACACTCCCGCGCGAGCTACGCCAATCCAAATCAGCTCACATTTATAACGTCAAGTTAGAAGCTATTTCTTATCACTATAAAGTATGTATGTATGTATTATAATTATATATTTATCTATGTAAGTTTATTGAATTATATATATATTTATCATTAGATGTATGTATTTTGTATTATTTTGTTTTATGTAAGTATCTAGGTAAATTAGTTTGTAATATATAGAATGTATTTTTTTTTCAATGTAAGTATATTATATTAGAATAACATATTATATCATTTGTACACCGCCTTTACACCATATTTTTCCTTTGTTTTCCTTGTATATTTTTATTATTAAGTTGGTATAATAAAGTATTAAATAAATAAATAAATAAGAATTGACAATAGTCAGTAATAGCTAGTTAAGCTGTGACCAACAAGTTCCCAGTGTTTTTGAAAAAAATATAAAACACTTATATCTTACACGACAGTCGCTGAATCATTACTTAAGGAGAATTTAAATATGATTGATTTAGCATGGACACTAAACTATTTTTGGTTAAACAACATTGTTTATTTTAAAATCCAATGTAAATAAAAAATAAAAATTGAGCATAGCAGGATTTGAATTCGTTATTTCTTAACACTTACTTATTGAACTACACTAACTAAAAATATACACCACTATTTTATCATTAAATTAAAATATTTTCTTACAATATATATGCATAAATAAAATCAAAGACACCGTGACAAACATCGTTCATATTGAACCTGCTAACACTGTCATATGATATGAAAACCTTTTAAACCAATAGAAAAAATCACACCGGAGCCTAAAAATTAAAATAACAGAATATTTATATGAACAATTTCGTAATAAACCATACAAATTTAAATAATCCAAAGCATATTAGAGAAAGTAAGAAGTAATGTATTAACATTAGCTTAAAATGCTTTTTACGACTTTGAGGTATTGTATCTAATGGATCTTTCAACAAATATATTCTAACGCCCTTTACATATTCTTGGAAATATTCTTCCCATACTAAAGATTCCATATCGAAGTTGAACATTTGCTTATCTGTTTCATCCATTTCTTTATACAGTTTTAGAGTATTTCCGTTGTGAAATTTCCATTCCCGTTGAGCGAAGTAACTGATGACAGCGGATAATTTTTTTATTTTGACGTATGCTTTTTTTAACCTGAAATTAAAGTGTCAATCTTTGTAGCGGGATTTAAAGTTACATCATCTTGGTCATAACTAAGTCGGACTTCTAGGATATATTTTTTAAATAATTTAGTGCTAATTACTAATTAAAGAAAAATTAGTAAAACTACTATGAATAAAATCCTTAACCCTAGATAGCTACATACGTCGATTTGACGGGCAGTAAAATGAAATATCGCTGTTTTTTTATAACGCCGCGTCCTAACGTGCAGTCGAGAAAAAATTAACTCAGTTGCTGTTGCCGAGACCGTTGCTCTGGTGGATGCAGTGAATAGGTAAGTGTTTTAGTTTTTGAGATATTTCACCTTTGTCCGTTGTTTCGATGGATGCATACCTTCACTGTCAGTACTTTAATTAAAGTGTGCGCGTTTATTTTTAACTAAATTTGGGAATAAGTCCAGATGTCTTCATTAAAAGGAGATGAAATAATAAATTTATTACAACTTGTTCTTAAAAGCCAGGTTCTAGGTTCTCTTCTCCTAGTGAAACCGATGATTTTGTACTGGAAGATGATGAACAAAGAGATGATAATTAGAAACCATCAGAGCCCGAGGAAAGATATATAATCCCACCGGACTTGTGCCGTGGATTTGTACCGCCAATAACCTCAAATTTCAAATATCGCTTCTTCAGACATAATGCAAAGCAATCCGTATGTAACAAATAGGAATGTCACAATAAACATCCGGTTTATAGCGGTTTCTTTAGCAAAAAAATTACAACCTAAGCCATATAAATTAACAATAGCACAGGGCACACTTCGAGGGAATATAGTATTATTATTAGAGGGAACATAGAGATGGGATGCAAAAACGAGACCCAGGGAAAGTGCAAAAACGAGGCCATTCTGCAATTCAATCTTTTGTTACGACTGTCACTTACGTTCTTCTCCTTCAAACCAAAGTCACAGGATGATGACTTTACAGGATGATGACAGTATGAAGATGAAGTCAACTTTAATACGAACTCTATAAAAACCTCACGTAATTAAGATTTATAACTCAACTAAAGATGGGGCAGAAGTAGCCGTAAACCCATTGGATGGCCAGTGTATAAAGGAATGATCAATAATTATGTATGCAAATATAATTGATTTTTGTGTCACTTGCGCTAAATAATCACTTTTCGATTACATTTATATGATTGTATTTATTACTATACGTTTTTACGCATCATAACAAGCCAAAAAACTGATTGTTTTATTCTAATTTCTTGTTGATTTTGCATGTCAAAGAGAGTATTAAGAAAATGTTCCTATTTAATTAAAATAAAAAAATATTTGTAAAAACAAAAACCCCGACTGCATCAAACTAAAAAGAAAATAAACAAGCCCAATAGTTTATTAGGATTAACAGGCGGGACCTCTTTAAATTATGCGAGGTTCCTCGTAAAGATTTTATTGGTTGAAGAATACTTATTGAGGCCGGTCGTGGCGCAGCGGCACAAGGTGTGACTGCAAAACCGACTGGTTGTGGGTTCGATCCCCACTCGAGGAGATGAAATATTTACTTAAATTTATATTTCCATTTTCTTCGCTCTGGTGTCGAGGTTAAGCGCGGCGTTGAGTTCTGCCACTCAACACGCAATGCCTCCAGAATTCGGCAGAAAGTGGGGAACGGAGTGTCTTAACACTAGGTTCCCTCTGCCTACCCTGCTGTGTGCGGGATACAGCGTGAAGCTAATTTAATTTTTATTTTTTTTTAAGAATACTTGTAGGCCCCGACTGTTAATCCTAATAAACTATTGGGCTTGTTTATTTTCTTTTTAGTTTGATGCAGTCGGGGTTTTTGTTTTTACAAATATTTTTTTATTTTTCATTTTTTTGTTAGAATTTATTATGGTAATGATAATCATGATATACTTTTTTGGAATCCTGAAATTGAGCTCTTGAGTTTGATACCCATATTGTAGTATTCGAAGCAAATTTTTTTTTTTTCACTAAGTCCAATGGCGTACCACAGCCGCCATGATATTTTTTTATTAACGTGACCTATCTAAGAACACTTGGGCTGCTAATACGAATCTAACGATACCTCAAATATGTAAATCCGTTCAGCGGTTCTGGAGATATGAGGTAATAAAGAATATTACATACATACAAGATACGCGCGAAAAACATAACCCTTCCTTAGCAGTCGGGAAAAAGTAAAGTTCAGAAAAGTTATTATATTTTAATAAATAAATTCAATATGAAATGTTTTTTTTGTTAACGACCATATTAATGAACGAAACTTACAAAAGTTGATTTTTTAACTACTTATTACAAAAAAGAAAACAGAGTAGGTACACATGAATGTTAACTATCTGGGGTTAAAACTTTTTATAAATGGGTACAACATAATTGACTGGTGCAATTATTTACGGAACAACGAAATATAAGTAACGTGATAATAAAATGAAGTAGAATTTATAGAGAAAAAAAAAATGTTAGACTCGAAATTCGAACGTGGTTTCCTCTATACTTACATGGGGTTCTTCCCAATGATCACAAGAAAGAAATCTATAATATACGCCGGTATCCAGTGAAGGATGAAAAAATAGAAATTATATAGAGACTTGGAAGGTGTGAGCCATAATAGGTACATCCATATAGCTTGCATCGTTGGTTCTCTCTGTGCGTACACTTCAGAATATTTCATAAACAGCTCTGAAATGAGAAATATTGTTTTATTTTGAGGGATTCTGGCTATTACATTTTAGCTTCACGTTGTATCTCGATAAATAGGTAGAGAGAACCTAGTATTAACACGCATCGTTCCCCAATTTATGCCAATTTTTCTGGACATTGCGTGTTGAGTGGCGGAATTCTATGCCAGAACCAGAACAAGGAAATGAGGTTAAATAACTTATTCCCCCGACTGGGAATCGATCTCATAACCTCGCGTTTACAATAAAACGCAATACCTTTGCGTCAATACGGCCTAACGGATAGATGAGCATAAACAGTTTTTTGTTCAGGTCAACTGTTTGTCTATTCAAGTTTTTTTTATATTTGTTTTATAATACTACTTATATGATTTCATTGTCTTTAGTTATATTACTAGTCTCTGTATCATAGTCTTTATACAAAATAAATTGTTTCAAGCATTCAAATTTAATTATTCCGTACCCCAAGTGAAACAATTCCGCTCCGAAGAAACATAATTATAAATGATCGGCAAGTTATCCACTGTATCTTCTTCATGGTTTCCCGCATAGTCTCTGGCTGTCTTCCAAGCGGTTGATATACAGCCGTTTACTGCGAAATCACCAGGAACCAAATCAGCTACCGCTGATGGGTTGCAGAATGACACGTGGAGAAGACCTAGCATTGCGCCTACTACTACCTAGAAAATAAAAAAAATAAGTTCTCTTCTCTGTTATCCTAACCTAACGCCGCGGTTAAATAAAAATAATTTTAATTTTCTTAAATGGTGATTGAATCTACCACCACCATGATGGCGACTATGCGCCAAGTATAAACGGGATTATACTACCGCTACGTTCAAATTTTTATACGTTTTCTAAATAAGTATTTTTCTTTTGTAAGTGTGGAATAACACTTTAGAAAATGTTAAAAATCTACATACATCGAATTCTTATACTATTACCAATGATAATATTATTTGTCGTCCGTAAGTTTGTGTGAACTTTAAGCCGGTCGTAGCGCAGAGCCACAAAGTGTGACTGTAAAATTGACTGGTTGTGGGTTCGATCCCCAGTCGGGGAAGTGAAATATTTATTTACATTTATATTTTCATTTCTTCTCTTTGGTGTCAAGGCAAAGTGCGGCGTTAAGTTCAGCCACCCAGCACGCAATGCCTCCAGAATTCGGCGGAAAGTGGGGATCGGAGTAACACTGAATTCCCTCAGCTTACCCTGCTGTGTGCGGGATACAGCGTGAAGCTGATTTATTAAGTTTGTGTGAACTTTAAAATATATGTCGCAGAGTATGAATACGGAAAGTCAAGTTGTTTGACTTGGGAGTATTCAGACGATGGCAACACTGTCAGTTGTTAATGTCATTTGTTAGCCGTTATGGGGCGGTAAGTCGGGTGAATGACGCGTCGTTCTTATAATAGTGGAAATGTACGATGTGGATGGCACTTCTCCTTCGAGTGGCATACTTAAAGTTTTGTGATAAGACGTTATCTGACTTTACCGCGTTCCGAGTATGAAGGAAGACCTAACGAGTCAGGACTGCCTGCCCAGGCCCACGCGCCCCGCTTCGTTACATATATCAGAATCTCTTTTCTTTAGGAATATCGAGAAATCTCTTAGTGCCTTTCTTTTTCCTACTCTCCTTAATCGATTCATCCTTTACTCTCTCTAACATAACTACATGCCAAACTTGCCAAGCTTGCGCTAACCAAAAAAAAATAAATATAGAGACTATAATAGAGAAAAGAACATAATAGAGTTACATTTAAATTTTTTCTATTACTACCATCTTCGAGATGTTGTGCTTTGAGTGGCGGAACTCAAAGCCTATATCATATTGAAATTATTAATTTCTTTGAGCAGAAATTGAACCCACAACCGTTGCGCGTCTGACACGACGGTCTCTAATTTAAATATTTATATATTTGTCATACATATAAAATACTTACTCCAGTAGGTCCGTATACATTATCTATCCAACCTGGTACAGGTTCTTGTGCCGTTGAGATCACTGAAAACAAAATCAATTTGAATGTGTATATATATATATATATATATATATATATATATATGTAAAGTAAATTATAATTTCCTTTAATTTTAATCTGTCAAAATGTTTATGATGTAGTTGTATAATCTGTAATGACGCTACGAACTGTCAAAAGGCCTTTTAAATTTTATCCGTTTAAACCATTCAATCATACATTCCAAAGTAAACCTACAATGGATGGAAAATCAAAATACATTGCCATAACGTCAATTACGACACAAGACTTGAAAATATTTGTTATACCCGAAGAATATCAAGCGGCGTCTTTCCACAAACATATACAAGACTCTAAAGCTTTTGTTACCGTTAAAATACACTAAAAAAAAGGCATCAATCTAGAAGCATATGGATTAAAGTGTCAGAGAATATATTAAAAACATATGTGGATGATGAAGGAAATATGATTTTTGAAGACCAATTTTTAGAAGAAATGACCGAGGAACAATGGAAAATGGTTAATAAAAAGAAGACAGAAAATACCATAACCAAAATTTTAGAAAAGTTAGTTAATAAGCATCAAAAAACAGAAAATCATAGTATAAAAAAATTGGCAGATAGATTTGTAATTGATAAATTTGACGAAAAAAATATGAGTGCATATTATTGGTTAGAGGTATTTGAAAAAGAATGTTCTAGGTTTGAAGTGACGAAAAATGAAGAAAAAATTGAAATTCTTCGGTTATTTTTACAAAAATCAAGTATGGACTGGTATTCTTCTATGATGATAAGACTGAGCTTGCAATCAGAGTGGTCAGAATGGAAATCACATTTTTTACAAACCTATAGCAATAGGGGTTGGTCTACTAGCAAATATGCCCTATCTTTCAAGTATCAAATTGGTTCTTTATTAGAGTATGCTATTAAAAAAGAAAAACGTATATTACAAGTAAGAAAAACAATTGACGAAGGGACTCTAATAGATATAATTGCTGCGGACTTACCAGATTTTGTAACAGATAGAATCAATAAGGAAGAAATTGTATATACAAAGGATTTATTTAATGAACTGGGCAAATTAGAGCATTTACTTACTAGAAAAAAATATATTAAAAAAAAGAATATTCTAATGACAGAAAAATGTTTAAAGAAAAATGTAGTATTTGTGAAAAGTTAAACAAGGGAGAACGTTACCATCCAGAAAGTTCATGTTGGTTCGCTTCAAAAATAAATAGTGAAAAAGAAAAAAAAACAAATAAAGGTTATTAATAATTCAGAATTAGAATGTGAACTTAAATGTGAAGACCAAAAAAAACTAATATTGCCACCATTAATTAAAGTAAAATTATTATTGAATAAAGAAATTGAAACATTGGGAATCTATGATTCTGGATCTAATGTATCATTGATAAATTCAAAGCTACTAAAGATAAAAAATAAAGATTTGAATTATTCTAACAATACTAGTTTGAAAACAATTAATGGTGTTAAAAAGGCAAATGGTATAATAAAACTTAATATAACTATCTTTAATATTGAAAAAGAAATGGATGTTTTTGTAATAGACAGTGATAATTTTGATTACAATTTTTTAATTGGCCTGGATTGTATAAAAGAGTTTT
Source organism: Heliconius himera (assembly GCA_021202915.1). Lineage (NCBI taxonomy): Eukaryota > Metazoa > Arthropoda > Insecta > Lepidoptera > Nymphalidae > Heliconius > Heliconius himera. Next base: position 2,006,614 of record JAJHJA010000077.1, on the reverse strand, counting down.
CTCTGTGAGTCTGATAATATACTATAATATATATATATATATATATATATATATATATATATATATATATATATATATATATATATATATATATATATATATAGACATGTCTTAGTATAACGAATGATATTGTCTGACACGTTCCTTCTGGAACGTGGTTCTTTTTAGATGATATATTAATAACGGGTCCTACTAAAACTATGCATTTAGAAAGATTAGAATTAGTCTTAAGTAGGTTACAAGATGCGGGGCTACGATTAAAGCGGGATAAATGTGTTTTTTTTATATCTTCAGTGGAATATTTAGGTTTTATAATTGACAAAAACTAGTTGCATAAGTCCAATCAAAAAATTAAAGTAATACTCGATGCTCAGTGTCCAGAAAATCAGTTCAGTCATTGAAATCCTTTCTCGGCATGGTAAATTATTATAGGTGTTCATTATTTAAAAAAAATATTTATTCATTATTTAAAAAAGGTGAGCCATGGATTTGTGAAAAATTACAGAATTTCACCGCTATTTATATGGGCGTACAATTCCATTTACGTTAGGTACTGATCATAAGCCATTGTTTTCGATTATTGAAAAAAAAAAGCATTCCTGAATTAGCTGCGAACCGTTTGCAGCGTTGTTAAGGGTAAAAATAACACAGCGGGTTTTTTATCGCGGTCTGTGCCCATTGAAAATAACATTGAGATAGACGATAAAGGAATTGATAAGTCTAGAATTGTAAATTTTATATCAGATAATTTTTTAAAGTCTTTCATTTCTATTTCAATCTATTTCATTTACATGAAATTAGGAAGGAGACGGAGAGAGATGAAAATCTGAAAATAGTAATTAATTACTTAAAAAATGGGTGGCCGCGTAACGTGACGTGAAACTGAAACCTTATTTTTTGTGTCGTTTAGAATTGTCTTTAGAAAATGGTTGTTTATTACGGGGACGTAAAGTTATAATTTTTTCTAGATAGATTATTAAATGAATTATATTACCAGCCCAGCCGTTTTTCTAGATAGATTTTTAAATGAATTACTTTCCTCTCATTTCGGAATATTAAAGATTAAAATGGAAGCCAAGAGTCGTATGTAGTGGCCTAATATAGATAAACAGATTGAAGAAAAGGTGAGTTAATGCAGCTTGTGTACATCTTTCCGCTGTGCCCCGCCTCGAACGTCACTGGCTCCCTGGCCTTATCCCGAACGTCTATGGGAAAGAATACATCTAGATTTTTTTTCTTATAGTAGTTGACGCACATTCCAAGTGGTTCGAATGTTATCCTATGTTTCTACAAATAGTGATGCTGGTATTATGAAGTTGTATGGATTATTTAGTAGATTTGATTTAGTTCACACTCTTGTTACAGATAACGCAATGGATTTTACTCCGAGTTAGTTTAATAATTTTTGTATAAGTAATAATATTAAACATGTCACGATTGCACCTTATCACCCGGCATCAAATGGCCAAGCGGAAAACACGGTTGAAACTGTTAAAAAGGCACTAACAATTATTTTAAAAACTGAGTCTAACCAAAAAGATTTAAACGTAAAATAATTAAAAGTTTTGTTTGATTACAGAAATTCAACACATACACACTACGGGATATTCACCCTCAGAACTAATGCTCGGAAGGACTTCCTTCCGAGCTTTCCATATTACATTTTTTAAAAGATACACGAACTTCCTCTAATTCAATGTCGTTGGCATTTGCTGTTAAAGCAATAGTTAATTGTAAACAAGATTTACAAAGTAAGCAATATGATGGTGTACGCAATGTTTATGTTAAAATAGGTGACTAGGTTCTAGTTAAACATTTTTATAATAATGGAAATAAATATACATGACATTTGGGAGTAATTAGAAGTAACATTGGTTCTAGACTTTTTATAATATACATTCTAGTATTCAATTTATTAATTAAGAAACATTTTGATCAATTGTTAAAGTATACTGGTGTAACTTGTTTTCCAAAAACAGATGATGTCGGCCCAGTAGCGAATTCTGAAACTACATTAGATCAAGAGGGAGAGAGAGAGGAACTATAGCAGGAAACAGAGTCATTTGATCCTGATGTTCAAATTAATGTAGACTGGAGTAATAACTCCAAAGTAGATTCAAGTTCTATGATGGGCACACTGCCTATTGTTAATAAAAACAATCTCATGTTACCTAGTGAGGACAATCCTCCAGTGTCCGTCACAGAGTGGTCAAAGGAATCCTATTCGAAAAACATGAAATCAAAAATTTGTAAAATTGCAATAAGATTATTATTTTATATTACTTGAAACATTTTTTTATATTACTTTTGATTTATTTTATATTACTAGATTATTATTTTATATTAGTTATCAATTGGATAGTTGATTTTATTTGTATATTTTTATATTATTGGTGGAGGGATGTAGTGATTATTATAGATTGTGAGTAAGTTTAAATATACGTTGGGATAGTCAATTGTGATCGGACAAATAAACGTGTACACATTAGCTGGCATTAAATTCAAATATTATCTCGAAAATACTACAAATATGTGTATAATATTATACAACCTTCGTCAATAAATGGACCAAATTTTCAATGAAATGAAATTTTCAATTTCAACCAGTAGTTCATGTGATTAGCGCGTTTAACTAAACAATATTAGTATAGATTTTTTATAATATTAGTATAAACTAGCGGCCTGCTCGCGGCTTTGCCCGCTTGAATTTTTTAAGAAATATAGATATTACAAAGGTAAGGCTGTTTAGCCTTAACTATTAATTAATTGATTTGGATAAGTACTCACGATATTACTTGTAAAATAACTTATCTAGCTCCAGTACAGTTTTTAAATTAGTAACATATATTATTAGTTAAATATATAATTGGTATACAGAATATACATAGAAAGCACGTTTTTAGGCATTTTTATATAATCTATAAAATAATCAACATTTTCGGTCAAGTTCAAGTCGTACTCATGCCCCGAGAGTTTCGTACCAGTTTCATGAATGGAGATACACCGAAAGAATAACTAATTAAGTTGTAATTTTGTATCAAATTAAGTACAGATTAAAATTTGTACCTAATGGTTGTTTTCTGTGACACAAATACAAATACAATAATTGAGGCCGGTCGTGGCGCAGCGGCACGAGGTGTGCCGCTACGGCAACCGACTGGTTGTGGGTTCGATCCCCACTCGAGGAGATGAAATATTTACTTAAACTTATATTTCCATTTCTTCGCTCTGGTGTCGAGGTTAAGCGCGGCGTTGAGTTCTGCCACTCAACACGCAATGCCTCCAGAATTCGGCAGAAAATGGGGAACGGAGTGTCTTAACACTAGGGTCCCTCTGCCTACCCTGCTGTGTGCGGGATACAGCGTGAAGCAAAAAAAAAATACAATACGTATTCAATTTTTGAAAAACAATTTTGGAATTTTCCTTTATACGTGCCGTATACTTTAACTTCTTAACAAATTTGGTAATTGTATATCAACGGGAAGTATCCTATAGTTACGGTAGAAAATGCGGCATAAAAACGAAGTATAAATCCTCATATTTCATCGTCATTTGATTGCGATGATTTAGAAGATAGATTTTTGTGCTCTAACGACCAATATTAATAATCTATCTCCTGCGCCAATCTTCGATTGTTCCATACATCTATCCAATCTAGAGATTGAATAGATGTATGCAATCGAAGATTGACGTAGGAGATAGATTATTAATATTGGGCGTAAGGGAATATAGACTTGAACATTGAGGTATCTAACCTTTAACCGATCTTTTACGAAATAGTCTTGACAGACGGACAGACGGACAAACAGCAAAGTTATCTTATAAGAATTTTGAGGTATGTACCCTAAAATACCCTTCGCACATACAAACATGCAACATACAGGTGCAATAGTGCAACGTCGGTACGTGTCGCTTGTAAGTTATGAAATAATACTGCGGGATATTTTTATAAACAGTGTCAGAGCATTTTTTTCTTGAGACACAATTTTTTAGAGGTTGTTCCCAAAAGTGTTTGTTTTATACGTTTCTTAAAAAAATATTAATAACATAAACGAACGAACGGACTGAAGAACCTATTCAAAATATTTCTTTGAATATTAAGTCATTCTTTATCACTGTCAATAGATATCATTGCGTATGTTTCTTTTTTTTTTCAAATATAAATATCTTTAAAACTTTAAGTACATTATTTTTTGATAGAGTGTAGCGGTAACCTTTCCAAACTATTTTTTTTTATGCACAGTGCCATTTATTTAAGATCCCATCGCAATTAGTGATAGCGTTACGTGTATAAAAGAGAGTATCAAGATTCGTTAGTACCTACTATTATTGTCAATAGATAGCGTTACTTGTATCGATTTTTTACTGTCTCAAATATTAACGTCTTGAAAACTTAAATACTTATATCTTTTGATAGAAGCCTACCTTGATTTATTTGTAATTTTTATGTATAAAAGTTGCTAAAATTATTGTGTACTTTTTACGTGATAAGTGTTCACATAAACAGACAAACAGACAAACAGACAAACAGACAAATAGACAAACAGACAAACAGACAAACAGACAAACAGACAAACAGACAAACAGACAAACAGACAAACAGACAAACAGACAAACAGACAAACAGACAAAAATTCCAAAAATGTTGGAAATGGATTCTGTTAATTATCCTTTAACACCCTGGCAATTTTTTTTTTAAATATTTTCAATATACAGAAACGACTTTTCTACAGATTTATTGTAAGTATAGATTTGTATATATGGATGAGACCAAGGTAAGTATAATTTAATTGTCAAGTACAAAATAAGTAAATATAAGTACCTATAGATGGTCGGAACACAGCGACAGGCAGACCTTGAGAATACTTCTGTACAATATCCTCCGCTGCCGATTTCGTGTACGCGTATGTGTTAGGAAATTCGCCTAATAACCTGGAAAACTGTTTAATTTATAGTAAATTATATATTTTTCATGTTGCTGCATCTCGCATATATCCTGCTGTAATGCTGTGTCTACAGACACAACACCAAAGTTACATATACGAAGATTCAACATTTTAAATATGAATGAATGGAGCCCCTGTCTTAATAAAATAGCGAATAGACACTGATGATAATTGATCAATATGATTGTTATTTATTAAAGCTCATTTAAAGTTAATTAATATTTTAATTTTCATTAGTTTTGACTACAAAAGGCAATATCCTGTTTTTTTTTACCTCAAAAAGGTTGTTAAATTTTAGCTGTCTACTAATTAAAAAATATTATTAAGATGGAATCGAATCGAATCGAGTAGTGGCCACCTTGAAGCTGAGTTTTCTGAACTTTTTCACATTTTTCACTCGCGCTCGGGATACAATAATCAAAACTAAGAAAATATTAAAATTAAATCTGGGTAGCCATTTACAGCTTACTTTAGGTCATGGTCAGTATTCGTCGATCGTACTGTAGGGTGAGTTCTACAAGAGGAATAACATATCATAAAAAAGAGTTATAGTTCATATTAACCCCGGTGTAATACTGTCCAAGGTCTTCTCATCTATGTTCTCCACAAGATTAATGAGCATGTCGCCGGAGAGGTTCCTATCGTAGAATTTCTCATCGATTTCTCTTAAAGGGCAGTTGCTGAAAGAAAAAAATAATCTGTACTTATATTATAAGTTCGAAAGTATCTCTGTCTGTCTGTCTATCTGTGACGTGATCACGGCCAAACCACTGAACCGATTGTGATATTTCATATACAAATGCTTTTTTTCCTAATTTCGGCTGTGAAAAAAAGACTTCCTGAACGCATAAATGACGTGCGTTGGCTTAAAGTCGTATGACATACAAAAATATTGTCCTTTAAAATCCTATAAAAAGTCCTTTCATTACTTTTACTTATATTCTTTGTTTATTTCAATTGTTCAAATATTTTTTCTGATATTAATAATTTGATTTCTCTCATTTATGCCTAATCAATATATTCTTTTATTATAGAAGCGGATCAATTTTTCATTTTTAAACAAATTTTAAAATGTTTTAAATATAAGGTTAAAAATGTTATAAATAATATACATAAAAATATAAAAAAACACTATTCCGAGGGAGAGATATGGATCCAAGCCGTCGGTGGATATAGCTCCAGAGAGAGGAACCTCCTCGCAATACGCCATCTCAAGTAAAACTGCCTTCTGCATCCGGTTCTTGATCAAACAGCTAAGCGATTAGCCCTTAAGATGTTGATCGAGGCTTTTCGCTATTAACTGAAACCACTATCGGCACAATGCGATTACGCATTGGCATCCCATATTGCGTTAATCTCATGGGTTCATTCCAAATATTTAGATTTCTCTTTTTCGGCGTAGTGGGATAGTAATGTCAACAATCACTGCGTGACGAGCAACTAGGTCCACTAGTACTATATCAGGTCTATCGGCAACAATATACCTGTCAGTAATAATAGATTGATCCCAGTAGAGCAAAGGACAGCTATTTTCAAGAGCAGACATGGGACTGTACCTATAATAAGGCACCTCCAATTCTACAAGACTATATTGAAGGGCAAGTTGCTGGTGTCCTGCCTACTTGATTGTGTCTATGCAAATACTCACTCCCGACAGATGTCGGTAGTGTCATTTTTCATATTATGTCTCTGGTAGTTCCTTGTCTTGATAAGTTCGCCCATAATCGCACAGACAAAACCTTCAGTTTCCCCAAATAACACACACTTACGCGGGATATACAGTCTCATTACAGACGAACGTGGATGGTACATTCGGTATGTCGTCAACAATTTACATATTTGGCGATCTGCAGAGTCTAATTCAGTCTGTGTCCATCTTACAGTACTGAAAGTATAGCCTAAAAGAGGCATAACTAAATCGTTAAAAGCACGCACCTTATTGCCACCAGATAATTATTATTGTTTCTTTCAGTTTATTTTCATTATTTAGGTTTATATTTTCTTACTAATACCTACTATTGAAAATTGAAAGGGAAGCCGCACGGGTCCTCCAGTATTAAATATTTGTGTGCGAACACTCCGTTGCACATTAAGAAATAGTTTTTGGGTCGATTCCTACTTAGAGGAATGATTTTTATTTAATACCTTGTTCTGGCAACAACATAAAGTACCAATAAGCTCCATCAACAGGCAATATTTCTTAAATTTGACTGTGCGTGGGGTATTTTAACACTTTATTCCTTATACGAGTACATCATACGGGATACAGCGTGAAGCTTTTTTTTTCAAACATTTACCTGTAAGCGGTAGAAATATGCAGATGGGCACGCAATTTGGTACAAGAACGTGCCAATAGTAAAATTTCCCTAGTTCCCCGGACATTGATGGCCACAGCTGTCTTTAGTGCTTCATCGAAACGAACTGTAGCTGCTCCGTGAAAGATGAATTCTACCTGAAATTTAGATTTTTGTATTTTTGTAATAAATATAAAAAAAAAAACAATTTAACCGGATTAATCGTTTATTTAGTATTATACATCTTTGGAACCCCGACGTTTCGAAAACTTTTCAGTAGTCCGTGGGCAGACTGAGGTGGCATTTGTCTGTTAGTTGACATAATTATTACATCAAACTACCGCCAACGGTTTCTTAATTGCCTCGTGTAGTGCCCTGGATTCCTGCAGAATGAACTGACTGTACCTTGCCCTCTGGTATGGTGGGTTTGAGACAACTCTCAGCGTTGGGTACCACTACTCAATACGCAACGTTTGGAATGCGGGAGCAAAGCGGACGACACGAGATTTTTTCCGCCTAACATACTATGGGGAAAAAAGCGTGAGGCTGAGAAGAAAAGCTAGATATGAGTTAAGATAAAATAATCTACAAACGTATAGATATATACTACAAAATAATCATAATTAAAAAAAAATCATGCTAGCTTTAATACTCAGTTTCACCGCACCGCAAATGGTTGACACGTTGAGCGAATGGCAAAGAAAAGGTTAACTAATGAAGCAAGACTAAGTGGTAAGAGAGGCAGAACGAGACCTTGGTTGAACGTAGGTCACGTAAAAAACATGTGGAACCACCGGGGGAGGTGTATGAAAAGGTTGAAGATAGTGGACGAGGCAAAAGCGTTATGCAGACCGTAACGTTTGACGCTCTTTCTCTCTGGCTACCAAGCGTGGGATAAAAGCTGTTAATTCTTATAATAAGTATAACATACTTCGTTAATAATATTATTTCGATCTTCTTCGCTTATACCCAAATCAGGCTTTCCCATATCTCCTTGGATGATGCTAATTTTTTCTATGAAATCTGGCATTTGCTTCCTTAATTTGTCGTAGAGCTGTAAATAAAATGCAAAACCATTTAAAATAAAATACATAAAGTAAACAATTACTGTTTAGTTTTCTTTAAACATAGTATTTAGTGAACGAATTAATCATTTAGAGTATTTTAATACTCTAAATGATTAACATGTGGAATACAGCGTGAATTTATATATGTGGAATACAGCGTGAGCCTAAAAAAAATATATTTTTACCCTGAGGAAATATCTCCGAAAAAAAATTAAAATCACGGGCAAACTCGCGTGTATAAATCAAAGCAGTTCTTCTATAAATTTTAAATGCTAAATTTAATACTTATATGTTTTAATACATATAATAAATCCCTAATGAAAATAAATCCCCAATGAAAATTGTGAGTGATCGCCTGTCGAAAAAGACAAGGCAAACGAGCGTACGGGTCACTTTATGGTAACTGATCATCGCTATGACCCCATGTAACTCAAGAGGAGCTACAGGTGCATTTCCAGCCTTTGTGCTGGAGATAGACGCACTTTTTGAACGTACCGACCGACCGGGAACGATGTCGTATCGACCCGAAAACACTGCCGCAAGTAGGCCATTTCACAACTGAGTGGCGCGTGGAAAGGGGGTTCCTATGAAACGGTATGGATGGTATTTAAGTTTGTGACGTACTGTACGGTTAGAAACAATTTGTCAGAACTCTCCAAATGATACACGCACAGAGAGGAGACGTCTCTAGCCGAAGCCAAAGTGTCAAGCCTTTCACAAATCATTGGGTTCCCAACGTTTCGAACGGCTCTACGTTATATTGGAACAAATGGGTCAGTCTGATACTGGGCTGCACCAGCCCAGAGATCAAAACAGTATTCCATATGAAGCCGAACCTGAGCTCTATACAGGGCCAATCGATGTTTTGACGTAAAGTACAGTCTTGCTCAACTGATGACCCCCAGTTCCTTTGAGGCCAACTTGTCAAATCGCAATACTGGCAATCACTCAAAACGCTAAAGTCCAATCAGTTGATACTGGGCATTACTATGAGGAGAGTGTTTGATGATACTGTGCTATCTTCTACAGCAATTAATGCTAAAATCTTCTAAAAAAGTTTTGCAGGGAGAGCCCTATGTCACATTCGATCGAAGACCTTTGACATGAACAAGCTAACTGCTAGACACTTTCCATTGCCTTCGACAGCTGCAGCCCAGCAGAGGGTTAGGTAAACCAGAAGATTACCGGATGAGGGACCGTGGCGAAAGCCATATTGATGGTTATTAATCAATCGGTGAATCTCCAGATAAACCAAGGGCTATCTATTTATTATACACTTTTGAGAGCAAGGAGGTGATAGCAATAGTTAGATGTAGTTAGCCTGTAGTTAGATCTATGGGAAGCATCATCTGTTTTCAGGATCGGGTGAATAAGAGCCCTATTCCATGAGTCTGTGATTACTGACTACGTGAGTATGAGTGCTGACACAAACGTGTTAGCACCGGTGACAGCTCAGGAGCACATGAACGGAATATTAAAGGAGAGTTGCCGTCTGGCCCGCTCGACTTGTAGATGTCCAAAGAGGACAGAGCTCGCCTTGCATCTGTTTGGCTCAACTTAACCTCAGTCTTTGGGCTCTGACACCGGTTGAGTTCCTCTGTCTTCCAAAGTTCGTGGCAAATAGAGCGCCCAGGAAATCGGCTTTCCCTTCCGCTCTATGGGCCAAGTTGTCATTTCATGTGCATAGTAGTGGAAGCAAAGGCTGGCTAAAGTTACCAGGTGCCACCTTTAAGAGCACCCACAACTGTTGAGCTCTGAACGGGGGCTCTCAAAGCTTTATCGCCAATTTAGGTGATATGCTCTCGGACTTAAGGGACACTGGCAATTTGCCAGTTACAGTACCTGGAGGCTTGGCAATCAGTACCCAGGTGACCTTATTCTAAACCGACAAAAAACATATCTAAGAGGACTGGGAATAGGTATCAATGTACACACAACATAAAACAATAATCTTAATTTTTATTTTACAGTGAACTATTGTATTTTGGCAAATATTCCTTAACATGTAGTGATTGTACCTATTTAAAATATTAACTTCTGCGTTCTACTAAGACAAACCGCACCGTTGAGTTACGCCATTAGGCATACATAATTTCTTTTCAATAACGAAGAACGCAATATGTTAACAATAAGTCATTAATGTTGTTACTTACAACATCATCGAACTGTTCTTGCAATCTCTTCATTATTTCTTTATTTTTCTTTGGCCGCGTCAACAGAAATATTTTTTTTATTTTCGGACAGCATCTGTAAAATAAAATAAATACATAAACAGTTTCATGCTGCAACCCGGCATAGTAGTACAGGACTCCTATGTCTAGGATAGGAAAGAAGCCCGTGTCAGCTGATTTTTTTTAAATTGCGTGTTGAACGGCGCATTTTGTCTCGACATCAGAGCGAAGAAATCAAAATATTAAATATAAAATTTTCTGAAGTGGGGATCAAACCCACAACCTGTAGCGTTTACAGTTACACGCTTGTGCCACTACACCCACTGCCACTGTAAATAGTAATATATTAACTAATTAATTTGGAGACAATAATAAAAGATAACTATTTTAAATAGACTAGAAATAAGTTTCTCTAGAAAAACCGTCTAAGTACTGTAGTTACATGTTTAAAAAATTTTTAATGGATTTTATAGAACTTTCACAAAAAAAAACGATTTTAAAAAACTTAATATTAAAATTTTATGACTGGGCATCCATAGGGATATACCGCAGTAGATAAAAATAATATGATTTGTACAGTATGAAGCAGTGGAATCGTGAAAACTTCATAAAGCAAGTCAGTATTTTCTCCAGGATACTTAAAATAGTCTGCAATCAAAAGATAAAGTGTTAAACTATGAAAATAACATAGGCACTAACTGAGACATAAAGACTTGCATAACCGGGAGATCTAAAGGTTGTAATGAATTGGCTGAACTAAATATATACAATATATGAAACTGATTATAAAATATATAATAAATTATTTAATTAATGTAAATCTTGAAGTTGGAAAAAACTCAGAATATTGCTTAACTTGACTTAACCTCACGCTTTTTCCCTAGCTGGGTAGTCAGAGAGAGCGGAGCGTCAAACGCTACGCTTCTACGCTCTTTCAACTTCTTTATACACGCCGTCCGGGTGGTCCTCATGCTTTCTATGTGACCTTCCTCCAGTATCTTCGATACTGTGTTATCGAAGGTCAACCGAGGTGTCCTCCTACCTCTCTTACCACTGACTTTTCAATCATAAATCGTTTTTGCCATTCTTTCATCACTCATTCGTGCCCAAACCATCTGAGAACATTCTTCTTCATTCTCACCGTGACATCTTCACTAGTACCTGCCATACTGTGTACCTCTTTATCGCGGATTCGATCGGTTGGTTCGATCGGTAAACGCGATAGGTTGTGGGTTCGATTTCCACTCGAGGAAATGAAAAAGTCATTACTTTCATTTCCTCGCTCTGGTAACAAGGAAATTCGCGGTATTGAGATACGCCACTCAACATGCCTCCAGATTCTATTTAATTAATTCTTCTAAATATTGCGAGACGGGAGCGTCTTAAAAAATATACTTTTTTATTTCCAAATAAATTTAAATTCTTAAAGAAGTTACGATATTATAACCCAAGGGACTAAAACTAAATCTTATTAATATAATAGTTTTTATAAGTACACTGTAGATAAATATATATATAAAAACACGAATACATTCGTGATTTCGCGGGCGAAGCCGCAGTCGGAAAGCTAGTTTATAATAAAACAAAATAAAGCGTGACGTTGAGTTCCGCCACTCACTAACAAGCAATGTATCGAAAATTTGTCGGGAAGTGAGGAACGGAGTGTCTTAACACTAGGTTCCCTCTGCCTAGCATGCTATATGCGGCACAGCATCAAGCTTTATTTGTAAATGCTTTATATTATATCAAGTAAATATTTTAGCAAACTAACCTCAACAGTTTTTCCAGCATAAGCTTCCCCAAGAAACCAGTTCCTCCGGTCAATAAGATACTCGACCCCGAAAACATCTTCTGTATCTGTGAATCCTCTATATTGTCCATGATGTGTTTGTCACTTTTGATGTCTGTTTTACCTTGTATCTCCATCTGGTGGACATAAATAAGGCCATTTTATTTAATTTTTTTCATATTTGAGGTTAATGATGTTAGACCTACAACGACATCGGTTAGGTAAAGAAGAGGATATTCTCCTTATCCTCAGACTCGAACCCAGGCTTGCAGCCGTCAATAGTTTGGAAGATGGTCATTTTAGCGTTTATCTGCAATGGTGGTGGGTTCGATTATTTTAATTTACAGGTAAATGATTTATTTTCAATTCCTCAAAAAGTAGGGTCGAGTTTTACCTCTCAACACGCAATATCTCGAAAATTAGACGGAGAGTAGGAAACGGAGTGTCTACTCTCAACAGTTGCTCGTTTCTCAATCTTTTATTCTGCTTTTTTATTAAGATTTAATTTTTGTAGCCATGGGTTTCTCATATAAGTTTCAAGTAGCTAGCTGTATCGTTCTTATTTTGCTTTTTGTGAAAGCCTCCTTCCATGATAAAAATGATAAAAAATAAATGATAAAATAACGGTATTCAATAGTATAATGTTTAAAAAAATATTTATTTATAAGTTTTAATAAACTGTATTTTTGTAACTTTGAATTTAATAAACAGTTAAATAATTATATTGAAATATAAAATTAAAAAAATACTCTATAATTTATTAGTATCGAAATGTGTTCGAAATTTGAGAATAATATGTTTTGTGTGCTGTGCTTTTGTAGTGTTTTATGCGTCTGTGCCACGACAGGTCACAATACAATACAAAAAAAAATGGCAAAAATGTTTAATAGTAATTTAAATTTATAGTGTTATTTTTAATATATCTAGTATAAGTTTTATTTTCGAAAATAAAGTTAATAATTTCTAAAAATATATTATTTAAAGCTGTTGTGGCGCAGGTGCACAAGAGCGTGACTGTAACGTGACGATAGTAGGTTCGATTCTCACTCCAGAGAATTAATTATTATTAATTAAGATTTTCATTTCTTTGCTCTGGCATCAAGGCCAGCTTTGAGTTCCGCCACTCAAAACACAATGCCGAAAAATTGAAATCGAAAAATTCAGTGAAAAGTGGGGAAGGGAGGTCTCCACACTAGGTTCCTTTTGCCTACTCTGAAGTGAACAGCATGAAGTTGAAGAAAAAAAGATGTATAATATATATTTAAAAATATACTATTTTCAAAAATGATACAATTTTTTTTTTCAATTTCATAAAATAAATTAAATAAATGAATATAAAAAAAAAATTATGGCATATTTTCTATATGTACACATTCGTGAATTTGATAAGTAAAAAAAATAATAAAAAAAATATTGTTTTCTTAAGTAAATCAGCTTCATGCTGTATACCGCACACAGCAGAGGGTATGCAGAGGGAATCTAGTGTTAAGACATTCCGTTCCGCACTTTTTTCCCCATTTATTTTCTTTAAATGCTTAAAAAAATATATATAATTTATATGTATTTATAAGCATTTTTTTTTTTTTACAATAAATATTTTGTACAAAACAAATAAAAATATGTATACTATTTTACCTTATTCATAAATTAATTCCCGTAAAAAAATCACACGATACACAGTAAATCAAATGTATTTAAAAAGATCGCTTTACACCTAAAATTCTTAAGACAGCCGGTCACGCACCGGCCACCGACGGTTTACCGTCAACTACTGTAAAATTGTGTCCTAAACACCAATATTTCTTAATTTCCAACCTAATTATGTCTCGTGGTCGCGGTAAACTTTTATAAATTTTACGATATAACGATGTTCGGACGTTATTTTATTTCTAAATTTATACGTGTATCTTAAGACTTTTGCCGTCGTCGTGGGCCAAGGGCACAAGGGTGTGACTGAAACGCGAAAGGGTGTGACGAGAATACTATTTTTCACACCGACCTGGTTGGTTTCCAGGAGACGCGGGTTCGAGTCCCGCTACGTTCAAATTTTTATACGTTTTCTAAATAAGTATTTTTCTGTTCTAAATGTGGAATAACACTTTAAAAATGTTTAAAAAATATGAAAATATTATTTCTCCAAGTAGGAATTGATACCGAAACCATCGCGTGTTATCACATTAGCAAAAGTGTGAACACTTTTGCCCCTGTGATACGACGGGCTCATGCAAAAAAAAAGTCATAAATATAGATCAAAATTACCTTTTAAAGCATAACAATAAAATTATTATTTTAGGAGATATCACAGTTATTTATTCGCGTTAAAATTTTTGTTGCCCGTGGAAAGAAGCTCCTATAGAAACTCACATTAGTAGAGTATCACCTATCCAGGTGATGAGTATGTCATTTAAGCTTGTACTGTGCTGTTCGAAAATTCGGTGGTAGGTACAAAGTCCAAGAGTTCCTCTAAACACTTCCCATGATGATCCTAAAGCCTTTGTCAGATTATTGGGTCCTCAACGATTCGAACGGCTTGATATTCGGATTCGAACGATTTAATCTCATATTGGGGAACACCAGCCCAGACGTAAGAACAGTACTCCTTATGAGGCCAAACCTAGGTTCTAAAAAGGGCCAATCGATGTTTTGCCATGAAGTACTGTCTCCAATTGCCAATGATAAGTCCCAATATGCTGATACTGGGCACGACTATAAGCAAAGTGTTTTGGAAGACTAGCGACACGACAAATGGTTTATTTTTTAGTTGTTAACGCCCAAACTTGAGTCTTCGGAGGATTGAATGGAACCAAGTTTATGTCACTCCATGAGAAAACATTTCATAGGGATGCCTCCACGTGCTATTCCATTATTGTAAACATTCTACACAAGGTTTACTGACGATGTTGGACACTCAATTCATTCTTTTTTGAAGTTGTATGCCTATGATTTTAGGTGAAATTGAGTGATTTGATGTCTGTACTTTTCTAAACAACATTTGCCACGTATTATGTATAATAGAAAAAGTGAGTAAGTGAGAATATTAAAACAAGGTCAAGGTCAACGCATATTTTTCAAGACAGAAACATACTTTATATGCACTTCGTGCCGCTGCGCCACGACTGGCCTCAATAATAATTTAATTAAATCAAATAATTTTTGATAATTTTAATAAAAAACAAAAATGTCACCCTGTGGTTTTAATAATTTTCACTTTAACAATCTTAGCTGCAAGCATACATTACTTATTAAGACAGAAACGTAATTCCCTGTACTTAAACTAACAAATAATTTAAAAATTTAAGCGGCCGAAGCCGCGAGCTGGCCGCTAGTTATTAATATATATTTTTTTATATTTTTGAATTTGAATCAGTAAACTTAATGACTCGTGGAGTAAGTCAGCTTATTATCACTTTGTATTATATGCAGATCACGATGTCCATGGATAAACGCTGCCTGGGACAAATGGCCATGGCCCAGTGCCCTCTCATTGGGTCACCTGCGATCGCAGAATTAGCTCTTTGGTCTTGGCACAGCCCAAGTTGTTTACTACTTAATATACTAGAGCATCATTCGACCAGTTCTTTTATATGGCAGCGAATGTTGGCCAGCACTATATCGGCACACTCAGGCGCTGCACGTCAAAGAAATGTAGACGCTGAAGTGAATGTATGGCGCGGTCTGACTGCATGGGCGTAGAACGAGGGATGGAATGGGTGTTAAGTCTATCCTATACTGTAAAAGTTAAACCGTCATCTTTACGGTACGGTATGGATTGATGTCGTTTTGAATATAGGCTAAAGTTAATGCAAACAATAAAATATAAGCAGTTATTACTTATACCAGTAAATATAGGAAGTCATAAATATTAACATTTCTTACTTTTAAGCCGCTTTAGCGTCCACTGCAAATTTATTCGCTGAAAAAAAAAGCCTGCCCTGAAAAACAAATTATGTACAATAGGTGCAGTTTTTATTTTTGTAAATAGAATTTTAAAGAGTGGGTTAGAAGAGTGTGGCCTACTACGATGGAGCATCTATCCCGGTTTCCATATGTACGTGAAAGTAAAAAAATTACTATATTAAAAAAAATTAAAATCACCTTCACGCTGTATCCCGCACACAGCAGGATAGGCAGAGGGAACCTAGTGTTAAGACACTTCGTTCCCCACTTTCTGCCGATTTCTGGAGGCATTCTGTGTTGAGTGGCAGAACTCAACGCCGCGCTTAACCTCGACACCAGAGCGAAGAAATGGAAATATAAATTTAAATAAATATTTCACCTCCTCGAGTGGGGATCTAATCCACAACCAGTCGGTTTTACAGTCACACCTCGTGCCACTGCGCCACCACTGGCCTATATTTTGTATGTATAAATGTATAATTTGAATACAATGGATTTAGTGACTTTAAAATATGCAGTTTTGTAACGTTATATTTTCAATTTCCGTATCTATCTATTAGCTTTGGATTTAGTTTTTTTTTTGTTTTTTTTTATTCTAGAATTTTAATTAAATAAACCTCACATTGAACTCTTTGTTACTTAATATGCTTTGTTAAAATAAATTATCGCTAAATCATCCAGAATAGTTCAATATTCAGCATTCATTTATATTTATCTAGCGACCCGCTCACGGCTTCGCCAGCTTTAACTACTGAATTATTCATATAATGAACCTACGTTTGCAAAGCACTTACAAAGCATTATTAAAGTGAAAATTATTTAAACCTTAATGGAACTCGCATTTTCGTAGTTCCAATAAGGATGTTCCAATTGTTTAAAAAAACACACTTAAACAAATGACACAAACAACAGAAAACTTAAACGAAAGAAATTACAAACAACAGACTACCTACTATTCTCTTACCCAGAAATACTTAAACGATAGATGTAACCAACTATGTCGCGTTGAAATACATTATAATTATTGGATAACTCCAAAATACATGCAATCGCGATAATTTGAGATTGTTTAAGATATACTTTAAAAGAAGTATACAATTGCTTATAGGATGTACGATGGTAGACATGGTCGATAGGATGTTCGTGCTTACAATAGAGCATTTACTTATACGGGTGATAATTTAAAGATATTTGACACCATGATATTTTACACATATTATTAGAAAGATATTTGACATTCATTGGTCATGAATAATTTTAGTTGTCATGTTATATGATGATATCACTTTCTGGAATACTTACTTTAAAAAATAATTATATAGGTATATTCAAATTTATTTATTACATATCTGAAATATTTTTTTGGTTGTTTCTGTAATTGTTTGGATAGCTTTTACGTCGTATAGAGGATATTGTATTTCGCTATCTATTAGTTAACTATCAATGATATTAGAATTGTTTTTGTGATGACAATAATATTAATGAAGTAACTATTTTGTTGTCTTAACAAAGTCAATTTGATTTTACCATCATGCGAAATTGTTCTACATATATTTTTATGTGTAGTATGTTTAGAATTGATGAATTTTCTAAATTGAAATATGTAAATATTTTCATTGATTTTACTTCCGGCCTTGTTACTTTATCGAGAACTGTCATCTGGTCGTTTCCCATTTCTGTAAGAGTTATAAAGCTCAATATTCTCGTAATGTAATAGTCTCTTTTTCCCGTCTGCTAAGGAAGGGTTATGTTTTTCGCGCGTATCTTGTATGTATATAATATTCTTTATTACCTCATATCTCCAGAACCACTGAACGGATTTACTTAATTGAGGTATCGTTAGATTTGTATTAGCAGCCCAAGTGTTCTTAGATAAGTGACGTTAAAAAAACACTCATGGCGGCTGTGGGACGCCATTGGACTTAGTGAAAGAAAAATTTTTCGTTTCGAATTCCACAATATGGGTATCAAATTCAAGAGTTCAATACGAGGATTTCAAAAAGGTATATCATGATTATCATTACCATAGTGAATACTAACAAAAAAGTGAAAAATAAAAAATATTTGTGAAAACAAAACCCCGACTGCATAAAACTAAAAAGATAATAAACAAATACTAATAATAAAACAAATTGTAATATATAGAATGTTTTTTTTTTCGACATAGGTATATATATTATATTAGAACAACATATTATATCATTTATACACCAGCCAAAATATTAATCTTTTATTATATTGATCTTTTTACTGGTAAGGGTTGCCTGGAAGAGATCACTTGTGGTGATAAGGCCGCCTTTACACCATATTTTTCCTTTGTTTTCCTTGTATATTTTTATTATTAAGTTGGTGTAATAAAGTATTAAATAAATAAATAAATAAGAATTGACAATAGTCAGTAAAAGCTAGGTAAGCTGTGAACAAGAAGTTGCCAATGGTTTTGAAGAATTATAAAACACTTATAGCTTCCACGACAGTCGCTGCTGAATCATTACTTAAGGAGAATTTGAATATGATTGATTTAGTATGGACACTAAACTTTTTTTGGTTAAACAACATGGTTTATTTTAAAATCCAATGTAAATAAAAAATTAAAATTGAGCAAAGCAGGATTTGAACTCGTTTTTTCCTTAACACTTATTTTTTGAACTACACTAACTAAAAATATACACCACTATTTTATCATTAAATTAATATATTTTCTTACAATATATATACATAATAAGTTCTTTGATTTTCACGATTATTACACATTTTAAATGAAACTATTTTAACCGGATTAATCGCGTATATTTGGTACTTTTATACATTTTTGGAAACCCGACGTTTCGAACACTTTGCAGTAGTCCGTGGTCACGGGTAGACTGAGGTGGCATTCGTCTGTCAGTTGACATAATTATTATATCAAACTACCGCCAACGATTTCTTAATTGCCTCGCGTACTGCCCTGGATTCCTGCAGAATGAGCTGATAGTATCTTGCCCTCTGGTATGGTGGGTTTGAGACTTCAATGATTTTATGAGTGGGTCCCAGGTGGTAGAAAGTTTCCAGCCATCCTCTCTATTGAAATTAGGATGTTTTTGTATTTCAATAGCCTCGCGGATCATTCTAGGAATGTATCTGTTTTCCTTAGCGAGGATTTGGGGTTTATCAAACCTAATGTAGTGGCTGGGTTTATCCACAGTATGCTCACACACAGCTGACTTCGATACATGCCCATTCTTGATATCAGAGATGTGTTCTTTCACCCTAACACCGATGCTTCTCTTTGTTTGACCGATGTATGATAAGCCACAGTCACAGTCTAGTTTGTATACACCTGCACTCTGTAAAGGAATATTACTTTTTACTGGTCTCAAGAATTGGCTCACTTTCTTGTTAGGCTTGAATATGGTTTTTATGGAAGCTCTTCTTAAGATGTTGCCAATCCTGTCTGTAACCCCCTTTACATATGGAAGAAATGCTGGCTGTCTCTCTACTGTGGGTGGCTTGTTGGTCTTCTGACAACGCTGGCGGGGAACTGGCAGCTTGTTCTGATGAAGGCTATTCTTCACCTGGCGAAGCTCGTCCCCTAGGTGTTCAGCGTCGCAGAGGTGGTGGGCTCTCTGAAACAAAGATTTGCCAACGGTAGATAACTGTGTAGGGTGATGGTGAGATTCACCATTGAGGTATCTATTGGTGTGCGTGGGTTTCCTATATACTGTGTGGCCTATTGTGCCATTGGGATTTCTTATGACTAAAACATCAAGAAAAGCTAGGGAATTATTTGCCTGTAATTCTATTGTAAATTTAATATTGTCATTAATAGAATTGAGGTGGTTTAGGAATATATAAATACTGTCCGTAGGTAAAATGGTAAAAGTGTCATCTACGTACCGCTTATATATCCTAGGTAGACAGGGTGCAGAGCTAAGAGCCAACTCCTCAAAGTCCTCCATGTATATATCTGCTATTACCGGGGACACGGGCGAACCCATAGCAATGCCATCTATTTGTAAATAGAATTCTTGATTGAACATAAGGTATCCAGATGTGAGGCAATGTTCTAAAAGTTCAAGATATTCTATAGGCATATTGTTATCCTCTAGCTTCCTCTTGACAATCTTGATGCAGTCCTTGACAGGAATACTGGTGAACAGCGACTGGACATCAAAACTGACCATGGTTTCATTGTTAGCTAACTTAAGATCTTTCAGTCCGCTAACAAAATGGTAAGAGTCCCTGACATAAGATGTTGTGTGGCCACGCAGTGGAGAAAGTACTTTGGCGACATGTTGAGCCAGCTTATACGTCGGCGTATCGATTTGGCTGACTATTGGTCGAAAAGGTACATCTTTTTTGTGTATTTTTGGTAACCCATACAACTTTGGAGGTTTTACACAACTAGGCACGAGAGATTTAATGTCAAGATGTAATGTTTTCGCGTGTTTTTTGATCAAATCGGATGTATTTTTAAGTATTTTTGTTGTAGGGTCTTTATCAACAATTTTATAAGTTTTTTGATCCGATAGCAATTTTGACATTTTTTGTATATAGTCGTCGGTGTCTAGTATAACCGTCGCGTTACCTTTATCGGCTTTGAGGACTGTTATATCCTCGTTTTTTCGTAGTTTACTAAGAGCTCGAGATTCATCACGAGAAAGATTTGATCTAGGTGGTTTACTACGGCGCAGTAAAGATGATATATCTTGGCGAATAACTTCAGAATCTTCCTTCAAAATCTGGTTTTTATATAAACAGTCCTCAACGTTAGTTATTATTTCCTCGATAGGTATTTTTCTAGGCGCCGGCGCAAAGTTAAAACCTTTATTTAGTACTTCAATAGTCGAATCATCTAAAGTTTGTTTTGACAGATTGACAACTGACGTTTGTGTTGTCTGTGTAGAGGTTACGGCGTTACCATAGACATTTTTCCGTTCGGATTTTAATTCGAGATTATGGTACTTTCGAATTTGTCTAATTTTATATTGATTATATTTATTTTGCGCGCGTTTATTAGTAAATTCTACACATTGATGGAAATCTGTCTTAGAAAAACACGTCTCGATATCATTGCTTAAGGCTTTTATTTGTTCGTCGAAACGATTTAAATCATAACGGTGTTCTTTAATGAGTTGACATAATAATTTTTTACTTGCCTGATTGAGTATCTTTTTGCAATATTTTATGTCTTTTTTCGGCGCGATTTGTACACAAGTTGGTATGAGATTATTATCGCGGCACCTTTTTAAGAAATTAATCGATGTTAAATATCTTGCACGTTTTGTTTTTAGATACTCAAATCGACGTATTTTATTCGCGTTTTCCAGTCCGTACTGGTTCACATAATAAGTTCTTTGATTTTCACGATTATTACACATTTTAAATGAAACTATTTTAACCGGATTAATCGCGTATATTTGGTACTTTTATACATTTTTGGAAACCCGACGTTTCGAACACTTTGCAGTAGTCCGTGGTCACGGGTAGACTGAGGTGGCATTCGTCTGTCAGTTGACATAATTATTATATCAAACTACCGCCAACGATTTCTTAATTGCCTCGCGTACTGCCCTGGATTCCTGCAGAATGAGCTGATAGTATCTTGCCCTCTGGTATGGTGGGTTTGAGACTTCAATGATTTTATGAGTGGGTCCCAGGTGGTAGAAAGTATCGAAGTCAGCTGTGTGTGAGCATACTGTGGATAAACCCAGCCACTACATTAGGTTTGATAAACCCCAAATCCTCGCTAAGGAAAACAGATACATTCCTAGAATGATCCGCGAGGCTATTGAAATACAAAAACATCCTAATTTCAATAGAGAGGATGGCTGGAAACTTTCTACCACCTGGGACCCACTCATAAAATCATTGAAGTCTCAAACCCACCATACCAGAGGGCAAGATACTATCAGCTCATTCTGCAGGAATCCAGGGCAGTACGCGAGGCAATTAAGAAATCGTTGGCGGTAGTTTGATATAATAATTATGTCAACTGACAGACGAATGCCACCTCAGTCTACCCGTGACCACGGACTACTGCAAAGTGTTCGAAACGTCGGGTTTCCAAAAATGTATAAAAGTACCAAATATACGCGATTAATCCGGTTAAAATAGTTTCATTTAAAATGTGTAATAATCGTGAAAATCAAAGAACTTATTATGTGAACCAGTACGGACTGGAAAACGCGAATAAAATACGTCGATTTGAGTATCTAAAAACAAAACGTGCAAGATATTTAACATCGATTAATTTCTTAAAAAGGTGCCGCGATAATAATCTCATACCAACTTGTGTACAAATCGCGCCGAAAAAAGACATAAAATATTGCAAAAAGATACTCAATCAGGCAAGTAAAAAATTATTATGTCAACTCATTAAAGAACACCGTTATGATTTAAATCGTTTCGACGAACAAATAAAAGCCTTAAGCAATGATATCGAGACGTGTTTTTCTAAGACAGATTTCCATCAATGTGTAGAATTTACTAATAAACGCGCGCAAAATAAATATAATCAATATAAAATTAGACAAATTCGAAAGTACCATAATCTCGAATTAAAATCCGAACGGAAAAATGTCTATGGTAACGCCGTAACCTCTACACAGACAACACAAACGTCAGTTGTCAATCTGTCAAAACAAACTTTAGATGATTCGACTATTGAAGTACTAAATAAAGGTTTTAACTTTGCGCCGGCGCCTAGAAAAATACCTATCGAGGAAATAATAACTAACGTTGAGGACTGTTTATATAAAAACCAGATTTTGAAGGAAGATTCTGAAGTTATTCGCCAAGATATATCATCTTTACTGCGCCGTAGTAAACCACCTAGATCAAATCTTTCTCGTGATGAATCTCGAGCTCTTAGTAAACTACGAAAAAACGAGGATATAACAGTCCTCAAAGCCGATAAAGGTAACGCGACGGTTATACTAGACACCGACGACTATATACAAAAAATGTCAAAATTGCTATCGGATCAAAAAACTTATAAAATTGTTGATAAAGACCCTACAACAAAAATACTTAAAAATACATCCGATTTGATCAAAAAACACGCGAAAACATTACATCTTGACATTAAATCTCTCGTGCCTAGTTGTGTAAAACCTCCAAAGTTGTATGGGTTACCAAAAATACACAAAAAAGATGTACCTTTTCGACCAATAGTCAGCCAAATCGATACGCCGACGTATAAGCTGGCTCAACATGTCGCCAAAGTACTTTCTCCACTGCGTGGCCACACAACATCTTATGTCAGGGACTCTTACCATTTTGTTAGCGGACTGAAAGATCTTAAGTTAGCTAACAATGAAACCATGGTCAGTTTTGATGTCCAGTCGCTGTTCACCAGTATTCCTGTCAAGGACTGCATCAAGATTGTCAAGAGGAAGCTAGAGGATAACAATATGCCTATAGAATATCTTGAACTTTTAGAACATTGCCTCACATCTGGATACCTTATGTTCAATCAAGAATTCTATTTACAAATAGATGGCATTGCTATGGGTTCGCCCGTGTCCCCGGTAATAGCAGATATATACATGGAGGACTTTGAGGAGTTGGCTCTTAGCTCTGCACCCTGTCTACCTAGGATATATAAGCGGTACGTAGATGACACTTTTACCATTTTACCTACGGACAGTATTTATATATTCCTAAACCACCTCAATTCTATTAATGACAATATTAAATTTACAATAGAATTACAGGCAAATAATTCCCTAGCTTTTCTTGATGTTTTAGTCATAAGAAATCCCAATGGCACAATAGGCCACACAGTATATAGGAAACCCACGCACACCAATAGATACCTCAATGGTGAATCTCACCATCACCCTACACAGTTATCTACCGTTGGCAAATCTTTGTTTCAGAGAGCCCACCACCTCTGCGACGCTGAACACCTAGGGGACGAGCTTCGCCAGGTGAAGAATAGCCTTCATCAGAACAAGCTGCCAGTTCCCCGCCAGCGTTGTCAGAAGACCAACAAGCCACCCACAGTAGAGAGACAGCCAGCATTTCTTCCATATGTAAAGGGGGTTACAGACAGGATTGGCAACATCTTAAGAAGAGCTTCCATAAAAACCATATTCAAGCCTAACAAGAAAGTGAGCCAATTCTTGAGACCAGTAAAAAGTAATATTCCTTTACAGAGTGCAGGTGTATACAAACTAGACTGTGACTGTGGCTTATCATACATCGGTCAAACAAAGAGAAGCATCGGTGTTAGGGTGAAAGAACACATCTCTGATATCAAGAATGGGCATGTATCGAAGTCAGCTGTGTGTGAGCATACTGTGGATAAACCCAGCCACTACATTAGGTTTGATAAACCCCAAATCCTCGCTAAGGAAAACAGATACATTCCTAGAATGATCCGCGAGGCTATTGAAATACAAAAACATCCTAATTTCAATAGAGAGGATGGCTGGAAACTTTCTACCACCTGGGACCCACTCATAAAATCATTGAAGTCTCAAACCCACCATACCAGAGGGCAAGATACTATCAGCTCATTCTGCAGGAATCCAGGGCAGTACGCGAGGCAATTAAGAAATCGTTGGCGGTAGTTTGATATAATAATTATGTCAACTGACAGACGAATGCCACCTCAGTCTACCCGTGACCACGGACTACTGCAAAGTGTTCGAAACGTCGGGTTTCCAAAAATGTATAAAAGTACCAAATATACGCGATTAATCCGGTTAAAATAGTTTCATTTAAAATATATATACATAAATAAAATCAAACACACCGTGACAAACATCGTTCATATCGAACCTGCTAATGTTATGTCATATGATATCAAAACCTTTTAAACCAATTGAAAAAATCACACTGGAGCCTAAAAATTAAAATAGCAGAATACTTATATAAACAATTTCGTAATAAACCATACAAATTTAAATAGTCCAAAGCATATTAGAGAAAATAAGAAGTAATGCATTAACATTAGCTTAAAATGCTTTTTACGACTTTGAGGTATTGTATCTAATGGATCTTTCAACAAATATATTCTAACGCCCTTTACATATTCTTTCAAATATTCTTCCCATACTAAAGATTCCATATCGAAGTTGAACGTTTGCTTATCTATTTCATCCATTTCTTTATACAGTTTTAGAGTATTTCCGTTGTGAAATTTCCATTCCCGTTGACCGAAGTAACCGACGACAGTAGAGAATTTTTTTACTTTGACGTATGCTTTTTTTAACCTGAAATTAAAAAGTGTCAATCTTTGTAGCAGGATTTAAAGTTACATCATCTTGGTCATATATAAGTCGGACTTCTAGGATATATTTTTTAAATAATTTAGTGCTAATTACTAATTAAAGAAAAATTAGTAAAACTACTACGAATAGAATCCTTAACCCTAGATAGCTACATACGTCGATTTGACGGGCAGTAAAATGAAATATCGCTGTGTTTTTTAACGCCGCGTCCTAACGTGCAGTCGAGAAAAAATTAACTCAGTTGCCGTTGCCGAGACCGTTGCCCTGGTGGATGCAGTGAATAGGTAAGTGTTTTAGTTTTTGAGATATTTCACCTTTGTCCGTTGTTTCGATGGATGCTTACCTTCATTGTCAGTACTTTAGTTAAAGTGCGCGCGTTTATTTTTAACTAAATTTGGGAATAAGTCTAGATGTCTTCATTAAAAGGAGATGAAATAATAAATTTATTATAACTTGTTCTTAAAAGCCAGGGTCTAGGTTCTCTTCTCCTAGTGAAACCGATGATTTTGTACTGGAAGATGATGAACAAAGAGATGATAATTAGGAACCATCAGAGCCCGAGGAAAGATATATAATCCCACCGGACTTGTGCCGTGGATTTGTACCGCCAATAACCTCAAATTTCAAATATCGCTTCTACAGACATAATGCAAAGCAATCCGTATGTAACAAATAGGAATGTCACAATCAACATCCGGTTTATAGCGGTTTCTTTAGCAAAAAAATTACAACCTAAGCCATATAAATTAACAATAGCACAGGGCACACTTCGAGGGAATATAGTATTATTATTAGAGGGAACAAAGAGATGGGATGCAAAAACGAGACCCAGGGAAAGTGCAAAAACGAGGCCATTCTGCAGTTCAATCTTTTGTTACGACTGTCACTTACGTTCTTCTCCTTCAAACCAAAGTCACAGGATGATGACTTTACAGGATGATGACAGTATGAAGATGAAGTCAACTTTAATACGAACTCTATAAAAACCTCACGTAATTAAGATTTATAACTCAACTAAAGATGGGGCAGAAGTAGCCGTAAACCCATTGGATGGCCAGTGTATAAAGGAATGATCAATAATTATGTATGCAAATATAATTGATTTTTATGTCACTTGCGCTAAATAATCACTTTTCGATTACATTTATATGATTGTATTTATTACTTAATACGTTTTTACGCATCATAGCAAGCCAAAAAACTGATTGTTTTATTCTAATTTCTTGTTGATTTTGCATGTCAAAGAGAGTATTAAGAAAATGTTCCTATTTAATTAAAAAAAATAAAGTTCAGAAAAGTTATTATATTTTAATAAATAAATTCAATATGAAATGTTTTTTTTTTTGTTAACGACCATATTAATGAACGAAACTTAAAAAAGTTGATTTTTTTAACTACTTATTACAAAAAAGAAAACAGAGTAGGTACACATGAATGTTAACTATCTAGGGTTAAAACTTTTTATAAATGGGTACAGCATAATTGACTGGTGCAAGTATTTGCGGAACAACGAAATATAAGTAACGTGATAATAAAATGAAGTAGAGTTTATAGAGAAAAAAAAATGTTTGACTCGAAATTCGAACGTGGTTTCCTCTATACTTACATGGGGTTCTTCCCAATGATCACAAGAAAGAAATCTATAATATACGCCGGTATCCAGTGAAGGATGAAAAAATAGAAATTATATAGAGACTTGGAAGGTGTGATCCATAATAGGTACATCCATATAGCTTGCATCGTTGGTTCTCTCTGTACTTCAGAAGATTTCATAAACAGTTCTGAAATGAGAAATATTGTTTTATTTTGAGGGATTCTGGCTATTACATTTTAGCTTCACGTTGTATCTCGATAAATAGGTAGAGAGAACCTAGTAATAACACGCATCGTTCCCCAATTTATGCCAATTTTTCTGGACATTGCGTATTGAGTGGCGGAACTCAACGCCAGAACCAGAGCAAGGAAATGAAGTTAAATAACTTATTCCCTCGACTGGGAATCGATCTCACAACCTCGCGTTTACAATAAAACGCAATACCTTTGCGTCAAGACGGGCTCTCTTTTTTGCTATTGGTGTTATTTCTTTTGTATACTTTTGTGTGATTACAAAAAAATATACACATAAATTGTCTATTTATTGATATTATTATTCGATAAAGGATATTGAAGAAATATATTTAATATTAGTTTTTTTTAATTCAGCCCACTATCAACGCTCTTAGTTGGGGTTGTCTATTCCAAGGGGACGGCAGACTCCAGCACATCAGGCCAGGGAAGAAAATATTTTTGAATGTTGTTTACATTCAAAAATATGTTTAAATATTGTATATGTTTCCCCACATATTCCACAAGTCTCTCATATCTTTCAAAAGTTAAACTCATAATTATGAGATGATAGATGAGCATATACAGTTTTTTGTTCAGGTCAACTGTTTGTCTATTCAAGTGTTTTTTATATTTGTTTTATATTACTACTTATATGGTTTTATTGTCTTTAGTTATATTACTAGTCTCTGTATCATAGTCTTTATACAAAACAAATTGTCCCAAGCATTTAAATTTAATTATTCCGTACCCCAAGTCAAACAATTCCGCTCCGAAGAAACATAATTATAAATGATCGGCAAGTTATCCACTGTATCTTCTTCATGGTTTCCCGCATAGTCTTTGGCTGTCTTCCAAGCGGTTGATATACAGCCGCTTACTGCGAAATCACCAGGAACCAAATCAGCTACCACTGATGGGTTGCAGAGTGACACGTGGAGAAGACCTATCATTGCGCCTACTACTACCTAGAAAATAAAAAAAATAAGTTCTCTTCTCTGTTATCCTAACCTAACGCCGCGGTTAAATAAAAATAATTTAAATTTCCTTAAATGGTGATTGAATATACTACCACCATGATGGCGACTATGCGCCAAGTATAAACGGGACTATACTACCGCTACGTTCAAATTTTTATACGTTTTCTAAATAAGTATTTTTGTTTTGTAAGTGTGGAATAACATTTTAGAAAATGTTAAAAATCTACATACATCGATTTCTTATACGTTTATTATTATTACCAATGATAATATTATTTGTCGTTCGTAAGTTTGTGTGAACTTTAGGCCGGTCGTGGCGCAGAGGCACAAAGTGTGGTTGTGGGTTCGATCCCCAGTCGAGGAAGTGAAATATTTATTTACATTTATATTTTCTTTTCTTCTCTCTGGTGTCAAGGCAAAGTGCGGCGTTAAGTTCAGCCATCCAGCACGCAATGCCTCCAGAATTCGGCGGAAAGTGGGGATCGGAGTAACACTAAATTCCCTCAGCTTACCCTGCTGTGTGCGGGATACAGCGTGAAGCTGATTTATTAAGTTTGTGTGAACTTTAAAATATATGTCGCAGAGTATGAATACGGAAAGTCAAGTTGTTTGACTTGGGAGTATTCAGAGGATGGCAACACTGTCAGTTGTTAATGTCATTTTCTCGGAGAGTTAGGGAAGTCGGGTGAATGAGGCGTCGTTCTTATAATAGTGGGAACGTACGATGCGGATGGCACTTCTCCTTCGAGTGGCATAAGACGTCATCTGACTTCACCGCGTTCCGAGTATGAAGGAAGACCTAACGAGTCAGGACTGCCTGCCCAGGCCCACGCGCTCCGCTTCGTTACATATATCAGAATCTCTTTTTTTTAGGAATAACGAGAAATCTCTTAGTGCCTTTCTTTTTTATACTCTCCTTAATTGGTTCATCCTTTACTCTCTCTAACGTAACTACATGCCAAACTTGCCAAGCTTGGGCTAACCAAAATATAGAGACTATAATAGAGAAAAGAACATAATAGAGTTACATTTAATTTTTTTTTATTATTCGAAGATGGTCTTCGAGATGTTGTGCTTTGAGTGGCGGAACTCAAAGCCTATATCATATTGAAATTATTAATTTCTTTGGGCGGAAATTGAACCCACAACCGTTGCGCTTACAGTCACGACCTCTAATTTAATAGGTTTTTTTTTAATTAAACGATTATAAAAAAGATTTATATATTTATCATACATATAAAATACTTACTCCAGTAGGTCCGTATACATTATCTATCCAACCTGGTACGGGTTCTTGTGCCGTTGAAATCACTGAAAACAAAATCAATTTTAATATATATCTATATATTTTTCGAATTTTCAAAAATTGAACTATCCAGCCTTAGGCTTTAACCAGTTGGTTCTAGACGATTCTAAAAACTTAACGTGCGTTAATACTCATAAGTGGTTATTCCGTTTTAATAGATTAGTTTTTGGATTAGCTAATGCGCCTTTTATATTTCAACGGGCAATACAGCAATTATTGTCTGACACGTTCCTTCTGGAACGTGTATCTTTTTAGATGATATATTAATAACGGGTCCTACTAAAACTATGCATTTAGAAAGATTAGAATTAGTCTTAAGTAGATTACAAGATGCGGGGCTACGATTAAAGCGGGATAAATATGTTTTTTTTTTAATTTTTAGTGGAATATTTAGGTTTTATAATTGACAAAAACGAGTTGCATAAGTCCAATCAAAAAAAAGTAATACTCGATGCTCAGTGTCCAGAAAATCAGTTCAGTCATTGAAATCCTTTCGCGGCATGGTAAATTATTATAGGTGTTTCGGTTCAAACACGTCGAGCATATTGAAACCACCGTATTCATTATTTAAAAAAGGTGAGCCATGGATTTGTGGAAAATTACAGAATTTCACCACTATTTATATGGGTGTACAGTTCCATTTACGTTAAGTACTGATTATAAGCCATTGTTTTCGAATATTGAAAAAAAAAAGCATTCCTGGATTACCTGCGGATAGTTTGCAGCGTTGTTAAGGGTTAAAATAAAATAGCGGTCTGTGCTTATTGGAAATAACATTAACATAGACGATAAAGGAATTGATAAGTCTGATATTGTAAATTTTATATCGGATATTTTTTTTAAAACCTGTAACTGTAAATGAAATTAGGAAGGAGACGAAGAGAGATGAAATTCTGAAAATAGTGATTACGAGATTCTTGATTGAATACGAGATAGAAACTGAAACCTTTTTTTGTGTCGTTTAGAATTGTCTTTAGAAAATGGTTGTTTATTGTTGTTGGACATAAGGTTATAATTTTTTCTAGATAGATTATTGAATGAATTATATTACCAGCCCATCCGTTTTTCTAGATAGATTTTTAAATGAATTACTTTGCTCTCATATTGGAATATTAAAGATTAAAATGGAAGCCAAGAGTCGTATGTGGTGGCCTAATATAGATAAACAAATTGAAGAAAAGGTGGGTTCATGCAGCTTGTTTACATCTTTCCGCTGTGCCCTGCCTCGAACGTCACTGACTCCCTGGCGTTATTCCGAACTTTCATGGGAAAGAATACATCTAGATTTTTTTTCATATCGTAGTTGACGCACATTCCAAGTGGTTCGAATTTTATCCTATGTTCCTACAAATAGTGATGCTGTTATTATGAAGTTGTGTGGATTATTTAGTAGATTTAATTTAGTTCACACTCTTGTTACAGATAACGCAATGGATTTTACTTAGAGTCAGTTTAATAATTTTTGTGTAAGTAATAATATTAAACATGTCACGATTGCACCTTATCACCCGGCATCAAATGGCCAAGCGGAAAACACTGTTAAAACTGTTAAATAGGTACTAACAATAATTTTAAAAACTGAATCTAACCAAAGAGATTTAAACGTAAAATAATTAAAAGTTTTGTTTGATTACAGAAATTCAACACATTGCACTACGGGATATTCACCCTCAGAACTAATGCTCAGAAGGACTTCCTTCCGAGCTTTCCATATTACATTTTTTAAAAGATACGCGAACTTCCCCTAATTCAATGTCATTGGCATTTGCTGCTAAAGCAACAGTTAATTATAAACAAGATTTACAAAGTAAGCAATACGACGGTGTACGCAATGTTTATTTTAAAATAGGTGTCCAGCTTCTAGTTAAACATTTTTATAATAGTGGAAATAAATATACATGATATTTGGGAGTAATTAGAAGTAAGATTGGTTCTAGACTTTTTATAATATATATTCTAGTGTTAAATTTATTAATTAAGAAACATTTTGATCAATTGTTAAAGTTTACTGGTGTAACTTGTTTCCCAAAAACAGATGATGTCGGCCCAATAGCGAATTTTGGAACTACATTGGATCAAGCGGGAGAGAGAGAGGAGTTATCGAAGGAAACAGAGCCATTTGATCCTGATGTTCAAATTAATGTAGACCGGAGTAATAATTCCAATGTAGATTCAAGTTCTATGATGGGCACACTGCCTGTTG
The DNA here is from genome assembly GCA_021202915.1 of Heliconius himera. Classification (NCBI taxonomy): domain Eukaryota; kingdom Metazoa; phylum Arthropoda; class Insecta; order Lepidoptera; family Nymphalidae; genus Heliconius; species Heliconius himera. The sequence continues at coordinate 1,974,916 of JAJHJA010000077.1, read as the reverse complement.
TTGATAAAAACAATCTCATGTTACATAGTTCCTCCAGTCCAGGACATTCCTCCAGTGTCGGTCACAGAGTGGTCAAAGGTATCCTATTCGTAAGACATGAAATCAAAAATTTGTAAAATTGTAATGAGATTATTATTTTATATTACTTGAAACATTTTTTTATATTACTTTTGATTTATTTTATATTACTAGACTATTATTTTATATTAGTTATCAATTGGATAATTGATTTTATTCGTATATTTTTATATTATTCGTGGAGGGATGTAGTGATTATTATAGATTGTGAATAAGTTTAAATATACGTTGGGATAGTCAGTTGTGATCGGACAATAAACGTGTACACATTAGCTGGCATTGAATTCAAATATGATCTCGAAAATACTACAAATATGTGTATAATATTATACAACCTTCGTCAATGAATGGACTAGAGAGCACATTTTCAATGAAATGAAATTTTCAATTTCAACCAAAGTAGTTCATGTGATTAGCGCGTGTAACTAAACAATATTAGTATAGATTTTTTATAATATTAGTATAGATTTGTATATATGGATTAGACCAAGGTAAGTATAATTTAATTATCAAGTACAGAATAAGTAAATATAAGTACCTATAGACGGTCGGAACACAGCGACAGGCAGACCTTGAGAATACTTCCGTACAATATCCTCGGCTGCCGATTTCGTGTACGAGTATGTGTTAGGAAATTCGCCTAATAACCTGGAAAATTGTTTAATTTATAGTAAATTATATATTTTTTATGTTGCTGCATCTCGCATATATCCTGCTGTAATGCTGTGTCTACAGATACAACCCCAAAGTTACATATACGAAGATAAAATGTTGAATTTTTAATATAAGCTCTGAATGGAGCCCCTGTCTTAATAAAATAGCGATGACGATGATAGACGATGATGACGATTGATCAATATGATTGTTATTTATTAAAGCTCATTTAAAGTTTATTAATATTTTAATTTTCTTCTAGCTTAGCTTTGACTACAAAAGACAATATCAGGATTTTTTCTTGTACCTCAAAAAGGTTATTAAATTTTAGCTGTCTACTCCACCTACTTTCGGCTGTGTATTATATATTAGCTCAGTGAGGAGCAATCTTATAATTTCGTACTTCCATCTATAGTCTAATTAGATATATAACAGCATCAAGACGGAATCGAATCCACAATTTGTCGGATTTGACACGCTTGTACCTCTACGCCATAACTGGACTGAACACATGTTCTTTGAAAATTATTAATTTAAGTGATCGGCATAGTGTCACATCACTAGAATCTCTCCACGTATATAAATAAATATAATAAGCATACAATCGGTCCTTTACTGTAAGTACAATGTATATGACTGATTCTAGGCAGCACTAAATGGACAGACTACTACACGTCTACTCCTGCTGGTAGACGGTAGACCTGACACGAATGATGTGGTGCACACTAGATTATGTCTTCCTGTTTGTAATAATCAATGTGGGTGACTTAGTATCAAATATCACACACATTTATTTAGCATATGCATATATACCTATAATAAATATAAGTACACATATACATTCTAACTTAACTTACTTAACATTACATAACTAAATTAAATAAATAACTAATGTTTAAAATAAATAAAATTATAAATAAAATAATACTTACCCATCGCTGCAACTGTACCTTAGAGACAAGTTACCTGCCAAAACCGTCCCCGCTGCTCGCGCTAGCGCCTCTTTCAATATATGCACCTATCGCGATTTACGTTCTGACGCGAAAACTTAGATATTTTGTTTAAGCTCCTTCTTATATAAAAATCGTGGAAAATCACTATATTCTATATCTTACCTTTTCCCATTGCGCCTTCTCTTTCTTCTTACTGTGTATGTGGTAATAAACTTTGGATTTAATTTTATTTCGCACACACCACAATCACACCCATATCAATGTACAACTGTGCAGTACAGTCGACGAGTAGTGGCCACCTTGAAGCTGGGTTTTCTGAACTTTTTCACATTTCATCATCATCATTTCACTCGCGCTCGGGATACAATAATCAAAAGTAAGAAAATATAAAAATTAAATCTGGGTAGCCATTTACAGCTTACTTTAGGTCATGGTCACGATTCGTCGATCGTACTGTAGGGTGAGTTCTACAAGAGGAATAACATATCATAAAAAAGAGTTAAAGTTCATATTAACCCCGGTGTAATACTGTCCAAGGTCTTCTCATCTATGTTCTCCACAAGATTAATGAGCATGTCGCCGGAGAGGTTCCTATCGTAGAACTTCTCACCGATTTCTCTTAATGGGCAGTTGCTGAAAGAAAAAAATAATCTGTACTTATATTATAAGTTCGAAAGTATCCCTGTCTGTCTGTCTATCAGTGACGTGATCACGGCCAAACCACTGAACCGATTGTGATATTTCATATAGAAATGCTTTTTTTTTCCTAATTTCGGCTGTGAAAAACGGACTTCCTGAACGCTTAAATGACGTGCGTTGGCTCAAAGTCGTATGACATACAATGTTCTACAAAAATATTGTCCTTTAAAAAGCCTATAAAAAGTCCTTTCATTACATTTACTTATTTTCTTTGCTTATTTCAATTATTCAAATATTTTTTCTGATATTAAGAATTTTATTTCTCTCATTTATGCCTAAACAATATATACTTTTATTATACAAGCGGATCAATTTTTCATTTTTAAACATAAATTTAAAAATGTTTTAAATATAAGGTTAAAAATGTTATAAATAATATACATAAAAATATTAAAAAAAAACACTATTCCGAGGGAGGGATATGGGTCCAAGCCGTCGGTGGATACAGCTCCAGAGAGAGGAACATCCTCACAATACGCGCCATCTCAAGTAAAACTGCCCCTTCTGCATCCGGTTCTTGATCCAACAGCTAAGCGATTAGCCCTTAAGATGTTGATCGAGGCTTTTCGCTATTAACTGAAACCACCATCGGCACAATGGCATTGGCATCCGATATGGCGTTAATCTAATGGGTCCATTCCAAATATTTTTCTTTTTCGGCCTTCGCATAGTGGGATAGTAATGTCAACAATGACTGCGCGGCGAGCGACTAGGTCTACTAGTACTACATCAGGTCTATTAGCTACAATATACCGGTCAGTAATAATAGACCGATAACAGGAGAGCAAAGTACAGCTATTTTCAAGAACAGACATGGGATTGTACCTGTAGTAAGGCACCCCCAATTCCATAAGACCATATTGAAGAGAAAATTGCTGGTGTAGTATCCTGGCTACTGAATTGTGTCTATGCAAATACTTACTATTAGCAAGATGCGAACAACCAGAAACTGATAGTCTGAGGGACTCTTCAGATCGATCCAATTCGATTCGAGACACTCCCGACAGATGTCAGTAGTGCCATCTTTCATAATATGTCTCTGGTAGTTCCTTGTTTTGATAAGTTCGCCACAGACAAAACCTTCAGTTTCCCCGAAAAGATCCCCGAACGCACACTTACTGTCTCATTACAGACGAACGTGGATGGTACATTCGGTATGTCGTCAACAATTTACGTATTTGGTGATCTACAGAGTCTAACTCAGTCTGTGTTCATCGTACAGTACTAAAAGTATAACCTAGAAGAGGCATAACTAAATCGTTAGAACCTTATTGCCACCAGATAATTTTTATTATTTATCTCGGTTTATTTTAATTATTTGGGTTTATATTTTCTTACTAATATCTACTATTGAAAGTAAGAAAAAGTTGTAGGGTCGACATCAACAGGCAATATTTATTAAATTTGACTGTGCGTGGGGCATTTTAACACTTTATTACTTATACGAGTACATACATACGGGATACAGCGTGAAGCTTTATTTTTTCAAACTTTTACCTGTAAGCGGTAGAAATATGTACATGGGCACGCAATTTGGTACAAGAACGTGCCAATAGTAAAATTTCCCTAGTTCCCCGCACATTGATGGCCACAGCTGTCTTTAGTGCTTCATCGAAACGAACTGTAGCTGCTCCGTGAAAGATGAATTCTACCTGAAATTTAGATTTTTGTATTAAATATGGATTAAAAAAAACAATTTAACCGGATTAATCGAGTTTATTTAGTATTATACATTTTTGGAACACCGACGTTTAAACTTTTCAGTAGTCCGTAAACATACGTGGTGGCAGACTGAGATGGCATTTGTCTGTCAGTTGACATAATTATTATACCAAACTACCGCCAACGATTTCTTAATTGCCTCGTGTAGTGCCCTGGATTCCTGCAGAATAAACTGACTGTATTTTGCCCTTTGGTATAGTGGGTTTGAGACAACTCTCAGCGTTGGGTTCCACTACTCAATACGCAACGTTTCGAATGCGGGCGCAAAGCGGACGACACGAGATTCTTTCCGCCTAACATACTATGGGGAAAAAGCGTGAGGATGAGAAGAAAAACTAGATATTAGTTAAGATAAAATAATCTACAAATGTATATATACTACAAAATAAACATAATTAAAAAAAGATGCTAGCTTTTATACTCAGTTTCACCGCTCAAGTCAAATGAAAAAAGTGTATGACACCTACTCAATGCCTGAAGTAACTCAGACCGCAGGTACTGCGACACTATGTTGCTCACTTTCCATCCATTTTTTAAAACATTACGTGTTGTGTAGAATTGAATGCCCGGCCTTATCTCGTTACCAGAGAAAAGCTGAAAATACACTGTTTACTATTATTAAAAACCAAGAAATATTATTTCCATTAGTTACATACTTACCTGCATTTTACTGATAATAAGCTATAGCTCCTCTCACCATTATTAATCAATTTAACGAAATTGTTTCTGATATAAATAATATTGTAATAATTATAATTACAACGTGTGGAGATGCAATCCAACGATTTAATTGACGAAAATGTAAGAAATTCGGAGTCACCTGAAGCAGGACGAGTTACCCGACTGAATCCGTAATGAAGAGGTCCGTAATGAATGGCAGGTTAGAAGAACTTGCTCAAATGGTTGACACGTTGAGCGAATGGCAAAAAAAAGGTTAACTAATGAAGCAAGACTGAGTGGTAAGAGAGGCATAACGAGACCTAGGTTGAACGAAGGTCACGTAAAAAACATGAGGAACCACCGGGGGAGGTGTATGAAGAGGTTGAGGGTAGTGAACGAGGCAAAAGCATTATGCAGACCGTAACGTTTGACGCTCCTGCTCTCTGGCTACCCCGCGTGGGATAAAATCTGTTAATTCTTAAAATAAGTATAACATACTTCGTTAATAATATTATTTCGATCTTCTTCGCTTATACCCAAATCAGGCTTTCCCATATCTCCTTGGATGATGCTAATTTTTTCTATGAAATCTGGCATTTGCTTCCTTAATTTGTCGTAGAGCTGTAAATGAAATGGTTTTGCTTAAAATAAAATACATAAAGTAAACAATTTCTGTTTAGTTTAGTTTAAACATAATATTTAGTGAACGAATTAATCATTTAGAGTATTTTAATACTACTAAATGTGGAATACAGCGTGAGCCTAAAAAAATAGATATTTTTACTCGCATATTACTACAAACTCGCGAGTTTAAATCAAAGCAGTTTTTCTATAAATTTTAAATGCTAAATTTAATACTTATTATATGTATTTGCATATAAAGATTAATGCCAATCCCTAATCTATACATATAATGAAAATTGTGAGTGATCGCCGTGTATATATAGAATTTTTTTTTTTGGAAAAAGACAGGCAAACGAGGGTACGGGTCACTTTATGGAAACTGATCATCGCTATGACCCCATGTATGCCCCTCAAGAGGAGCTACAGGTGCATTTCCAGCCTTTGTACTGGAGATAGACGCACTTTTTGAACGTACCGACCGACCGGGAACGATGTCATATCGACCCGAAAACACTGCCGCAAGTAGGCCATTTCACAACTGCGTGGCGCGTGGAGAAGGTTCCTGTGAAACGGTATGGATAGTATTTAAGTTTGTGACGTACTGTACGGTTGGAAACAATTTGTCAGAACTCTCCAAATGATAAATGCGGTAGTAAACCTTTTCAAGTCATTCCTTTCACAAATCATTGGGTTCCCAACATTTTCAACGGCTCTACGTTATATTGGAACAAAAGGGTCAGTCTGATATTGGGCTGCACCAGCCCAGCGATGAAAACAGTATTCCATATGAAGCCGAACCTGAGCCCTATACAGGGCCAATCAGTGTTTTGACGTAAAGTACAGTCTTGCTCTACTGATGACCCCCAGTTCCTTTGAGGCCAACTTGTCAAATCGCAATACTGGCAGTCATTCAAAACGCTAAAGTCCAATCAGTTGATACTGGGCATTACTATGAGGAGAGTGTTTGATGGTACTGTGCTATCTTCTACATAGCAATTATTGCTATGTGACATTCGATCGAAGATCTTTGCCATGTACAAGCTAACTGCTAGATACTATCCATTGCCTTCGATAGCCGCAGCCCAGCAGAGGGTTAGGTTAACCAGAAGATTACCGGATGAGGGACCGTAGCGAAAACCATATTGATGGTTATTAATCAATCGGTGAATCTCCAGATAAACCAAGGGCTATCTATTTATTATACACTTTTGAGAGCAAGGAGGTGATAGTAATAGTTAGATGTAGTTAGCCTGTAGTTAGATTCAAGGGAAGCATCATCTTTTTTCGGGATCGGGCGAATAAGAGCCCTATTCCATGAGTCTGTGATTACTGACTACGTGGTGTGAGTGTTGAAACAAACGTGTTGACACCGGTGACAACTCAGGAGCACATTGTAACTGATATTCCAAACACCTTTGAATATATTATTTAATAAATAATGCTTTGGCTCGTGATGTGTCTAGTGGTTAGAACCGTTTATAGTTGTGATCATGAAGAACCCAAAATCTTTTAGAGATTCAGAGGTAACAGTATTAAGGATTTTATATTATGCAATTAGAAGGTATCGCTTTAATAAGATATTTGCCATCAGAAGTTGTTCTTGTGCCAGTTATTTAGATAACTGGAAACTCGATAATATGACATTGTTATAACTCAAAGCTCGTCCGAAGAAAAGCCAAGAACGCGTCCTATCTTCCTCTCCACTATAACTGCGAACTAGTTATAATAAAAGGAAGAAAGAGTACGGGCACCGCCCCGCCCCTACACCGTGAGTTCCTACCCGACTGCGGCTGCAACAGTCTTATTGAACCCTCCGAGACGTTTGTGATCTTTCTGAAGGTACTTGTTACGCTTGTTTATATTAAGATTGTATTAGAATAGTGATTCGTGATGTTGATTGATTTGCGAGATCAATATAAGTCGTTGGAACGAACGCACTACCGCTAGGCGGCCGATACGTTAAATAAACGCACGGCACACATCCCACAGTCGTGTCTCGAACCGTAGGCGGACACTACTACATACACCAGAGTTCCAGGACATAAAATAGCACCACACACCCGTATGAGACAGGCGGACACTACTACATACACCGGAGCTGAGACATAAAATAGCACCACACTCCTACTAATCGTATACCAAGTCGTATATAAAATGTCAACGACCAACGTCATACAAGCATAGCTTACGTACCGCGAGCGTACTGCGAGACGGCGTCAGCCACGACATAGTTAATGTCGCTATAACAGTTTGCATAAGCCCATCACGTCAGCCTTCGCGACGTCAAGCAACATTCAATCATATATGCGCCCAGGAAATCGGCTTTCCCTTTCGCTCTATGGGCCAAGTTGTCATTTCATGTGCATAATAGTGGAAGCAAAGGCTGGCTAAAGTTACCAGGTGCCACCTTTAAGAGCACCCACAACTGTTGAGCTCTGAACGGGGGCTCTCAAAGCTTTATCGCCAATGTAGTTGATATGCTCTCGGACTTAAGGGACACTGGCAATTTGCCACTTAAAGTACCTAGACTCTAGGTCCTAGAGGCTTAGCAATCAGTACCAAAGTGACCTTAGTCGAAACCGACAAAAAAGATATCTAAGAAGACTGGGAATAGGTATCAATGTACACACAACATAAAATAATAATCTTAATTTTTATTTTACAGTTTTCACTATTGTATTTTGGCAAATATTCCTTGACATGTAGTGATTGTACCTATTTAAAATATTCACTTCTCCGTTCTACTAAGTCAAACCGCACCGATGAGTTACGCCATTGGGCATACATAATTTCTTTTCAATAACGAAGAACGCAATAACAATAAGTTTGAGGCCAGTCGTGGCGCAGCGGCACGAGGTGTGACTGCAAAACCGACTGGTTGTGGGTTCGATCCCCACTCGAGGAGATGAAATATTTACTTAAATTTATATTTTCATTTCTTCACTCTGGTGTCGAGGTTAAGCGCGGCGTTGAGTTCTGCCACTCAACACGCAATGCCTCCAGAATTCGACAGAAAGTGGGGAACGGAGTGTCTTAACACTAGGTTCCCTCTGCCTACCCTGCTGTGTGCGGGATACAGCGTGAAGCTGATTTATTTGATTTTATTTTGATTTAAGTCATTAATGTTGTTACTTACAACATCATCGAACTGTTCTTGCAATCTCTTCATTATTTCTTTATTTTTCTTTGGCCGCGTCAGCAGAAATATTTTTTTTATTTTCGGACAGCATCTGTAAAATAAAATAAATACATAAACAGTTTCATGCTGCAACCCGCTATAGTAGGATAAGACTCCTATGTCAAGGATTCCTATCCTTAGTAGCCCGTGTTAGCTATTTTTTTTTTAATTGCGTGTTGAACGCAATGCTTGCGCAAATGTTGCGCACTTTGCCTCGACATCAGAGCGAAAAAATCAAAATACTAAATATTTAATTTTCTAAAGTGGGGATCGAACCCACAACCTGTAGCGTTTACAGTTACACGCTTGTGCCACTGCACCCACTGCCACTGTAAATAATAATATATTAACTAATTAATTTGGAGACAATATAAAAAAATAAATATTTTAAATAGACTTGAAATTAGTTTCTCTAGAAAAATCGTCTAAGTACTGTAGTTACATGTTTAAAATATTTTTAATGTATTTTATACACCGTTCACAAAAAAAAACGATTTTAAAAAACTTAATAATAAAATTTTATGACTGGGCATCCATAGGGATATACCGCAGTAGATAAAAATAATATGATTTGTACAGTATGAAGTAGTGGAATCGTAAAAACTTCATAAAGCAAGTCAGTATTTTTTCCAAGATATTTAAAATAGCCTGCAATCTATATATATAAAAGGACTTGTGCTGACTGACTGAGGTAAGACGCACGCAGAGCCGTAACCGCTGATTGTAGAAACGTGAAATTTGGGCAGACATTTATTTTCATATTCTGGACATCCACTAAGAAGGGATTTTGAAAAATTTTAACCCTAAAGAGATGAAATAAGGGTTGAAAGTTTGTATGGAAAAAAAATTTAATCTGTACCGATTTTTATAAAATTTGAAATTCAGACTCTTAAAAATACTTCATTGAACACGTGTTTCATGGTTTTTAAGAATTCACCCCCTAAGGGTTCAAATAAGGGGTTGAAAGTTTATATGGAAAAATCTTTAAATTGCCACCGATGTTTATAAAAAATTAAATTCAGACTGTTAAAAATATTTTATTGAACACGTGTTTCGTGGTTTTTTTAGAATTCACTTCTAACAAGCGGGCGAAGCCGCGCGCGCCCTCTAGTCAAAAGATAAAGTATTAAACTATGAAAATAACATAGGCACTAACTGGGACATAAAGACTTGCACAACCGGGAGATCTAAAGGTTGTAATGAATTGGCTGAACTAAATATATACATATATGAAACTGATTATCTCTTCTCTATATATAATAAGACAATAAAAATATTTTGTCTGTACATTTAATAATTTTGACTGTAATTGATAGAGGGACACTTAAAAAGAATAATAGAATGCAAAAATATTTTTTTTGTGTCTGTCTGTCTGTCTGTCGATATATTTATGTCCACATTTTTCTCTGAAAGTACTGATTTACTTAAAAGTTTTACCAATTGCTTTGTTTTAACTCAACTTAACTACTAAAGTTCGGTTCATCAAAATCGGTTCATTAAAAAAAAGATATCGTCATTTGAATGAACTCATTAGTTTGCCTGCGAACTAACGTTCGCAATAACAATATAGCAATCGCGCTGGTAAGATTCCTGGCTAAAGAATGACATTAGAAACGTCTTGATTATATGACTGTTGATAAAAAGATATATTTTTGTAGCACTATTATACAATATTTTATACAATAAAGTAAACAAAATTGAATTGTTAGTGGAGATTACCTTCATAAATCATAACAGTTAAGTTTAAATCGTAATTAATTCGACACAGAGATAAAGAACGATTTGATCTTCAAAGAGATGTCAAGCAAATACATAGATTTTTTGGTTCGTTTGTTCTTTTGAAATAAATCTATATAAAAATGCCTAAAAACATCCTTTCTACGTGTACTCTGTAATAACTACATATTTACCAATTGTACATTTAGCTAATAATATGTGTAACTAATTTAAAAATTGTACAGGAGTTAATATGCAAACATTACAGTTATTTTACAAAGAATATTATGAATCCTTATCCAAATCAATAATTTTACATTTAAAGCTGTTTCTGAAGCAGTGCATTAAATTATTAAGTGTAAAAACATAACATAGGTAAAAAGAACATAATGTTACAAAAATATATACATATAATAAATAATTCGCTTTATGTATATTTTATGAATATCAAATATCGACATTGGTCATATTTTTTAGTTCGAAACTATCAAAAATTCTTATAGAAGTTACGATAATGTCTAGATTCCCTCTGCCTACCTTTCTGTGTGCGGGATACAGCGTGAAGCTGATAAATAAAAATAAATAAAAAAAGTATTAGTTAGAATTTTTTGATTTTTTGAATAGGTAATAATTAAATATTTTCTTTTGTTTTATTCTAGTTCTAGTTAATATATGTTGCACTACGAATGGCCCCTGCCATTCGTAGTGCAGGGGTGCGAGTATGCGATGGTAAACGCGACAGGTTGTGGGTTCGATTCCCACTCGAGGAAATGAAAAATTCATTACTTTCATTTCCTCGCTCTGGTAACAAGGAAAATAGCGGTATTGAGATACGCCACTCAACATGCCTCCAGATTCTATTTAATTAATTCTTCTAAATAGTGCGAGGCGGGAGTGTCTTACAAACATACTTTTTTTATTTCCAAATATACTAAAATTCTTACAGAAGTTACGTTATTATAACCCGAGTTACTAAAACTTTATCTTATTAACAGTTTTTATAAGTTCACTGTAGATATACATATATATAAAAACACGAGTACATTCGTGATTTCACGGGCGAAGCCGCGATCGGGATGCTAGTCTCTATATATAATAAGACAGTAAAAATATTTTGTCTGTACATTTAGTAATTTTGACTAAAATGGATAGAGGGACACTTAAAAATAATAATAGAAAGCAAAAATATTTTTTTTGAATTTCTGGTCTGTCTGTCTTTCTGTCTGTCTTTCTGTCTGTCTGTCTGTCGACAAATTTTTGTCCGCGTTTGTCTCTGAAAGTACTAAACCGATTTACTTGAAAATTTCACCAATTGCTTTGTTTTAACTCAACTTAACTACTAAAGTTTAGTTCATCAAAATCGGTTCAATAAAAAAAAAGTTATCGTCATTTGAAAGAAGTCGTAATTAATTCAACACAGAGATAAAGAACGATCTTGAAAGAAATATCAAGTAAATACAAAGATTTTTTGGTTGGTTCGTTCATATAATATATGTAACTAATTTAAAAACTGTACAGGAGTTAATATGCAATTATTACAGTTATTTTACAAAGAATATTATGAATCCTTCAAATCAATAATTTAACATTTAAGGCTGTTTCTGAATGAGTAAATTAAATTATTCACTGACATCATGGTAAAAAGAACATAAAGTTACAAAAATATATACGTGTAATAAATAATAAGCTTTATGTATATTTTATAAATATCAAATATCAACAATGGTCGTATTTTTTTTAAAACAATCCAAAATTTTTTGACGATAATTTCGTAAAAAAATTATATTAAAAGTCATTATAGTTGTCAATCAATTGTGCTTATTAAATCAATAATCATGTATTTTAAGCGGGCGAAGCCGTGGGCGAGCCGCTAGTTTATAATAAAACAAAATAAAGCGTGACGTTGAGTTCCGCCACTCACTAACAAGCAATATCGAAATATCGAAAATCTAATGTATCGAAAATTTGTCGGGAAGTGAGGAACGGAGTGTCTTAACACTAGGTTCCCTCTGTTTAGCATTCTATATGCGGCACAGCTTCAAGCTTTATTCATAAATGCTTTATATTATGTCAAGTAAATATTTTAGCAAACTAACCTCAACAGTTTTTCTACCATAAGCTTCCCCAAGAAACCAGTTCCTCCGGTCAATAAGATACTCGACCCCGAAAACATCTTCTGTATCTGTGAATCCTCTATATTGTCCATGATGTGTTTGTCACTTTTGATGTCTGTTTTACCTTGTATCTCCATCTGGTGGGCATAAATAAGGCCATTTTATTTTATTTTTTTCATATTTGAGGTTAATGATGTTAGACCTACAACGACATCGGTTAGGTAAGGAAGAGGATATTCTTCCCGTCCACAGACTCGAACCCAGGCCTGCAGCCGTCAATAGGCTATGGGAGATGATCATTTTAGCCTTTATCTGCAATGGTGGTGGGTTCGTTTATTTTAATTTACAGGTAAATGAATTATTTTCAATTCCTTAAAACGTAGCGTCGAGTATTACCACTCAACACGCAATATCTCGAAAATTAGACGGAGAGTAGGAAACGGAGTGTCTTACTCTCAACAGTTGCTCGTTTCTCAATCTTTTATTCTGCTTTTTTATTAAGATTTAATTTTTGTAGTTATAGGGTTTCTCATATAAGTTTCTAGCAGCTAGTTGTATCGCTCTTATGTTGCTTTTTCTGAAATCCTCCTTACATGATAAAAATGATAAAAAGTAAATGATAAAATAACGGTTTTCAATAGTGTAATATTTAAAAAAACTATTTATTTATAAGTTTTAATAAACTATATTTATATTTGTAACTTTGAATTAAATAAACAGTTAAATAATTATAAAGTGAAATATAAAATAAAAAAAAAATAGTCTATAATTTATTAGTATCGAAATGTGTCCGAAATTTGAGAATAATATGCTTTGTGTGCTGTGCTTTTGTAGTGTTTTAGGCGTCTGTGCTACGACAGGTCACAACACAATACAAAAAAAAATGTCAAAAATGTTTAGTAGTAATTTAAATTTATGGTGTAATTTTTAATATATTTTCTATAATTTGGTATTAATTGTTATCAAAGTCATCTTTGCTCTTTCATGTAGATTGAAATTATAATTTACTGTACTTTATTATAAGAGATATTACTGATTAAATGCCTACGAGCCCCACGATGCAAAAGGTTACGACGTTGACGGTTCTGTCAATTTTCATACATTTTCGTTGTACTACTTCGATCAACTATACTAGGTAACAGATTGTATACATATACGACTCAAAAATATGGCAAAAGTCAATATAAACAAAAATTCAAAATATTGTTACACACAAACTTATGACATAAGAACATTTCAATAAAATCCAACTTTATGACAGAGCGTTGAGGTTTTGTGTCGACGAGCACGTAATGGATATAAAAAAAATACTCTGCGGTATTAACGCCAACTAAAATCTTTGAACTGTTTTTTAACCCTCTGATTGACGTGGTAGTCCCATAGACACCATGGAATATAAATTTTAATTAAAAAATCCAATGATTTTCAAATTTAAGCTCCGCCACTTTCAGTACCTTACTGTACAGAGCATACGCGTTGGATAGAGTGTGACAAGTGGTCGCAGGGAGATCACAGGTGCACAGAGAGAGAAAAGTGTCCACGAAACTACCACATCAGCGTTAACATACTAGACTACTATCTCAATAAAAATGGTTATATTTTTATATTGTCTCTATTTTAAATAATGTACGTTTTTGTATTATTTCACGTTATTTAGGAATTTAATTTTAATTACCTCGATTATATATATCTATACAAATATTAAAAATAAAAGTTTTTGCTTGTAAAGAATAATTAAAACCTAACAAAGACTTTTTCTTTTCATCATAATCTAAAGGTAGAAAGTGATACTACACGTCAGCATATTTGTAAAAATTAGGCCCCGTCAGTTGCAAAGGGTTAAATTCCTTGATATAAAATAGAACATACAAGACATGGAGTCGCTTTGTTGACAATAGATTGAAAAGCTTAGTAAATTTACTTCAATTGTCAACACTATAAAAACATTTATTCTTGAAAAAATCTTAACTACCATACAGTTTAATACCAATGGGATGCGGCTTAATCACGTGCGATTATACTTGCGGCGTGAATTTTGCCACTCAACATACAATGGCTCCAGAATTCGATGGAAAGTAGAAAACGAACGGAGTATTTTCCTTCCCTACCTACCCTATCGTGTCGTACCACTGCCTTACAGCGTGAAGCTGATTAATTTTTTATTTGTGTTTTTCTACTGAAAAAATAAACGACGGCTGTTCCCGTCGTTTATTTAATTTTATTTATTTAAGAAATAATTTTTAACATCCGTTTAGTCTAGTCTAGACTAATAATAAACAGTCTCTGGGGAATGGGGAACGGAAATGTATTAATAGGGAACGAAGTGTTTTAACACTAGGATACTTGGATCCTAGGCTCATTCTGCTACTGCTATATATATTTATTAAGTTTTAATATTCTAAATATTAATTTCCTGGGTGACAATGGATATTCCCTGGGTCGGAATAGCAGCTTCCCCATTTCTTCCTGTGGGTGTGTAAAAAGCGACGTAGCAACAAATTAAGAGGGATGGGCAGCAGTATCCCCTCATACAGTATTTCTCATACAGAGTATAGGCATTTCCATCCCATGAGTGTACCAAGTATATATAGGTCCCCAGGTCTTGGCAGATCCGCTAGGCCCAACTAGCGGTTGCCGTATAGGGTCGAAGGGTGCCAAGAATCCCCGGGTTACGGCAGGCTACCAAAAATGATTTTATTTACGATTATATATTTACGATTTTACGATTTAACGTACAATGGAGGCTCGATGCAACTGAACCCTGCCGAAGTAGAAAAAGAGCTAAGTCACATTAACTGGCATATTCTAGACTTATCTGAAGTCCGAAGAAAGGTGTAGGACACGGTAACACTGCCAGGCCACATGCTCTATTTCCGCGAAGGTAAGCAAGTCTCCCAGGGACGAGTTGGCTTTTTGTTCCACAAACCTCTCATACGCAATGTTGTAGAAATCAGTAGTGTGTCGAACAGGATTGCTTACATTGTCCTTAAATTATGTAACGGGTACGCCCTAAACTTCTACGAGTATACGCGCCGACTTCGACTTATTGTGACGGCGAAGTTGAAACAAAGTACGAAGACTCTGAAGCCCTCAAAAACATCTCGGAGGCTCATTACAGTGTTGTTGGGTGAGGTTTCAATGCTAAAATGGAAGTACAAAGAAGTGCCGAATCATACATTGCACTCCTCAGTTTCAAGTCGTCTCCTCAGTTTGTATTCTTATTTCTCGAGCCGTTTTTTAGACTGTTATCCTTAATCAGTGTATAGTTGGTCGAAGTTCTAATACCAATGTTTATGAGGCTATTTGCTGTTATTAATTCACATTTTCGTTTGTTTTTCTTCGCATATTTGGGTAGAAAACTAATCTATTTAACATTAACAATTGGCAACCTTTGCTTGCGGCAGTTGTTTTCCAGGCAACCATGTGTTTTAGTGTTAAGAAAATAATATGCTTTAATAATCCATTAAAACACACATGAGTGCAAAATATTAACATTAAGTGACCTGTTTAAACCAGGCAACCCTGGGCTTGCGGCAGACTGAGAGCTGGCAACCAATGTTTTTCCAATTCCTTATGCGATTTTCTTTCAAATGATGTAAGATTCACATAAACAACAAATGAGTGCAATTTACTCAAATAATGCATTACGAAAAAAAATATTCGGCGGCAGGATTCTTCTAGGCAACCCTTGTCTAATCTATTCTACAATTATGTATCATTCTTAAATATAAGTTTAATTAGAAAAACATATTCTTACATATTAAAGCAATGGGATCTTAGACCATTACCATTACCAATCATACCTGTCAAAGCGGTCACGTCGCATATAGTTCTCGAAATACTCATTATTTCTAATAAGGTTTTAAAGAACGATGCCTGGATTATTTTTTATAATCATTTATAATCTATCAATTTCAGCTTAAGGTGGAATGTAAACAACCTTTGCACTTTATATGTCTACTGTCCCTTAGTGCAGTGAAAAATTAAACATCTAGGTTAAAGCAATAAACGATACAGCCGTATAAGCCACAAATTTCCGCAAATTTTCGAAATTTACAAGGGAATCAAAATGTATAGGATAGGAAAATAATTTAAGTAATTTATAATAATAATAATATAAAATCTTTATTTCTAGAAAATCCATTTACAATAAACTTACAATGAATAATTAACGTATATTATCAATAAAATGCTGACATCACATAGTTTGTAAAATACAAAAATTAAATATTAATTATTTAGAAGGTATTACAATTATAAGGATAAAATTTTAATTAAGGAATTAAACAATCACTATTGCTAATAATTTAGAATTAACCATTTCCACGTCTTACTGTAGATATATGTAGATGGCAATAAAGTTATTTAAAACTGTACGCGTTATAAAAGCGGCGTAAGCGCTTTAACGCAACGCTTTTTTTAACTCTCTTGCGAACGAGGGTTTAGGTTATTGTACTGTATTAAATAATAAATATTTGTAAGTATAATTATAAAATAATTGCAAATTATTATTATAGAATAAGTTTTATTTTCGAAAATAAAGTTAGTAAATTATTTTTATAAAAATATATTATTTAAAGCTGTCGCGGCGCAGGTGCGCAAGAGCGTGACTGTAACGTGACGATAGGTTCGATTCCCACAGAGAATGAATTATTATTTATTAATATTCTCATTTCTCTACTCTGGCCAGCTTTGAGTTCCGCCACTCAACACACAATGCCGGAAAGTTAAAATCGAAAAATTAGGTAGGTACCTTTTGCCTACAATGAAGTATGAGGGATATAGCATGAAGTTGAAGAAGAAACTATTTTCAAAATTGATATTATTTTTTTTCAACTTTATAAAAAATGGGTCAAATATTTTAAATAAATGCATGTAAAAAAATATTGGCATATCTTATATATACGGGGTGGAAGTGTAAGCACCACTTTAAATGAAACCGTAGTTTTAACTACTCTATAAAAGCCTAATATAAATCAGAAAAAAAATAAATTCCTAAAAATGAAAAACTTATTTTTTCAAATAAAATAAATAATAAAATTGACGTTTTAAAATAAAACGCCATTTGTAAGGACGACGCACGCACACATAAACCTATCAAAGGAACACCGCCTCATTCGAAATCGAGTCGTATATATTGGCGATAAAGTTCAAAGTTGTTGTGGTATTTTTGTAGTGGTAAGTATTTACGTTATTCGGATCTATACGTAATCTCGTCACACGAAATACAGGTGTGGATAAAAATCGTGAAATGAAAAAAAAATCCTACGTCCAAACTGTTGAGGTATCTTGATTAATTTCTTTAGGTATGGGTTTGAAATATTTTACCCTATATGCTGTTTCCGTAAAAGAAGCGCTGCCTCTTCCATCCTGTATATACATTCATGATATTTTTAAGCAAAAAAAAATTAAAGAAAATTAAGAAATTATTTTCTTTAAATAAATCAGCTTCATGCTGTATTCCGCACACAGCAGGATATGCAGAAAGAACCTAGTGTTAAGACTCTCCGTTCCCCACGTTTTTCCTCATTTATTTTCTTTAAATGTTTAAAAAAATATATATAATTTATATGTATTTATGAGCGTTTATTTTATTTTTTTTACAAAAAATATTTTGTACAAAACAAATAAAAATATGTATACTATTTTACCTTATTCATAAATTAATTCCCATAAAAATCACGCAAGACACAGTAAACTGTTAATGTATAAAAAAGATCGCTTTACACGTAAAATTCTTAAGACAGCCGGTCACGCACCGGCCACCGAAGGTTTACCGTCAACTACTGTAAAATTTGTCTTAAACACCAATAATTCTTAATTTCACGACCTAATTATGTTTCGTGGTCGCGGTAAACTTTTATAAATTTTACGATATAAGGATGTTCGGGCGTTATGTTATTTCTAAACTAGCGACCCGCCCACGGCTTCGCTTCGCATTTAATAAGCATAATTCATTGACAAATATATATATATATATATATATATATATATATATATATATATATATATATATATATATATATATATATATATATATATATATATATATATCAGAAAAAAATTATAAACTTATATTGGTGCTTAAAAAATCAGTGCATATACCTATAAACTTAAGTCTGTAAACTTTTATAAGTTGTACTTCCCGTCGACCGTTGACAAGCCTGACATTAGTACGGAAGTCGATGGGCGAATCCGATTCGCACCTAACCGGTTTTGTTAGCTTAATTCTTAGCTGTATCCCACATATAGCAGAGTCGGCAGAGGGAACTTAGTGTAAAGACACTTTTTTCTCCTCTTTCCGCCGAATTGTCGTCACCGGAGTAAGGAAAATTAAAATATTATTCCTCTTAGTGGGAATTGATACCGAAACCATCGCGTGTTATCACGGTGGCAAAAGTGTGACACGCTGGCACACCACTGTGATACGACGGGCTCATGAAAAAAAAATATAAATATAGTTCAAAATGACCTTTCAAAGCATGACAATAAAATTATTATTTTAGGAGATATCACAGTTATTTTTTCGATTTAAAATTTTTGTGGAAATGCAAACTCACAGTAGTAGAGTATCACTTATCCAGGTGATAGGTGACATTTAAGTTTGTACTGTGCTGTTCGATAATTCGGTAGCAGGTACAAAGTCCAAGAGTTCCTCAAAACGCTTCCCATGATGGTCCTAAAATGTCTAGCCTTTTACAGATTATTGGGTCCTCAATGATTCGAACGGCTCGATATTCGGATCGGATTTGAAAGATCCTTATGAGGCCAAACCTAGGCCCAATAAAGGGCCAATCGGTGTTTTGGCATGAAGTACTGTCGCGAATTGCCAATGATGAGATCCAATATGCTGATACTGGGCACGGCTATAAGCAGTGTTTTGGAAGACTAGCGACACGGCAAATGGGGTATTTTTCAGTTGTTAACGCCCAAACTTGAGTCTTCGGAGGATTGAATGGAACCAAGTTGCTTTCACGTGTTATTGTCTGCAAAGCAATGAATGCTCAATTATTTTAAACATTCTACACAAGGTTTACTGACGATGTTGAACACTCAATTCATTCGTTTAAGTTTTATGCCAAAGTATGCTTGGTAGGATTTTATATGAAATTGAATGATTTGTTTTTGTACTTTTCTAAACAACATTTGCCACATATTATGTATATAACAAAAAGTGTTGAGAATAATATAACAAGGTCAAAAACGCATATTTTTCAAGACAGAAACATACTCGTATATGTTTTCAAAAACAAAATAAACATCACGGAAATATTTATCACAGAATTAACTACAATTGGGCATAAAACTATAAGGAAATAAAAAAACCTGCAAAATATATTTTTTTAACCATTTTACCGCCAAAATAAAGATATTTAAAAAAAATTATGACATATCTCAAAAGCGGTAAAACTACGGACCGTGCAATATAAGGTAAAAAAATTAATAATGACTACCTCTATCGACTGATTCAAGTTTCTTTATTTATACTATTTATTTAAAAAAATCACTAGTTATTGACTTGGTTTTGTTACTACAAATCAAATTCAAATTATTTTTAGGAGATACTGAAGTATGAAAATATTTGAATAATTAAATATAAGATATATATTTATACACGCAAGATTTACATGCATTTATTATTAATAATATTGTTTTTATATTTTGGAATTAATAAACTTTGTGACTCGTGGAGTAAGTCAGCTTATTAATCTAAAGCTATACAACGCAGTGCTCGTACCGCCTCTGTTATATGGCAGCGAAACGTGGATATTACAGAAGCAATATGATAGAAAAGTAGCCATGGAGATGTTATCCACTTTGAATTATATGCGGAATCCGATCACGATGTCTTCACGTCACAGAAATCTACATTTCTGCATGCTGAGGAGAATGTACGGCGTAACGCGGTCTGACTGCATGGGCGTAGAACGAGGGGTGGAGGGAGTGTTTGGTCTATCTTTTCAGGTACGGATTGATGTCGTTTTGAATGTAGGCTAAAGTTAATGCAAACAATAAAATATAAGCCGTTATTACTTATACCAGTAAATATAAGAAGTAATAAATATTAACATTTCATACTTTCAAGCGGTTTTAGCTTCCACTGCAAATTTATTCGCTTAAAAAAAACCTGCCCTGCGCAACAAATGATGTAAAATATGTGCGGTTTTTATTATTATATTATCAATAGAATTTTAAAGAGTGGGTTAGAAGAGTGTGGCCTATTACGATGGGGCATCTATCCCGATTTTCCCATATGTAAATAAAAGTAAAACATATAGACTTATATTTTTTATATATGTATAATTTGAATACAATGTGTTTATAGACTTTAAAATGTATAAATATGCAATTTGTAACGTAATAGTTTGAATTTCTGTATCTATGTATTAGCATTGGATTTAAATATTTGTTTTTTTTTATTATAGAATTTTAATTAAATAAACCTCACATTGAACTCTTTGCTGTTGAATTTTTTTTTTAAATAAATTATAATGTGACGCTAAATCATCCACAATAGTTTAACACTCATTCATTTATCTCTATATATAATAAGACAGTAAAAATATTTTGTCTGTACATTTAGTAATTTTGACTGAAATGGATAGAGGGACACTTAAAAAGAATAATAGAAAGCAAAAATATTTTTTTTTAAATTTCTTGTCTGTCTGTCTGTCGATATGTATGTCCACTGACACTTTTTCTCTGAAAGTACTCAACCGATTTACTTAAAAAATCACCAATTGCTTTGTTTTAACTCAACTTAACTACTAAAGTTTGGTTCATCAAAATCGGTTCATTAAATAAAAAGTTATCGTCATTTGAATGAACTCAAGGCAATAGTTTGCCTGCGAATATTATATAGCAATCGCGCTGATAAGATTCCTGGCTAAAAAATGACATTCGAAACGTCTTGGTTATATGACTGTTGATAAAAATATATATTTTTGAAGCACTATTATACAATATTTTATACAACAAAGTAAACAAAATTGAACTGTTAGTAGAGATTACCTTCATAAATCACAACAGTTAAGTTTAAGTCGTAATTAATTCAACACATAGATAAAGACCGATTTGCTCTTCAAAGAAATATTAAGTAAATACATAGATTCTTCGCTTCGTTCATTCGTTTGAAATAAATCTATATAAAAATGCCTAAAAACAGCCTTTCTACGTGCACTCTGTAATCTATCTATATATATAAAAGGACTTGTGCTGACTGACTGAGGTAAGACGCACGCAGAGCCGTAACCGCTGATGGTAGAAACGTGAAATTTAGGCAGATGTTTATTTTCATATTCTGGACATCCACTAAGAACGGAATTTCAAAAATTTTAACTCTAAAGGGATGAAATAAGGGTTGAAAGTTTGTATGGAAAAAAAATTTAATCTGCACCGATTTTTATAAAATTTGAAATTCAGACTCTTAAAAATATTTCATTGAACACGTGTTTCATGGTTTTTAAGAAGTCACCCCCTAAGGGTTCAAATAGGGGGTTGAAAGTTTATATGGAAAAATGTTTAAATTGCCATCGATTTTTAGAAAAATTTTAATTCAGACTGTTAAAAATATTTTATTATACACGTGTTTCGTGGTTTTTTTAGAATTCACTCCTAATAAGCGGGCGAAGCCGCGCGCGCTCTCTAGTAACTACATATTTACCAATTGTACATTTAGCTAATAATATGTGTAAATTTAAAAACTGTACAGGAGTTAATATGCAAACTTTACAGTTATTTTACGAGGAATATTATGAATCCTTACCCAAATCAATAATTTAACATTTAAGGCTGTTTCTGAAGCAGTACATTAAATTATTAAATGACATCAGCACATTTAACAGAGTTTTAATAAACATATCATAGGTAAAAATAACGTAATGTTACAAAAACATATACATATAATAAATAATTAGCTTTATGTATATTTTATGAATGTCAAATATCAATATTGGTCGTATTTTTTAATTCGAAACAATCAAAAATTCTTATAGAAATTACGATAATGTCATAAAAAAATCATATTAGAATATTACAGATTAAAGTAATAAAAAAATGATATTAGAAGTCATTATAGTTGTCAATCAAATCTGCGTATTAAATCAATAATCATGTATTTTAAGCGGGCGAAGCCGTGGGCGGGCCGCTAGTATTTAATACATTAATTAACACGATTGATGCCACACCTGGAAGATACAGTTGACTGTAAAATAATTTAATAGTACATTTAATTACATAGTTAATAATAAAACTTGCTGCTTGATAAAGGTCAGAGAGAACTTAATGTTATTTTTTTTAAACATTTTTAAAGTGTTATTCCACACTTAGGAAAGAAAAATACTTATTTAGAAAACGTATAAAAATTTGAACGCAGCGGCACTTGAAACTCCAGGAGGCGCGGGTTCGAGTCCCGCTGCGTTCAAATTTTTATACGTTTTCTAAATAAGTAACTTAATGTTAAGACATCTGCGTTCTTCACTTTCCACCAAATCCTCAAGATCATTGCGTTGAGTAGCAGAATTCAACGCCACGCTTTGCCTGATTGCCTGGCACCAGAGCGATGAAATGAAAATATTAGGTGCTAGTGGCCCCTGCGTGGCTTCGTTCCTTTCTTGTTGACATACATAGCCTCACGCTGTATCACTAGCGGGGTAGTAATGTTTTACGAATAAAAAGAATAAAGAATGCATAAGATACGATATGCAATACAAACTGACGGAGCATATCATTTATCCGGAACATACGACTTAATAACATGTGTAACGAAAGCAAACCCCTCGAGAATTTATATTTCTTTCCAGATTAAATATATAGCTCTTAAATTCTATAAATATATATTGCAATATGTTATTCTGAAGACACACGAACAGATAAACAGATGATCAGACGAGCAGATTAGCAAGCAGGTCTGCTTGCTACCTGCAGGCAAACAGACAAAAAATCCAAAAATGCTGGATATGAATCCTATTAGTTATGCTTTAAGTCTAACAACCTGGCAATTTTTGTATATTTTCAATGTACAGAAACGACTAATCTACAAAATTACAAGTAGATACGACAATTTTATTGATTTTATGATTATTTTCCACAAAAACTTTTTTATTCGTTGTGATTTATTGGAATAAATTGTTAATATATTTTTAATATGTGGTATTTTATTTTTTTGCCTATATAAAATAGACTAACAGATAGCTGAACAAGGATTTACCAAAAACATAAATACATGAAACTTACATACATATATTAAACTTAATAATAAAAAAGTTTTTCATTTTAAATAAATAAATAAAACAACATAATTGAATTACATAATACAGTAAATAATTGAATTGAATAAATAGTGTATGTTTTTTGTTTTTGTCGTAGAATCTTTATTTATTTCAGTGTATGAAAATAATGATAATAATAATAATAAGCCCGCAGGGCAGCTTGTGGCGAGCTGTTGGGGAGTGGCGACCCCACGGACCTGAGTCCTCCGGAGGGGAATTGTAATCTATCCCCCGCCTCTGGCTTGCCTTTATTGGCCGGCAGAATGGAGCGCAAGAGCTATATGCTTGAAAGGGTGGAAGTGCTCAATCTGCGTAATAGCGGGGAAACCCGCTCACAAACTCCTCGTGATGTTGAAACCGGTGCACACCTCTCTACACCCTTAGTCGACCACGCCGATGTTGCGCCCGAGGCACAACGCTGCTTTATGGGGGCCCATCTAGTTGGAGGCGAGTCACCGTCCACCAACCATTAAATTTGAGACTTTTGTAAGGTCGGACGTCCGTTAGTCTCAATTAATAGCCCATTAATCAGTCCATCCAAATTACATCCCTTAGTCCTAGTTAAGATTTTTACATTTTCCATAGTTCCTACGCAATAACCGGTGAACATCTCTGGGCAATTAATTGCCTTTAGTTACCTAGAGATAGATCCCGGCTGATGCGTCACAGTAAAACATTTGTATATTTCTCTACGAGTTGGATCTGTGTCCCAACGCAAGCCTTCCAAAGAACCAGATATATATATATATATATATATATATATATAAAGAAAATTGTAATAAAATAGGAACCAGAAAGAAAAAAAACGGAAATGTACAAGAGGCAACCTCATCGCTAAAAGAGCGTTCTCTTCCAGACAACCTTAAGGCATACTAGGGGAGTAAAGGTAACAACACAATTTTTGTTGAAATAGGTAGGAAATTCTCTCACTTGCGGATCCTAGGACATATTGTGATCAATGATGATACCCAGATTTTGAAATGATTTACTATACGGAAAAAATTGGCCATTTAAAATTATAGTAGGTAAGATGGATATGCTAATTTTAGATATAAGCTTTGGACTACCAACAACAATAGCTTAAGACTTGCTCGGATTTAATTATACTCTAAAGCATGTACTCCATGTGGATATTTTTATTAAATAAAAAAAATTGCTTCACGCTGTATCCGGCGTACAGCGGGGTAGGCAGAGGGAACCTAGTGTTAAGACACTCCATTACCCACTTTCTGCCGAATTCTGGAGGCATTGCGTGTTGAGTGTCGCGCTTTGCCTCGATACCAGAGCGAACAAATGGAAACATAAACTTAAATAAATATTTCACACTTTGTGCCACTGCACCACGACTGGCCTCTTTTTTAAGTTTATATTTTTATTTTTATTTAGTTATTATTTATCGTATTAATAAGGGCTGGTAGCTCTGAAATTTTGACTTACAATAAATTTGAAGATCATCTGCGTATAGGTGGTAGAGAGAAGTGATATGTTGGGAAGTATTTATTATAGGTAAAAAATGAAAACAACAGAGGAGAAAACACTCCAACCTGCGGTACGCCAGCATTGACTGAGGACCAGTCCAAATACGAATCATGAATTTGTATACGTTGACACCATCCATTTTCGATTACAATAGGAGATATGTTAATAATAAAAGCTATAAGCTTAAGTGACAAGCATTATGTCAAAATGTACGGTGCTAAAAGCATTGCTAAAATTCAATAACACTAATTCCGTGCCTTGTTATATGTCCATACCCATACGGATATCATCGGTTATTTTTAGAAGTGCTGTAATCGTGCTATGGACAGGAAGGAAACCCAATTGCAAAGGATTTAGAAGGATATTTTTAGAAAGGAAATATGTGAGTTGAATTTGCACCAGGTGTTCTAGGACTTTGGATAAGAAAGGAAGTATAGAAATTGGATGGTAATCGAAAGTAAGTGGGATTGAACTTTTTAGGTAAGGGAATCATTTGTGCTTCCTTCCATGCTAAAGGAAATTCACAGGAATCGATGGAAGATGTCGATCCGGTAACACTGTCGTAGGTAGGTCATTTCACAGTTGTGTGGCGCGTGAAAAGGAGTTTCTATGAAACCGTACCGTAGAAGAGTGCCACATATCCAGATGATGCGAATGGTATTTGAGTTTTTTTTCTTCCTGACGGAAGACGTGGTGCGATAGATGATAATATTGACTGGAGTTTCTGGATTTTTATAGTCAGATTAGCGAAATATACAATTTCTCAAATTTACACTAAGGAAAAAACTGAAAAACAAAGTTTTTTCAGTTATAATTATTTTTTAGTTTCACTCTTTATTCTGCATTTAGACAGAAGGAACCCAATGCAACGTGCAATACCTCATAGGTATTGCACGTTAACTGGCATAACTCAATACCGTGCTTTGTGTTATTACCAGAGCAACGAAATAAATAATTCTCCTGAATGGAATTGATGTAAAGAGTGCTAATAAAACCACTACACAACCACTACTAGTCTAGTATTAAAACCCATTGCGTATACAATGAAATGCTGTGCTCCATAAATGGCCTCTTGTTATACATAAAATGAAAAAAAAAAACTATTCAAACACGATTTATTATATACTACAAGAATATTCTGTCTGTGACAAGAATTTATTAAGACCGATACATTGTCTTACTTCTGCTTACAATTTATTCAAAATGACATTGAAATGAATGAAGTTTTTATACTAATTCTTATGAAAAATAATAATAATATGAACAAAACAAACATACCAAAAATAATTGCAAATTTAATTAATGTATGTGTAAATAATTATATGTTAAAAATATTGCATACACATATAAACCACATGATAAATAATTTTGAACTTAACTTAATACAGTCATGACAAATATATCTGTAGGTTATCCTAAGCTTTGTTCAGCCTGAGTGGAGATTGGACCCAACATCCATCGTGCTGGCAATGTCCCACTGCGACGTGACAACCATTAGATATTATTTTTATATGTAACAATATAATAATGTATGTATATTGTTTTTAATTATTATTATTTTCCTAATTTTTCTTAAATTTATATATTTTATAATACATTTTCAAAGGTTGTAGATATGATACAATGGAAACTTTTTCTTATAACATAAAATAAAAAAAGAAGTACACAAGTTAAAGTTAAAAGTGAAATTAAGAAATAATCAGACTCTTAATATATATTTTAAATTCGTAAAAAAGTATATGAAGTGATTACTAAATATGATTGATTTAGCATAGACACTAAACCATTTTTGGTTAAGCAACATTGTTTATTTAAAATCCAACGTATCATAGGAAAAAATCATAACTTTGTATAAAAAGTTGAGCATAGGAGGATTTGAACTCGCTTCTTCCGTAACACCTACTTATTGAGCTACACTATCTAAAAATATACACAACTATTTTATCATTAAATTAAAATAATTTCTTACAATATATATGCATAAATAAAATCAAACACACCGTGACAAACATCTATCATATTAAACCTACTAACACTGTCATATAACATCTAACCCTTTAAACCAATTGAAAAAGTCACACTGGAGCCTAAAAATAGACTTAACGGAATACTTATATAAACAATTTCGTGATAAACCATACAAATTTAAATAGTCCAAAGCATATTAGAGAAAGTAAGAAGTAATGTATTAACATTAGCTTAAAATGCTTTTTACGACTTTGAGGTATTGTATCTAATGGATCTTTCAACAAATATATTCGAACGCCCTTTACATAATCTTGGAAATATTCTTCCCATACTAAAGATTCCATATCAAAGTTGAACATTTGCTTATCTGTTTCATCCATTTCTTTATACAGTTTTAGAGTGTTTCCATTGTGAAATTTCCATTCCCGTTGAGCGAAGTAACCGATGACAGCAGAGAATTTTTTTATTTTGACGTATGCTTTTTTTAATCTGAAATTAAAAAGTGTCAACCTTTGTAATGGGATTTAAAGTTACGTCATCTTAGTCATATCTAAGTTAGAGACTTTAGGATATTTTTTTTAAATAATGTAGTGCTAATCACTAACTAAAGAAAAATGAGTAAAAGTACTACGAAATAAATGATTCTTTAAAACTTTTTATTTATGAGTCCAACACAATTTTTTTGCGGAACAACGAAAGACAAGTGACTCGATAATAAAATAAAGTAGAGTCTACAGATAAATTAATAATTCATAGAAAAAAAAACCGAACGTGGTTTCTTTTATACTTACATGGGTTTCTTCCCAATGATTATAAGAAAGAAATCTATAATATACGCCGGTATCCAGTGAAGGATGAAAAAATAGAAATTGTATAGAGACTTGGAAGGTGTTAGCCAGAATAGGTACATCCATATAGCTTGCATCGATGGTACTCTCAGCCCGTACACTTCGGAATATTTCATAAACAGCTCTGAAATGAGAGATATTGTTTTATTTTGAGGGATTTTGGCTATTACTTTTTAGTTTCACGCTATATCCCGCAAATAGCTGAGTAGTGAGGACTTAGTATTACGACGCATCGTTCCCGAATTTATGGGAAAACTGAAACAAGTTTTCTGGACATTATGTGTTGAGTGGCGGGACTCAACGCCTCTTAGTCTTGTTACCAGGACAAGGAAATGAAATAGTTAAATAAATTATATATAATTAATGAATTAAAAAACAAATATTTGTTTTCTAAATTTCATATTTGTTTTTTTTTATTTCAACCCACATCCCGTTCTTAGTCAGAGTTGTGTTTTTCCCAGGGAAAAAGGAAGTAGAGCTCAACACATCAAGACAGAAAAGAAAATATTTTTGGAAGTAAACACTTGTATAAGTTTCCCCAAATATTCCACAAATCCTCATCGTTAACTGCTCAAAACTTCAAATAATTATGAGATGTTAGATGAGCAATTTCAATTTTTCGATTACGTTCAACTGTTTGTCTATTCAAGTTTTTTTAGTTTACTCCTTATTTAATTTTATTGTAAATTAATTTAACTTAATTTAGCTGCACGCTGTTTCCCTAGCGTGGTAACCAAAGAGAACGGAGCGCCAAACGCTACGGTCTCTACATAACTCTTTCGCCTCGTCCACTGTCATCAATCTCTTCATACAAGCCCTCCGAGAGATCCTCATGCCTTTTACGTGACTTTTTTTCAGTACCTTTGATACTGCGTTTTCGAAGGTCAACCGAGGTCTTCTCCTACCTCTCTTCAAGTTCATTTTTCCATCATAAATCTTTTGTGCCATTCTTTCATCACTTTCATCACATTAGTTCAACGTGTCCAAGCCAGCTGAGCACGTTCTTCTTCATTCTCATCGTGACATCCTTGCTAGCCATTTCTTGTGGATTCGATCAGCTAAGCTGACTCTTACATATCCTACAAAGAGATCACATCTCCACGGTATTCTTTCTCGACATCTTTCTTTCATTCTTTTAAATACTCGTTTACCACTCATTTCACATCATTCAATTGTTCTAATTTCTTACTATTTACACTGATCTTGCATTCTGTCCTTTTTTCATTTCTTTCAAATACCAGAACCTTTGTCGTATTCTCATTTAGGCTTAGACCATTATTTTCACATCCTTCTTTCAGAGTGGTGACAAATGCCTGCAACTCGCATTCCGATGTTGCAATGAGCACTACATCATTTGCGTACAGTAGGCAATTTACATTTATGTCACCTACTTTCATGATATAACTTTATTACTCCATATCACTTTGTTTCACTCCTTGGAGACAGCTATCCAAATACAAATTGAACAACAACACGCAGGCTAAATAATCTCAGTAAAGAAACTTTACAGCATGCAGCAAGGGTCCGCTCACATTGTACCGGAGTAGTATCTCTCATATTTTCACTATCACAACTCTGTTAAAATCCACGAAAGCACAGAAAACTTTTTGGTTAACGGTCAATTTTTTTTTCATGATCATGCGGAGGGCAAAGATCTGATATGTACAGCCTCTTCCAGGTCTCCTTGCGCCACCTATAACAGTTTTTCGGATCTCTCTAGCATTCTTCACGCTAACATTTTAGCATAAACTTTACTCCCCATAAACTTTACCCAAGCTCGTCAAATCAATCGTCCAATCGTGTGGGACCTCCCCTGATTTCCACCGTAAATTGCACAAAAAGCAGAACAAATATATAAATATTTGATCATCTCGGTAGTAACTCCATCTGCTCTCGCTGTCTTACCACATTTAAGACTTCGTATTGCACTCTCAACTTCTTTTAAACTGAGTTCGCCATCAAGACTCAGCGTTTCGCTGTCACTTGTAAAACTCCGCCAATCACAGCAAAACGTGAGGTTGTTCTGTTACAATTTCACCGACTTTCGAAAGCAGCATGCATGCAGCATGAAAGGGGTTTCATTCTACAGGTTAGCGAGCAACCTCGAGAAACATTAACTTCTCGCCAGAGAAGCTTCGTGTTTTCCCTGAAGTTGTTCGTTAATCTTTTATCTCTTTCTCTGACGCTACCTAAAACGTCCTTGACACTCTCCCAAATCTCCTCAAGTTAGCCTAATGGATCTGAGGATACTGCCGCTAACAAGAATACTCGTGTTTGTCTTCTGTTGACAGCCTCACTCACTCTCTAGTACGCCGGCTCAGAAAGCGACCCGACTGCCCGGTAAATCCGTCGTGTCATTACTCTTTCGCTTAGTCTCAGTTACACAAAAAAATCCAAATCTCTGTCATCCATCATATCTAATAATTCATTCATTTTTTCTTCCATCCCTCCTCTTACATTCCACGTAGCTATTTGTTAGCTCCGTTCTCCACCAGCCGCTGTTCCGGACATGGCGTGTTGGGTGGCGATCCCCAACGCCGCATTCGTCACCACTTGACACACCAGCGGGGACGCACTACTGCGCGTCGCCTTGTAGGGACGCCTTATCAGTGCGCTCTTGTGAGTTGCACATGGCGGATGGAATGTTTCAGCCCTCGTAAGGACTAGCAGGGGTAGCTGCGGGCAAGCCTTCCATCGTGGTTTTATTGTCTCTAGTTATATTACTCCTCTCTATATCACATTCCTTATATAAAACAAATTGTCCCAAAATTTTATATTAAATTATTTCTTACCCCAAGTCAAAGGATTCTGCTCCGAAGAAACATAATTATAAGTGATCGGCAAGTTATCCACTGGAGCTTCTTCATGGTTTCCCGGATAGTCTCTGGCTGTCTTCCAAGCAGTTGCTATACAGCCGTTCACTACGAAATCGCCGGGAACCAAATCAGCTACCACTGCTGGGTTGCAAAGTAACACATGGAGAAGACCTACCGCTGCGCCTACTACTGCCTGGAAAATAAAAAAATAAGTTCTCTTCTCTGGTACCTTAACCTAAAGTCGCGGTTAAATAAGAATAGGTAAAATTTCCCTAACGGAGATTGAATCTACCACCACCATGATGGCCCGATGCCATTCAAGTTCTTTAGGCAATCTATATCGAATTCTTATACGTTTATTATTATTACTATCAATGAAAATATTATTTGTCGTCTGTAAGTTCGTGTGAACTTTAAAACAAATATCAGAAAACCTTTTTTTATTAATATCGACAAATCTCTTAGTGCCTTCCTTCTTCCTTTTCCCACTCTGCTTAATCATTTCATTCTTTACTCTCCCTAATGTTGCTACATGCCAAACTTAACAAGCTTGGGCTAACCAATAAAAAATATAATACAGAAACTAGAAATAGAGTAGAGATTATAATAGAGTTAAGTTCAAATTTTTTCTATTACTATCATCTTCGAGATATTGTGCTTTGAGTGGCGGAACTAAATGCCAATCTCATATCGAAATTTATTTATTCCCTTGAGTGGAAATCGAATCCACAACCGTTGTGTTTACAGTCAGTCAGACGCAGTGTTGACACGACGGCCTCTAATTTAATAGGTTTTTTAATTAAACGTCTTTTTTATATATTTGTCATACATATAAAATACTTACTCCAGTAGGTCCGTACACATTATCTATCCAACCTGGTACGGGTTCTTGTGCCGTCGAGATCACTGAAACCAAAATCCATTTCAATATAAATATGTCAGCGTATAATATGTGTATAATATTACGCAACCTTCCTCGATGAATGGACTAGACAGCAAAAAATTAAATTTTCAATTTGAACCAGTAGTTCTTGAGATCAGCGGTTTTAACTAAACAAACTTTTAAGCTTTACAATATTAGTATAGATTTCTATATATAGATTAGACCAAAGTAAGTTTAATTTAATTGTCAAGTACAAAATAAGTAAATTTAAGTACCTATAGACGGTCGGAACACAGCGACGGGCAGACCTTGAGAATATTTCTGTACAATATCCTCTGCTGCTGATTTCGTGTACGCGTATGTGTTGGGGAATTCGCCTAATAACCTGGAAAAAGTGTTTAATTTATAAAAAACTAAAATTTTTTTACTTCACACTGTATCTCGCATATATCTTGTTATATATGGGATATGGCAGAGGAATGCTGTATCTACAGATACAAACCCAACGTAAAAAGGACGAAGCATCAAAATTTTAAATGGAACTCCTGTAAAAGCCCCTTCTAATCTTAATAATATAGCGAATAGACACCGATATGATTGTTATAGATTGTTTCATGTATTTATTGGTAGATAGAAAGCTCATTCAAAGTTAATTTATATTTAAATAATCATTATCTTTAACTACACATATCCTGTTTTATTCTTGTACCTCAAAAAGATTATTTAACTTTAGCCGTCTACGCCACGTACTTTCTGTCAATCACTGAGGAATCTTATGGTATCGTGCTACTATCTATCGTCTTATTAGATATATAAAATAACGACCGGCCGGTCGTGGCGCAGCGGCACGAGGTGTGATTGCAAAACCGACTGGTTGTGGGTTCGATCCCCACTCGAGGAGATGAAATATTTACTTAAATTTATATTTCCATTTCTTCGCTCTGGTGTCGAGGTTAAGCGCGGCGTTGAGTTCTGCCACTCAACACGCAATGCCTCCAGAATTCGGCAGAAAGTGGGGAACGGAATGTCTTAACACTAGGTTCCCTCTGCCTACCCTGCTGTGTGCGGGATACAGCGTGAAGCTAATTTAATTTAATTTTTATTTAAAATAACAACGAGTAGTGGCTGCCTTAAAGTTGGGTTTTTTTTTTTTACATTCTTCACTCGCAGTGACAAAATAATCAGAAGCAAAAATACTAAAATTAAATCTGAGTAGCCATCTACAGCTAACTTTATGTCGGTCACGATTCGTCGATCGTAGTGTGGGGTAAGTTCTATAGGAGCATATCATAAAAAAACAATAAAAGTTCATATTAACCCCGGTGTAATACTGTCCAAGGTCTTCTCATCTATGTTCTCCACAAGTTCAATGAGTTTGTCGCCGGAGAGGTTACTATCGTAGAATTTCTCTTCGATTTCTCTTAATGGGCAATTGCTGAAAGAAAAAATAATAATCTGTACTTATATTATAAATTCCTCTTTTTTTCCTAATTTCGGCTGTGCAAAACGGCCGCACGCAATATTTAATTAAGGGTGTATTACTATAATGTGAAGTCGAACATTGTTTATAAATAGAGAAAAAAAAAATCTAAAATAATTTTACTATCGGTCAATTTCCAAAAAGCGCGTGTCAATTTCCGCTTCGTTTTAAGCTTGATATCTTTTTCTTTAAAAAAATAAGATAAGTATATAATATACAATAATGTTTTAACGAGTATAAGCTCGTGGTGGGAACAAAATAAAAATAAACCTTTATTTAAAACCTAATTTAAAAATTATTATCTTAAGCTACAAGCACTGAGTCTTTTATGCAGCACAAGTTTTCGTTTTACTCTTTTCTTTTTATAGATTCACGCTGTATACCGTATATATCAGGTTAGTCAAACCTAGGAACCTGAGTGTGAACACTCCGTTGCCCATTAAGACATAGTTGTAGGTTCGAATCCCATACAGGGGGATGATTTTTTTCATTTCCTTGTTCTGGCAATAACATGTGTGTACCCCGCAATAGTGGGCTTTTACCCGCATTGTGCGGGATACGTACGCGTATAAGTTCCTTTTTCAAATTTTTACCTGTAAGCCGTAGAAATATGCAGATGGGCACGCAATTTGGTACAAGAACGTGCCAAAAGTAAAATTTCCCTAGTACCCCGCACATTGATGGCCACAGCTGTCTTTAGTGCTTCATCAAAACGAACTGTTGCTGCTCCGTGGAAGATGAATTCTACCTGAAATTTGGATTTTTTTTATTAAATAATATGGTTCGGTCTAGATTTCTTGTCATTCTCGTAAGTCGTGGGGCAGTGGGACATTTGTCCGTCGGAAGACAAACCGCGGCGTCAAGTTCCGCCACTCGGATTACGAAGAAGTGAGTGTCGTCACAAAATAAGGTTACTTCTGCGTAACGTGTGACTAAGACAATATGAAAACGTGAAGCTGTGAAACAAAGGCTGATTGTGAATAAGGACAAATTAATCTAGAAATTTATAATATTATTTACCGTCTCAATGCCAGGTCTACGAATTTTAGTGAAAGGATATTTAATTAAAAAAAAAAAAACAAAAAATAAACAGTCACTTAATTTATTTTGCATGACGCAAGAACAGAATCCACACCTTTCGATCAGCTCTCGGCATTCCGACCTCGAAATGTACTAATGTGAGAGCAATATTGCAATATATATTAGTTCTTTGTATCCCGCTGGTAGCAAGGTAGGCATAGAGAACCTGGTAACCTAATGTTAAAACACTCCGCTCTATTTAAGACACTTTTGTTCCCGGCTTTCCGCCGAAGTGTGGAGGCATTGCGTATTAAGTGGCAGAAGTCAACGCGGCGCGGCGCTTTGTTTAGTAACTAGGAAATTATAGTATGAAATATATTATTTCCTCGAGTGGGAATCGAATCTACAACCTGTATTTACAGTTGCACGCTTGTTAATTAAAGAAATACTTATGTAGATTAAGTTAAAATGATACTGAATAAATTAGTAGCTTGAGGCCGCATCTAATGGAAGTCTTCAAATCGGAGGTTATTTTTTGTATGACTCTTGAAATATCTCTCATTTGGTGCAACAATGACGTAATTGCATTTGTCGAGAAACATATCAGATATGTCAGTGTGGGCAGAGATAGTCTTCTTCAATATTTTTAAATGCAAATACGTCAATGTTGCACCAAATGATCGAGAAATTCTAGTATCCTACATAGCAGTGTAGGCAGAAAAACGTTAGGGCCGACGGAAAGTGAAGAACGAAGTGTCTTACTTCGTTCTTCACTTTCCGTCGGCCCTATAGACACCACGAATCATTTCGATGTAACTCATTGTGACAAGAACAACGAAGTGTCTTACTTCGTTCTTCACTTTCCGTCCAAATGGAAAACTTAAATTATTCATTTCCACAAGTAAAAATCGAAGCCGAAACTGTCGCGTTTACAGTCGAACGTTGTGCCGCTGTGTCATAACGAGCGACGGCTTCATATGTTTCCATCAATAATATTATAATTAAAAAGCTATACGTATGTACATATTATATTCAATTTCATCTAAGAAGATCAATGGCGTTTGTCGTCAATTATATATGAGAAACAAACAAAAAGTGCAATCTGTGCAACATATTTTGTTTCGTAAAAAAACATAATTATATAAAATTGCGATAATAACAAATTACTGCAACAATCAAGTTCTAAGTGAATATTAATTATTGCTATTATATTATCTAAGTGGATATTAATTAAAGTCGGAAGAACAGTCATTTGTCACTCATGTATATAATATATGTATGTATATACTATACTTTGAGGCCGGTCGTGGCGCAGCGGCACGAGGTGTGACTGCAAAACCGACTGGTTGTGGGTTCGATCCCCACTCGAAGAGATGAAATATTTACTTAAATTTATATTTCCATTTCTTCACTCTGGTGTCGAGGTTAAGCGCGGCGTTGGGTTCTGCCACTCAACACGCAATGCCTCCAGAATTCGGCAGAAAGTGGGGAACGGAGTGTCTTAACACTAGGGTCCCTCTGCCTACCCTGCTATGTGCGGGATACAGCGTGAAGCTAATTTAATTTTTTTTTATGTATATACTAACATATTACATACTACTCTTTGTGCTCAGCTTCGCCCTTGTGGTCAAATGTATAAAAAAAAATGTGTATGACACCAGCTCAATGCTCGAAGTAACTCTGACCGCTGGCACAGCGAGTTACATCGAAATGGTTCGTGGTGTCTATATGTAGTATCTCACATACAGCAAAGTATGCAACGGGAGCCTCCGTTCCCAACTTTCCATCCAATTTTCAAAATATTGCGTTTTGAGTGGTGAAACTCAGCGCCGAGCTTTGTCTTATTACCAGACGGAGAGAGGAAGAGTCAGCTGTAGCGGGAGTAGCTACCTGACCGAATCCGCAGATACACAGAATGGCAGGTACTAGCGAGGATGTCACGGTGAGAATGAATAAGAACTGTCTTAGGTGGCTGACACGGGAGAACGGCAAAAATAGATTAATGAAGCAAGAGTCAGTGGTAAGAGATGTAGAGCAAGACCTAGGTTGACTTTAGAGAATCGGATCCGACCCCTTGGAGAGCGTGTATAAAGAGGTTGATGATAGTGGACGAGGCGAAAGAGGTATGCAGAGACCGTGGCGTTTGGCGATCCTTTCTCTCTGGCTACCTAGCTAGGGAAAAAGCTGTGAGGTTTAAAAGTGAATACAACATACCTCGTTAATAATCTTATTTCGATCCTCTTCGTTTATACCCAAATCAGGTAGTCCCATATCTCCTTGGATGATGCCAATTTTTTCCATGAAATCAGGCATTTGCTTCCTTAATTTGTCGTAGAGCTGTAAAAAGATTTTGCTTAAAATAAAATACATAAAATAAAAAAATTGCGTTTAATTTAATTTTAAAAAAGTTCATTTACAAATAAACATTATTGGCAATGCCTAATTTATATACGTATAATAAATTTGTGAATCATTACCATTCGTACAAGACAATGATTTGTAATTTTTGCCGGTTTGCTTATTTGTGCATTTGTACGGTAATCTAAGAAAAAACTTAACCTATTTAAGTCATTTTGGTAAGCTCCCATCAAAATTTAGTGATTGTTTTATTTAAATCTGTTCATAAATAAAAAACATATATATCGATATATAATATTTTGTTCGACAAATATGCTATAATTTTTTTTTTAATTGAATTAGATAAAACTTTTATTTACAATGTATGGATATAATTCAAATTAGAAAACAAATAATTGTGTAATTTAAGCGGACGAAGCCGAGACCGGGTCACTATTATATATAATTAACTGACATTACTAAATAATTTGAGGCCTCTGCGTCGCGGCGGAGTGATACAGATGCGTAGGTTATGGGATCGATTTCCACTCGGAGGAACAAACATTAGGTAGGTACAAACCTACCTATTCATTTAATTTTAATTATTTAATTTCCATGCTCTACTAAGCCAAAGCGCGGCGTTACGTTGCGCCACTAAAAATACAATTTCTCTTCAATAACGAAGAACGGAGTGTGTAGCCACTAAATCACTAATCCAGTTAATACTTACAACATCATCGAACTGTTCTTGCAACCTCTTCATTATTTCTTTATTTTTCTTTGGCCGCGTCAGTAGATACAGCTTCTTTATTTTCGGACAGCATCTGTAATAAATAAAATAAATATATAAATATATGAAAAGCTTTGCACTACATCCCGCATATAGCAGGATAGGACTCCTCTCTCTAAGATAGGATAGCATTCTGTTCCCAAGTGTCCGCACGTTGAGTGGCGGAACTTAGCGCAGCATTTTGTCTAATCCGAGCCTCGGTGGCCAAGAGGACGTTCATACTTATATAAATAGCCTCTCTCTACATTCCTTAGAAGGATTTTAATCGCAAGTTACAATATGTATGTATGTATGTGCATATGTAATAATACGTGATCTAATAAATATTCTAAACATGGACGCGATAGGTTACTTTCACAGTTAAGTTAAGATGGGCTGAGTGGATGGGTGACCTCTTTTGTATTTAAATTCAAATTTAAAATAAAATTTATATAAATATACAACTGCAAGCATTTTTGAAACATCGGATGAAAACTTTACCACCACCTTTCGGAGGCAGTTCTGCTGAAAGCCGGCAACGATCTTAATAGCTGCATGTTTTAGGTTCGATTTTCTAGGAGAAATAGTTATACTATACTCAAATAGTTTTTGTATATATTCTGGTAGACGAAAACGCAGGTAAGTCCGCCACCCAACATGCAATGTTTCGATAGTTATGCGAAAAGCGGAGAATGAAGTGTTATTTAACATTATATTTCCTCTGCCTATAATACTATTCGAGATACAGCGTGAAGCTACAAAGGTATGTTTTATTTAAAAATAATACAATATAAATAAATATAACAAAAATAAAAAAAACCGACTTCTAACAAAAACCATAAAAAACACAAGTAATACTTAAAAGATAATAAATTACAACACAATGCAACTTGTTTGAAATTATTGCAACAATATCGTACAGAAGTTAACGACGTAATATAAATAAAAAAATAAATAAATTATAAAAAACATTGTATTTTTTTCAACTTCACGCTGCATCCCGCATACAGTATATGGATAAGTATATGGATAAGTAAGTGGTAATCGAACCCACAGTCGTCGCTTTTACAGTCACAAGCTGGAGTCACTGCACCTCATAATAAATAGCTATTAAAATATTTTTAGTTAACACCTATGCATGTATATAAAAGGGTTATTATAGGCCCGCTAAAACCGATAATTAAGAATATACTTTTATGAAGTCGCTAAGTGGTTTTTTATATGTTTTGTATAATATTTAAATGTGATTACATTTAAATATTATACAAAACAAAATGTCACACTTTTTTTTGTTAGTAGATAAAGTTTAACATCATGTATTTTTCTTCAGCTTCACATTTAAAACAGAGTATATACCCTGAATATAGCATGTTAAGCGGAAATTAACGCCGTGTTTTGTCTTAAGCCCAGCATCCATCGCGAAACAAAAACGAGACGAGATTGGACGGAAATCGGGTGGTCTCCTTTTAGTTAAAATAGATTTACATTTCCACCAACAAAGAGTTTTATATTTTGTGAATACTTCGCACTGCTCTCTATAAGTGTGAGAATTCATTTAATTTCTTTCTGCTCGCTTGGTCTTTTCCGACTATTTATTGGTCGAAATATAAGTACGCAGTTTACCCTTGCGAGTTCAGCGTAGTCCTTAATGGGTTCTCTCCGCTCGCGGTGGAAACCAATTGATATCAAACTAGTTAAAATACAAACATTTTACCGAGTGGGGGGTCCACTTTTCTTGCAATCAGTGCTATAACAGCGACCACGATGGCCTGGGTTTGGAAAAACAATGAATGGAAAGCAGGAAAAGCAATATCTTTTTTTATTTTCCTTATACAAAAAAAACGGGACCACCATTTTTAACAAATTTGTTTTTTTAAATTATATAAAACAAAGCGCAGTGTTGGGTTCCGCAACTTAATTTGCAACGTCTCGAAAATTAGGCGGTGCGTAAGGAATAGAGTCTTGACATTAGGTTATCTCGTACATAGTGCCTACTCCACTATGTACGGGATGTATCCCGTGTATCCCATGCTTGAAGCTAAAAAATATCCTTAAATTTCATTTGAACATTTAAAAAAAATAATAAGCAAGGGCGTAAACGCGACTGGTGGTGAGTTCGATCTCCAATCGAGAAAATGAAATTTATATTTTCATTTCTTCGCTCTGATGCCACTCGAGACAAAGCGCGGCGTTGAGTTTCGCCACTCAACACACAATACCTCCATAATTCGGTGAAAAATGGGTAACAGACTATATTTACACTATGTTCCCTCTGCCTACCCTGCTGTGCGCGGGATACAGCGTGAAGCTGATTAATACTCTAGTTACATCAGACATGAACAACAAAAGTGACGTTATAGTTGTCTATTGTTTACAATTGTAGTATTGTAATGTGTAGTAGTATTTTAATTGTGGAAGTATAAATGTTTTTTTTTCCTCCTACAATTATGGCATTGAGTTAGCTGATTGTGTACTTTAATATAACGTAATAGGTTAAGTGATGGCGGATCAAGGAGGTTTAAAGATGGGTGGTCGTTTGGAAAATATTATATATTGTTTTTTCAAGTTATTTTGTAATAGGAGGCCAGTCGTAGTGCAGTGACACAAAGTGTGGCTGTAAAATCGACTGGTTGTGGGTTCGATCCCCACTCGGGGAAATGAAATATTTATTTATATATTTATACTAGCGGCTGGCCCACGGCTTCGCCCGTTTAAAATACATGATTATTGATTTAATATGCACAATTGATTGACAACTATAATGACTTCTAATATGATTTTTTTACGACATTATCGTCAAAGATTTTTTGATTGTTTCAAATAAAAGAAATACGACCAATGGTTGTATTGATATTTGATATTTATAAAATATACATAAAGCTAATTATTTATTACACGTATATATTTTTGTAACTTTATGTTCTTTTTACCTATATAATATACTCTGTTAAATGTGCTGATGTCAGTGAATAATTTAATTTACTCATTCAGAAACAGCCTTAAATGTTAAATTATTGATTTGAAGGATTCATAATATTCTTTATAAAATAACTGTAATAATTGCATATTAACTCCTGTACATTTTTTAAATTAGTTACATATATTATATGAACGAACCAACCAAAAAATCTTTGTACTTACTTGATATTTCTTTCAAGATCGTTCTTTATCTCTGTGTTGAATTAATTACGACTTAAACTTAACTGTTATGATTTATGAAGGTTATCTCCACTAACAATTCAATTTTGTTTACTTTATTGTATAAAATATTATATAATAGTGCTTCAAAAATATATATTTTTGTCAACAGTCATATAACCCAGACGTTTCGAACGTCATTCTTTAGCCAGGGTCATACCACCGCTATTGCTATATAATATTCGCA
This sequence comes from Heliconius himera, assembly GCA_021202915.1. Lineage (NCBI taxonomy): Eukaryota > Metazoa > Arthropoda > Insecta > Lepidoptera > Nymphalidae > Heliconius > Heliconius himera. The sequence goes on along the minus strand of JAJHJA010000077.1, from coordinate 1,934,263 downwards.
GGCAAGCTAATGCCTTGAGTTCATTCAAATGACGATAACGTTTTTTTTAATAAACCGATTTTGATGAACCAAACTTTAGTACTTAAGTTGAGTTAAAACAAAGCAATTGGTGAAATTTTCAAGTAAATCGGTTCAGTACTTTCAGAGAAAAATGCGGACAGAAATATGTCGACAGACAGACAGACAGACAGACAGACAAGAAATTCAAAAAAAATCTTTTTGCTTTCTATTATTCTTTTTAAGTGTCCCTCTATCCATTTCAGTCAAAATTACTAAATGTACAGACAAAATATTTTTACTGTCTTATTATATATAGAGATTTTGATTTCTTCGCTCTGGGGTCGAAGAAGAGCGCGGCGTTGATTTGCGCCGCTCAACACGTAATGCCTCCAAAACTTGGTGAAAAGTGGGGAACGGAGTGTCTTAACACTAGCTTCCCTCTGCCTACCCAGCAGGGTAACCCGTATCCCGCACACAACAGTGTGCTGGATAAAGCGTGAAGCTGAAAAAAAATTATAATAGGAATAAGTTTTCACCTGTGCCTATGTAAGAAATTCTTGCACCGATATTTTAACATACTTTAGAAAAGTAAAATAGTTTTACGGTGGGTTTTTTTGAAGTTTTTTTTTATTTGATCATGCGTCAGTTAAAATATATGCTATTGAAGATAGGAGGATTTTTTTTTTGTATTACATTATACACAGCACGTTAGACAGAGACATGTATTAACGCACTCCTTTCTCTACTTTCCGGCAGTGCAGAAAAATTAAAACATATCACTCCTCCGAGTGATTATTGAGCTCCAATCACTACGCTTACGCAAAATAAATAAAGAAAATAAACATTTTGGCTGACAGTGTATAACTTTAAACGCTATTTAAGGTTGTCAGTTTGATTTCTAGTCGAAGTAATAAACGATTTCCACTTCGTCGCAAGATAAGCGCGGGGTTGACTTAAGTCAATCAACACGCAATACCTAGAAAGCAGAAGAACATGGAAAGTCGGCGGTTTTAATACTAGGATCTCTTTGCCTGCTATGTGCTTGTATTTGCTTTTGTGATGTAGAGTGAAGCAGTGTAATACTGTATTGCGTTATTGTTATGGTTTCAACCATCTGTTTACCCCCGTTGAGTTTCGCTACTCAACACATAATGTCTCAAATTAGGGTTGCACGAGGGGAACGGAGTGTTTTAACACTAGGTTCCCTCTGACTACCCTGATATAAATGGGAGATGTGTGTATAGATAAAAAAAGCATCGAAGGTCGTTGGCCCTATTACTTCTATTTCATCATGTAACATTGTTATTCTATACACGTGGCTACACTTGAATAGAATTGAAATGAATCTAACATTTTATTACTAGACTACTTGTAGCCTGCGATTTCGTTTGCGTGAACTGTAACACGTAAAGTCTCGTATTTCCTGTTCCCATGGGAATTTCCGGAAATCTGTTATTGTTTTCCTCTTCACCCTAAGTTACCTACATGAAAAAAATAAAGTTTCTGTAAATATTTTAAAACATTATTACTTTACTTAGTAGAATAAGTAATATAGCATATATTTTAACAAAATAGATATAAGTAATTTGTAAATAATAAAAAAATATTACATGAATATGTAAAACTATATACATTATTGATTAATTTCTTAATAAAAATAAATAATCGAAGCCGTAGTGCTGCAGCGGCACAGCTTATGATTTTAAACGCGACGGTTGTGTATTCGATTTCCATTAGGGAATTATTTTCATTTTCTCCCTCTGGTAACAAGATAAAGCGCGGGGTTGAGTTCCGCCACTCAACGCGCAATGTCTCTATGATTGGGCGGTGCGTGGGGAACGGAGTGCCTTAACACTAAACCAAAAATTTTTGAAAAAGTTAAAAAAATAGGTACAGACCACTTGTCTGTATAAGTGCTAATATATTATATAAAAATACACTAGGTTCCCTCTGACTACCCGGCTATATGCGGTGTACAACGTGAACCTAACAAAATAAAACAATATTTTTAAATACTAAGTGTCATCTCACGTCTCTATTTTTTCTTCTTTCCTCTCATATTTAGTAGCAAGAGTCAAATTTAAATATTGTTATAAGAATCATTTACAGTTTTATATCAACTGCCATATTTCACACATAATTGTCATATTTGTTTTATGACTTAAGGAAGTAGATACCTGTTGCTGATATTTGTAGTAGGGGAGGCGACGACGCTAAATCAGGATTTACTGGAGCGTCATGGGGGCCTATTGGGTTGCGACGCTTAGATGATAAAAAATTGTCATATAATATATGTATATCTTTTGATCGGTGGGGGAACGAAATGTTTTTTTGCGAGAACCTTCCCGCTTCTTTATATAAAAGTTGTAAAAAAAACGAAATGTTTTTTTTAACAACTTTTACTTAAAGAAGCGGGAGGGTTCTTTACGTCACTTCCAAATTAACAAAGTAGTGAAATATACATGATTTATTATGTAACGAACTCACGACACGCTCGATAATTTCAGATAATCACTTTTTTTTACTAATCTGGTCCTTTATTGTAAGAGGGGTAATCGAGTACAAGGAATTCTCCAGTATATTAATCTGCCGCGCTCTAGTAAACCCCGAAGTACCTACTTCTGCTCCTCTACTAGGAGTAAGTATTTTTTAGTTAATAATGACTTGCCTATTTATTTTTCTACGAGTTGATCAGCGAAACTCAACACAGCATTAACTAAATCGGACTGAGGAATTGAAAATATATTTGATTTTTTGCTTCACACTGTATCTCGCATATAGCAGAGTGAGCAGAGGAAAATAAGTGTTAAGACTTGTGTCTGATGTTTTCACTTCATTGTTCTGATAACGAGGCAAGACGCGGCTTTGAGTGCCACCACTCAACACGCAATGCCTCCGGAATTCGGCGGAAAGTGGGAAATGGAAGTGTCTTAAAGGGAACGCATTCCCAGACAAAGAAAGTAATTTATTATATAAAAAGTATTTTTTTAACTTTTTTATAACCTTAGAATCTAAGTATGGTACCACTTTGAAAATATAAAAAAGTATTTTTTTTATACACACTTTTGTTACAAATAAGAAAATATTTTTATGTCAAATACATATATTTACATTTCTGACATTTCCCAATAGTAATTTCAGGTACATTATGTATTATTAAGCGAAACTGAACGCAACGCTTGTATATGTATCGAACTCACAATCACCATGATAGCCTCTAAAGCAGGGGTTCCCAACCTTTTCTTGATCAAGAACCACTTTTATATCATTCTTGGTAGCAGGGACCACTATGCATGTAGGTATAATAAAAATTAACTGTGATAATCAAACAGAGGCCGGTCGTGGCGCAGCGGCACAAGGTGTGACTGCAAAACCGACTGATTGTGGGTTCGATCCCCACTCGAGGAGATGAAATATTTACTTAAATTTATATTTCCATTTCTTCGCTCTGGTATCGAGGTTAAGCGAAGCGTTGAATTCTGCCACTCAACACGCAATGCCTCCAGAATTCGGCAGAAAGTGGGGAACGGAGTGTCTTAACACTAGGTTCCCTCTGCCTACCCTGCTGTGTGCGGGATACAGCGTGAAGCTAATAAATAATCAAACAGAAACTTCGCTTCACCATCCCCATCATCATCCCCAGTCATAAAATTAAAATCGTTCGCGGACCATATTTAGGCTTCTGCGGACCACTGGTGGTCTGCGGACCACTGGTTGGGAACTAGTGCTCTTAAGGATAATAAATGTGTAACATCATACAAGTACTTACATACAATATAAGTTTCACCTTGGACATGTAAGCAAATATTTTATAGGCATCCGTTAGTTAGTCATATGTAAAGAAAACTAGCTTTCAAGTAAGGCTATCCTATGGCCAAGCCGTAGTAAAATAATAATAAGGATTAGCTAGTGTGTGACACATAAGTCATGAGTCATGACACATACTAAATGCCCAAAGTAACTCTGACCACCGGTAAAGTAGGATATATTGAAAAGATTAACGTGACGTATTATAATCTATAGCCATCTTTGATACAATACAAAAAGATTTTCAATTTGAATCAACCATACAAACTCTTCAGCTATATAATATCATTACCTATAGAAGCATTGATGAAGTGTTGAAAACAATATTCTTCTAATCTACACCAATATAATAAAGCGGAAGAGTTCTTTTGTTTGTTTGCTTAAACGCTAAAATCTCTGGAACTAGTGGTCGGATTTTATATCGGATATATATATAGTCGGATAAAAATATCTTGAAATTTGACGTGTTAAAAGGGTTAAAGAGTGAAGAGGAGCACTAAGAGATGATTTCTCAAAACTCCTACGGAAACGGAATAAAAAGGGGACTTTTCATTTTGAGTCTTAAAGTCCACAAATTTGCGGGCAACGACTGGTTATATTATAATATTAGCTATAATATAACCAGTCGTATACGACGATACGATAGTCGTTATACTAGCCGAATTCTGTAGGCATTGCGTGTACAGTGGCGGATCTCAACACCCCGCCTTGCCCCATTACCAGAGCGAAGAAAATGAAAATACTAAATATTTTATTTTTGTCGAGTGGAAATCGAACCCACAACCGTTCGTTTAAAGTCGCACGCTTGCCGCTGCGCCACAACTGGCCTACAATATTTTATTATTACGAGAAATGATACGTGTTTATCGCCTATAAATTTATTTGTATATCTAATATTTTATAACCTTTCAGTATCGTTCCTTATACGACTATTTCCAACTCTATCTTCTGTAGTTTTAAAAAAAAACGTAAAATCCCGTTGCAGTCCGTTTCCGAGAAATTTCTATAAATACCTACTTAAGTTGTGTGCATTCTTACCCACCAACCCACACGATGGCCTCTATACTTTTTATAATTAAAGGAATTTTCCAGAATATAAAATAACATTCAACGTGAAATATAACTATATTTTCATTAATTACCATTAATTATATTATAGTATGGACTATTCTAGGACTTGCAATAGGATGCAAATATTTGTGTTTTTTTTATTCTGTTAACCGTTTAATAGTGACGTACGTTGTTCAGGTACTTGTTGCGTAGATACGACACTAGTTTATCAACATAATTGATTAATCAATTTGTTGCTGTATATATTTTATAGTTTTTGAGGCCAGTCATGGCGCAACGGCACGAAGTGTGACTGTAAAACCGACTGCTTGTGGGTTCGATCCCCATTCGAGGAGATGAAATATTTACTGAAATTTATATTTCCATTTCTTCGCTCTGGTGTCGAGGTTAAGCGCGGCGTTGAGTTCAGCCACTCAACACGCAATGTCTCCAGAATTCGGCAGATAGTGGGGAACGGAGTGTCTTAACACTATGTTCCCTCTGCCTACCCTGCTGTGTGCGGGATACAGCGTGAAGCTGATTTATTTTATAATCCAAATGAATATAGGTCATATACATTTATTTAATTTTGTAATTAAAAGAATTACTTATTTATACATGTATTAATAAATTTTGCATATTAATTTCTAAAGAAGGTTAATTAGGGGTCAAAAAAGTACATTATTTAACTGTATAACATGCAATTAATTTAATTATATTATAAATGCGAAAGTGAGTTTATTTGTCACGTTTTAACGCATAAACTTTATTATTTATCAACATGATATTTATGTAAAAATACATATGTAGGATATAAGATGTTTTCTTTAAAAAACATAACAATATAGATAAAAATTGTAATTTGTATTTCATTATTTTATGTTATTATTATAATTGACATGAAATGTCATTAAAAGAAAGCAACTTAAGCATAGCCGCGTTTAAAAGCTCTTTTCTTTTAATTTTACACTGTATCCGCACATACCGCACATAGCAGGATAAGTAGCAGGGAAACTCGTGAACCCATTGTTAAGACACCCCGTTTCCCATTAAGACACAGCTGTTTCCCATTTTTCGTCGAGTTCTTAAAAAAAGCCTGTTGAGTGGCGAAACTCAGCGCCGCTCCTTGCCTCGTCACCAGAGCAAGGAAATGAAAACATTAGACATTTCATTGCCCGAGTGGGAATCGAATCCACAACCGTCACACACTCAAACGTGTCCCTGCGTCCCGGTAACCAGCTAGTATGTAGGTATCTACATAAAATTATACAAAAGTCTATTTTTGTCTAATGACTTCTTTTATCTTATTCCCGACTGCTAAGGAAGGGTTATGTTTTTCGCGCGTATCTTGTATGTATGTAATATTCTTTATTACCTCGTATCTCCAGAGCCGCTGAACGGATTTACATATTTGAGGTATCATTAGATTCGTATTAGCAACCCAAGTGTTCTTAGATAGGTGACGTTAATAAAAAATAATCATGGTGGCTGTGGTACGCCATTGGACTTAGTGAAAAAAAAAATTTTTGTTTCGAATACTACAATATGGGCATCAAATTCAAGAGCTCAATTTCAGGAGTTCAAAAAGGTATATCATGATTATTATTACCATAATAAATTCTAACAAAAGAAGGAAAAATAAAAAAATATTTGTAAAAACAAAATCCCCGACTGCATCAAGCTAAAAAGAAAATAAACAAGCCCAATCGCTTATTAGGATTAACTGTCGAGACCTATAAGTAATTCTTCAATCAATAAAATCTTTACCAGGAGCCCCGCATAATTTAAAGAGGTGCCGACTGTTAATCCTAATAAGCGATTGGGCTTGTTTATTTTCTTTTTAGTTTGATGCAGTCGGGGATTTTGTTTTTACAAATATTTTTTCATTTTATCTTATGAGATTACCTTATATATTCGTAAAGGGAATATAATTATACTTGTTTGTCGCTCAGTTGAAAGTAATTTTTTGTATCCGGTTACAAGCAGGCAAAGTAAATATACTTGTGAGATACTTCCCTCTTCACATTCTGTCAATTTTAGAGACATCGCTGAATGTCAGATCAAGCAACGAGGCGAGATAGAGAGAGAAAAATTATACGAACTGTATGGTATGAAGCAGTGGAATCGTGATCCAAACTTCCTAAAGCGGGTTAGTATTTTCTCCAAGATATTTAAAAAACGTCTGCATTCTAGCAATAAAATGTTAAACTCTAAAAATATAGGTACTGTCTGAAACATACTATTATAAGCAAAGCTTACTATTCAATACAAGATTACAATGATATATATTATTAAATGATAAAAATTGTTTAAATAAACGTTGATGTAAGTTCATTCGGGAAGCTAATGTTGATAATTATACATTTATTATGATAATAATTTGAAAAGAGAAACTGTTAAGTATCTTTGCAGCCCTTCGCAGCAGGACGGCCTTCCTAGCCGATGGTAACCTCCACTGCTGACATTTCTATATAACTTGACGATTCTTTCCGAGCACGAGGAAAGTTCAAGAAGCCTAACTTAAGTGGCCACGACTCGTCGACCAAACTATAAAGTATTATAAATTTATAAAAAGGCTGTATCCGGCAAGTTTTTTTTATATTATTATAAGCTTATGAAAACATAAATGAGGCGATTTATATTCATACCTGCCTTACCTTCAGAAACATCAATTAAAGTTTAATGAAAATTAAATTAATAAGAACATATTAATTAACATTTAACGCTTTTATAGCGGTCGACTTTGCTATAAAATCTAAGAAACTGAACCTCTTTTAATAAATGCATCATCATGAAACTTAGATTATCATCGAGCTTTTTCGCTCTTTTAACAAGACAAAGCGGGGCGTTGGGTTCCGCCACTCAAAAAATTTGGCGGAAAGTGGAGAACGGAGCGTCTTAAGACTAGGTTCCCTACCTTGCTTGCTATATAGTTTATACTATATAAAGTAAATATTTTTGGAAAACTCACCTTAACAGTTTGTCTACCATAAGTTTCCCCAAGAAGCCAGTACCTCCGGTCAATAAGATGGTCGAACCCGCAAACATCTTCTGTATCTGTGAATCCTCTATATTGTCCATGATGTGCTTGTCACTTTTGATGTCTGTTTTGCTTTGTACCTCCATCTGGTGGACAAAAATAATTTTGTTTTATTTTATTTTATTTTTTTCGTACCAAAGATTAATGCTGCTAACCCTATCGGCATTTACAACAACCGGTTGGGGAGGGCAGAGGGTACTCTGTCCTTGAGAAAAACAATTAAAGCACTACGTATAAAAGCATCGCTTGAGGCGATATCGTTGTCGGCAAGGGCGTCCCCTCCGGAACTCGAAACTGGACTTGTCCCCGTTGATCTGGCTAGGAGATGGTCGTTTTAATAGTAGCTTCGCTTTTAACTGCAACGGTTGTGGGTTCGATTATTTTCTCTTGCGTGGGAATTCATTATTTTCATATATTGCTAATAGGACATAGCCCGGCGTCGAGTTGCCACTCAACACGCAATATCACGAAAATTGGACGGAGAGTAGAAAACGGAGTGTCTTAACACTAGGTTCCCTCTGACTTCCCTGTTTATTTTTTTTATTATTTTGAAAAATAAGTCGCATTTATAATCACACGCTTATTACAAGCTTATTATTATCTTTTAAAATTCAAAATTTCAAAAAAATATTTTTGTTAAAAAATATGCCATACTTTCTCGATCTTAACTTTAAACTGATCGTTTTGTGAAAAAGTTCTTTTATTCAGTTTTTATTGCAAAACATTTCGGAATGGGCACATATTCTTCTTGGTTAGCCACGGACCAACCGCTTTCACCCATTGCCCATCTAAATATATCCTTAAAATTCAAGGTGTCATAAACCTTGCAGAATAGTTATTTAGAAAAAACGTATGTAAACATTTATATATGTATTAGTTAATTACAATTCCACTAACGTTTACGGTGTCAACCTCGGCCGTGACCAAATAAAACTAGAACACGCAAGGTCAATCGTTCAACCGATTCCTAGGTGACAATAATATAAATATATTATGTGTGCAAAAATTATGTTTATCGGGACTGTTAACGTGAAGGTTGTGAGTTCGATTTCCAGTCGGAGGAATGAATTATTTCCATTTCGAAAATGGAGAACAGAGTGTCATAGCACTCTCTTTACCCTAAATGCGGGATACTTAGGTAAGTTACTTTTTTTTAGAGCAAACAGTACCATAAAAGTGAAATACAAGATAATGATAAATTAAGCTGGTGAAATAGAAAATAGAGTGGAAAATTCACTCTATTTCCTATTTTCCACGCGCTACGATCACGAGCCCCGATATGTATATCTATACTCCATACTAATACTATAAAGCCGAACAGTTTGTTTGGTTGAACGTGCTAATCTCAGGAACTACTGGTTCTATTAGAATTTAATTTTCTTGTTGCATGATCCATTTATCGAGATAAGTTATAGGCTGTATTACATCATGTCAATCCTAACCGAAGCCGCAGTTAACTATGGCAAATATAATGTGTCATTTACAACTTTTAATTATTTCTATTTCACAGCCACAGGTAAAAGCTAATATAATTGGTAAGTAGTAACAAAATTACTCTAATTTAATAATTATAAGCGAGAGTTCCTTGCAACGTTTAATAGCATTTACTTCATAGTATGAGGTAAGGTGACTAATTATGCATTTCAACAGAAATTGCTGCTTAAAGATATAAAAGATTTGATATATTCTACATTATTCTAAATTACCAGGGAATTAGTTAGTTCGTTTTTTTTTTAATTCCGGCTTTTTCCGTATATAGCAGAGTAGACAGAAGGAACCTAATGTTAAAACACTCCGCCACTACTACTTTCTCACTAATGGTATCTAGATACACATATGCCGATGTCTTGATACATTTTCCACAAAAATATGGCTCAGTCACTCCTTCACAGGTAACACCTCTCCTTATCCCGCTCAGGGCAAGGTAGGCAGTGGCACCGTGGGAAACTAGTGTTAAGACATTCGTTTTCGTTTAGACACTTCCGTTCCCCGCTTTCCGTTGAATTCTCGAGACATTGCTTGTTGAGTGACGAAATTCAACGCCGCGATTTGCCTTGTGTGAGGACCAGAGCGAGGATATGAAAATAGTAAATATTTCGTTGTATAGAGAGGAAATCGGAATCACAATAATTGCGAGTATCTTGATATTAGGTTTCCAGTATGTACCAAATACAGCGTGACACTAAAGTTAAGTTCTGCTACATTAAGCTCAGAAAATCAAGAAGGAAGTGGATATTTGGGTAACGTAGAGTCTTAACACTTATTCTCTGCCTATCCTCCTATATGCGGGAAACAGTGTAAAACCGAAAATAGCATCTTATATGACCAAGTTATCGTTCTTTACACAGAAATGATAATTATTGATTACGAAACGTTGTTATAATTGCATGGGAACGACGTCGTGAGATGTGAACAAACAGTTTAGTATTAAATTTATACACTTCAAAAAAATATAATATCCAGGAATTGAGGCCGTCGTGACGCAGAATCGAGGGAATGAATTACTTTCAGTTTCTCACTCTGGTAACAAGAAAAACCGTAGTGTTGAGTTCCACAATAATTATTTTATTCTGTTCTTTAATATTTGTTCTTATAGCGGCAACAAAAATACATCATCTGCGTAAATTTCACCTGTCGAACTATCACGATCAAAGTTCATGAGACTCTGCCACTACCCAGTGACAAGACAGACAGACACACGGACGAACAGACTGTGGAGTCTTAGTAAAAGGGCCCCGTTTTACCTTTTGGGTAAGGAATCTAAAAAAAATAACAAGGTGTGTATCGAACCGACAGCCATCGCGCTTACTATCAAACGCTGTACTACTGCGCCATAACGGTGTTTATAATAAAGAACTTAAACAAGTTTAACTTTACACGCGTTTGAAGGAATTATGCAAAATGTACTCGAGAATTGCTGACGTAAGTAATTAAATGAGTTGTAGAATCGTGATATGTTCTTTATAAATAACTAGTACGTATCTGCGGCTTCGCCTGCATGGTCAAATGGGTTTTTTCATTACAACTACTGTCAGTGTATGACACATGTGACATGACACATCCTAAGTGCCCGAGGTGACGCGACCGCAGCGTCGATAAATGCACTGTCCAACTCAAAAACATTTTTTGAACTCAAACCAGTACTTCATGAGATTAGTGTTCAACAAAAAAAACCCTATAGCTTTATAATATTTGTATAAAATAGATTTATGTACGTACATACTGCATATATTTATATATATGTACATGCAGGTGTGAAAAAAAATTGAGATGTTAGTGATGTTTTTTTTAACTATGGTTATCGCTTTTATAGGTCACTATTGAATTCTAGCTTTTGAAAACTGTAAAATTAATATTTTTTCAGCTTCCTATTTAAAACCGTATAAATGTACTGGCGTAGAAACTGTAATGTTAAAACACTTCGGTCTCCACATTTCACTTCGAAAAATCATTCCCACGAGTGGGAATGGAACTCACAATCGTTTTTAGTCTTACTTAGTTAATGTTTTTTTATTTAATCTTAGCGCTTCACCCTGCAACAATCCCTTTAACTGAGTATGCAGACGGAACGTTGTGTCAAGACACTACCTTCTTCATTTACTGAATTAGACACATTGCTAATTGAATGGTGAAGATCATTAACAGAAGAAGAAAAAAAATAATTCATTTTTCAAGTGGACATCGAATTCACAAACTTTCGCGTTTACAGTCAGGGCGTCCATAAATCTATATATCATTAAAATCGTAATCAATCGATGTCTCCACACGGGAGATATTTGAGAAAATCTATAATATGGACATTTATTAATGTAAAAGAACCCAAAACAATGATTTTGATTTTTTTTGTCTTTTTGGTTAATCTATTTGTATGTGGATTTGTGCACGCTAATTTCAGAAATGGTTTATCTGATTTAAATGCAGTTTTAATTTAATGCTTGTTTTATTTAAATCGGTCCATATGTAAAAAAGTTATATCATTGTAAAGTTCTTTTTCGATAAAAATTTTAACAAAATAATTCTATTATTGAATTGGCTGAAACTTTAGTTTCCAATGTGTTGATATTATCTTTAAAATTATAATTATATTGGAACACGAAAGTCATTTAGATTAAGAAACAAATAATTGTGTTCGAGGCCAGTCGTGGCGCAGCGGCACGAAGTGTGACTGTAAAATCGACTGGTTGTGGGTTCGATCCCACTCAAACAGGTGAAACATTTACCTAAATATGTATTTCCATTTCTTCGCACTGGAGTCGAGGCTAAGTGCGGCGTTGAGTTCTGTCACTCAACACGCAATGCCTCCAAAATTCGGCAGAAAGTGGGGAACGGAGTGTCTTAACACTAAGTTCCCTCTGCCTACACTGCTGTGTGCGGGATACAGCGTGAAACTGATTTAAATGTATAGTTCAAGCGGGCGGAGCCGCGAGCGGATCACTAGTAGGTAATAGAAGCAAAACAGCGTGTCATGTAAATTTATATTACCAATAGTGAATGCTTTAATTTTAGATGATCTACTAAGATATTGACTTAGAAATCTAGAACTGTCCATACAAATAGTAAATAATATGGAGACTGACACGATAATAACTTATTTAAATGATTACTTGAGACCAGTCGTGGCGCAAGGGCACAAGTGCGACTATAAGCGCGACAGGTTGTGGGTTCGATTTCGATTTCAACACACAATTAAATCAATCAATCTCCAAAATTCAGCTGAAAATGGAGAACGCAAATGTATTAATGGAACCGGAGTGTCTTAGATCTAGGTACTAGTCCTGCTAAAAAAAGAAACAAAATATTGTTGACACTACGCCTGTTGAATGGCTCCCAAATGGGAATCGAATCCACAAACAGTTTTCCATTCAATTAACCTATGAAGGTCTCTTAGCGTGACGTATACCATATCAATGTCTAACTGCCTACGTGACGATAAATAAAAATATATAAGAATACTATATGATGATTTTTTTTAAATAAGGCCTAATACGCATAAATTACTAATAAGTAATAAGATATCGAGGACTTCTCGTTTTTATGGCTTCGAATTCCATTCTACATATTTACTTCTATAGTTATTTTATAAAACTGAAGTGTTTGTTTGGTTGATCGCGCTGATCTCAAGAACTGTACCGAGTTGAATAATTATTTACGATTCAAATTGATAAATTATTTATCGGGGAAGGTTATCGGAAATATTATATGTCGGTAGTCGTTTCGATGGTAGAACTTAGAACGTGTCACATGTTTTACAAATCTCTTGGTTATTTCCATTGGACCATGTGTTCGAAGCTGTATGTAAGGAAAGTAATCTTTTAGTTTTAGAACATGCTTCATACATATTAGATGAAGGTTTTTTTGATCTTCACGCTGTATTCCGCACATAGCTAAAAGGATAAGCAGAGTAAACTTGGGAACTTCGTAAGACACTCTGTTCACTCCTCCGTTCTCCACTTTCTGGCGAATTCTGTAAGCATTGCGTGCCAGAGCGAGGAAATGAAAATATTAAATGGTGGGAATCGGACCCACAACCATCACGTTTACAATCGCACACCACCACCGGCTCTTTATTTGACGACAATTATTATTATCAAAATATTTTCTTTTTTTTATTTTACAATGTAGAAGTAAATCGTTTAAGCTGTTATCAGCACAATTACCTTCCAAGCTCCCGGCAGTAGCTTTATGTTCAATTGGTGATTCAAAAGTTTAATTTAAATAAAAAATATTTTAATTCAAATATTACATAATACGAACTTTTTTTAATACGCATAAAAAAATTAAGCGACAAATACTTCCATTTTCCATTTACAAAATGTGTAAATTTAAATAAGAAGTATCTAAACAAAAAAACCAACGTTTAATACCTATCGATTAGTTCCCTAGATATTCTTATATTATGTCCCCTGCAGAAATGCGTGGATACTCATATCCCAAAAACTACTAAATCGATTTTCATGAAACTTAACTGTTTTAACTTGGAATGTATTTAAATAAATAAATTCGAGGAAATTAAATATTTATTTACATTTATAATTTCATTACTTGCCTCTGGCATCGAGGCAAAGCACGGCGTTGAGTTCCGCCACTTAACACGCAATGCCCCCAGAACTCGGCGGAAAGTGGGCAACGGAGTGTCTTAACACTAGGTTCCCTCTGTCTACCATACTGTGTGCGGGATACAGCGTGAAGCTGTTAAATATATTTAATTTGTAATGTAAATATATTTAATTTAAATAAAAAAGTTCCCTCTTGACAAAACTTCCAACTTTGTGGACAAACATAAATACAATATGCATACACTTACGAAACATAGCACACCGGCTTGTGAGCCTAAATTGATCGTTTTATTCAAATATTATACAATTCCAACAATATCAAATACATACCTACATGTTTTGAAGTTGATAAAAACGGAAGAACTGCTTAATGTCTTAAGAATATTTATTTCCTCACTTTGGTAACAAGACAACACGAGGCGTTAAGTTCCGCCGCGTAGCACGCAATGTCAAACTGATAACTTCCCTTTTTTTTAAATCCGTTAAAAAATCCAAGGTAAATTCGAACTTGTAGCCATCGCATCAAGGGCGCTACAGGGCGTTCATTAAAATATTTATTATATGACCTATCCTTAGCCAAAAGTTGCCAAAAAAAGTTGTTTATTTTCAATCAGGTTTCATCAAATATCAAAGTTTTTATCATATAGTTTTTATAATATCGTTCTGCAATGCCCTCTGCCTACACCGCAGCGTAAAGCTAAAATCATTAGCTTAAGAATTGAGCATTTCTCAAAAATCGGGCTATCCGACACAAAAAGTATATCCAATTTTAACTAGTACTTCCTGAGATTAACGCGTTTAACCAAACAAACAGTTTATAATATTAATATAGGCTTATAAAATATGTATTGTACGTAATAGGTAGACGGAACTATTGCATTCTTACTATATTAGTTAGAAACCAGATTAATGAATATATTACACATCGAGACCGGTAGTATTTAAATAATTAATAACTATAAATAGTTTATTATTTAAACCATTGTGACGCAAACATCTTGAAGTACACAGTGGTGTGGGTTAGAACCCAATAAAAATATATATAACATATAAGGTACTTAAAAACCATATGACTGCAAGCGCGACGGTTGTGAGTTCAATTTCCACTCGTAGGAGTAAATTATTTTGTTTTTCTCGTTAGAATAACCCGGCATTAAGTTACGACACTCAATACGCAGCTTAACACTAGGTTTCATCTACCTACCTTGCTATATGCATGATACAGTATGAAGCTTATAAAAAAATGTTATTTAAAGCGTGGCCTTAACCACAAGTAAAATCGCAATATCTAAAACGGGCGCGTGGGGCACGGAGTGTCTTAAGAGGTTCTCTCTTAATGAAAAGAGAACCTTGCGTTAAGACACAAATAAAAGTGGAAAAATGTCTGACTGCAAACGCGTTATATTTAATAGTGCTGTTATCATTTCCACGCTCAAGTTGTCAAACCATGGCATTTAGTTCCGCAACTTAACACGCAATGTCGAAAATGGGGCGGAAAATGGGGAACGGAGTGTCTTAACTCTAGCTCCCCCTTGCCTTTCCAACCATTGAACCAGAATATGCTTATTGTTTTGATATCTAAGCCTATAGTAGTAGTATATAAATAATAAATACATAATAAAAAAACATAAATATTTACTCATTTTATTGATTCAAATCATTGACATATAAAGTTAATGTTAGTTTTCCTTATATTCAAGAATGCTTTATCGAGGTTAAAGCTTCTAACAGCTTTCCTACTATTGCGGAAAAAAATATCATTACTTTGTTGTAGTTAACTATTTTTTTATCATCAGTCAATAACACCAAATTAAATTCAAAAAAATCTTTCATCAGTCAATAATATTAAAATTAAAAATAAATAAAAAATAGATTAATAAACAAAAATGGACCAGGTTATATTTTTTCAGCTTCACACTGTATCCAGCATAAAGCAGAGTCGGCAGAGGGAACCTGGGAACCTAGTGTTAAGACTTTCCATTCCTCATTAAGACATTTCCGTTCCCGATTTTCGACGGAATTCTTAAGATATTGCAGGTGGAGTGGCGGAGCTTAATGCCGCGCTTTCCTCGTTACCAGAACGAAGAACAGAAAAATATCAAATTCTCCCTAGTTGAATCCGAACCCACAATCGTCGCGTTTACGGCCTCATAAATCGAAATCAAATAATAAATTGACTAATGAAATACTTTACAGTCTTTCACTTTACCATCGTTGAGCAGTAGGATCGCGTCTTACTATATACGTGATGGTTGGTGGCTCGATCCTGACTCAGGGGAATGAATCATTATTATTTCCTCCAATGTCCAATGTCCGAATTCACATAAAAACTGGAGAACGTGAGGGAATTAGTGTCTTGGCTCTACGTTATCTCTGCCTATCCATTTACCCATCCAAAATAATTACCGATCAATCAATAGACTACTGAAAATTGTGTAATAGAATGACTAATAAAAGATCGTAAAATCGAAAATTTGATAGTAGCAGGATACGAAGCTGCGATTTTTTTTGAATGAGTGCAAGGTCTCTAACCAATTTAACAATACTTTCTTATCTTGACCAGATAGTTCGGACGTATTTATACTTTAAACGAAACTGTATGTTAATAATTCAAATAAATTATTTTTTACGACAATACATTTTTTTGTATGTTTTCAGCTTTACTCTATATCCCACATTTAGTACGGTAGGCAGAAGGAGTCAAGTGTTGACAAACTCAACTTCCGACTTTCCGCCGAATTCTGGAGGCATTGCATGTTGAGTGGCGGAAGTCAACACCGCGCTTTGCCTCGACACCAAAATAGGTTAAATATTTAGTTTCCTCGAAAGAAATTATTATACAATTCTGGCCCTTTCCAGAAGTTTATAAACACATAATTCACATATAATTTGTTGGAATCCCTTTTGCCGACCTTGTTGGGTCTAGGAATCTGTTTTTAACATTAAATACTTTTAATTAACTTTTATTTTTTCATCAATACTTCAAATTTACTCAATTTAATATAGTTAATATTTATTTCTTGAGATTTTATCTAATTATTCATAACATTTTTTTTATCTCTTAAAAAAATAAAGATGTAATGTGTAAATGAAAAGCGTAAGCTTGTACATAATAGCAACTAGTTCGATTACTACGTAATGGAATGGAAAAAAAACACGGTGTCGAGTTCTGCATTTTTTCTAACTGTCGTATAAATTGAACGGAAAGTGAAGAATGGTTATTTCTTCTTGGCATATTTAATGTTAATGAAACCATTTTAAAAAAGTCCAATTCCAAATTATTTCAACCATTTTCATGGAAAACTTTAAATATATGACTTGAAAAAATATTCTGTTACTGAGTTATTAACGTAGGTTAGGAGCATTTAGAGAGCATTTAGAGAGCATTTTTCGAAATTCTTACGGGAACGGGTAATATCGGGATTTTCCGTTTTACGTCTTAACGCAACAAAGTTGCGGGTAATGAATGGCTAGTAATAAATTTACATACATATTCCTATTAACAATTTTAAATGAATAACATTACAAAAGATGTTAATAAAATATATCTAATACGTATACGTATTTTAATTAGATATTGATCTTTGATAAATAGGAAGGATCAATCTCATTATAACAAGGGTCACATTTTCTAAGAAGATTAATGATTCGATTAAAAATATTTAGTTTTTGTGTATGTCATCTTTGATGGATATATGATTATGATTTATAATAAAAATTTATAATAATGGTAAAGAAAGAATTTTGTGTTAGATTTTTCCCTTAATTTTTAAATTCTCTAAAAAAGAAGGTTATCAGTTTGATATATATGTATGTGATATTGTTCCAATCGATTAAGATTTAAATATGATGATCGATTTAGGCTTTCAATCATATATTCACGTCGCTAAATTTCGTAAATGAATATATGTTTGTATCTTTATACACAAAATTCTCAGAAACTGTACTTCATATTGATATCCTTTTTGATTTAAAAACCATATATTTCAACCTAGAGAACACTTCAGGTCAAATAATTATAATTTACAGGTAATTTACAGGTATTTCAAGTAGATTTAATTTTTTCGTAATATTTTTTCGACCAATTATAAGGTTTTTAGTATTTAAATGCTAAATAAACGTGATATGAAAATTATAGAGGACGGCAATATTTTCTATTAAATATGAAAATATTACGAATTTCTTTCTTCCTACACGCCGTCGTGGGCCAACGTCTAATTGTAAACGCCACAGGTGTTGGTTTATATGTTTAGGGCGAGGGAATTAATTATTTTCTTTTCCTCTCTCTGGTAACAAGACAAAGCCCGGTGTTGAGTTCCGCCACTCAACACAGAATGTCTACATAATTGGGCAGTTCGTTGGAAACCAAGTGTCATAACACTAGGTTTCCTCTGCCTACCCTGCTATAAAATAATAGAGTTCGCAACCGTTGCGTTTAGGAAGTTTGTCTGAAGCTGTGCCGCAACGTCACAACGACGGCCTCTATTAATATAATTTAAAATCCATTAAAACTAATATATTTAAAGTTAAATTAAAAAATACTTATTATTATAAAATAAATAAAAATACTTTGATGTATTTTTTTTAAGAATAGTTTTTTTACCAGAAATTTTCTTTGAAAAAAAGTAATCGTTATGTATTTTTAATAAAAGTAAATATTTATTAAATTTACTATCATATTATACAACTATTTTTTTTATTTATTTTATTTTTATGGAAAAATATGAACATTACGAAGTAACTTAAACATTGTATTGAATAATAAATTGTCATAAGTATTATAGAGTAAAATTAGCTTCACGCTGTATCCCGCACACAGCAGGGTAGGCAGAGGGAACCTAGTGTTAAGACACTCCGTTCCCCACTCTCTGCCGAATTCTGGAGGCATTGCGTGTTGAGTGGCAGAACTCAATTATAGAGTAATTGCATGTTATTATGTAAGAACAATAAAGTAAAAAGTTATTTTTGAGAAAGGTTTAATTTATAAAAATAAATAAAATAATTTCTAAAGATATATAATACTCGTATATCTACATATTAAAATTACTTTTTTAAAAATTATTTAAAAAAATGGGTTAAATATATAGCTTCCTCCCGCACACACCAGGGTAGATAGAGGGAACCTAATGTTAAGGCACTTCGTTCCCCACTCTTATTATTTTTTTTTTGATTTTACATATTTTTTTTCATACATGGCATCTCATCAGTATTTATAAATCTATTATAAATACTTTTATAAGCAAAAAATAAAATGAAATAATAAAATAAATTAATTAAATAAATTTTTAAAAGTTTAAGAAAATTATTAAATTATTATTATGAACTTTTATTTTAAATTTTTTACTAATAAATAATTTATACAAAACAAATAAAAATAAATATAAAATTCTACCTTATTCATAAATTTATTCCCGTATAAAAACTTGCACACGAGACACAGTAAATCACTATAAATATATATAAATGTGTATAAAATGATCACTTTACACGTAAAATTCTCAAGGCAGCCGGTCACGCGTCCGCTAACGACGGTTTACCGCCAACTACTGTACAATTGTATCATAAGCACCTATATTTCTTAATTTCACGACCTTTATGTATACAGAAAGGAGTATTTTAATCACGTCATAGTATATAATATTTTGTTAATTAATAATAATTATATAATTCCTTAAATTGCAGATTGCATCGTGACGTACAAGGTAGCGGTATAGTACAAACTCTTCCTTCTTAAAGTAGCATTGGTATCTTTCTTGTTTATACTAACAATATCAGTCACTAAATTAGTGAAAAAGTAAAGAGAGGGGCATAGTAAGGTAGGCAGAGGGAACCTTATGTGATGACACTCTGTTACCAGAGCAAGGAAATGAAAATAGTCCATTCTCCCGAGTGGAAATCGAACTTGAAACAACCGTTTATGCAGTCGGCCAAGAAGCCAGAACATTTTTGGCCTATCCAACTAAGTGGAGAACATTAGTGAAAATAATAAATGTACTTAATTTTTTTAAAAATTAAGCTAATGAATATCAAAAATAATCGTGTATTTAATTAAATCTGCAATTTAAATAAAAGACATCATTTTGTTTGTTATTACTTTCTTGTACAAAAATATTATCAATAAATAAGTCATTTTATCATTATTTCTTAGATACGCTTAAATTTGTAGCCGTATTGTTATATAGTACGATTTGCAAATATTTTTTTCCATTAATTCAATTGAACATATAAAATATGTTATATATTTCTTTAAAAAACTATTTAGCGTCGTGGCACAGACTGTGTGGTTGTGGGTACGGCGTTGAGTTCCGCCAGTCAACACTCCAAAAATAGACGGTGCATGGAGAACGAAGTGTTTTTACATTAGGTAGGTAAGGTTTCAAAATAAGGAATACAGAGGGAAGGTAATAAAAAACTTTTCTTTTGAAGAACGATATCGATTTCTCTCTCTTTATAATATCTATTATTTCATTTTAAATTTGGTTAGGTAGATGAATCGAAAATTGGATGGCGTGGGAAACATTATGTACCTATAACTGTAAAAATATATTTCAATATATTTTCTGATAAAATATTATTTTGAGAATATTCTTGAGGCCAGTCGTGGCGACAGGGCACAAAGTGTACCTGTTAGCCAATTGGTTATGGGTTCGATTCCCACTCGAGGAAATGAAATATTTATTTAAATTTATCTTTTCACTTCTCCACTCTCGCGTCGAGGCAAAAGCGCGGCGTTGAGATCCGCCACTCAACACACAATGCCTCCAGAATTCGGCGGAAAGTGAGAAACGGAATGCCTTACTAGGTTCCCTCTGCCTACTCTGCTGTGTGCGGGATACAGTGTGAAGCTGAGAATATTCTCTTAGACCTTTACCTACTCTAAGAGTATTATTTATAAATATTTTTTATTAAAATTTACCATAATTTATGGCAACATGATTATAAAATCTTTTATAAAGCAATTAATTATTAATGTTAATCCTTTAAAAAATATTGTATACTTTGTTACAAAGACTGTTTTTAATTTTTGAAGGATATTTCTATAATACCTACGTGTAAGTAAAGTTCTTGAAATTATTAATAAAAGATTTCAATTTAAAACTACATACAGCATGGTAGCAGAAGAAAATCTAATTAAAATACATCGTTCCCTACCGATTACGAAATTTCTTCCCCCAGGAATCAACCTCACGACCGTCGCGCTGTGTTATGACAATTTTTATGAATCTTACGACTACTATTAGCAATGGAGATGCAAAAAGGAAATAATAATATTAAAACTAGCTTTCTAAAACTGTCGTTAAGCGCGATTCATTCATAACTCGCTCTGGTAACAAATCAAAGCGCGGCGTTTGGTTCCGCTACTTAACACGCAAATCTCGAAGATTAGACAGAAATTGAGGAACGCAGTGTCTTAACACTAGGTTCCCTCTGCTATAAATATGCGAGATAAAGCGTGAAGCTATAAATTATATAAATTAAACGCTACAAGTAAATAAACATTAAACAATTATAATATTATATTTTTTTATATTATTATAAAAAATATATATATAATCAACTGTGTGTGAAGCTTAGTAAAAAAAGACATAAGTACACATATATTTTTTAATTACCCGCTTATTTTTAAATAACAAAGCCAAAAACAATGGTTATGATATGATTTAGACTGGTACGTATGTATGTCCGTCTGTTCCCCAGTACCTTCTGAAATATTTATTATAATTCGATAAAACAGGTATCATTGGAAGCGTCGCAATTGTCCGCTTATAAGCTATGTGACGTCATATTAAATTGAATGTAAAATTCTGCCCATCGCTGCAAAACGTGTGGTGGTTCCGTTGAAATTTCACCGTTCTTCGAAAGCACCCCTTTCATACTACAGGTTAGCGCGCAACCTTTACCACATAACCCTATCGCTGCTTCCTTTATATAATTCCTAAGGTTCTGCCAGCATACTTCAATATTTCCATTTCCGGATTCACTGCTGTCTAGCTTCTTGGAAACTCTTTCTTGATATTCCTCTCTAATCGGTGGATCTTGAAGCTTCCAGGTTCCTATGTAATAATTCAACTCCAAGTTTTGAACACCGCGTGTAGCTGCGCCAACCTCGCAGGTCCCTTATTCTAGTAACGACTAGATCGTGGTCTGTTCCTAGCTAAAAACCCCTAAACACTCACGTTAACAAAACTTGGCTTAGAATACGCTGATCCACTAGGAATAAATCAATCATACTTTTTCCTTCCACTCGCTCCTATGTATACATGTGAATTTGTTTGTGGTCAAACATCGTGTTTGCCACACACAAATGTCTTTCCTTACAAATTTCCAATATAAACTTTCCAGCATTTATTCTCTTGTCACCATACTGACCTAGCAATCCCTTGTAACCACGTATTATTATTTTTTCATTCTCTCTAACATTACCTAGAACGTCCCTGACACTTTCCCAAAACTCCTCGAGTTCAGCTAATAGAGCTGAGGATACTGGCCCATTCGCTGCTGTGTGTGTTCGCTTGTGCACGTCACCTTGTGGGACGCCCATAACAGTGCACACTCGCGATTTGCACGTGGCGGATCGAACCTTGCAGCCCTCGTAAGGGCTGGCAGGATTCACTGCGAGTAAGCCTTCCATCGTGGACCCCATCTCCAACTTACTCCATGAGCATATGTAATCTCATCGTGTTAAACTCAACATATGCACATGTAGTCAGATATTTGGTTTGCGACTGAATTCTATTCAAACGCAGCTTATTAAAGTTGGCAGTGCAAAACTCATATCCAAAACTTTACCACCTGTATTTCTTGACGACGTTATTATACCTTACAGTAAATATGTAAAAGATCTCTCGGCATCGAGAGCACGCTAAAAACTACAAACCAAAACACAAGGAAGAGAAGGTATACGAGGTATATTTATCTCATTTATATTTAAAAATCTTTTCTTTTAGTTATATTTTCTTATCGTTTTCATTTTGACTTCAACGTGGTAATATCTTGAATATTAGGCGGTGCGTGAAAAAAGACAGTATATTTACACTTTTTTTCCCAATGCTATATGTGGAGTGCATCATGAAGCTGTTTTTTACTTTAATTATACAACATTCATTATAAGGCCCAGGTAATTCCGTTTGACAAGTCGCGGCGTTAAGTTTCACTGTCTTTTAAAAAGCTAAATATTAATATCGTGGCCGTGGTGTCGCAGCGGCACAATATCTGACTGACTTTGACTTTGACATGATAGTTGTAAGTTTTTTTCTCACTCGGGGTAATGAATTCTTTTCATTTTCTCGCCTTGGTAACAAGATAAGGCACAGCGTTGAATTCCGACACTTGACGCATAATGTCTCAGATATTGTATAGGTTCCCTCTGTCTACACATTAATTAATAATGTGTAGCATTATAGAGCGTAAAGTTAAAAAAAATTTGTCCGTTATTTTGCTGAGTAAAATGCATTTAGTGTCCCTAAGATAGTCATATAGCTATAGATATGGCCTTGCTTTCCAGATGATCGCGATACTGGCAGTCACTCGAAGCATTAAGGCCCAATATACTGATACTGGGCGCGGCTGTAAGGGGAGTGTTTTGAAAGACGCGATACGATAAATGAAATTTTTTTTAGTGGTTAACGCGCAAACTTGTGTCTTCAGGGGGTTAAATTGAACTAAGTTCCTTTCACCCCATGAGGAGATATTTTCCGTATAAAACACAGTTCACTAAAAAGATTTAACTGATTAAAAAAGAAAATTAAAAAATAAACTAGGTATATATGTAGTATTCTATATACGTTATAACTTAAAGCCAGTCTAAATTTCATCAGTCGTAATCAATTTTTCAATCAGTTAAATATTAGGAGCTTTGTTGAATTTAAATGATTTTTTCTTTAAATCATTTATCTCTATATATAATAAGATAGTAATAATATTTTGGCTGTACATTTATTAATTTTGTCTGAAATAGAGAAAGGGACACTTAAAAAGAATAATAGAAAGCAAAACATTATTTTTAATTTCTTGTCTGTCCGTCTGTCTATATGTATGGTCACGCTAATCTCCGAAAGTACTAAACCGATTTACTTAAAAGTTTCACCAATTGTTTTGTTTTAACTCAACTTAATACTTAAAGTTTGTTTCATCAAAATAGGTTTATTAAAAAAAGTTATCGTCATTTGAACTAACTCAAGGCATTAGTTTGCCTGCGAATGTTATATAGCAATCGCGCTGGTAAGAATCCTGGTTAAAGAATGACATTCGAAACGTCTTGGTTATATGACTGTTGATAAAAAAATATATTTTTGAAGCACTATTATAGAATATTTTATACAATAAAGTAAACAAAATTGAATTGTTAGTGGAGATTAACTTCATAAATCATGACATTTAAATTTAAGTCGTAATTAATTCAACTCAGAGATAAAGAACGATTTGATCTTCAAAGAAATATCAAGTTAATACATAGTATCTTCGATTCGTTCGTCCGTTTGAAATTAATCTATATAAAATGCCCAAAAACATCCTTTCTACATGTACTTTGTAAAATTCTATATTTACCAATTGTACATTTTACTAATAATATATGTAACTAATTTAAATCACTACAATTATTTTACAAAGAATATTATGAATCCTTACACAAATCAATAATTTAACATTTAAGGTTGTTTCTGAAGGAGTAAATTACGTTGTGACATCAGCACTAAATGTGCTGATGAACAGAGTTTTAAAATTATGGTAAGACGTACTTAGGGAAAAAAAATGTAATGTTACAAAAATATATACGTAATAAATAATTAGCTTTATGTATATTTTACAAATATCAAATATTAACATTGGTCGTATTTTTTAGTTCAAAAGAATCAAAAATCCTTATAGAAATTACGATAATGTAGTAAAAAAATAATATTAGAATATAACAGATTAAAATAATAAAAAAACATATTAGAAGTCATTCTAGTTGACAATCAATTCTGTTTATTAAATCAATAATCATGTAGTTTAAGCGGGCGAAGCCGCGGGATATATCTGCTCCCTGCAGAGTGATGTAACTCTACTTTTTCCTCTTTAAAAAACTGTGTTTTACTAAATTTGATATATGGCAATTCCTTTATACTGTATGTAATCAACAATATCTTGATAATAATGGTGAGGCATAATATGATGCAACTTTCACTATAAAGTTTTGAAGGGCGTGTAGATATAATGTAAATGTATGTATAATAAAGGGGTAAAACCACGTATGCGTGAAATAATTAAATGAGAAGTACAACCTATAAAAAGTATACAAACTTAAGTTTGCGGGCATATGCACAATTTCATACAAAATGCAGCAAAATCGATGCAAAAATGTTTGATTTTTTCTGTACTTCAAGGAACCATAGACCTGAATATTTGGTATTAATTTCAGCTTGATAACTTCACATGTTCTCGAGATAAATGGTCTTGACAAACCGACGGACAAACGGACAACAAAGTGAATTTTAACATGACCGTGGCAGTGACTAATTGCTATTTTCCATGTTAAAAAAGACAATGAAACACAGCTTCATGCTTTATGCCTAGCGGGGTGAACAGAAAACGGAGCGTCATACGCTACGATCTCTGTGCACCTGTTTTGCCCTCCACTTTCATCAACCTGCACATACATACCCTCCTTGAGGGAGGACCCTAATGGACGGGAGTTGTGCTTGACCTTCCTAATGTATTATTGATACTGGGGAAACCTAGTTTGATCTCAAAGATCAAACTAGGTTTACCCTTGCCTCTTGCTTTGTAGACGTCCCCTCAACGTGCCCAAATCACCCCTTCTTCATCCTCACATTCTTACTATTTGTTACTGTAATTTTTTATGATGTTTTTTTTCTATATTTTTACTTTTTATACGTTCATAAATTCTTATTATTTTATTATGTGACATTTGGTACTTTTTAATGCCTTTTATTGATAACATTGTAACTACTCGTAGTACATAGTGCTTACTTTGTTAATTTGGCCAGGCCCTCTGACCACTACTAAGCCATACGTTCAACGTAACGTTTTTTTACGTTTCTAAATAAGTATATATATATATATATATATATATATATATATATATATATATATATATATATATATATATATATATATATATATATATATATATATATATATATATATATATACTCATTTCCCTGAGTGGATATCGAATCTAAAATCATCGCCTTTACAGTGAATGTTAAGATATTAGACATATCTGTTTCTGCATCTTGTATTTTCGACTGTGGCGATAAACAAAAAGAGGATTATGTTTTTAACGCGTTTGTATGTAGCTAACTGTTAAATCAGTGAACCAATTTTGATGGTACGTCGTTGAATTTGACTTGATGGCGCAATTGTTACTAAAACAAATGAGCTTCACGCTGTATCCCGCACACTGCAGGGCTCGGTATATTATTTAATTTATGCAATCGGATTTTTTTGTTTAAGTTATTATAGCTCACTCGTTTAGAAACTAATGTTACGCTCGTAGTTTCACCCGCGTTATATACTTAATATACACCTTCTATATGACATATCTATAGTGGAATCTTTTTTTTTTATTACACGCTGTATCCCGCATATTGCAGTCGTCATATCAGGCGGCTGTAGCGGTACAGCCTCTGACTATAAATGCGGTGGTTGTGGGTTCAATTTATTCATAAAATTTGGTCGGTACGTGGAGAACGGAGTGTCTTAACACTGAGTCCCTTCTGCCTATCCTACTATACGGAAAAAAGCGTAAAAGTAAAACAAGACATATGTCTGTATAACAACAATGTCGTTACGTATAGATTTCGAGCGACAGTAATAGTAAAATAATGGACCATCGAAATTGTTATCATTTTAAAATCATCATGTATTCTATGTGCATCAATTTCTTTACTTCCTTCTTCCTACCATTATATTATTTTTGTTATTATATATAATATAACGAAGCGTAAGGTTCCGCCATTTTGAATATTACTATTACATTTTTAATAAACAATCTTTTTCCTATGCTTACCTACATATGCGGGGTACAGCGTGAAATATATTTTTTTATCATGTACATATTTAAATCAACAACGTAGCATAACATCACACTGCTTGTTTGCATTTCCGTAAACATAAAAAAAAATGTTTTGAAATTGTATTTTTATACTGTAACAATTATAAAAACTAAACTAAACAAGACTAGCTGCAGACTGCATCCTCAACGGAGTAGTTAGAGAGAAAGGAGCGCCAAACGCTACTTTTACGCTTACGGCACGGTACGGATTTGAACATGTACCTCTTACAAAGCGCGAGGGCTAATACCACTACGTTCAATTTTTTATACGTTGCTAAACAATACTTTTCTTTTTAAATGTGGAATAACACTTTAAAAATGTTAAAAATAGTGAAAGAGTTATTTATTATAGCTTCACGTTGTATCCCGTACACTCCGTTCCCCATACATCGCACAATTTTCGGGTCCCTTGGACTAGCTTTAATATCAAATTTTGCCCCCTTTAAGGCTATCATTTTTTAGGATTTAACACAAATGTATAGTTTTCATATTTTTCACGAACTAGTACTACCTGTATCTACAGGTAGTAATAGTTTAGTACTAGTTTAGCAGCTAGCATCTGCTAACTTCCAAATTTCTTAATTCTAGGTCAACCCGAAGAACCCTATTAATTTTAATTCTCGGCACTTTATAAGTGTCGAAATACGCGTTTTTGCGATATAAACGGCCATAATTTTTTTTTTAAAGTAAATGTAGAAATATGATTTTTTCACAAAATCAAAGGACCGTAGATCTGAGTATATTGCTTGAATTTCAACTCGATATCTCCAATCTTTTTGGCAAAATCTTTTATTTTTAATTGTATTAAGCTTTTATAGAGTAGACAAAACTGTGCATTCATTTAAAGTAGTGATGACAAAGCACTCTGTATATTCTGTTACTTCAGTTAATGCATCCGCGACCTATGACACTTGATCCATTAAAAAAACATTGAATTAAAATTAGCTTCACGCTGTATTCCGCACACAGCAGGGTAGGCAGAGGGAACCTAGTGTTAAGACACTCCTTTCCCCACTTTCTGCCGGATTCTGGAGGCATTGCGTGTTGAGTGGCAGAACTCAACGCCGCGCTTAACCTCGACACCAGAGCGAAGAAATGGAAATATAAATTTAAGTAAATATTTCATCTCCTCGAGTGGGGATCGAACCCACAACCAGTCGGTTTTGCAGTCACATCTCATGCCGCTGCGCCACGACCGGCCTCTAAAAAAACATTGTTTATGCTTAAATTAGTTGTAGTAATTCTTTTTCGAATAAAATCTAATCGCGCTGTAGCCCACAAATAGCAGGGTACGCAGAAGAAACCAAGTGTTAAGACACTCCTTTCCCAACGCACCGTCCAATATTCAGACCCTGAGTGGGAATCGAACCTACAACCGTCGCGTTTACAGCCACACCCTGTCCAGCTAAGTCACGACGTCCTCATATTATTATATTAAAAAATTTGCAATTTTTGCAGTACAATTGCACATATATTTATTTAAAAAAACAGTTTTGAACCAGGAAATATTGTAAATAACGTATTATAATGTCATTACGAATATAAAGAGCAACTGTAAAATAAAGCAAATTTATAAGTAAATAAAGATGAAGAATTTGTTTGGCTGAACACGCTTTTCTCAGGAATTGGTTCGAATGGATTTTGTTTATGTTATATAATCTATTTATTGAGAAAAATATTGGCTATATATAATAGCCAATATTCCTAGATTAATCTCTTCTTAATCTTGATTATTTCTCTTTTCGAACTTAACAATTCCTTAACTTAGCTCTTCGTGGTACACTTTTTTGGGCAATATTAAATTATATACATAAGTAGAATTATGTGAAACTAATTATGTACAAAGTGGGAAACAGAAGAGTCTTAATGGGAACAGAATGTCTTAATATTAGGTTAGTAATATTTTCACTTTCTAGCTCTGGCAACTCAACAAGCACTCAATCGCCTAGAAAATTTTGCGAAAAGGGGGAATGGAGTCTCTTAGGTTTGTTCTGCCTATCCTGCTGTATGGAAATATATTCACTAATACAATCGAAAAAAAACTCACCCTGCGCAACTGATTATGTTTGAGGGTATGGGGACGCATGTAGAAGGTATTTATTAAATAACGTAATTGTTGTTTTTATTTTTGTAAATAGGATTTTTAAAGAGTGGGGCTTCTATCCCGGTTTTCGTCTATATAAATAAAAGTTCAAAATAAATAGACTGTGTGTTTATGTTTAAATGTATAATTTAAATGCAATGGGGATATTGATTTAAAAATTTAAAATGTATAATATGCACTTACGAGTATTACAACATAATAGTTTCAATTCACGTTTCTATTAGACCTGTATTTCGTTATTTATTCTCTAGATTTCTTTTTATTCTAGATGTTTTAATTTCAATAAACGTTCAATATTTTTTTCTGAATTCTTTGTTGCCGCATGTATATTTTTCTAAATAAATGATTTGATATAATGTGAATATAATGTGAAAGATATCAGATTCATACTAATGATTACAGTAATTGACACGCTCATTGACACCAAGCAACTCACCAGCAAGAGGTACAGTTGACTGTTCCTGTAAATAATTTAATAGTACCTACATTTAATTTCATTATAGTATATTGTTTATCTGTTTGTTAAGTGGCGGAACTCAACGCCGCGATTACCAGCCGGGAATTAGATATGAATCGAGCACACCGCGCGGTTCTAACATTCAGACGATGACTCACTACCCCACGACGACCAATATTTTTTTTGCAGCTTCACATTGTATGCCGCGTACAGCAATGTTGGCACAGGCAATCTAGTTTTAAAATACTCTGTATCCCATATTCCGCCGAATTTTCCATACAGTGCGTGTTGAGTGGCGGAACTCAACGACGCGCTTCGTCTATCAGAGCGAGATCGAAAAAAAAAATCCTGCCAATAGGGATCGAATCCGCAATCGTCGTGCTTACGGTCAGACACTGCTCCACTGCGCCACAACGGCCTATAACTTAAGTATAATAAACTTTAATTGTAATTTATTTTTAATTAATCACCATTTAGTCGCAACAATGAAATTATACGGTAACAATAATACATTAATTAATTATTTAATTGCAAATGTATTATTTGTAATTGGGCCAGTAAAACTTCCCGTTTATTTAGCTTTTGTATGTAAATTTTATTTATTTAAGTGTTGAATTTTTTAAAAATTCTTAATAAAAAGTCAATATTCATCAATAAACTTAGTTTTCCTGCTACATTGGCCAATATTTCTATACGTTTAAATAAAAATAATTTCACGCTGCATCTTGCATATAGCAGAGTAGACACAAAGACAGTCCCCAGCGTTAAGACAATCTATTTTCCACAAGCTGCCCTATTATTACCTAACATATATTAATCTGATGTACTCGTATATAATTTTCGAGACATTGAGGGTTGAGTAGTAGATAATACATTTTCGCACGTACTTATAGTGATTTCAGCTTCACGCTGCATCCCGCACATAGCAGGGTAGGCAGAGGGAACCCAGTGTTAAGACACTCCGTTCCCCACTTTCTGCCGAATTCTGGAGGTATTACGTGTTGAGTGGCTGAACTCAACGCCGCGCTTAACCTCGACACCAGAGCGAAGAAATGGAAATATAAATTTAAGTAAATATTTCATTTCCTCGAGTGGGGATCGAACCCACAACCAGTCGGTTTTACAGTCACACCTCGTGTCACGACTGGCCTCAAAAGTGATTTCTTACATAAAAACATTTTTTATTGATACTCCATATCCATCATAATATCGCCTATAACAGTCCTTGATACATGGACTACTAAATACAAAAAGAATTTCGAACTCTATTCGAACTTCTCAATTATTTCTCAATTCGAACCAGTAGTTCGTGAGATTAGCGCGTTCAACCAAACATACTCTTCCTCTTTACAATATAAGTGTAGAAAGTATAGAATGTGCAAACTCATAAATCTAGACACCGTTTTGCATTGTATCAGGAAATGATATGAAATTTTGTAAAGTTCAATAACTTTTTAACGAAACCAGTTTATAAAAGTAACAGGTAATGTTGGACTATATTGTTGTTTAAATACTAAAATTAATTATACGACGCCACTATGACGCAGTGGGATTATAGTTTTGGATTAATTAGACAATTTTCTTATAAACAAAATATATATTTTTCTGATAGACAAAATACGGCGTTGAGTTCTGCCACTCAATACACAATGTCTCTAAATTTGGGCGGTGTGTAAGTAACGGAGTGTCTTAACACTATGTTCCGATGTCTACTCCGCTTTATGCAGGGTAGGCAGCGTGAAGCTGAAAACGTAATGAAAATATATTTAACATTTTAAATTTATTATATTAACAAATCAAAAGTGTATTTTCAAGTAAATTTATCCGCTTAAAATAGTTATACAGGAGAGAAACGTCAACGTTCCTTTTACAGAAACAGCATAAAGGATAAAATATTTTAAGCCCATACCTAAAGAAATTTAACAAGATACCTCAACAGTTTAGACCAGTGGTTCCCAACCGGTGGTCCGCGGACCACCAGTGGTCCGCAGAAGCCTAAAAGTGGTCCGCGAACAATTTTAATTTTATGACTGGAAATGGTGAGGTGAAGGTTCTGTTTAATTATCACAGTTAGTTTTTAATATACCTCCATGCATAGTGGTCCCTGCTACCAAGAATGATATAAAAGTGGTCCTTGATCAAGAAAAGGTTGGGAACCCCTGGTTTAGACGAAGGATTTTATTTTCATTTCACGAAGTTTATCCATACCTGTATTTCGTGTGACGCAGTTACGTATAGATACCAATAACGTTAACACATACTAAACCAAAATACTTTCGGAATGAGGCGTATGCGGCGGTTTTCCTTTGATAAGTTTATGTCGTTCTTAACAAATGGCGTTTTATTTTACAACGATAATTTTATTGTTTATTTTGTTAGAAAAAATCACTTTTTCATGTTTGGCAAAAAAAAAATAATTGTATTATTTTATAGAGTAATATACTTATTTACTTATTTAGAAAACGTATAAAAATTTGAATGCAGCGGGACTTGAACCCACGCCTCCTGGAAACCGACCAGGCGCTCTGACCACTAAGCCATACGTTTTATATAGTAGTTAAAACTGTGATTTCATTTAAAGTGGTGTAGACAAAAACACTCTGTATATAAGGTTGTTTCGCCCTTTGCTCGTTTAGCCCGCCAACCACCGCTTGGTTGCTTTTTTTAAATATTAAATCACTTCTTCCTCATACACGATATTCTTAATTTCAAACTGCTATATATAATGTATATTGTAATATATATGGCATTGCGGGAACTGGCGGAACTCAATGCCGCGCTGTATTCAATTTTAAATATTTCATTCCCCAGAGTGGAAATCGAACTTCATAGAAAGATAAATTATGTTAAAGTGGTTGTTATGGCGCAGTTAGATAGCGTCTGGCTGTAAATACGATGGTTGTGGGTCCGATTCCCACTTGAGGTAGTAAGTACAACATAAATAGTATCATTGAGGAAATGATGACTGTGGTAGACAAAACGCTGCGTTAGGTTCCGGCATTCAATGCGCAACGCAAATGTCTCAGAAATTCGATAGTCGGGAACGAAGTGTGCTAACATTAGTTTTCCTCTAGTTTAGATAAGATTTTCTTTCTTATCACTCTCTATTAAGGTAGTTACAAAAATACGTTAACTTTAACGTGTCTTATCAAACTTAGATAAGTAAAAACAATAAATACACTATCTATAGATAACATAATATATTACAAAAGATGAAGTAAAACAAGTTTTTATGTAATCTTAATTTTTAGGATTCCGTGATTGTAGCCTGTATGTTAATCTGATGTTTTTAATATAGTTATATTAGTGTAAAGTTGAGGCCAGTCGTGGCGCAAGGATATAAGCGTGTGACAGTGAATGCGATAGGTTGTGGGTTCGATTGCGGAAATGAATATATTTAATATTTTCATATAATAATATAATATTTAATATTTTCATTTTTTTGCTCTGGTGTCGAGACAAAGCGCCTTTCAACACACAATACATGCGGGTAACACCGTGAAGCTGAAGTGCAGAGTTTCATCTAAATTGTACAGTAGTTTTTGTATAACAGTGAAACAAGCGTCATCTTCCCAAACTTTAACATTTATAATATTAGTAGGAAGCAGGATAGGATAGGATAAAGTAAATAAATTAATGTATTGCAATGTAAAAAAGCTATTTAATTTACAAATTAAATTACTAAAATGTAAAAAATAATTATAGTACCTGTAGGTAGGCATTTTATGCCATACTAGGAATAAAAATATTTTAAAAAAAAATTAAAACAAAGAACGGGATTTGCCCTACTTCCCGATCAACATTCAAACGCTTTATCATGTAAGAAGAGCGAGGAATTGACAATAATGTATACTTTCAAGTAGAAATCCAACCCACAACCGTTGCATTTGCAGTTACACCCTGTACAATTGGGCGCTCTGGAATAATGACTTTACAAGCGACAGTTGTAGCTTCGATATGCACTCGGAGAACTGATTAATTATTTGTTTTCTTTTTTTTTCTTTTTAGCTTCACGGTCTATCCCGCACAAAGCAGAGTACTTCTGTTCCCCACTTTCGACCGCCTTCTGGGGGGTATTTCATGCTGAGTGGCGGAACTCAACGCGCGCTTTGCTTCGTTACCAGAGCGAGAAAGCGAAAATATTTTCATTCCCCCGAGTGGCAATCGAACCCACAACAAAAAAATTACCTACCACCTTCCTTAATAAGTGATCTATTCAACACAAATAGAACCAGTAGTTTTTTCGATGCGCGTTCAACCAAACAATCTCTTCAGCTTTGTAAAATTTATACGAACCTGCTATCATCGCGTTTAGTCACATATATTTTAGCGTCGCCTTGGCGGACTAAATTATTTATTCGAAGGCCTTTATAGTATTTAATATTAAACTAATTACAGTAGAGGTCGATATATTCATTAGGTTAAAGTTTTTTATTTATCTATAAAATAAGCTTATGTAACTAAGTATCTATCAATAAATTATAAGATATACTATTGATATAATATCTATACTTATATGCTAATATTTTAAAGATAAAAAAAATGATTATTTGAACGCGTGAATCTCATGAACTGCTGGTTCGATTTGAAAAATTTTATTGTGTGAAATAGTAGATACATTTATCAAGAAAAGCTAAATAAGGCTATATTACAACACGTTAATCGTTTCGCTGTAACCCACTGCACTGCGGTCTTAGCTAAACCTCCACATATCCTACAACTATATTGTATACTTATATTGCATCTCAACTACGTCTTTCTTTCTTTCTTTCTTTCATTCTCCGTCCGTATAACAAGTCAATATGCGTCAGCGTGCATTGTATACAGCCATATGTGCAGCTATATTGATGTTCCAACGTCCCATCAATGCGACTGAACATCATTACTTTTAACTTCCATCTCCTGTAAACGTTATATAATAAATAAACCTAGATATGCAGCTCCATTCATTTGTTCTAATATCTTTCCATTTACACCGCTTCTTGCATTTTGCTCTTCAATGTATTCCAAGTGCTTGAAGCGTCTTTCGCAATGATGACCAAAGCCTGTAACTTTCATTATTCTCTTAAAATCATGACTCAAGTTCTGGTGCATTTGATAAAACATTATCATCTTATGATTATCCCACAATATCTCGTGATACCTCTTAAGAATTTATGGACCTCTAAATGGCATTTATCTAGCATACCAGCACTAGAAAAAATTATTAAAAAATTAAGATTAAGAAAAATTAGAATTCGACGGAAAATGGGGAATGGAGGGTCTAAATATAGGTTACCTCTGCCTCTGCTGTGAGCTGTATATAAAATTATTTTTAATTTTGGAACAAATCTCCATGCACACCGAATTGTCCCAACTTGTAACAAAATGTCATGAGAAATTTTATCAAAAGCCCTTGGATTAACCATATTGTTTTCCACTTAATCAACTCAACATTTGAAGGTTATTGTAGTTATTGTATTATAGCCTCCGTTTTCCGTTTATAACCAATGTAGGCTTCACTATTCAGTCATATTCCACAGGAACATTGTGTATTGACTCGCAGAACTCAACGCCGCATCGTGCTTTGTACAGGACAAAGAGGCAATGCGTAGAGCGACAGATGAAAATAATTTAAATAAATATCATTCCCACGAATGGGAATCGAACTCACAACACACTTGTGGCCCTTCGCCACGCCAATATATAATTTATTAGATGCAAATGCAAGATATGTAATACACATGAATTCAATTTATATTTGCGGTTAACGATATAAAAGATCCTTTTAAGACAAAGAATTATCTCACATTAGGGAATTCCCGGCAGCATTTTAGTTGTTTTAATCTTATTTTTTATTGTAAATGTCAAAGATGTAGACTTATATTCCACGTCTATTATTAAATATCCATGTTTCCCCGTTCTAAAGTAATAAAACAATGTAGTTGTTTGTTTACTTTTTATAGCTGATAATCTTTAAGCTGTTGAACATATTTTCTGGAATCTAAGGCTAAGAACTCTCTCGAATAAGTCGATCACAATTAGTTTTTATTTGTTTAGCAAGAGTATTTCGCCCCTGAAGAAATAAATAACGCTACGAGAGCGTCGGGGGAGCTGATGTGGATGAGGAGCGTACTTACACTGTTGAACGATGAGAGCATTTAGATAGGAATCGGCGCTCTCACTGTAGCACTTGGCTGCGATCTTGCTGAACCAATCGCCTAGGGCGTCGGCAGCTTGTTGCAGTGTTTCAGCTGGGTTCAATGAGTGGTTCGTGGTGTATAGGGCCTGCCTCTCTGCCTACTCTGTTATGTGCAGGATAAAGTTGAAAACTAAAACAAATATGTAAAATAAATATAAACGCACCGTCAATGATTTAATTTATTTTTAATTCATTTCAGTTTCTGGAACTATCATCGACCTTTGCCATGTTAAATAGAATGAAATGCATTTTTTTCCTTTGTTTCTATTTTATATGCAACAGAATAATAAGTTAGTGTAATTTACAACAATGTCTTTGGGGTTTTTGACTTAGAAATTATACAAATTATACAAATTTTCTATATATATATTCATACATATTAATGTTGCTGTCGCGACATGGCCTAGGACCTATTATATCGATTATGGTTACTTCGTATTTTGGTGACATATATTGTTGACAGTCTTGCCTTTATAAAAATCTATATGTAAAATTGTACAATAATATGCCACGAGGTCAGTCGTGGCGCAGTGGCACAAGCGTGCGACTGTAAACGCAATAGATTGTGGATTCGATTCCCCGCAATCGCGTTTGTTCTCGCATAGCCATATTGGATTGTTTTATGGCAAAGACTAGGCAAACAAGCGTACGTATTAATTACCTGATGTTGAGTGATCATTGCTGCCCACGACTCCGTGCAACAGCAGTGCTACAGGTGCGGTGCCAGCCTTTAAGGTGGAGACAGACGTGCGAAGGTACCCATGTCATATCGACGTGGAAGCACTGTAGGTAGGCCATTCCACAGTTGTATGGCTATAGGGACAACAGAAATTTACTGTTCAGTCATCTTCGAAGTGTCTTTGTCTACTTTAGAGGGACATTAAAAATAATAATTTAAATATTATCATTCCCCTGTGTGGGAATCAAAGCCATCAAACGATACAATTTCACAGCATTTCTAGAAGACGCACTGGCACAGCACTTGATTGATGTGGGTTTGAATCCCACTCGGAGAAATGGCAATTTTCATTCCATCACCCTGACAGCAAAACAAAACGAGGCGTTGAGTTTTGTTACCCAACCACCACGAATCTAAAATTGGGCGATGCATGGTGAACGGAGTGTCTTAACACTAGGTTCCCTCTATCTACCCTGCAATATGTGGTATACAGCGCCGCTGCTATTTGCCGGATACGACATAAGACTACAAAAAATCTAAATAACCAGAAAACGGAGAAACGACAAGCTTGTTTATAATAAATATTTATAGTAAAAAAATAAAGACCTTCGTACTTAAACGCAATGCCATGTATTAAACATATATATATTAGCATATTTAAATTACTTTAATTGTATAAAGACATAAAATATGGTAAAAAATATGGTATTGACTGTAGATTAATTATGAAAGAATGACGTTTTACATAAATCTATGTAAATTTATAAAAAAAATATTATAGCTTCAAAATGCATGAAATGGGAAAGTGAACAACAACTTTGTCTATATATGAAACGGGTATGTAAAAAATCCAGCTAAATCGTTATAAAAAAAATAAGCAATGTACGGCAATCCTAACGGAATTTTCCTTTGAACGGATAGATATATGTTTTCGAAGAAGCTAATAACGTGATATTAAATAATAAATAGTTGATTCTGAATAATCTATTGGATGGAATTGTGAAAACAATTTATACAAATACATAATATCTCGTGTTTATTTAGATATTGTTTAATTTAATATTTTTTTATTCTTAATTTTACTTAATAACTGTATTAAGATGGATTGGCAAATTGAACATAATGTTCGGACTCTCCGTTATGTCTCTCTTCTGTACTATTTTTAAACATATTTGTAAGTGGCGGACCCCAACTCAATATATACACGTCGAAGCCACGTGTACTGTCAAACACGAAGGCCTATCTGTCTATTGCATGTTTAATTTACCGACTTCAAAAAGAAGGAGGTTATCAATTCGACTGTATTTTTTTATGTTTGTTACCTCGGAACTTTTTACTGGGTGAAACGATTTTAAAGATTCTTTTTTTATTTGAAAAGTAGTGCTTCTTGTGTGGTCCCAATTTAATTTGATCCGTATCTGATAATGATATCCAGCCGAAAATTTTGTAAATGTTACATTTATATTAAGTATGTGCGCGAAAAATGGACAAATAACTCAATATTCCATTGTCCGAGTTTTATGTGGTGAAAATGGTGATAGTTGATTAGATTCTGATAATGAAAACCGTGACAAAGTAACGAAATTCTTAAATTTTTAGGACCAAATATAGAATACTCGGGTGCATTTTTAAGACTTAACCGGTTATTTAATTCATCTCCCATAAAGACTTTATCATCAAGTATTTGAACATGATGATGCTCAGTTGAATTCCTTAACGGCTTTTGAATAGGGGTTTGATCTGAGGCAGAATATCTAACTGTTTGCATTGCGACATCAGGCAAGAACAAGAAACAAAAAATGTAATAATTAAATGTTATAGCACTAAAATCGATTGAAAAATAAAAAAAACCGCCTTTATTGAAGCAATATCAAAAATAAAGAAATAAAAAAGTGTATATCCATTAAATATAGCTAGATTGCTTATATAAGTACCTACCAACTATTAATTATTTGTCCTTCAACAAAATGGTAAGAACAAACAAGAAACTGGCTAGAGGCCAGCTGGGGTACTGCGGTACAGGTGAACCCACAACCGTCGCGTTTGCAGTCACCTTATATGCTGTTCCCGTAAAAGAAGCGCTGACGCTTCCAGCCTATATATTTAATTAATCATACAAAAAATACAAAATAATATTATTTGCATTATTATTTGCATTTTGAACTCACCACTCTTTAAAAGTATTAGACATAAATATAAAAAAAAACGTAAGAACAAAGTGCATTCAATTTGTAATTTAATCATAATTTATTAATAAAAAAATACGTTAAAATAATTAATTATAAGTATAGAAATTATTATAAAAATAATTATAAAAATTTAAGGTTATCGTGGTTTAGCGGTACTTCGTCTGACTCCAAGCGCGACGGCTCATTATTTTCATTTCGTTCTGGTAACAGGGTAAAGCGCGTAGTTCCGTCACTTAACACGCAATGTCTTAAATAATTTGGAGGAAAGTGGGGAACAGAGTGTCTTAACACTAGGTTCCGCATGCTTGGCCTGTGTATGCGGGAAATATACGTTTTTTTATTAAGTTATATATAACAATACAATGCAGGTAGAATTATTTTATAAAAAAAAGGCAATTTATTACTCATGACGTAAGTAACCTACAACTATAAAAAGTCCACTTCGGTGAAGTCAATCAAGTTCAAAATAAAGTAAAATAAATAAATCTACAATAAGTATTATAAACAAAAACCTGTTTACTACACATTTCACTTGCGCAACTGGCAATCCCTGTATGAATAACCATTTTTTTTAGCTTTACACTGTACCCCGCACATAGCAGGGTAGATAAGAAAAATCTACATTTTTCTAATGCTAATTAAACACTACAGACACGTGATCCCTAAGCTCTTCAAAAAATATTAGATTTAATTCTATTTCTCTTTGTCTCTGTTTCTTATCACCAGCGCGAGGAAATGAAAATAAAAAAAATCAAAATCAGCTTCACGCGGTATCCCGCACACAGCAGTGTAGGCAGAGGGAACCTAGTGTTAACACTCCGTTCCCCACTTTCCGCCGAGTTCTGCAGGCATTGCGTGATGAGTGGAACTCAACGCCGCGGTATGCCTCGACACCAGAGCGAAGAAATGAAAATATAAATGTAAATAAATATTTTATTTCCTCGAGTGGGGATCGAACCCACAACCAGTCGATTTTACAGTCATACTTCGTGCCCCTGCACCACGACTGGCCTTAAAATGAAAATAACCGATTCTCAAATATGATCTGAAATAGAAACCACAACTGACGCTGTTCAGCTTCTCCACGACAACCTCTAAATAGTCATTATTACATAATAAACTGAAATAAATATTTTTCTTGTACGATACAATAATTTATTTTTGTCAATTTTTTTAAGGAAACATAAACATAATATAACAGTAGTGACTGTTTTACGTAAGCTTTTTAAAACGAGGAAAGAATGTGAAGGACTCTTGAAAGTAAAGTACGGTTAGAGTGGTTTGGATGATACATACGTATTATACGAGTATGTACATACATACCTAATGAGATCCTTGATTTTAGATCTTTAAATATTTTAAATAATACTCTTTTAACAGATTAATCACGTATATTTAGTTTTATATATTAAAAAAAAAAAATTAATACTTTGCAGTAGCTGCCAAGTTCTTTTTCCTTTGTGAATTTTATGACATAGGCACAAAGAATAGTTTTGAATCAACAAATAATATATGCGTTGCTATGGCAACGCGTGTTTTACCTACGCGTCAATAGGTCCTCAAGAAATTTAGATATGTATGTTCGCGTTTTTTTAAATGTTATACATTCCATATAAGGACATTTTTTTCAGACCTAAATGCCTTAAAAACTATTAGCATAAATGCACAGGTCCTATAATTATTATTTAATTTTGCAAAATTGGTTTTATTTATTACTAGCGACCCACTCGCGGCTTCGCCCGCTTAAACTACTGAATTATTTATCTAATATACTGAATTGCCTTCCTTAAACAAACGACACAAACAACAGAAAACTTAAATGGTAAAAATCATAAACAACGTAATAGGTAGTCTACCTTTTATTCTTTTATGTAAAAATATTTAAACGAAAGATTGATGAACGGAAGATTGATGATTGATGATTATTTAAAGAGCTCCAAAATATATGCAATTGTTTGTAAACCTACTTTACTATAGAGCTAGCATTGAAGCATTCTCTCGTCCAGCTCCTTTCTTCTGGCGCTGGGGAACGGCATCAAGGCCATCTGGCCGTGGTCTCGAGCGGCAACCATCAATATGGGTGCATCGTTAGGGGGCCCTTTGGCCCTAGGACTGTGTACCTGCCCTAGACCAGATACAGAGAGAGTTTTTTGGTGGGAATGGAAGGATAATCAAATGTCAAAGGATAATCAAATGTTAAAATGTAGATTATATATTAGTACTAATACAATAACAAATCTATCATACACAAATTGCGAGAACTACGTGGCTGCTTGAGAAAGTCTCAACTTACATTGGTGAATATTAAATATTGAAATATTTGTCGAGTTTTTTCTGTCATCACACAAACAATAATTGAAAACTTAAGATTTTCACTTTCTGCGCAATTTATGCTTTGAGTACAGGAGTCACGCCACTATGACGCGATAGCGTTATCAATTCTTATTATTCTACCCTGCAACTTATTTGTGAACGATGATATAAAAGGCTGCACGGGCGTTGTACGTTCAGTCTTGGCTCTGGTGTGGGTCGGAGCACTACTCGTGCTGCACCACTGGCTAACCTCGACTATTTGGACAATTAATTATTTGATTAATTAATTGTTATTTTAATTATAAATGTGGTTAAGACCTATTTATAATTATCTACGTAAAGTCGTGGCTCTGGTGTGGTTCAGAGTACTACTCGTACTCTGCCACATAACCTCGACTATTCGGGTAATTGATTATTTAGTTAATCAATTATTATCGTAGTTATGAATGTGGTTAACGCCTATTTGTAATTGCTTACTTCAGAAATCATTCAGTTATTTATGCCTTCAGCTACTATTTGAAACTACCTTGCTAAGTGTTTATGTTAAATTTGCTTTTTGTACATATGTCTAAACATCAGACGTAGTATATGTATAGGTACGAGACTATCCCACTCCTGTTACCTAAATTAAGTGGGATAAAGATCTCAATTAAACTTCTGTTTAGTTTATTTACATTACTTTCTTGAACTACCTTTTATTTCATTTTTAACTTTGACTTTGTGTACTATTGAATAATATATTGAATAAAAATGTATATTATAGATTAACAAAATACATCGAGACTGGCTGGCTGACTGGCTGGCAGTAATGAGACGGTTGTGGATTCGATCTCCGCTCGGGGTATATAACGTGAAACTAATTTTTATTAACTACTAAAATCCATGTAACTGATTAATACTGATAGTTTTATTTAATATTACTAACACAATAAAAAAAAAATATTAATATAATTATATTAATATATAATAATTAAATTAAAAATTAAAAAAAAATAAATATAAATTTATAAATAAATATAAAACAATAAAAATTTTTGTTCGGAGAGTTCGGAGAGTTCGGAGAGTTCGGAGAGTTCGGAGAGTTCGGAGAGTTCGGAGAGTTCGGAGAGTTCGGAGAGTTCGGAGAGTTCGGAGAGTTCGGAGAGTTCGGAGAGTTCGGAGAGTTCGGAGAGTTCGG
The DNA here is from genome assembly GCA_021202915.1 of Heliconius himera. Lineage (NCBI taxonomy): Eukaryota > Metazoa > Arthropoda > Insecta > Lepidoptera > Nymphalidae > Heliconius > Heliconius himera. The sequence goes on along the minus strand of JAJHJA010000077.1, from coordinate 1,892,150 downwards.
AGAGTTCGGAGAGTTCGGAGAGTTCGGAGAGTTCGGAGAGTTCGGAGAGTTCGGAGAGTTCGGAGAGTTCGGAGAGTTCGGAGAGTTCGGAGAGTTCGGAGAGTTCGGAGAGTTCGGAGAGTTCGGAGAGTTCGGAGAGTTCGGAGAGTTCGGAGAGTTCGGAGAGTTGGGAGAGTTGGGAGAGTTGGGAGAGTTGGGAGAGTTGGGAGAGTTCGGAGAGTTGGGAGAGTTCGGAGAGTTCGGAGAGTTCGGAGAGTTCGGAGAGTTCGGAGAGTTCGGAGAGTTCGGAGAGTTGGGAGAGTTCGGAGAGTTGGGAGAGTTCGGAGAGTTCGGAGAGTTGGGAGAGTTGGGAGAGTTGGGAGAGTTGGGAGAGTTGGGAGAGTTGGGAGAGTTCGGAGAGTTCGGAGAGTTCGGAGAGTTCGGAGAGTTGGGAGAGTTGGGAGAGTTGGGAGAGTTGGGAGAGTTCGGAGAGTTCGGAGAGTTGGGAGAGTTGGGAGAGTTGGGAGAGTTGGGAGAGGTCGGAGAGTTGGGAGAGGTCGGAGAGTTGGGAGAGGTCGGAGAGTTCGGAGAGGTCGGAGAGTTCGGAGAGGTCGGAGAGTTGGGAGAGTTCGGAGAGTTGGGAGAGTTCGGAGAGTTGGGAGAGTTCGGAGAGTTGGGAGAGTTCGGAGAGTTGGGAGAGTTGGGAGAGTTCGGAGAGTTGGGAGAGTTGGGAGAGTTGGGAGAGTTGGGAGAGTTGGGAGAGTTCGGAGAGTTGGGAGAGTTGGGAGAGTTGGGAGAGTTGGGAGAGTTGGGAGAGTTGGGAGAGTTGGGAGAGTTGGGAGAGTTGGGAGAGTTGGGAGAGTTGGGAGAGTTGGGAGAGTTGGGAGAGTTGGGAGAGTTGGGAGAGTTGGGAGAGTTGGGAGAGTTGGGAGAGTTGGGAGAGTTCGAGTTGGGAGAGGTCATTTTTTTTAATAAAAAATATAATTGTGTTTTTCCTGCTTTGTAGATATTGATGTCTTCTATAAAATTTTAGTAAATTACTTTGCTCTATTGTTAATAACTTCCACAGCGTACGTGATATAAGTTATTTTTGATATTCTTTTATACGTTAATTGTAAAAGAATTTTCCAAATCGGCCCCGTAGTTTCAGGGCCTATTCAATTCAAATAAAGAAACAAAACACCAGTGGCGTAGCTAGGGTATTTGTTGCCTGGTGCGGCTTAGGACTTGTTGCCCTTTAAAATGGTTAAAATAATTTCAGATTTCAAACCACAGTAGAGTAGATATATAATTTTTTATTGCTTCAAAACTATAATAACTATATATAAGATATAATGGGGGTACAATGGTGTGTCAAGTGGCGACGAATGCGGCGTTGGAGACCGCCACCCAACACGCCACGAGGTGGAGGACGGAGCTACAAATAGCTACGTGGAATGTAAGAGGAGGGATGGAAGAAAAGATGAATGAATTATTAGATGCGATGGATGATAGAGATTTGGATGTCGTTTGTGTGACAGAGACCAAGCGAAAGCGCAATGACACGACCGATTTGCCGGGCAGTCGGGTCGCTTTCTGGGCCGGCGTACCAGAGAGCGAGCGGGGCTGTCAAGGTGTAGGTGTTATTGTCCTCTCGATTGGTTAGTGCAGCAGTTGAATACAAGGCGATCAACCCGAAACTGCTTTGGGTTCGCTTCAAGCTGGGATTAACAAGAGTATTCTTGTTAGTGGCGTATGCGCCAGTATCCACAGCTCTATTAAGCAAACTCGAGGAGTTTTGGGAGAGTGTCAGGGATGTTCTAGGTAGCGTTAGAGGGAATGAAAAATTAATAATATGTGGCGATTTGAATCGGAACTGCGCGAAGCGGTTACGAGGGAGGGGGTGGGAGTGGTCAGTATGGTGACAAGAAAATAAATGAGACTGGAAAGCTTATATTGGAAATTTGGAAGAATAGGAATTTGTTTGTGGCAAACACGACGTTTGAACACAAATAAATTCACATGTATACATGGGAGCGAGCGGAAGGGAAAAGTATGATTGATTTATTCCTAGTGGATCTGCGTATTCGAGGCCAAGTTATAGACACGCGAGTGTTTAGTGATTCTGAGCTGGGAACAGACCATTATCTAGTCGTTGCTAGAATAAGGGGTCTGTTTGCAGGTTGGCGCAACTACACAAGGTGTCCAAACTTGGAGTCGAATTATCGCATAAGAAACTAGAAGCTTCAAGATCCACCGATTAGAGAGGAATATCAAGAAAGAGTTTCCAAAAAGCTAGACAGCAGCGAATCTGGAAATGAAAGTATTGGAGTATGCTGGTAGAACCTTAGCGATTGCATGAAAGAAGCAGCAATAGAGGTATGTGGTAAAGGGAAAGAAGGAAGGCTTTACCAAAAACCGCGACGAATGGTGGGATGATGAAGTGAAAACTGCTATAAAAAGAAAAAAGAAAGCATGGCAGGATTATAAAGCCTCAGCTAAGGATAAAAGTATGAGAGAAATTAAAAAGAAACAGTATAAGCTACAAAATAAACGAAAGTACTCATGAAGATGAAGCGTGAAAAGGCAGAGAATAAAAGAGACGAAAGGTTAACGAACAACTTCAGAGAAAACACGTAGCTTTTCTGACGAGATGTTAGTGTTTCTCGAGGTTGCTTGCGAGGTTGCTTTCGAAGGACGATGAAATTTTCACGAAAGAACCACACATTTTGCAGCGATGGGCGGAATTTTACAAGGAGATGTATGAATGTGATGGAGTCCTCAGTCTCAAGTAACATCGAAATGTTAAATGTTGATGTAGCTGATGGCGAAATCAGTATAAAAGAAGTTGAGAATGCAATACGAAGTCTGAAATGTGGTAAGGCAGCGAGAGCAGATGGAGTTATTGCCGAGATGATCGAATATGGTGGGCCACGCATCTTTGACTTGTTCTGGTTTTTGTGCAATTTATGCTGGAAATCAGGGGAGATCCCAGATGATTGGCGAGGTGCGTTCATCGTGCCTTTGTATAAAGGCACGATGAACGCACCAGTCGGTTTTGCAGTCACACCTCGTGCCGCTGCGCCACGACCGGCCTCAAGTAGTAAAGTTTATGCTAAAATATTAGCGAGAAGAATGCAAGAGAGATCTGAAAGGCCGTTGTAGGAGGCCCAAGGAGGCTTTAGACCTGGAAGAGGGTGTATCGATCAGATCTTTTCCCTCCGCATGATCACGGAAAAATTTATAGCCGTTAACCAAAAAGTTTTCTGTGCTTTTGTAGACTTGGAAAAGGCGTTTGACAGAGTTGTAAGAGCGAAATTATGGAAGATACTACCCCGGTACAATGTGAGCGGGACCCTTGCTACAGGCCGTAAAGTCTCTTTACAGAGATCACTCAGCCTGCGTGCGAGTAGGAGCTGGCGTGTCGCCCTGGTTTGACATCCGATCGGGTGTTAAACAAGGTTGTGCCATGTCAGCTTGGTTCCGGAGGGCAGCACACGATCGCCGCCTTCCGCCCTAATGAGCCAGAGGGCGGTCAGCTTGGGGAAGCTGGCCGCCTACTAACCTGGCCCCAGTAGTCGCGCGGAGGTTCCTCCCGCGCGCTACTCCGAGCAGGCCGTCGAGGGTGACCACACACCCTTGACTCCGCGACGTGCCTTGCAGGTTCCCGCCGTCGCGCTTCGCGGAAGACTATTGTCCCCGCGTCTCGCGGCCAGTGGCGGTCGAGGAGGAGCACCGTGAGATTTTAGTGGGTATTCGGACGGCCTACATCTGCCAGTCCGCAAGTCCCACATAACCCGCTCGAGTCCCCACTCGGGCCGGTATCCGTAACAGGATTTCCTCACGAAAAAAAAAATGTCAGCTTGGTTGTTCAATTTGTATTTGGATAGCCTGAGGTTAAGTTTAACCAAACAGCTGTTAGGTGAGCTGTCCTCTTTGGACATCCACAAGTCGAGCGGGCCAGATGGCATCTCTCCCTTAGTGCTCCGTTCCTGTGCTCCTGAGCTGACACCGGTGCTAACGCGTTTGTTTCGGCACTCTTACTCAGTCGGCGTTGTCCCAGACTCATGGAAGAGCGCTCTTATCCACCCGATCTCAAAGAAAGGCGATGGTTCCGATCCATCTAACTACAGGCCTATTGCTATCACCTCCCTGCTCTCAAAAGTCATGGAGAGCATTATCAATAGCCAGCTTTTAGTTTATGTAGAGGATCACCGATTGATTAGTGACCGACGATATGGCTTTCGCCATGGTCGCTCAACCGGTGATCTTCTAGTTTACCTTACCCATCGCTGGGCTGCGGCTATTGAAAGCAAGGGAGAGGGCCTGGCAGTTAGTTTGGACATGGCGAAGGCCTTTGATCGAGTGTGGCATGAGGCGCTCCTGGCTAAACTTCCATCCTATGGGCTTCCCGAGAATTTATGCAAGTGGATCGCCAGCTTTCTCACTGGGCGCAGCATCAAGGTCGCTGTCGACGATTTTTGCTCTAATCATATGCCCGTGAACGCTGGCGTTCCCCAAGGCTGCGTGCTATCCCCTACGCTGTTTCTTCTGCATATCAATGACATGTTAGAGGATTCTAGCATTCATTGTTATGCAGATGATAGCACGGTGAACGCTGTTTACTCCGGCCGAGCAAGTCTTTCTCGGGAAAACGCCGAACAGTGCCGAAATAAACTTGTCTCTTCCGTTGAGGCATCCCTCAACAATGTCTCCTCATGGGGTGAAAGGAACCTAGTTCAGTTTAACCCCCTGAAGACACAAGTTTGCGAGTTAACCACAAAAAAAATCCCATTTATCGTCTCACCAGTCTTTCAGAACATTCCCCTTACAGCTGCGCTCAGTATCAGTATATTGGGCCTCAATGTTTCGATTGACTGCCAGTATCGCGATCATTTGGTAAGCAAGGCCAAGTTGGCCTCGAAGAGACTGGGGGTCATCAACAGAGCGAGACGGTACTTCACGCCAAAACACCGTTTGGCCGGCAGGCAGGCAGGTTCGGCCTCATATGGAGTACTGTTCTCATCTCTGGGCTGGTTCACCTCAGTATCAGCTTGAACCATTCGATCGCATACAACGTAGAGCCATTCGAATCATTGGGGACCCAATAATCTGTGAAAGGCTTGATACTTTGGCTTTGCGTAGAGACGTTTCCTCGCTGTGCGTTCTCTATCGCATTTATCATGGGGAGTGTTCTGAAGAACTGTTTGACCTATTGCCTGCCGCCGAATTTGCTAACCGCACAGTACGATATAAGCTGAAATATCATCCACACCACCTGGATACGTGGCAATCCACTACTGTGCAGTTTCGTAGGAACTTCCTTCCACGCACCACGGAACTGTGGAATGGCCTACCCGCGGCAGTGTTACCAGGTCGATATGACATGAGTACCTTCAAAAAGTGAGAATGAAGAAGAACACGCTCAGCTGGTTTGGGCACGTCGAACGAATGAGTGATGAAATAATGGCAAAAAAGATTTATGATGGACAAGTGAGTGGTAAGAGAGATAGAGGGAGACCTCGGTTGACCTTCGAAAACACAGTATCAAAGATACTGGAGGAAAGTCATATAAAAAGCATGAGGACTCCCCGGAGGGCATGTATGAAGAGGTTGATAACAGTGGACAAGGCGAAAGAGGTATGTTGAGACTACGGTCTCGCTACGGCGTTTGGCGTTCCGTTCTCTCTGACTACCTCGCTAGGGATAAAGCGTGAAGCTAAGTTAAGTTATAAGTTATAACATTAGATTTTGGTAAAAAATATTGCAAAAATTTAAAACGGAGATTACGCGCTTTTTGACTAGCAAAGTCATTAATCACATTTTCAAAATCAATAGTATCGACTAGTTCATGTTCAATTGACATGATAGCGAGATTGTATTTTTCATTTTCATTCTCTTATTTTTCTTGTACATTCCTTGATTCTTGATTGAAAAAAAATTAGAAGAATTGATCGTAGACTTTGTTGCCCCTTTCCATTTGTTGCCCGGTGCGACCGCACCGCTCGCACCCCCCCAGCTACGCCACTGCAAAACACCTAATCCATTGTCTTCATAATGTTAGTGATATCGATGCAACTTCCCCACACTCTGCAGAGTTACTTACTCGCTATGGTGCGCGAGGCTACACTCCGCATTTTTTATTATTTCATGATTTTCTTTAGAGTGATATTTTTAAATTCGTTATATATTTTGAATGGATTGTCTGATTTTGTTAATGTAAAAAGTACTTTACACATATTGAAATTATCTTTAATAAAATATCATTTAATAGAATAAGGATTAATGCAGAGGTATGAATAAAATTGTTTGATTATTGCAGGCACTTTCATCAACTTATAAAATATAAAAATGTAGTTATATTGTCATAACTATAGTAGTTGGACATATGGTATCGCGAACTTTTTTATAGATATTGATGCGTTCTATAATACTGTAGAATATTATTTTGGTCTATCATCAATAGTTTTCGCAGCGCAAGCGATGATAAAATTTTTTAGATCAATTTCTTCACACCTTGGGTTACATTATTGCATTTTTCTTAGGGATCCCTATTTTTTTTGAAAATGTAATATAGCCTATGTGGGACGGTGAAGATGCAGCTTTCTAATAACGAAAGAATTTTTGAAATTGGTCCGGTAGTTGTCGTGTGAAAACAATACAAACATACATACATACATACAAAAATACAAATCTAACCTCTTTATAATATTAATATAGATAATAAAAAAAAAATTAATGCAAATTCTTAAAATTTGCGTAAGAAAGAAAAAATGCAGCAACCGTTGTCAAAGCAAAAGAGCAGAGAACGAAGAGAGAGTTTATTGAAATGTAATTTTCCATAACAGGCTTTCTTAATTAATAAACAAATTACCCACAATAATTGCACCCATCATTATATTAAGGAACCAAGATAGAATTAAATACCTTAGTAGGTCGATATTTGTAAACATTTGTTTAATTAAATAGTTTAGTCGTTTCTACAGCAAATTCAGCAAATATTCAATATCATGACTTCATTTTTTACTTGAAAAACAAGGACGATTTCATATTTACATACTTTTTCGTAAGTATTTAATATGATTAAAATCATTATTTAACAGATGAGCAGTTACAATAAACATTGAGTTTAAGATTGACCTTCTGAGATAAGACACACATACGCGCACTTCGTCTTCTATTCTCATAGTAAACCGGAACCAGAATTCAAATGATGGCAACCTCTATTTGCGGCAGTTATTTTACAGGCAACCATTTTCTGTGTTGAGAAAAGAACAAGTTTTAATTTTATATATTATATAATTCACTTAAAAAACACATGAGTGCATATTAGTTCAGGGTTCAGTTCCCACTCGGGAAAATTAATTATACTTTATTTATATTCTGAGGCCAGTCGTGGCGCAAGGGCACAAAGTGTAACTGTAAACGGGACTGGTTATGCCTCCAATCCACACTCGACGAAATTAAATATTTATTAAAATTAATATATCCATTTTCTTCGGTTTGGTGTCGGGACAAAGAGCGGCGTTGAATTCCGCCACTCAATATGTAATGCTTACAGAATTCGGCGGAAATTGAGGAACGGAGTTTCTTAACACTAGATTCCCTCTACCTTATCTGCGGCGTGCGGGATGCAGCGCGAAGCTGATTTGATTTGATTTAATATTTTCATTTCTTCGCTTTGGTAACAAGAGCATAGCGTTGAGTTCTGCCACGCATTACGTATTGCCTCAAAAATTGCGAGGAAAGTGGCGAAAACGTTGTCTTAAGGAAATTCTTGAGGGAATCTGATATTCCCTCTCTAACCTCTGCTATATGCGAAAAAACTTAAAATACTATTTACTTATATCATAGATATATTAAATTCATATACTTATATATTTAATTCTTATATAAGAATTTATAGTTATATATAGTTATTAGTTTAAATGGATAGTAGATATAAGAATTAAATATATCATAGATATATTTCATTCACGCTGTATCCCGCACACAGCAGGGTAGGCAGAGGGAACCTAGTGTTAAGACACTCCGTTCCCCACTTTCTGCCGAATTCTGGAGGCATTACGTGTTGAGTGGCAAAACTCAACGCCGCGCTGTACCTCGACACCAAAGCGAAGAAATGGAAATATAAATTTAAGTAAATATTTCATCTCCTCGAGTGGGGATCGAACCCACAACCAGTCGGTTTTGCAGTCAATATAATCTCAAATATAAACTTCATCGATACAAGTAAAGCTATCTATTGACAACAAATATTAGGTACTAACGAATCTTGATACTCTCTTTCATACACGTAACGCTATCTATTGACAACAAATAGTAGGTACTAACGAATCTTGATAACGCAAAAAACATTCTGTGGAGTTAAACACTAATTACGACGGGAGGAATATTAATAATTTTAATACTTTAGCACAACATCGTTTTCGGTTAAAATAATATGTAAGGTGAAATTTAACATAAAAACAGCATTTTTAAACTGTCCTTAATTTTAAATCTTAAAAAGATAGCGCTGTGCATAAAAAAAAATTATAGTTTGGAAAGGTTACCGCTACACTCTTTAAAAAAATAATGTACTTAAAGTTTTAAAGATATTTGAAAAAAAAAAGAAACATATGCAATGATATCTATTGACTACATATGATAATGAATGTTGATAACGCATAAAACATATTGTTGAGTTATTATTTGCTAAACGTTAATTACGTCATCTAAGTGTAATCTATACTTATAATAAATTTAACATAAACATAGTAGTATTTTTCTAACAATGTTCGAATGGTTACAGTTCAATTGTAAGTCCAATAGATGACGCTGTGCATAAAACGTCGTTTTCTGAATCGCGCTTATATCGCGCGAATTTTTATCTTCAGGGGCGAGCTGCACTCGCCCCTCCCAGCCCGGTGACGCTGTCAAGACCAATCCAGGTCAACAGCATTAAAGACCGTTCGAAAAAAAAAAATTGACTGTTGATAAATTTACGTACGTTACGTTTTTAAAGTACAATTGTTGATAGTACTAACTACAAAGTAAACTAAATTGAATTGTTGGTGAAGATTACCTTCGTAACAGTCTAGCTCAATTTGTAATTATTTAACACAGTGATAAAGAATGACTTAATATTCAAAGAAATATTTTGAATAGGTTCTTCAGTCCGTTCGTTCGTTTATGTTATTAATATTTTTTAAGAAACGTATAAATAAATTATCTTTTGGGAGCAACCTCAAAAAAACTGTGTCTCAAGAAAAAAATGCTCTGACACTGTTTATAAAAATATCCCGCAGTATTATTTCATAACTTACAAGCAGTGGCGTAGTGAGGGGGGGGGCAAGGGGGGTCCTCTTGCCCCGGGCGCTACTCACATAGGGGCGCCAAACGGTCCGAAAAACTTTTTAACTTAAATTTTATTTAAATATCGCATTGGTTATTTACCTCAAATTAAATACAGGTGAAAGAAAACCTTTTTGTAAATTTGAAAGGGATTACCACTAACAATTCAATTTTGTTTACTTTATTGTATAAAATATTATATGACAGTGCTTCAAAAATATATATTTTTATCAACAGTCATATAACCAAGATGTTTCGAATGTCTTTAGCCAGGAATCTTACCAGCGCGATTGCTATATAACATTCGCAGGCAAACCAATGCCTTGAGTTCATTCAAATGACGATATTTTTTTTTAATGAACCGATTTTGATGAAAACACTTTAATAGTTAAGTTAATACAAAGCAATTGGTGAAACTTTTAAGTAAATCGGTTCAGTACTTTCAGAGAAAAATGTGACCATACATATCGACAGACAGACAGACAAGAAATTCAAAAAAAATATTTTTTATTTCTATAATTTTTTTGAAGTGTCCATATATCCATTTCAGTCAAAATTACTAAATGTACAGATAAAATATTTTTACTGTCTTATTATAGAGATGAACTTATAAGGTTTTCACCTGGGGGGCGCTAAAAAAATATTTTGCCCCGGGCGCAAGTTAAGCTCGCTACGCCACTGCTTACAAGCGACACGTACCGACATTACATATTGCACCTGTATGTTACATGTATGTGCCAAATGTCTGTCCGTCTGTCAAGACTATTTTGTACAAAATCAGTTAAAGGTTAGATACCTCAATGTTCAAGTCTATACTCCCTTAGAGCACATCTCCTAAATCATCGCAATCAAATGACGATGAAATATGAGGGTTTATGCTTCGTTTTTTGTCGCATTTTCTATCATAACTATATGGTCCTTCTCGTTGATATACAATTACGAAATTTGTTAAGAAGTAAAAATTTACGGGACGTATGAAGGAAAATTCCAAAATTATTTTTCAAAAATTTAATACGTATTGTATTTGTGTCACATAAAAAAACCATTAGGTACAAATTTTAATTTGTACTTAATTTGATACAAAATGACAACTTAATTAGTTATTCTTTTGGTGTATCTCCATTCATGAAACTGGTATGAAACTCTCGGGGCATGAGTACGACTTGAACTTGACCGAAAATGTTGATTATTTTATAGATTATACAAAAATGCCTAAAAACGTCCTTTCTACGTATACCAATTATATATTTAACTAATAATATATGTTACTAATTTAAAAACTGTACAGGAGCTAATATAAGTTATTTTACAAAGAATATCGTGAGTACTTATCCAAATCAATTAATTAATAATTAAGGCTGTTTGTAATATCTATATTTCTTAAATGAATAATCATGTAATTCAAGCGGGCAAAGCCGCGAGCAGGCCGCTAGTAAAAAATAAAGTTATTGTGACAAAATGGTAAATTTTATACTAACTTAACACATTGTTAATAATTATCTCGGACGGATTTCGCCAATTGACATTTAAATGTGTTAAATGAGTTAACACTTTTTATAAAGTCAAAGTCAAAGTCAAATAATTTTATTCAAAATAAGAAGTTACATGCTTCACTTTTTGAATGTCAAATAATTTACCACCAGTTCACTAAAATTAATGCCTCAGACCTGAGAAGAACCGGCGCAAGAAACTCAGCGGGACTTATTTTTTTAAAATCAAATATACAAAATCACATTTCAACGTTTCTGACAATGATACTTTGAAATAGACTGGAGCGAGCATTTTATTCCCAAGGTGTGTTATCATTTATATAATCATTAATTTGGTAATAACCTTTAACACACAAACGTCTTTTCACAACTCTTTTAAATTGTGATATAGAACATTCTCGGACGTTTTCTGGGATCCTAATGTAAAAGCGTACACATTGTCCCATAAAAGAATTGCGGACCCGATGTAATCGGGTTACAGGTGCAATAAGTTTACTCCTATTTCTAGTATTGATATTATGTATATCACCAATTTTGGCAAAATCTTTAATATTTTTCTTAATATACATAACATTTTCAAAAATGTATTGAGATGCAACTGTCAAAATATTTATTTCTTTAAATTTTTATATATAAGCCTTAACGATTCTTTAGGGCCTAAGTTATAGATTGCGCGAATAGCTCGCTTCTGCAAGACAAAAATTGATTTAATACCGGCTGCATTACCCCAAAGTAGAATGCCGTAGGACATAATACTATGAAAGTAGCTAAAGTAAACAAGGCGAGCCGTTTCCACATCAGTTAATCGCCTGATTTTTTTAACCGCAAAAGCTGCTGAGCTAAGTCTATTCGCCAATCCATCGATATGAGGTCCCCACTGTAATTTAGAGTCAATGGTGATACCGAGAAACACCGTAGAATCGACAGGATCCACGGCTTCACCATTCAAGAGTACATCAGCTTTAACAATTTTTGTGTTAGGTGTTCTGAAGATTATACATTTAGTTTTTTTACTATTCAATAGTAAGTTATTAACACTAAACCAATGTACTACTTTCGATAGAGCATTGTTTACATCGTCATATATGTTTTGTCGTCGTTTTATTTTAAAAATCAATGAAGTATCATCAGCAAACAATACTATATCATGGTTCTTTCCCACTAAAAATGGCAAATCATTTATATATATTAAAAATAGAAAAGGACCAAGAATAGACCCTTGTGGGACCCCCATACTGACAAATGAACCAGGAGATTTCTTGCCATTTACATCAACCCTCTGAACTCTGTTAGCTAAATAAGAGGTCAGAAGATTGAGTGCACGTCCTCTTATGCCGTAATGGTGTAGCTTCATGACCAATGTAGAGTGCTGAACGCAATCAAAGGCCTTAGACAGGTCACAGAACATACCAAGAGCATCCTGCGATCCCTCCCAAGCCTCATATATACTTTTTATAAGTCCTACACCAGCATCAGTAGTCGAGCGACCTTTAGTAAAGCCATACTGTTTATCATGCTAAAGCTGATGCGAGTCAAAGTGCATCAGCATTTGATTTAAAATAATTTTCTCAAAGATTTTACTAAATGAGGGTAGTATAGATACAGGTCTGAAATTGTTGGGATCGGATGTACTACCTGATTTAAATATAGGTATGACTTTACTAAATTTCATTAAGTCAGGAAACACACCATACTCTATACAATTATTAAATACAGTCGCGAGGTAAGGAGCAACAGCGTTTATTATATGACTAATTAATTTAACAGAAATTCCCCATATATCTGATGTTTTCTTAATATCTAGGGACTTGAATGTCTTAATAATGTCTCTTGAGTTGACCACTTTAATTTTAAAATCTATATCACATTTGTTTACGTTCTCCTTAAGTAAAGATTCAGTGACTGTCGTGGAAGATATAAGTGTTTTGGTTGTGGAAACTGGAATATCAGCAAAGAATTTTTCAAAAACACTGGCAACTTCTTGGTCCGAGCTGGTTAAGCCATTGTCAATTCTTAATTTAAATTCATAATTGCAATCCCTGGCTTTTCCAGTTTCACAATTTATTATGTCCCATGTCATTTTAATTTTATTAAATGAGTTTTTAATCTTGTTTTTAATATGTAACGATTTTGCCATGGAACATACTTTTTTAAATAATTTAGAATAAGATTTAACATAATTAATAAATGTTTCACTATGGTTATACGTTTTCTCACTATAAAGTTCATATAACCTTTGTCTACTCTTATGAATTCCCACAGTCGCCCAATCCTTGAATGACAAGAAACTCCTGGAATTGACTGTTCTAGAAATATAGCTTTGAACTCACTCTGTATAACATTGAAAAAATTCTCATATAGTAAATTGGGCTTATTACTATGTTTTAAATATTTAAGTTTTGTTATTATATTACTTCTAAACTTTTCTATACGACTAGTTGTCATCGGTATACAAACAATTTTTTTTATTTTTATCAATTTTTTTTTTGCCAAGGTGAAAGGAAGCCAACTGTCCGCAATGATCTGAACTTAACATATTAATTATTGATTTTTTACAAGGCACAGAGTTTGTAAAAATATTATCAATGCACGTAGCGGTACAATGAGTGATTCTTGTTGGCTCTAGAAATAGATTGACTAGGTTATATGAATTAAGTAGTGTCCTGAATCTAGTGCAAATGGTGGAATTTTCTAGTAAATTAATATTAAAATCACCACATACAACTATTAATTTCTTACACCCAGATAACTTTACAAGTACTTGTTAAAATTATTTCAAATTCTTCATACAACCCAGTGGGAGGTCTGTATACACTTACAACAATGAAATGCTCAAGCTCAACACAGGCCATTTCAATAGTCTGCTCAACAGAGAGGCTCACAATATCTTTACGTTCTTTAAATTTATAAGATTTATTCAAAATTATTAAAGAGCCACCGCGAATTGCTTTTTCTCTGTTATATGTGATGGTAATTTATTATAAAATTGCGCTCCTTCGAAAGTTATCATTTTTTTACCGTAATTGGTCCTTGTTCTGGGCAGCACCAATAAACTAACTCGGCATTCACGCATAGAACGTCCACTAACATTTTGTATTTTAGTAAAGGATATATTGCTATGTACGGTTTTATTTAGTATTTTTCGTATATAGATACAGATGTTGTAAACGTACAGTTTGTCATTATTCCTGTGTTTTTATAATTTTTTTTAGTTGATGTTAATCGTGGATAATTAAATATTAGTTTAACGCATTTGTTTTGAGCTCTTGGTACGATTGATAATTTTGTTTTGGCGACACTACCCCAGACCTCAACCAGATACAGCAAATGGCGCTTGACTAGCGTATTATAAACTAGCGGACCGCTCGCGGCTTCGCCCGCTTAAACTACATGATTATTGGTTTAATTAACAGAATTGACTTACAACTATAATGAGTTCTAATATGATTTTTATTAATTTTTGATTGTTTTATGTACGTCTCATCATAATTTTAAAACTCTGTTAAATGTGCTGATGACAGTGAATAATTTAATTTACTCTTTCAGAAATAGCCTTAAAAGTTAAATTATTGATTTGAAGGATTCATAATATTCTTTGTAATATAACTGTAATGATTGCATATTAAATGAATTTTAAATGAAACTATTTTAACCGGATTAATCACGTATATTTAGTATTTTTATACATTTTTGGAAACCCGACGTTTCGAACACTTTGCAGTAGTCCGTGGTCACGGGTAGACTGAGGTGGCATTCGTCTGTCAGTTGATATAATTATTATATCAAACTACCGCCAACGATTTCTTAATTTCCTCGCGTACTGCCCTGGATTCTTGCAGAATGAGCTAACTGTATCTTGCCCTCTGGTATGGCGGGTTTGAGACTTCAAAGATTTTATAAGTGAGTCCCAGGTGTTAGAAAGCTTCCAGCCGTCCTCTCTATTGAAATTAGGATGTTTTTGTATTTCAATAGCCTCGCGGATCATTCTAGGAATGTATCTGTTTTCCTTAGCGAGGATTAGGGGTTTATCAAACCTTATGTAATGGTAATGATGTATTGTTATGTAATGATGATGAATGAAGAAGTTGTGATCAACATAAAGGCTATTTTGATACAATAATTATATAAATTTAAAGTATTTTATTCGACAAAATTCTTACTAATTTATAATGTAAATTAATTAGAATTGACCAAATCTTTTGTTTTCAATATTTTCTTGTTTGATATTGTACTTATGTAAATTATTATATGGGTGATTATTTGAATATGTGCATATCACGCGGCCCTCCCCAAATAACTACTAAGTAAGATAAAATGTTATGTTTTTTTTTTATTTATTTATAAAATTGTTACAACACTACATACCGATGTACATAATATATTCCTATTGTTAAAAATAGCTAAGTTATGTTTGTAAACGTTTCTCAAATCTTATTACCATTCGTGTCCCAATTCCCAAATTTTAGCGGTTTATGTTCGAAAAGTTATAAATATCCTTTAAAGATTATATTTTAAAGCAGTAATTTATGTAATACATTATATGTTTTATCAATTGACAAAACCATACACATTAAAGAACACTTTTAGATAATTTGTATTAACTTCAAAAATTGTCCCAGCGCGTCCCACTCATTACCATTTGTTCACACAGTCGGAGGGTTATTTTGCTGCGAGATGTATTACTATTGAAAGAGTAAGTTCTATGCGAACGTGTACAGCAGCGCGTCTTTACTCGTGCAGGTGACACATCTAAGAGTGTATTGGTGCCAAGTCTAGCCTACCTTAACCGTCCAATAATCGTGTTTGTCAAATAAAAATCTCATTACCGTTTGAGATTGCCGTGGTAAGCCTATTTTTTTTATTAATAATTTTTATAAGATGTGATACGCGTCATAGGATTCTCTTTTCATTGATGACATTCTGAAATTCATATTTTTTATAAAGAACGTTTAATGTAAAAAAGTATACCAAAAACTAATTACCATTTGTATAATTACCATTTTTCCCGTTCGTATTTGGACAAACGGTAATGAATTGTTGAAAATGGTAATTAGATCCAGTATGAACTGATCTCTTGTTATATTGTAAGGCTTTACTCCTCTAGGCCAGCTAAAAGTTGAATTATTACTATTATAAATTTTTTAAAGATCTCAAGGTTTTGTCTGAAAGTAATAATTTTCATTACAAAAAAATAACAAAAGAAATATCGAATATGAGAAACTAAAACAAGATATTAAATTCTTTTTTGAACATGATACCATTTCTAGAGCGACATCAGGCAAAAAAGAATTTATTACAAAGAAAGAGAATCGAAATAATAATTCGCTTGATGCGTCCACAGCTGTAATACATCAATCTAAGCCGACTAACAGGACTATTCAAATCTTAAGTAATATTTCAATTAAGCCAAAACGTAAAATAGTCGAACCTGCCGTTAAAATTCTGTCTTTTTTTTTCATGGAAAAGACCAGGCAAACGAGCGTGCGGGTCATCTAATGGTAAGTGATCACCGCCGCCCACAACACCGTGCAATACCAGAGGAGCGACAGGTGCGTTGCCTGCCTGTAGGGTGGGTTGGGCGCTGGAGCCCGGCATTACCTGATGCGATACGCAGTGGCATAAAGCCACTACTCAGCGCCGGTTTTAAATGCCGGGTGTGGTAATGACCCGGTCGAGTCTGCCCATGCGTGTTGCCATTGCTGGCGACGTGACTCTACCACACGTACTTTAGTCACCTCTTACGACACCACCAGTACCAGGATGATCCTATTCTAGGCCGGGGTCACACGGCAATCTCTGATATAAAGCCTGATAATAAATTATATTTGGACCCCATTATCATGCGGTCGCAGCACATCAAAAATTTCATCAAATCTTACCATTTGACTTGTTAAATATGTTCTTTTTGAATATTTGGCAAACAGATAGATTTTTTGATAATTAATTATATAAAAGACTAATAAATATGCGATTCCAGTATATTATTAATTTTGTTTCTAATCACCAATAACGAAGCATAATTACCATTTTTTAATGCTTATTACCATATGCTATATATCTCATTACCGTTTGACGAAAATTTTCAGCTTCAGATTTAAACCTATAGAGTAGTCCAACAAGTGTGCGTTTGGTTTCCTTCAATAGTCGCCTCTATAAACATCATATTAAACCTATAAATGTTGTAATTGGACACAATATTTGAATTAATTTTACGAACCCCGAATATGTCTATCTTCAAATATTCACCCATATATACGATGCTAGAAAAAATTCGAGATTATATGATTATAAAATAAACCGAGCTTTCAAGATTTAGGATTCTCCAATGTAAATTAACACCCTTTAAAGCAGCCACGTAACCCTTGAAAATTTTCAATAATAATAGATCGAGATTTGTGGAGCAATTATATATTGCTGTATTTTTGTGTTGTGCTGTTACCGTAGCGTTTGGCGCTCCGTTCTCTCTGACTACCCCGCAAGGGATAAAGCGTGAAGCTAAGCTAAGTTAAGTTAAGTTAAGTTAAGTTAAGTTATAAAATTGCACTCTGTATATATAGTAAATAAAAAGAAGTTAAGTTAAAATAAACGAAAACGAAAAGTAGTAAGTAAAACAACAATAATAAAAATAAAGATTGTTTTTTGATATTTAAAGCCGAGAATATTTTAACTTAAAATTTAAAAATGTTGTTATGCCCTCGGTTTTTTTTTATTTTCAATAATTTTTTTTAAATATGTCATGTACATGTAAAGTCAACTTCTTCTCAAACTTCAGACACATTTTAGTACTATAAAAATAAATTATATTTCGTAATTAATATTTATATTAGAACATTATTGTTCTAATAAAAAATACAACGGTAGAAGCTTGGTGAAGCTGTAGTCACCATGTGATAAAAGAAGAGCAAAAGATGAAAAATAAAATTAATTTAATAGATAATGTGGTTGACCGTTTCGTCATTAATGTTGGTGACAGTTCCTCAGAATCCTCCGAATTCTGGTAAATAATTGAATAATAGATATATTAAGATTTATTATCCTAATAGTTAAGTAACTTTTAGTAAAACTTGTACATTTTCATTTTATTTTTTGCTATTCTTATTTTATACAAAGATATTTTATATATAACATTCAAGCACAACAAGCAATAATGCTATATATATAGAAAACTCCACGTTAAATAAATTAAATAGAAATAAAAAAATACAATAAGGTTTGAGAAACAGATTTTTTTGTTTACATTTTTTGTCATGCCATAATGAATCGAGTATACGTTTTATAATATTTGTTTTTATCCATATATTACAAATACTTCCTTGTTAGATTTTATATTTCGTTGATTTGATAAAATTTGAATATATTAATAAATGTTAAAGTTATTGGAAATGCTTAAAACTATTTGAATAATAGATATTATAATAAATTTTCTCGTTATCCTTAGTCTTTCTGAAGCGAACAGTTTCTTTTTATAAAACACAGTATTATCGACGAAAAGTTAGTCTACCATTGAAAGACATTTCTTATATTGATAGATTAACAGATATATGTAGATACAGATAAGCTAATATAATCGTGTTAATAATAGGCAAAAAATACTGCCCCTTAATTAATATTTTGCACATATATGTAAATATATATTTATTATATATTTAAAAATATTCAAATAAAAACTAAATCGCTTTTTTATGCACAATAAAAAATTGTATAAGGTAACATTTTCTTTCTTCATTCTTGTAAAACTTTAAAATATTTTTTGTAAATGAATATTAAAAACGAAATTAAAAACCCGCTTTTCTACACCAAGTGCTGCAAGTGCAATGGAATGTGCTCGGAGCTTTAAGAAAAAGAACGATAAGACATCCAATGAAAAAATTACAACACAATGTCAAAATGACTTCATATCCACACTTGTTTTTACATCCACACACGTGATCACACATCGACGCATGTGACCACACAATCGCACATGTGATCAGATATACACATATGAGATCACACGTACACACGTGATCTCACGTCCATTAAATTATTATAAAGCTGGAGAGCCTGTGTTATTGAAAGCGCTAATCACAGGAGCTACTGACTCGAATTGGGTTTTTTTTTTGTATTGTTTAGTCTATTCATCGAGGAAGAATTTATTCTACATCACATCAATTTAATTGTTATAATGTAACCCAAAACTAATATACTATATAACTTATTGAAAGGGAAAGGAAAGTAAATAAAAAACAATAATATAACAACAATAATAACATTAATATACAAATTTTTAATACAATATTTTCTTCTTCTTATAATACAAAAAATAAACATCTTTTAGAGTTAAATAAAGAAAATTACTCTTCTGTGTACCTAATTTAAATAAAATCATTGCCTGAAGTGTGTATCGAGCACTGAGTGACTGACAGACAACGCACAGACGAAACTACTGGTCTTAGGAACGTTGACATTTAGGACCTCGGAGAGAAGATTTCTTGAAATACGGAAAAGAGAAAAAACAATATTTTCCATTTTACGAACCAAAACCCGGTCAAGTGCGAGGCGGACTCTCCCACTTAGAGTTCCCTATCAATTTTAGTTTGGCCAAAAGGACGTAACGTATAAATATTGACAATCTTAAGTTTACGGGCGTAGGCACTCATTTTGTACGAAATGAACTACATTTATAAGTTTGCAATATTTTTATTTTTAATATAAATATATTTTTTCCCTTCTCAGATTTATTCCTTTATTTGTATTGTAAGTTCCCACTTCATGTCAAACTTCATAACTGTAGGTCCAGGGCAAGTACATTGTGGTTTTTGATTACACGACGAGTTTCATGTAAAATGCAGCAAAAACATATACACAAATGATATATCTTTTGATTGCTTTGACTTAAAAGGTTATTTTTTCTGTGCTCTAAGTGACCCTAGTAGTATTCATTTTAGAATGAGACTTCCACGCGACCTCCAGATAATTGGTGTTGATAGACGAACAACAAAGTGATTATATAAGAGATCCGGTTTTCCTTTTGAAGTACGGAACCCGAAAGAATTGAATAATGATTTTATTAGAGACGTGTTTAGCTATGCGACGATTGTGGTTCCGATACACACTCGGAGGAATGACATATTAAAATTAATTTCATTAATTTCACCTCTGGTAGTGCTGTCTGGTTGTAGTAGTACTCACACTAAAGTGCGGAATAGAACGCGACTTGTCGTGACTGCGGAGGCCTGCAAATGATAAAAAAAAAATTAAATAAAAAAAAACAGCAGGGTAGGCAGAGTGAACCTGGAAACCTAGTGTTAAGACACTCTATTCCTCATTAAGACACTTCCTTTTCCCTCTTCCATTTCCCGTTAAACTCAACGCCGTGCTTTACCTCGTTCCCAGGTTAAAAATATAAAAATATGAAATAATACCTTTTCCCCTAATTTGAGTCAAACTCATATCCGTCACGTTTACAGTAACGGAGTGTCTTAACACTAGATTCCCCACTGCCTATCCTGATAAAGCTAAGCTAAAAAATAATAATTTTCTATCATTATCTCTCACTCACAGTGGTAATTTAAACGTTAATGCGCATTAACATTCTCATGTTGCATTTCGTCATACACCTCCTTGACTAACTCGGCCAACTCCCCGGCACCGTAACCGAGTAACTGACGCAAATCACACACGAATTTATATACAAATCTGTAAAAAATAGAGAGAAAACGAATGATATTATGAATGTATACTTCCTTTAGCATCACGCTGTGTCACCAATCACACAATCTCTATCAATGGCGCACTTTTTACCTTATTACTAGAACGAGAAAATTAAAATAATTAATTTCACCGAGTGGGAATCGAACTCACAACTACCACATTTATACAGCATTATTTTATTTATAAATTGCATTTTGGTGATAGGAATAATATACTATTATATATTGTACCTATTACGAGAAAGAGGCCAGTCGTGGCGCAGGGACACAGTGTGACTGTAAAATCGACTGGTTGTGGGTTCGATCCCCACTCGGGAAAATGTATGGTTTTCGTTTTTTTATATATTAAAAAAACACATATTTACCGTTTCCCAGCAACTTTGGCAATCATATCACCATCGTAATAATAACGTAAAGCTCTCGATAGTTTTTCGTAATTCATGGCGGGCTTGTGTTTCCTCTTGCCCCATAGCCTCGCCACTCTTTCTGGTTCTAGCAGTTTGAATTCACCTTCTGTACCTAAAGATAGAAAAAAATATACATATAAGCTAAGACAATTTGGATTTTTTAAAAGTAAAGATTAATTTTGTATGTGTCTTATTAAGTTTTTTTATTTGTTTATGTGTATATCTGTCACCAGTGTGAGGCCAGTCGTGGCGTAGGGACACAAAGTGTGACTGTAAAATCGACTGGTTGTGGGTTCGATCCACACTCGAGGAAATGAAATATTTATTTACATTTTTATTTTCATTTCTTCGCTCTAGTGTCAAGGCAAAGCGTGGCGTTGAAATCTGTCACTCAACAAGCAATGCCAGCGGAAATTGGGAAACGGATTGTCTTGACGCTAGGTTCCCTCTGCCTACTTTGCTGTGTGCGGGACAGCGTGAAGCGGAATGATTTTTTTTTTCTTAAAATCTTCCCCACTTTCTGCCGAATTCTGGAGGCATTGCTTTTTGAGTTTTTTTTTTTTTTACTATAAAATTAACAAGATATGAACCCACTATCCACAATGCTATTGATTTATTTATTAACATCAAAATATTTTTCAATAATCACAATGTATTGATTGACGGAACTCAACATCACCCTTTGTGTTACCAGAACTAGCAAAAGACACAATCTGTACATAAACATACCCCCGAACGATTGTCGAACCCATAACCATTGCCATACAACCTATCTACAATAAAACTAATAAGAAATGAACCCACTACCAACCATGCCATCTAATAACATCAAAATATTCAGCACTCGTCAATAATTCCAATAAGAATTGCCACAATTGTATTTGTCCGTTGTTGCCGTTGCGCGATGTCACGTATTGATAGTTATCTTCGTCGTTGGATGGTCTTATTATTAACTGGAATCGAGATTTATTCAGTTTATTGTGAATAAATAAATAAATGAAATTATTCTTTATATATTACAAAATAAAATAATCTATATCAAAACACCTTTTCACGAGCTGTTTTGAAAAATGATTCAAAATTTGATAAATAAATTTAATTAACCAGAATTTAAATTATTCAATTTATTCATTATAATGAATAAATAGAGTAATTTATTACGTAAAAAAAAGTAAAGTAAAAGTAAATAAACAAATAAATAGAAATATTTATATATAATAATATGTAATGATTTTTTAATAAAATCGTGTTTACATGTCAAAGTTTTAGTTTCAATTAAAATTTATTCATTTTATATAAATAAATAAGCAAAAGGAATTCTTTTAAATTAACTTATTATAACATAAATAAAAAAATATATATACGAAAGGTTCAAATATATATCAAATATTATAATATACAAGTAATATTTACCTGTTTCGGTTTCTTTTTAATGGCAGATTGTGGCAACACTAACGTATCTTTCTCTAATATACCTTGTTGTTCTTCATTTTGTACTACAGCTGTAAAGAAAAAAGTGAAAAAAAAATACTATCATTGTATATAATTTAGATAAAGTTTCAAATTATAAATAGTATAATGTAAGATTAATCAAGCGGAGCAGTCAAGGCTCACCGCCATATTTTCTCTTACTGAAACAGTAAAATTAAAATATTATCCTAAGTAATATCAGCTTCACGCTGTATCCCGCACACAGCAGGGTAGACAGAGGGAACCTAGTGTTAAGACACTCCGTTCCCCACTTTCCGCCGAATTCTGGAGGCATTACGTGTTGAGTGGCCGAATTCAACGCCGCGCTTAACCTCGACACCGGAGCGAAGAAAATGGAAATATAAATTTAAGTAAATATTTCATCTCCTCGAGTGGGGATCGAACCCACAACCAGTCGGTTTTACAGTCACACCTCGTGCCGCTGCGCCACGACTGGCCTAAGTAAAATTTAAACTGATAATACAGTTTACCATGGACTACCTAACTGAAAAACATTTTTTTAAATCTAAACTATTAGTTCCAGAGACTACATTTTAACCCAAAAACAAACTAATCCGCTTTATAATATTAGTATAGATTATATATTTTCTTTCTTACCTATAAATTTACATTTTCTGAGTAACTCAAAATGTGTCCAAAACAAGTCACCAGGATCTGAGGGTACTTTTTCTCTAAAATTAATATAAATTAATAGTTATTTCAAATATCTATTAATTTATATTAATAATCATATAAATAATTAGTTACTTATTTAGAAAACATAAAAAATTGAACGGCGTGACGGCGGGCGGGATTAGTGGGACCCGAACGCGTGTTCGGGTCCCACTAATCCCGCCTCCTCGAAAATGACCAGGCACTCTGACCACTAAGCCATACGTATGCCTTAGTGTTCAGGCGCGGGTTCGAGTCCCGCTACGTTCAAATTTTTATACGTTTTCTAAATAAGTATTTTTCTTTACTAAGTGTATGCCACACTTTAAACATGTTAAAAAATTAATAGTTATTTAAAAATTTATAAACATCATAATTGATATTGATTGATTATTTAACATACTATATAGCAATGCTTAAAAAAGTTAAGAAAGAATATTTTCAATTAAAAAGGTTGCCTACACGATTATTTTTAAATAGGTGAACCCAAGGTTCATATTCTTCCAAACAAAAAATATAAAAATTAAATTTCTAAAATTAAAAAAATATTATAAATATATCTCTTGTATGTTACAAAAAAAAATCATAAGTATACTAAAACCAGTATGTCACATCACTACTTCCCCATACAACATACAAAATAATACTCACTTAAAATCAACATTAGTGATGTTACACAGTTCCGTACCACTTATATTCCAATCGGATAATTTAATACCGATGAGATTGAACTGACGTACCGCCCATTGTATCCATAGCTTTACGTGCTGCACTGACCTGGAAAAAGAATAATAAAAAAAATAACTTCACACTGTACTCCCAAGGGAGGAAGGGGAAGGCACCTAGTGTTGCACCGCCCAATCACAATAAACAGTGCGTGTAGAGTTGCAGAGATTAACTTCCAACCCACAGACCGACCAACAACGCGTTGACATTCAGACGCTGCTTCAATTATTACTTTTATTTAATAAAATAATTATATTTATTTAAATAATTACTAGAGGCTAGATGCAGGGGCACAGTGTGACTGTAAACGCGACTGGTTATGGGTTTGATCCCCACTCGAGAAAAGGAAATATTTATTTAAATTTATGTCTATGTCTTCGCTCTGGTGTCGAGACTAAACGCGGAGTTGAGTACCGTCACGGAGAGTGGAACGTGGGGGAACGGAGTGTCTTAATATTAGCCTCCCTCTGTCTACCCTGCTGTGTATGGGAAACAGTGTGAAGTTGATTTACTTAAATAATTATATAATTGAGGCCGGTCGTGGTGCAGCGGCACGAGGTGTGACTGCAAAACCGACTGGTTGTGGGTTCGATCCCCACTCGAGGAGATGAAATATTTACTTAAATTTATATTTCCATTTCTTCGCTCTGGTGTCGAGGTTAAGCGCGGCGTTGAGTTCTGCCGCTCAACACGCAATGTCTCCAGAATTCGGCAGAAAGTGGGGAACGAAGTGTCTTAACACTAGGTTCCCTCTGCTTACCCTGCTGTGTGCGGGATACAGCGTGAAGCTAATTTATTTATTTTTTTAATTATATAACTATTGCCAAAGCCGTAATGGTATTTTTTTTATTTCAATCTTTACATTTTACATTCTACATAAGGTAACATTATTTTTATTAGAAATAAATTTAAAATCCTACTATAATATTATAAATGTGAAAAATTACGAGGACTTTCAGACAAATATTACAGATTGCATTTAGATGAAACTACAGTAATATACCACATGCATCAGAATAACACAATAGGCTATAATATAACAATAAGAGCTCACCAGTGCGCGGGGTCGTCGGGCACGCGGGCGCGGCTGTGGTCGGCGCGGAAGGCGGCGTCCACCACCCACTTGACGGCGGCCGCGTGCGGCTGCTCCGCGTCCGACGGCGGCAGCGGCAGCGGTAGTGGTAGTGGTACGTGACCATTGTCTTCCGTGTCTAAAAAGAGACAGGAATGATAAGAATTATTTTTTTACATCAATTCATTCGTCGTCAGCCGGGTCTACAAACATGCGCACAACAACAGCCTCATTTATTTTATTAAATTATTAATAAAAAGTGACATGGGAGTGAAAGTACGTGACTGTAAATTGCCTGATGAAGGCAGATGATGCATCATCAGAATGCGAGTTGCAGGCATTAGTTACCACTCTGAAAGAAGGGTGTGAAAATAATGGTCTAATAATGAATGAGAATAAGACAAACGTTCTGGTATTTGAAAGAAATGAAAAATGCAAGATCATTGTAAATGGTAAGAATTAGAACAAGTGAATGAAGTAGTATAGTTGGGAAGTATGTTCAGTAGAGATGGAAGATACGAGATCGATGCGAAAAAACGTATTGCTGCCAGTAACAAGGTTAACGGAGCCTTAGCTGCATTGATGAGACGGCGAAACGTCAGCACAGCTGCGCGTTTGGCCATACACGATGCAGAGTTAGTACCGACACTGTTATACGGCAGCGAAACGTGGGTATTACAGAAGAAGAATAAAAGAAAGATGAATGCTGGGGAGATGCAATGTCTTCGTAGGATATGCGGAGTCAGCTTAGCTGATTGAATACGCAATGAAGAGATACACAGAATGGCAGGTACTAGCGAGCGAAGAAGAATGTGCTCAACTGGTTTGGACACGTCGAACGAATGAGAGATAAAAGAATGGCAAAAAAGATTTGTGATGGAAATGTGAGTGGTAAGAGAGATTAGGGGAGACCTCGGTTAACCTTTGAAAACACAAAGATACCGGAAAGCATGAGCCCCCAGAGAGGATTTATGAAGAGGTTGATAACAGTGGACGAGGCGAAAGAAATATGTAGCGTAGCGTTTGGCGCTCCGTTGCCTCTGACTACCCCGCTAGAGATATAGCGTGAAGCTAAGTTAAGTTAAATTATTAATTAAACATTTACAAACATTATATACTTATACCTGGGATTATTGTTTATTATTAGTTTTGGTATGGAAACATAGATATCCCAAAAATTTTAGAGTTTTAAGTTTAGTACGTAAAACTTTAATAATTTCAGGGTTAACCGTAAAAATGCTGATATTTAGTGAGAGTAGAGTTTTTAGGGTGCTAACTCACAATCATCCTCTGGTGGTAATTGGAGCAGTTCTTCGTCTGGTTTGAGCACATCCATTATGTTGATTTTCTTTTGAGATGCTCTTATTTGGATATTCACTTGAACCACTCCGGAACCACGGATACATTGTTCCACTAGTGTTTTGTGGTTTTCCAACTGAAATTTAAAAAAATACATACATATATTAAATAAAACATTATAGCCAAATTTTAAAAAATGTTTACATAAATTGTAGTCCATGTGTAATATTCTGGATGTACAAGCTAAATTACTGTAAAATTTTACCTATATCCGTTTAGTAGTTTTTGCGTGAGCGTGGAACAAACGCCCATCCTCACAAACTTGCACATTTAGAATATTACTAGTAGGTATTTTTTTTTAATTTGGTCTAGTGGCCCAAATTTATTAAGTCATATTTTTTTGGCTCTCAAGAAATAAAATAACTACGAAATGTTATGTTAGTACTATTGTTACTAATTTGATCATTAAGCTGACAATCCTCAGTTTTTATTTTCATAACAGGGTTCCCAGACCAAAGTAATTTTAGCAAAGCTGAAATTTTGAGGATTAATCGACGTACGTACTCACTAACTTCAAAGTGGGGCAAGTTCAGAGGTAGCGCCAAATAAAGGTACACGCTCACGTACGTTAAAGTAGAAACGATTGTATTCAAATATGTTTTTAAGAATAACGTAAAACATATATATTTATTATTGCCAGACCCTTTACGTGGGCCTTTACGCCCGCCAGACGTCCTAAGGTTGTTTAAAATTGAGGCTAACTATAACAACTATATGTTATACTAGCACTCCTCAATTTAACATATATTATTTATGGGACAATTTGAGGACCTCTCATAAGCACCCAGACCAATCCTTTAGTTGGCGTTGGCAGAAAATACCTTTAGTTGGCGCTACCTCTGGAAAGCCTTCATTTTCAAGTTAATGAGTATGTATAACATCTTAAGTCTTAACTTATTAGACACATATTAGATTAACAATCCTCAAAATTTCAGCTTTGCTAAAATGACGTAGGTCTGGGGGCCCTGGGATCTTGGGCTATAATCATTGTATCCGGATCTGGACTTAAGACCATAAACAAAACAATCTATAATCATATATTGTATATGAGAAATTATTTATTTATATAACAACAAAATTTATATTTCACACTTATGAAAGAAAAGTACTTTTTAGAAAACTTATAGAAATATCTAATAAGAAAGCAGACTCCCTCCAAGCGAGAGTGCTTGCACAGTAAAGAAAAAGAGCGGGTGGCCCCACTCAGGAGAATAAACTATTTTCATTTTCTCACTCTGGTAACAATAAACATTTTGCATAATGTAGCAAGCAATTTTATTATTAAAATATTTAAAAACTCACCATTTTAGCATCTTGTAACCAAAAAGTATAGTCCGATAGATCTAGATTCAATCTTCTCTCTAACATTGATCTCAGTCGAGACAATCTTGTTCTTATATCCATCAATTGCACTATAACTTCTTCTAGAAACAATTGAATCCTATAGATTTATTTGTAAAAATGTATTTAGCAGAGTCTCTACCAATTATTCCTTTTATGAACAATTAGTACTACTAGCTTTTAAAATATTACCATCATAGTGCAATAGGACAGTGTCTGTTTGTGTATGTGATGGTATGGATTCTACAACCTACTACTACTCAGGCGACTATTGTTATATATGTGTGTTTATAAACAAAATAGCAGAAAATTGTACAATATAGTAATAATCACATAAGTTGTGGCGCAGCGGCATGAGGTGTGACTGTAAATCTGACTGGTTGTGGGTTCGATCCCCACTCAACGAGATGAAATATTTACTTAAATTTATAATTCCATTTTCTTCGCTCTGGTGTCGAGGTTAAGCACGGCGTTGAGTTCTGTCACTCAACACGCAATGCCTTCAGTATTCGGCAGAAAGTGGGGAACAGAGTGTCTTAACACTAGGTTCCCTCTGCCTACCATGCTGTTTGCGGGATACAGCATGAAGTTAATTTAATTTTAATTTTTTTTCATCACATAAGTTATCAGTTCTGGTATGTAGTACATGATTTTAGTTATAAAATGCAAGTTTTAACATGCAATGGTTATACATTTATACTTTATACACATTCAAGGGAATGATGATGATAATTATATTTAAACTATTTTAATTTCCCGACATTTTAAAAAGAAAATGTGTTTAATTGCACAAATCACATAATATCTTTAAAACTATTAAGAAATGGAATATCAACACTAGGTTTCTCTATGTTTACATAGTAACAAGGTTTATCTAGAACTCCAAAATACAAAAAACTAATACCTACCGCTGGAATCAGTACTTTGCATAGTATCATCATCATCAGGTGTATCTGTGAAGACTGCTAAAGGAGCTTCTAGAATTTCTGTACCCCCTTGCAAAAGACCTTGAACATTTCAATAAATTTTATAAATAGCAACCCGCTTCTGTACATGATTATTTATTTACTAATGTGAATTGTTTTTGTACTTTAATAATAATAGTATTGCAAGGATAATATCAATATATTAAAAAAAAAAATATGACAGTTATTTTACAGCCCTAAACTGAGGCCATAGTGGTACAGCAACAGCAGCGGCAACTGTAAATGTGATGTATATAGGTTCAAGCATTACTTAGGTTCACCATTAGATGCTGCAAGTGTCACTAATCAACATGCAATAACAATTTTAATAATACTAGAATATGAAACCATTTTATATTAATTTAATCTAGAAGTTTTGATAAAAAATACACAATAACAAACATTGAATTTCAAGCTACAAAGTTAAAATCCCCTGAAACATAAAAAACTTAATATTTTTTTCTATTTCTTTTTTGTTTACATGTAAACAAAACTTTCATAACAAAACTGCAATTATATTTTATTTTGCCTAAAAAAGTATATTTATAGATAATAAATTAATACGAGTTATTTATTACCTAAATCTGTTTCAGTTACATACTGCGGCATTATTGATAAAGGATCAGTTTCAACACATTCAGTGTCTTCTGGAAAATTACTATCACCTGTTTCCATTTTAATACCTCGTACGTTTAA
This sequence comes from Heliconius himera, assembly GCA_021202915.1. Taxonomy (NCBI): domain Eukaryota; kingdom Metazoa; phylum Arthropoda; class Insecta; order Lepidoptera; family Nymphalidae; genus Heliconius; species Heliconius himera. Next base: position 1,862,969 of record JAJHJA010000077.1, on the reverse strand, counting down.
TAAATCATTTATATCTGTAACCTCCATTTTTGACGCCTTTACTTCTTCTTTTGAAATATAGTTGTGGTATATTAAATTTATTAAATAAAAGTTTTGTAATTCTATATAATAATATTTGAAAATGTTTTAGGAAAAGGAAACTGGTTATGATCACTTCCGCGTGCGTCAAAATTCTTCCATAGACAATTTAGAATTGACATTGACGTTTTGTTTTAAATATTAATGTTGCCATAATATATATATTTTTTTTAATTTCATGACTCCCGCACATGGAGGGATAAGTCCACTCTGTTGTACACTTTGCATCCAATTTCCGGAACATTCCGCGGCAAAATACAAATCCGCGCTATATTACCAGGGAAAGGATATGAAAAAAAAACATTCTTCCGAATGAGAATCAACACCACCACATCGGATGACTCTCCGTATTTATCCATTAATTAAGTATCTTTAATTCTTTAATTGTTAAGTATCTTTAATTCTTTAATTGTACGTAATATAATTTACTTGCGTTCTTTTAAGTATTTTTTTATTTTTTTTCTTAATGCTACTATCTTTTATCTTTAAAGCCTCATAGAAAATGTATAGGAAGTATATACATATGTGTAAAGGAGGAAGACATTGGTACTAAAAAATAAATCGTATTTAATGCCTTAAGAAAATTAGATCATTTTAAAATGATAAGGCAATATTTGTCTTATATTGATTTATATGTCTCTTGAAAGTGCACAGTTACTACACTAGCGCTACGAAAGTCATATATTTAATAAGCTTTGTTATACCTAAATAAAAATAAACCAAAAGAATAAATTCCAAAATTTATTTTACATTTTTTTTATTACTTAGCTTAGTTTTAATTTTATATTAAATCTATTTTTTTCTGTCTTAAACAATTATCTCTCTAAATATAGCTATTACTGATAGAACATATTACAAAATAGTAATAATAAAAATAGCAAGCTATAACTTCGCTATAACTCAGTGTCTTGGTTGGTATATCTGTTTATTTTATGAAAGTTTTCTTATATTAATCTATTATTCAAAATGTTTTCAATTCCTAGTCCGTATTGTAAGGTATAATTGTAAAAATATGCAAAATAAAAGACATTGCATGAGTATATTTTGATTAATAACAATTTCGAAAATCCTTAAAAAAAATAATTTACTGGCAAAAGCCACATCGTAATTTTTTTTTACTTAATAAATGACTTATTTTAAAGTTTCAATATCTTTACTAACATATAATGTAATTTTCTTAAAGTTAGAAACATTTCTTGCAATAGTAATTTAATTTCCCCTTAATATCATAGAATATTATGAATACATAAGTCAAACAACAAATTTTTGCACTGAAACAACATTAATACTGCAAAGTACACAATCATCACAATTTTTATTGGCTTCCAACAATCTTTTTTTTTTACTACAGCTTATCAGACAATCGCGAACAAATCAGAGTCATCTGGCATTTTTTTGGCATTATCTTTCTTTCTCTTTTTCTTTTCTAGAGTCATCATTAAGGATAGCATATAACAATTTTCTATTGTTGCATATCGTGTTCTGCAATTATGCAATAATTTTGCAATGATGAGAAGAATGAATTGAGAGGTTAAACGGTTCTTTCAAGGCCTTTTCACACGGCTCTTTTATAACTTATTCTTAAAAAAATACATTCTTCAAAATAACAACTTTATCAAATTTACAATGATACAAAAATTGCGTATTTACTATGATAAACATGTAATTGTTTTGAGTTTGTTTGTTTGTTTGCATATGCACCAACTTAACCTATAATCCGTTTCCCTATATTTGTAAACAACACAATAACAAAAAACGCCACATAAAAATAAATTTTCTAACCAGACTCATTCCTAAAGTACCGAAATAATGCAAGTGGCTCTTTAAAAACTTGGCTCCTTCAAGTCACTTCTCACCTACACGATTTCATATTTACGTCTTAGGCTTAAGAACACCCACTACTGTTGCATATGGTACGCTTTTCGTCACCTGCCTATTCTTTCCTTCGTGTGTGTTGTGTTGCAATTGTGCATACGTCAATTGAGTTGTGGCCTTAAATTAAAAAAAATATATATATAAGTATATTAAACATACCATGGACATGTCGTCCGTGCCCTTTTCTGCCCTTTAATTTTAGTTTATAGTTAAGTGTTTGTAAAATCCAGTGGCTGCCTAGACCTTGTCACATTTATATTAATAAAATGAAATATTAGCGGGGCCGGTCGTGGCGCAGCGGCACGAGGTGTGACTGCAAAACCGACTAGTTGTGGGTTCGATCCCTACTCGAGGAGATGAAATATTTACTTAAATTTATATTTCCATTTCTTCGCTCTGGTGTCGAGGTTAAGTTGGCGGCGTTGAGTTCTGCCACTCAACACGCAATGCCTCCAGAATTCGGCAGAAAGTGGGGAACGGAGTGTCTTAACACTAGGTTCCCTCTGCCTACCCTGCTGTGTGCGGGATACAGCGTGAAGCTAATTTAATTTAATTAAATTTTAAATATTAGTGAAGTATATATAAGTATTTATTAGACACGATTGATATGTAAAAAAATTAAAGATAGCTTTTGTCTGCTCTATTAGAACGGTAGGAATATAGTGTGCTTCTATACTATATATTTGAATGCGATGTATACAAGGCAATGTTGGCAGAGCAAAGAATACCATCAGCTGCAAAGTTTGAATTCGTGTCACTGTAGGCTATAATAGCTTTGTAGGTTATAATAGCTATAGCTATAGTTTTAAATTTCCATATTTCAATAAATCAACCATAAATAACCTTTTAATACCTTGCATCGAACTCATTTTAGCAGGAAAATTAAAACAAAACATCATGACCTCGGTTCCTTCTGCTTACTCAATATGATTTTTCGAAATACGGGAAGGAAAACAACCAAATGTTAAAACTTACGTAGCAATAATCATCATTTTCTGGTGTAGAACTATGCGTGACATGTGACTTTCGCCAGTACAATAATATAATAGATAATAATAATATTCCAGTCACTGCTACCAATGCTTCTAGGGCATATACAAGGTAATTGTTGGTGTTTTCGTTATCTTCAGTTATGGTCGTGCTACCAACGTATGTTTCTAAAAATTTAAAATTAGTTTTGTCTTCTCAGAATATTCAAATTTTAATAATTTTATTCGTTATATTTGGATTGGTCGCCGAGATACCATTGGCAAAGGAACCGTCTGTATGCTTCTTATGCGTCGCGGGATCTTTATTCCTTTACAGTATCCACCCCCCGGCATCATCGACACTGTTGTCAACATTAGTGGGAGTATCCTTCTATCCGTCTCACCATTCGCTATTTAATTTTTTATTTTTTTTTATCTTCCCGCTGTGTCCATTATGACACGGTAGAAGACGCATTGTTCCTCATTGAGTCACTCCGTTCACCACTTTCTGCTTTCTGCTAATTCTTGAGACATTGCGTGACTCTTGGCGCAACTCAACTCGACACCGGAGCGAAGAAAATGTAAATGCTAAATAGTTAATTTCTTCGAGTGGGAATCGAACCCACAACCTGTCGCATTTGTCACGACTGATCGCTATTCAGATATTTAAAGTGGGATGTAAGTCCCACCACACAGGAAGTTATGTTTTTAATCTATGAAACATGGAACTCATTTTTTTTTTATAATATCTTAATTTTAATCTTAACTTTTTACAAAACGTATAATTTGAACGTAAAGGAATTTAAGCCCGCATCTCCTGGTTAACTGTCCACCAGTGTGTTAACAGTGTATAACCACTAAGCTATATGTTCTTTACGCTTGTAACAACTTGTTAATTTTCTCGCTACGTTAAAATTTTTATACGTTTTCAAAAAAGTATTTTTCTTTACTAAATATGGAATAACACTTTAAAATGATTAAAAATAAATTCATTTATCTAAAATAATGAAATTATAATATATATATATATAAGATTGTTTACCATTTAATTGAAGTGTAATATTATTTGATTTATATTCTTCTTTTGCGCAATACAGAATAGAGTAATTGTACTCTGCTTTTAAATCTAGATTATACTCCAATGTATTTCTTAAAGATACTTCAAGGATTTTGAAATCTGAAAATATTTATTACGTTATTAATACCTTTCCGTAAGTAAAATTAGTTATAAAATTATTTTACTTATTTAGAAAGATTTTGCCCTGGGATTTAAGCCAAACAAATAGCAACATTTATTGAATCAGATTTGGCAGACATTTTAACTATATCTAAAATAAAAAAATAAATCAGCTTCATCCTGTAAGTCGCATACAGCAGGTTAGGCACACTTCGTCCCTTACTTTCCGCCAAATATTGGACGTATTGCGCGTTGAGTGGCGGGATTCAACGCCGCACTTTGCCTGGACACAAGATCGAAGAAATGGAAATATGAATTTAAATAAATATTTCACTTCCTGGAGTGGGGATCAAGCTCACAACCAGCCGCGTTTACGGTCACACTTTGTGCCCCTGCGCCACGACTGGCCTCAATGCCTAATAACAATAAATATATAAGCTATTTAGCAAACTAAGCCACCTTTTTTTTACATTTGTTTTGTCTATTTTATTTTATAAATATTTTTATACAAGTTTTTTGTAAACCACAAATAAATAAATAAATTTTATTGAAACGAAATTTGAACAATTAGTACCTGTAATAAGGTTGTGGATTAATAATGTATCCCGCATACAGCAGGGTAAGCAGAGGCAAAATAATTTTAACACACAACGTTCTTCACTTTCTGCCAAAATCTCGAAACACTGCGTGTTGAGTGATGGAACTCAACGCCGCGGTTTGCCTCGTTACTAAAGCGAGGAAAAAAAAGTTTTTTTAAAAAATCCACTAGTGAAAATTGCACCCACAACTGTCACTTGCTTGGGCCGCTGCGCCACGAGGACCATTAAAAATATTATACCGTACTTACTTATTTTCGTTTAAAAGTTTCTGTTACTGAAAACGTTACGACTTTAAACTGTGCTAAAAGAATGAATTTCTACTCACCTTTGTATAAAACAAGAGCTGAATTCTCCGATGGAAAATTAAAAGCATTACACGTCAAAATTAAATTTGTATTGGGAAAGTAGTAATATGTATTTATGTTTGGAAATAATTTTATTATACGTGTTTGGATTTGCCGATTATTGGATATTTCAGTTTCTGTGAAATATAAGAACAAATAAGATCAGTTATGCGGATCAGCTGATTTATAAAAATAAGAATTACTCTTTTGGTAGCTCGTTATTTAAAACGAAATCGTGGGTTCAAAACGTAAACTTTAAAACTTAAATAATTTTTGCATTACATTTCTTTGGAGATTCAGAGTATATATGTATTTGAAAAAAAAATTCTATACCAAGCTAAATAATAGACATATTTTTTTTTCTTGAAAGACACATACAGTGAACTACATTATATAAGTTATAATTTTATTACATAATACGATGGCAACTATCATCTATGAAATCCAAATAATATAATTTTTCAAAAATTAATTTTTTCAAAATTATTTTTGTAACAATACTTTAAACTTTTAATGAAACCACAGTTTTAACTACTCTATAAAAGCCAATTAAAACAATATTTATTTTTTCAAAAATGAAAAAGTGATTTTTCAAACAAAATAAATATAATATGAATAAATTTATCGTTGTAAAATAGAACGTCATTTGTTAAGAACGACGCACGCAGAGAAATAGTCTCACACATTATTCGAACCCACAATCTTGCCATAACGCTCCACCAAAACAGAATACTAGCTAAATGGAGAAATATATATATATTTTTAAATTATTTTTTTTTCAACTTCACGTGTATCCCGCATATTGCATGGTAGGCAGAGGGAACCTGAGAACCTATTGTTTATAAGAGACTCCGTTTCCATCAAACGGAATTCCCCATTTAACGCCGATTTCAGAAAGCATTGCGTGAGTACCAAAACTCGACACCGTGCTTTGCATTGACGTTAGTAACATTAATAGATATGTAGTGAATATTATCTTTTATAAAATTAATTAATAATAATAATAATAATAATAATAATACATGTAAATTCCTATTTCATTCGATATTAATATTATATACTTACACTACATTCTATTTTCAAATTTACTTAAAACTAAATTGTTAATATTTATATTTATTATAATTCATCCGCACGCAGCGCATTCGCATGACAAACTTGTTTCGAGTTTTTTTGCTGTGCGTGACGTAGCCTGCTTGCTAGCTACGAGTAAAGAGTCGGCTACTATCGCTTGCGACGTTCACTTGTTTTTAATATTGTACTCATTGCTTGTATTCAATTTTAAGCCTTATCTTCTTGCTAATACGTATCTGTTTCGCTTATCTGTTTCTTTTAGTATTTCTTTAAATTTCTTTATTCCCTTCTGTGAGTGTGTAAAATTATTCTCTTTGTATCTCTGCTTAAGTGTTAAATAAATTTGGACAATTATTCCACAAAATTTTGGAAATTTAATTTCACTCCATAATTAAAAATATAAAATACTAGAGGGCGCGCGCGGCTTCGCCCGCTTATTAGGAGTGAATTCTAAAAAAACCACGAAATACGTGGTTAATAAAATATTTTTAACAGTCTGAATTTAAATTTTTATAAAAATCGGTGGCAATTTAAAGATTTTTCCATATAAACTTTCAACCCCTGATTTGAACCCTTAGGGGGTGAATTCTTAAAAACCATGAAACACGTGTTCAATGAAATATTTTTAAAAGTCTGAATTTCAAATTTTATAAAAATCGGTGCAGATTAAAATGTTTTTCCATACAAACTTTCAACCCCTATTTCATCCCTTTAGGGTTAAAATTTTTCAAATTCCTTTCTTAGTGGATGTCCAGAATATGAAAATAAACATCTGCCTAAGCTTCACGTTTCTACCATCAGCGGTTACGGCTCTGCGAGCGTCTTACCTCAGTCAGTCAGCACAAGTCCTTTTATATATATAGATTATTAAATAGCGTATTTCACAAAAACCGCTATATTGGTGACCCCGAAATTAGTGAGCACTACATTAAATATCTACATTTTCTGCTGGCGAGAAGATTAAAAACGGCAAGAGGCCATTTTGACGACCTTTACAAGGTGACCTCTAGTACACGATGGAGGACGCGACTACATCCAACGTCTGTAGGATTGGCGTGCGTATTCCACCATTCTGGCCGGAAGAACCAGCCCTTTGGTTTTCACAAATTGAAGGTCAGTTTGCTTTATCTAATATAACAAGTGATGCTACAAAATTTTATTACGTTGCCGCTCAGTTGGACAATCAATTTGCTGTCGAGGTGAAGGATATTATAATTTCTCCTCCCGAGACGGATAAATACGTCACTCTTAAAACGCAGCTGATTAAAAGATTATCTGCGTCTCAAGAAAAGAAGGTGATGCAGTTGCTGAGGCATGAGCAGCTAGGTGATCGCAAGCCATCGCAGTTTCTGCGATACATACAAGATCTTGCGGGTTTGTCAGTCCCCAAAGATTTTTTAAAAACATTATGGTCTAGTAGATTACCACAAAATATTCAAACTGTTATAGCTTCGCAGCCTGATCTACCTATAGAAAAATTAGCTGACCTGGCAGACAAGGTGCACGAAATAGCACCCTCATCACCACAAGTCGCAAGCACGTCTGCGATGGCCACACCCCCTGCACCCTCCATGTTGGAAGAAATGGCCAAGCAGATCCAACTCCTGACCAAGCAGGTATCTGAACTCTCGACCCAGGTACGTCATAATTCGGTACCATCAAAATTCAGAGAGCGTTCCCGGAGCCATTCCAGGCATCGTCGGAAGTCAACTTCCCATCAAAAATGTTGGTACCATTTTAAATTTGGTTCCAGCGCAAAGAAATGTGTACAGCCATGTACTTACGGAGAGTCGGAAAACTCTCTGGGCAGCCGGAAGTAGCGGCCAACGTCTGCCCTTTACCTACAGGCCACCTTTTTATTACCGACCGTATTTCAAAAATGCTTTTCCTCATAGATACTGGTTCTGATCTCTGCGTTTTTCCACGGTTGGCTACCAAGGCGCCCTGTACCAAGACGAAGTATGAACTTATGGCAGCCAACGGTACAGTCATTCACACTTACGGTCCTACATTATTGCAGTTGGACCTAGGACTGCGACGTACTTTCACCTGGAAATTTACCATCGCTGATGTTTCAAAGCCGATTATAGGCGTAGATTTTTTGATATTTTACAATCTTCTTGTAGATTGCAGATATCAGCGCCTCGTCGATGGAACAACTACACTGTCAGTGCAAGCACTAAAAGAAAATATCTCCGATGACCTTGCGTCAGTCAAAGCCATCTCGGGAGAATCAAAATACCATCAGCTGCTTCATGAGTTTCCAGAGGTAACGAGACCATCAGGTACGCCTTCCCTTCCTAAGCATAATACTGTACATTACATCAAAACCATACCCGGACCACCAGTTACCAGTAGACCTCGTCGCTTAGACCCAGTTAGACTGAAAGCAGCGAAAAAGGAATTTGATGATATGCTCTCACAGGGAACTGCCCGCTCGTCTAACAGTTCGTGGTCTTCCGCCCTGCACTTAGTTAAGAAGAAGGACGATGGATGGAGACCATGTGGTGATTATAGAGCACTCAATGCTCGCACAGTACCTGACAAGTATCCTATACGCCACATCCAAGATTTTTCCTACCAACTCTCTGGTTGTTCAGTATTTTCAACTATCGACTTGGTTAAGGCGTACAATCAGATACCGGTACACGTTGATGATATCCACAAAACAGCCATTACAACTCCCTTTGGACTTTTTGAGTTCCCGAACATGACCTTCGGACTCCGCAATGCAGCACAAACATTTCAGAGGTTCATGGACGAAGTACTACGTGACTTTGATGAGTTTTGTTTTGGTTACTTAGACGACATTTTGGTATTTTCCAGTTCTGAAGAGCAACATCAGCGCCATATCAGACTACTCTTCACCAGGCTCAAGGAGTATGGTGTTTTGATAAACACATCCAAATGTGTCTTCGGGCAGCGACAGGTAAAATTTCTTGGTTACCTAGTGTCAGGTTCTGGGACTCAACCTTTAGAAACGAACGTAAAGAGCATACAGGAGTGCAGCATGCCTAAAACTGCTAAGGAATTAAGACGTTTCCTTGGTATGTTTAACTTTTATCGTCGTTTCATTCCCGGCGCCGCAAACATCCAAGCACCATTAGACTCTGCGCTTCTAGGACCCAAGATGAAAGGAGCTAGGCCGATCACAATGACACCTGAGATGATGGAAGCTTTTGATAAATGTAAGACTTGTTTATCTCAAGCCACGTTATTAGCTCATCCAGATTCATCTGCAGAGCTAGCTATTGCCACTGATGCATCTGATGTCGGTATTGGAGCAGTACTTCAGCAACGTGTCAACAACATATGGCAACCTCTTGGTTTCTTTTCTAAGAAATTAACATCTGCACAAAAGAAATATAGTCCTTACGACCGAGAGCTTTTAGCTATTTATGAAGCCATTAAATATTTTCGACACATGGTTGAAGCTAGAAACTTTGTGATTCACACTGATCATAAACCTCTCACCTATGCATTCAATATTAATAGGGAGAAATGCTCACCGCGTCAGTATCGATACTTTGACTATATTTCACAGTTTACAACCAGCATTCAATACTTACCAGGACGTTTGAACATAGTGGCTGATACACTGTCACGGCTGGAAGAGGTGAGTCGTTCTATTGATTACCAGGCTCTGGCACTTGCTCAAGATACTGATCCTGAACTGCTAGGTCTGCTTCAAAAAGGCTCATCGTTAAAACTGGTTAAGGTAGATTTGCCAAACTCTAACCAGAAGATATATTGTGACGTATCAATGTCTTCTCCACGCCCGTTCATTACTGAGAAATTTCGCCGACAAGTTTTTGAAGCGTTACACAGCTTGAGCCATCCTGGTAGGACAGCTACAGTGCGGCTGGTAACACAAAGATTTGTATGGCCAGGGATTCGCAAGGACTGTAGAGAGTGGACACGAGAGTGTATACTTTGTCAAAAGAGCAAAGTTCACCGTCATACCCTTGCTCCCTTATCCTCAATCCCAACTCCTACGTCGAGGTTTGCACACATCCACCTCGACATTATCGGACCTTTAACCATTTCGTCTGATTTCAGGTATTGCCTTACAGTCATCGATCGTTTCACACGATGGCCTGAGGCATACCCACTCAAAGACATCACAGCTGATTCCTGTGCTGCCGCCCTTCTCTCTGGTTGGATAGCAAGATTTGGTTGCCCTCTTCGAATTACAACCGATAGGGGACGTCAATTCGAGTCGCATCTCTTCAGGGCACTTTCAGCCATGATTGGTGCACATCATTTTAGAACCACTTCATATCACCCAGCTTCCAACGGCTTGATTGAGAGACTCCATCGGCAGCTAAAAGCAGCTATCATGTGCCATCCCGCTTCAACCTGGACGGAAGCACTTCCGTTAGTGCTGCTGGGCATCCGTACCGCCTGGAAGGACGACATTCAGGCTTCAGCAGCTGAGCTGGTCTACGGGGAGCCCCTTCGTCTTCCAGGACAATTTCTCGCACCCTCTGAAGATTACAAGACAGGTGATATCACAAATCTGGTTACTCGTCTTCGTGCTAGTATGGCACGACTCTCACCGAAGCCCACGTCATGGCATAGGACAGGTCCTTTTCATATGCCGGTCGACCTTGCAGACTCGACACATGTTTTTTTACGGCAGGACCACGTCCGCAAGCCACTGGAACCACCATATGCAGGCCCGTACAAGGTTCTTAAAAGGACGCCTAAATATTTTCAGATAGACATATCTGGTAAGCCTAACAACGTGAGTGTGGACAGGCTCAAGCCCGCATATGTTACGCGAGAGGCCGTTCCTGTATTAAACCGACCAGTTACTGCACCAAAGGCAATCTCTCAGTCTGATGTGGAGCAGATACCTGAAAAGCGGACACGAAGCGGAAGAAGAGTTAGATTTCCAGACTACTATCGCCCTTAACCAGGTCTCTGGGGGGGAGTACTGTAGTGAATATTATCTTTTATAAAATTAATTAATAATAATAATAATAATAATAATAATACATGTAAATTCCTATTTCATTCGATATTAATATTATATACTTACACTACATTCTATTTTCAAATTTACTTAAAACTAAATTGTTAATATTTATATTTATTATAATTCATCCGCACGCAGCGCATTCGCATGACAAACTTGTTTCGAGTTTTTTTGCTGTGCGTGACGTAGCCTGCTTGCTAGCTACGAGTAAAGAGTCGGCTACTATCGCTTGCGACGTTCACTTGTTTTTAATATTGTACTCATTGCTTGTATTCAATTTTAAGCCTTATCTTCTTGCTAATACGTATCTGTTTCGCTTATCTGTTTCTTTTAGTATTTCTTTAAATTTCTTTATTCCCTTCTGTGAGTGTGTAAAATTATTCTCTTTGTATCTCTGCTTAAGTGTTAAATAAATTTGGACAATTATTCCACAAAATTTTGGAAATTTAATTTCACTCCATAATTAAAAATATAAAATATTATTAAATAGCGTATTTCACAAAAACCGCTATAGATACATCAATATTGCAATATTTTCTAATGTTAATAGATTTATCGATAGACAAGTGAAGATAATAGAAACCGTTAGAAAAATACACCCACCGATTAACTTCTTAATAAATTCGTGAGATTTTGCAGATTCTTCATTTTGTTTTCCTACATTTGTCGATCGACTTCCATGGAGAACGTTTTCTATGTCAAAATCGATCATGCAATGCACCAAACATTCATGTGGCTTTTCTAAGAAATGTAAAAAACATATATACAATTAAAAAAGGAGCGAAAAACAATATTATAAGCGATTGTACTGGATCGATTCTCAAAGGGAGGATTACAAATAATCAAAATATATTTATTTCTTCGTTCTAATTAAAGAGTAAGGGAATGAACAAGAGAGCTGTGCTTAAAATTAAAAAATTAGTAAATATTTTTTTTCGTATACTTAAAGTACTTACATAATATGCAACATAATATATAAATATACAGTGTTTATATTTTCACCTTTTTAAATGAATGCACAATTTAGCTATAAAAGCCTAATACAATTATACAGAAAGAGATTTTGCTAAAAATTAAAAGATTTTTTTTAAGCAAAATAAATAATAGAATAATCTTTATAAAACGAAACGCTATTTATTAAGAATGAAGCTTATTGTAGAAAATAGTTAATTGAATAAAATAGAACGAGAATCGAACGAGATATCCCTTTCTCCTTCGGGTATTTGTTTTTTTTTAACGAAAAGAGATCGGCAACGTTTAGTAATATTTTTGTAGTAGTAGATGTTTACGTTATTGCTATCTATTCATAACTGCCTTATGTCTCACACGTAATACAGTACACACATGATAATCAGCTTCACGCTGTATCCCGCACACAGCAGGGCAGGCAGAGGAAACCTAGTGCTAAGACGCTCCGTTCCCCACTTTCTGCCGAATTTTGGAGGCATTGCGTGTCGAATGACAGAACTCAACGCCGCGCTTAGCCTCGACACCAGAGCGAAGAAATGGAAATATAAATTTAAGTAAATATTTCATTACCTCGAGTGGGGATCGAACCCACAACCAGTCGGTTTTACAGTCACATTTTGTGCCGCTGCCCCACGACTGGCCTACAGTATACATAAAAATCATAAAATGAAAACAATGATCCCACGTCTAAACTGTTGACGAATATTTATAATTTTTACCCGTAAAGTGAGCGCAGTCGCTTCTACCTGATATAATAAAATATTGACGTAACATATTTTTTAGATTCCCTCCATTTCTCTCCTCCAAATTTTCGAGTAATTCATGTTGAGTGGAAGAACTCAACGCTGCGCTTTGTCTTGTTACCAGTTCGAGGTATCAAACACTGTGCCCCGGTGCCACGGGCGGAAATATTTTATTTCAAATGGAATAAAACTTACCACTTCTTTTAGGATCATAAACAAGTTGTAATAAAATTTTGGTTGATATCATGTTGTCATTTATATCACTAAAATAAACCATGACATCTGCTTTATCCCATATTTTGATAAGTTTGGACAAATTGAAGTACAGATGTTTTTGATCTCCCGAATTATCAAATTTACAAGTAGCAATATTATATTGTGTACCTGAAAAGTAATAATAGTCAGATTAATTAATTGTAGTCGTAAACACCAAATTTCGCACGCCGTCGTAACAATGTTTCGGCACTCTAAAACTTTTGTATATTACAAATATATAAATAAATTTCACTTACTTGCATATTGTATTTTCGCATATTTGATATAGTTTACAGGATTTTGAAATTTAACTGTAACCTGAAGATTTTCGTTATCTTTATAATTTATTTGTAGTGTCTTTGTGAATTCTATATTACTAGAATCTAAAAAGATATACAAATCTATATTACACTACATTACATTTTAGAGTACGAAAGAGAGTGTTTTAAACAATTTTTTTTCATCATCTACACATAGATAGAGTAATCATATAAGAGCTGTGGGGAAAAGATGATTATGTTTCGAGTTAAAAAATTTAAAAATAAGGTTCATATAAAAATGTCTTGTATTTCCTTATACTATAAAAATGTTTAATTAAACATGTACTACACCCAGGTGAGATTAATTTTATTAAATTATATTACTAAAATAACTATATTATATTAACTGATAGCATATAGGCAAATATGATCCTGATAAATAAATGGTATTTATTTATCAGGATCATATTTGCCTAAAATAAGTGTTAATTAAAAATCTTATAATAAACAGTTTTCTTACCAGTACAGATCATTAAAAAAAAACTCAAATTAACACGCCAGAACATTTTAAATGAATCGCTTTTGGTAATATATGTACGTTATTATGATTAAAGAATTTTAGAAGGAAGGAAAATACTAATTTAATACTGATTAGTGAGTCATTTGTATTATTATATCATATGAAACCACTTTTTTATTTTAAGAAATACTTAAACTCATTAAAATCTTTTTGATACCTATGGAACTTATAATTTATTTACATAGAATGCATGGATAGCTCTCAGTACCTATTGAAAGCTATCCATGCATTTAATGTATTGATAGCAGATTCATATTGTGCTACATTTGAGTTTTATGAATTTTATATATTTTTTGAAACATTTATATATATATATATATATATATATATATATATATATATATATATATATATATATATATATATTAATTACCGTATTATTTATTACATGTACATTGTTAATTAATCATAGACAAGATTATTAACTTCTTTTACTGTATTGCATGTATTACTCATAAAAAAATACAGCTGTCATCTTGACAAATTGTCAATAGAACATATTTGTCGTGTTGTCAAATTTTGTACATTTTCTGGTTTCTAGTGTTTCTACACAATAAATATATTAAAATCCGTAATAAAAATATAAAAACACTTGAGAAATCATGAATAATATATGAATTGTATGTCTATATTAACTGTCTAGGTGTTAAAAATAATACTTTTTGTTACAATTTGGTGTTTTTCATTGAATTAAAAATGGATGGTACTTGGGTCCTGGTTTTACTTGCTGTAGTTATGCTCATCGGCTCCTACGTAGCTGGGAGTATTCCTTTAAATGTGAATATGTCGGAGGTAAGGAAAAGTTCCATATGTATAACACCTGATAACATATAAATATACTATTATTGTATGTAACAGCTGTTTTGTATTGTGTAAACAATTATTACATGCATTCTCTTTATCTTAGAAATTATATAGTATTTAGTAATTATTACTTTTGTAACTTGTCATGAACTTGTTTTACATAATATTTTATTTAAGTCCAATTATAAAATATTTTTAAAAGATAATCTTTGTATATTCAATAATAATTAATACAAAAAAATATAAGCATTGAAGTAATGATTTATTTTTAGAAAATAATTTGCTCTTGTTGTATTTAAAATTTGTCTTTATTAAGTAACTGTTATTTTTCATACAATATTTCACATACAACTGGTTTTCAGTTTGATTCCTACAGGAAACTTAGTTATTTCCGTTTACTTACACTGGCAAAAAGGCAAAGTGCTGCATTAAGTTCTGCTATTGAAGATTTACCTATCTCAAAAATTAGACAGTGTGGGGGAAATGGGAGTTCTTATCACTAGGTTCTCCTTGCCACCACAAACCACAAGTTCTATATGAGAGATACAACATGAAATATAAAAATAATAAAACAAAAATACTTTTTAGAAAATATAATATTAAGATTTAAATGAAACACTGTCCAAGAATGTATCGCTTAGTGTGTGTTCGCAGAGCTCTTGGACAGTTTAAAAAGATAAATGGGTTCAAATCTCGCTATACAACATATTTTTATATGTTTTCTAAAAGGTATTATAGGCAAATGTAAGAAATATTAAAAACGAAATTCAATAGATGATTTTTAGTGATTTAAACTACTGTATTTTAAATAAATAATTTTTTAAGGAATTAATTATTTTGATATAATAAAAAAATCGGCATTAAATTCTGCAACTCAACACATAAAGACTTAAATTAAAGGGAAGCGGGGAAAGAAGTGTATTGACATTAAGTTCTTTCTGGCTAGGCTAACAAAATGACAATGTTACTAATATACATTGTTGGTCTGTGCTGATGCAGAAGCACAATCATATGACAGTAAATGTGACAGGCTGTGGGTTCAATTCCCAGGAAATGAAATATTAAATATTTTAATTTGCCTTGCTCTGTTAACAATCAAAGCGCTCAGTATACCCTGCTATGTGCAGGATACAATGTGAAAAAAAAAATACAGACAATGCCAAATACTAGATACAGTTCTGATACATCAGTATATAAGCCATACACATGTTGGCTGTTGTTGGCCATGCGCTTTTCACACTCATAGGATTAACTAAACTATTTTTTTCATTTCCAAAGCTTAGTGACACTAGTTCACAAGTGTTTTTATCATCAATTAATCATAACAATTAATGAATTTTTAACAAAAAAAACTGACTTCAAATAATGAACTAAAAAGTCAAAAATAAGTTTACATAAAGTAAAACATAGTTAGATTTTTTTTAAACAAAAAATAATAAAAAGATTTTATAATTTTGAAATTAGTGTCAAGTAACACAAACAGGCTTAGTGATTCGATATTGTAATAAGGTTGTAGCATTAGTGTGACACTAACTTTTCAAAATTATAAAATATTTTTTCAGTTATTTTTCTTTAACAAAATCAAAGTATGTTTTACTTTATGTAATTTTTTTCTTTTACTTTTTAGTTTGTTGTTTGAAGTCGGTTTTTTTTCTTAAAAGGATGCTTCTCAATTTAGTAGTTGTTCTATGTAAAACTTGAAACTTAATCAGGAATCATTGTGCATATTATCATTTTGGCATATTGACAAGACCATACGAGAGACAAAAAATATTCGGGCGCACTGGAAACCTCTTCCTTTTTTGAAGTCAGTTAAAAATAAGAACATCGTCTTTTGTGGAGGTTGTTGAAAAGAAATGCAATGATGAAGAATCTCACTTCTGACCCATTTTAACAATGTTTTTCCTTGTAACTATTACAGTATAATTATATTTTTTACTAAAAAAAAACAACTTGTTCAAATTTAACTGGATCCTATTATCAAACCCTAACTAAACTTTCACCAAACTATCCCTGAAGTGTATCCTTACAAATAAAAAAAGAATCTTCGGAATCAGTTGGCGTGATATTGAGTTATTCGTCCATTTGTTGCGCAAATACCTAATGCAAATTTGAAACTTATGTGATTTTATCATAGATACCATTGTCAGAAATGGACCAAAAAAATGAGACCAAATTTTGAGTTCAGTCAGTCAAAAGTTCTGAGGTAACAAACATAAAAAAAATGCAGTTGAATTGATAAACCTCCTTTTCTTACAGAAGTCGGTTGAAAAAATAAATAATTAATTTAAAAAGAATTATAATATATTGGGTGGGTTAAAATAATATCATATAAGCCTATATATACATTAATATTTATAAATATTTTTAGCAAGAAGAATGCAAGAGTGATCTGAAAGGTTGTCGTAGGAGGCCCAAAGAGGGTTTAGACCTGGAAGAGGGTGTATGGATCAGATCTTTGCCCTCCGCATGATCACGGAAAAATTTTTGGTCCTTAAACAAAAAGCTTTCTGTGCTTTTGTGGACTTGGAAAAGACGTTTGAAAGAATGTTGAGAGCGAAATTATGGGAGATACTACTCCGGTACAATGAGAGCGGACCCTTGCTACAGTCTGTAAAGTCTCTACAGAAATCCCTCAGCCTGCGTGCGAGTAGCTGGTATGTCGCCTTGGTTTGACATCCAATCGGATGTTAAACAAGGTAGCGCCATGTCAGTTTGGTTGTCGTGGCGTAGTGACAGTGTCTGAATGTAAACGCGATGGTTTGAGCTTGATCTTTAACTATTTTCATTTCCTCCCTCTGGCAGACAAACCGCGGCTCAGAGTTCCGTCACTCAACACGCAATATCTCGAAAATTGGGCGGTGCCTGGCGAATGGAACATCTTACAGTAAATTCCCATTGCTGCCTTTTTTAAATAGATTTCAATTCATCTGTTTTTAGGATAAACTCCAAAAAGTGACGGTATTCGGTGCTGGCCTTTTAGTCGGTACAGCGTTAGCAGTTATAATACCTGAAGGAGTGAGAGCTCTTTTCTCAGAAAGAACTGTTATGGTGACAAAGGATTATACTCCTGAACCGAGTGGACATGATGACCTTCATTCAGTCATCGGAATTTCTTTAGTCTTAGGTATGTACTAATATCTATTGTTTTCTTTTTAATTATTCCATAAATTTTATTCCATCTCAGATTATGATAGTCCTTGCTTTTTGTATATCTGTGCTTGTGTTTAGATAATTAACTTATTGATTTATATTGTCATTTCCGCGTTCTGGTAACGAGGCATTGCGGCGTTGAGTTCCACCACTCAACAGCAATGCTTCCAGTATTCGGCGGAAAGTTGTTAACGAAATGTCTTAACAGTAGTTTCCCCATGCCTACCGTGAAGCTAAAATAAGAAATTATGAGTAACTGGAGTTTAATGGATCTCAGTAAATTGACTATACAAATATGTAAGTTGCGTTTACGAGGTCTTCACAGAGGGCCCTCACCAATGTCAAACGGATGTCACAATATTTGAAGGACTGGAAGAGCAGTTCTAAAAATCATGTTTGGTGTTTGATAGGTCGGAAGTTGATGTTCTCACCTCCATGTCAATTTCTAGTGGTGAAACACTTTGTTTTCTGTTTTGTTCATTTTAGAGATTAAACATAAAAAATCGATTAATCATCATGATTCGGTTTATCGAATGTATGGAAAAGAGATTTGATCAGAGGGCATTAGGAAACATAAAGATGTATATGTACCTATAGTAAATTTTTGTAATATTTACTAGGAGTGTCCGCAAGTATTCTATTTTATGAACGTGATGGACGGTAGGCTCTTCTTATAAAACCTGTTTTTTACGCGATGTGTCTTCTTATTAGTTCAATATGTTCATTTAGCAATATGACCGCAGCGGCCATATTTAATGATATACGATTTAAAATGCCGACTATTTTTACGCTCTAGTATATTAATTTAATATACTCATTTTACAATCCTTGCACACAAAGAAGAGTGCTTGTGAATGAGATGTCGCTATATGTGACGCTAACGGAGCGTCAAAAAAGCAGATCAAAAAGAGCGTATCAAAAAAGAACGTTTGGTTGTTATAAATAATGAACAAATGAATATGTTCTTTAAAAATATTAGTTTTTTTATTAGCGGTATAATAAGATGAACACCCCTAACATTTGTATTGTTATTCTTCGTTTAAATGGCATGTCAACATACATATTTTGTATATAAATTAAATCAGCTTCACGCTGTATCCCGCACACAGCAGGGTAGGCAGAGGGAAGCTAGTGTTAAGACACTCCGTTCCCCACTTTCTGCCGTATTCTGGAAGCATTGCGTGTTGAGTGGCAGAACTCAACGCCGCGCTTAACCTCGACACCAGAGCGAAGAAATGGAAATATAAATTTAAGTAAATATTTCATCTCCTCGAGTGGGGATCGAACCCTCAACCAGTCGGTTTTACAGTCACACCTCGTGCCGCTGCGCCACGACTGGCCTCAGTTTTATTTTGTATATATTTTTTATATATTTATATTTTGTATATATTTTTTTCCAGGTTTTGTATTCATGTTATTGGTAGATCAAATGTCATCAAGATACAACGACGCGAGTAATCCAACGGAGAAAAATATTACTGCAACCGTTGGTCTTGTAGTACACGCTGCTGGTGAGTAAAATATATGTTACTTATATATCATACTAGCAAACCACTTGCGGCTTCGCCCGCTTAAATTTATTGTAATATTACAGCCAAATTATACAAAATGTTTTAAAGTTTTGCCTATATGCTATTTTGATGTATATAGCTATATTATTGTAGATACTATTTTAAATATAAGAACATAATATAATGTGAATAATTTTTGTAATTTTCAGCCGATGGTGTAGCCCTAGGCGCCGCAGCTACAACTTCTCATGCTGATGTAGAAATTATAGTATTTCTTGCTATAATGCTTCATAAAGCACCTGCAGCTTTCGGTCTTGTCACGTTTTTGATGCACGCCGGTCTTGAGAGGTTAGTTTCGGTTCGATTTTTAACAAAAACAAAATAAACACAGTTTTAGGACATTATGGATTTTTTTTATATTTTATTTATATAAGCTTTAATAATTTATGACACAAAGTATGCTGAAAATAGAATGTCTAAGGCCCCTATTTATAAATCGCTCTCAACTCTAAGATCGATCTTGAGATGCTGTTTTAATTTATCTATGAATGAAAATGGAATGAAAATTTGGGTTCGTTTCTCACTCGGGGGAATGAATTATTTTCATTTGCTCGCTGTTGTAATTATGCAAATGGCGGCGTTGAGTTTCGCCACTCAACTCGCAATATCTCAAAAATTAGGCGTTGTGTGGGGTATGCAATGTCTCAATACAAGTTTCTATCTGCGTACCATGCTGTATAGCATAAAGCTATTTTTTTTGTCATTTCAGGAATCGTATCCGAAAACACCTTTTAGTGTTCTCGTGTTCGGCGCCATTATTAGCATTGCTCACCTATTTCGGTATAGGTAATGAAAGTAAGCAGACTTTGAGCGATTTTAATGCTACAGGTAATAATTTTTTTTTTTTATATTTGTATAAAAAAAATTTAGTCCTTCGAGCCGGACTTTTAAATAATTTTTAATTATTTTAAATAGTTTTTAGTGTTTTAATATGGATTTTTAATACATACTTCTTTTGCAGATTATGTATGGTTAGATTTAAAAAAAAAACTTAAATTATATCAATAAACTTTCAATCTTTTAAATTTGAAAATATGTAGATTGATTTCTAATGTAATGAAGATATTTAATGCAATTATTTAATTAAATTCCTATTCTTGCTATATGGGGGATACAGCGTAGTAGCGTAACGACAATAAACATTATAAGTTGTTCTTTTAATGTTTATTGTTGTTTCACCTATACTTCACCTTAATACGTAATATTGGAGTAAATAAAATAATTTTACCGTTCTCTCTGTTCTATTATCTATATTTCATTTTCATGATCTTTCACATTGATTCTTTTTTTTTAATATCAAGCTCTATACCTCATAGCAGGGTAGTCCGGGAAAAGCTAGTGTTAAGAAACTCCGTTTTTCATACCAATTGTCGAAACGCTGCGTGTTGAATGACGATACTCCATGCCGCACTTGATCTACTAGAACGGAGTAATGAAATAATTTATTCCTTTAAGTAGTAATCGAACCTACAACCGACGCGATTACACTCTATTTAAGTATAATATTTACTAATTACACAACTTCCTTTCCAGGTATCGCCATGTTATTCTCAGCAGGTACGTTTCTATACGTAGCAACAGTTCACGTTTTACCAGAGCTCACTCATACAAACGCACACGCACACTCGCATACACACACACTCTTGCCAATGCAAGATGGCGTCCCAAACAAAATGGCTGGTTTTGGCGGGCTAGCGTTGTGTGAGGTCGTTATTTTGGCTGTGGGTGCGATGTTGCCAGTATTATTGACAATGGGCCATGAGCATTGATTGTATAATGGTAAAGGAATTTTAAAACTTGAGGTTTTGTTAATAAAAAATATGTCGTCGAAAAACACTGAGAATTTTTAAATGGCAATATTAAATTAAATGAAGAAAAAAGAATGTACGTTATGGATTTTTGTTGTTTCATTAGTTTTCAATTTTTTTTATTAGCAATAATTTTAAAAATGTATATGTTGCCAGTTTTTGGAGTATTTTTGTTAAATATTAGATTTTTTTATCTGTCAATAAATAATGATAATATTTGTAAGAACAACATATTTTTTTTTAAGTTCGTGGATGTATGGCACTAATAATACGCATAGTTATTTTTTCTTTCTTCGTAGCACAAACAGTATAATTGTTTTTTTTTTTTCATATTATTTTCATATGGAGTTCTAAAAAATTGTAATTAAAAATAATATAAAGAACATGTCGAACAATTTTTTTAACTGACTACGTCGAAGCCCAAAAACGAGTTATGATATAAGCGCGTGTATATATATATATCTGCGTTCTGTTGTTCTCTAGTAACTGTTACGTGATAAGCCAAACCGCCGTAGGATTTGTCTTGGCGCTAGTGTTACTGAATATATTAATATAGTTTATGCAATCGGGTTATTTTTTTTGGTTATAATCCACTTGTATAATTATTTAGTTAATAAAATATATTTGGTATCAAGGTCCAATTCCTATAAAGTACGTTAGTACAATTTTTTGTATATATTTTTATTTAAAAAAAATAACTATTTTTTTTGACAGCTACAACTATATTTTGAAAGAAATTAGTATTAATTTTGAAGAAATTAAACAGTAAATATTACAATAAGTCATATTATGAAATTATGTAAACCTTAAAAAAAAATTGAGCACTGTTAAGTAACCTACCTAGTGTTTATTTTGACACCAAAAGATCAAAAAGCCACTCTATGAAGTATTTGTGCTTAATGCATTTGTATGAAGAATTCAAAAAAATATTGGTTTTAATTTATTTTTTTAAATGAAAACATATATGTGAAAAAGAAATGCAATATCTATACACATAAAAAGAATTGAAGGATTTGTCTGTGATTTTAAAATAACTGTGTTTGTCTAAGGGTGTATAGTTATTTACACAATATTGAAACAGTCGGCCGCTAGTCCTAAATAATTTTGTACAGCGGTTTTTGAAACAGTTTAAAAAAAACGTCAAATTTTCATTATTTTCGTTGTAACTTTCAAGTATCAATCTATGAAGACACGATATCCTATTCCATTTAATCGTTGTTTTTTACTCAAAAAGTCTTCTTTTCGTTATAAAAAGTTTAGTTTTAATAAAATACTTGAAAAATAAAAGACTTTTGACATTTTTATTAATAGCTAATAGTGTCGTCTTCCTTTTATCCTATATTTTTAAGTATATGCAAATAATCGTAATATAGTATATGTATATATCGGTATTATGATATAAGTACATTGTATTAAAAGATATTTAAAATGTAGTAAAATAATTTATAAATGAATAAAGGACTATAAACGTGACGGTTGTGGGTTCGATTGTCACTCGTGGAGTGAATTATTTTATTTTTTTCGTTCTGATAACTGAACAACACGCGGCGTTTAGTTCCGTCACTTAATACGCAATGCCCGCAGAATTATGACAGAAGTGTCTTAATGGGAACGGAGTGTCTTAACACTAGGTTCCCGGGTTTCCTCCACCTACCCTGCTTTATGCAGAATGCGGAAAAAAAAATTCAAGACGTATTTAAACAAAAAAACCGTTTTCTATAATATTTTTCTGTCTGTACTATGGAATAATACTTCAAAATAGTAAAAAAAAACACTTTTATTATTATAAAAGTTATTTTTTACATGTATTGCCAAAATAGAATAAATGCTGGATTTTTTTATATACTTAGTCTTGCCATAAATATTGTTACAAAAAAAAACATTTTTTTATTGTACGTAAAGTTTATAACTATTACACTGTGTTAGTTTAATACATTAATATAAAACCAATAAATATCTATAAAGCTTATTCGAAGTGTTCTCCTTTAGCTGCTCACACTCCCTCTATGGGAACATTTTTCGCTGCTAATCGTAGGGATTGTTTTAGGGACTTTAAATTATCATCAGATTTTGAGCATGTCTTACTCTTTAAAATGAATAAACTAAAATCACAATCCAGTGGATTAAGATAAGAGCTAGATGACGGTCAGTCATTGGGTGGATCGAGCTTCATGTCATTCTTTATTATTAGGCGTCGTGTTGTTAAGGAGCTTAACTACCTTCTCAAGTATGGTATTTTGATACACATCTCCCAATGCTTAGATACTTTTTTCACAAAAGTATGTCTCAGTCAATCTTTCATAGCTAACACCCCACTAAATCATCACTGAAGTCGGATAATGCCCACGTTTCTTTAGAGCTTACAGCATAAATACGATAATTTTGTTTCTTAAAAATATTGATCAACAGATCAACAATTTTCACCTGTGAACTGCTTAAGTAGTTGTTTTGATTTCACCACCTATTTTTTTTTAATTTATCAGTTAAGAAATAACCAGTGCGTCTCTTATAGGCTGCAATAGTCCTAAGTCATTTTTTAAAATGTGCGACAAGGTTCTAGTTGCTATCGGAAGAAGAATCTTCCGAGACAAAATATTTTTCTTGTGGATAGGATTTCTTCGAATTCTATCTCTTACTGCTTTGATCGCCCTTTTCGTACGAATACTTCGGGAACTGCCAGATCTCTTTCTGTCACAAAGAGGTTTATTTGTACCTTTCAATAGCCTGGTACACAAACATTTGTCTAATATCAAGAATTTGGAGTATTTAAAAAATCGTATTTGGCTGCATACCTGCTTTATGCAATGCAATCAAAGCGATTTAGTTCCCTTTATCACAACATTCCATTTTAATGTAACAAAATATTTTATTATTTTGTTAGCGAATTCGTGTAAAAGAGGGTAGATGTAGGTGAAAAAAGACTATAAAAGCAGTGGAATCGTCTCAATCGAGGACCCGCCTTGACCCTGTCAAGACTAGTTCAGTTCAACTGCAATAAAGCCAAGTCGAAAAAAGTCATTTGACAGTTTCTTGTAGGCAAAGGCCCTTATTGGAAGGAAACTCGTGTGAAGTATTGTTATTGGTGATACATACATATATATCACTTATTGCAATTACATCTTACTTTCCAAATAATTTAGAAACATATAGACGATATGTGTTTTTATCGTGTTTTTTTAAAAAACGTTAACCCCTTCCGATTTCTAACAATATATATTGGCGCGAAAACATGAAAACATACTGAACAATTGTATAAAAAAAAACAGATTCCAAATTCAAAAGTATATATTTTGTTTATTTTTAATTGTAACAATATTTGTTATGGCCAGACTATATGTAGATATTATGTTTAAGCAAAGGCAGTCTATATTATATACAAGCTTTTCTTAGTTGTAGTTTCTGTAAAGATTTATATTAGAAAGAAAATGTTTAAGGTATTCTTTTATTTAAGGGAATTAGAGAAAAGCCCTAGAGCAAAAAGAGGTTTTATAAGTTTGACCAGTTTAACTGCGGGAGGTAACTCTGACCGCAGGTACAGTGGGCTACATCGGCGCAATATATAGCCTCTAGCCTTCCTCCATAAATAGAATATCCAATACAAAAAGAAAATCAATCCGAACCATCAGTTCCTGAGATTAACGCGTTCAAACAAACTAACTCTTCAGCTTCAATGCTTCTGCTTAATAATATATATTTTTTTATTTTATTTTGCCTTAAACGTTTACTTACAATTAGTTGATTGAATTATAAAATGTGATTTTATGTGAGAATTTAAACATAAGTGTATAATATAAATAATATAATTTGTAGTTTCTTTTAGCAAGATCTATTAAAAAAATCGTTATTTCATTGAAAAAGAATATAAACTTTTTTTGTTGAGTTCCCCCAATCAACACACAATGTCTCGAATTCGGTAATCCGAATTAAAAGCGGAGAACGGAGTGTCTTAAGACTACGATCTCTCTTCCTACCGTGATGTATGCATAATAAAGCTTGAAAATGAAAATAAGGACTTTTTAATGAAAATGATAAATAAAAATTAAAAGTAATGGTTATAATCCTGTGATTATTTTTTTTTTGTGGTTTTTTAGCTTCACACTATATTTCTGGCCCATGAACCGGGGAACCTAGAGTTAAGACAAACCGTATATCCGACTTTTCGCCGAATTCTGGCGCAAGTATGGAATCCTTCCAGGGGCCGTTCAAGTATTACGTAAGCAGTTTTTTTGCAATTATTGACCCCCCCCTCCCCTATGTCATCAAAAATAAGCAATCCTCTTACCCCCTCCCCCAATGCTTACGTAAACATTGGCATATACATTTTTTTAAGGTATTTTTATTGATATTTTATTTGTATCTACATATATAAAAGGACATGTTCCTACTGGCTGAGGTAAGACGCACGCACAGCTGTAACCGCTGATAGTAGAAACGTGAAATTTGGACAGACTTATATTTTCGAATTCTGGAAATCCTATAAGAAAGGAATTTGAAAAATTTTAACCCCAAAGGGATGAAATAGGGGTTGAAAGTTTTTTATGGAAAAAAATTAAATCAGCATCGATTTTTATAAAATTTAAATTTTGACTCTTCAAAATATTTCATTGAACACGTATTTCGTGGTTTATTTTAATTCACCCTCTAAGGGTGCAAATAATGGGTTGAAAGTTTGTATGGAAAAATCTTAAATCGCCACAGATTTTTATAAAACTTGAAATGGTTGACTCTTGGTAATGTACCATTTCCGCTAAATAGATATAACTTAACTTAACTTTACTTAGCTTCACGCTTTATCCCTTGCGGGGTAGTCAGAGAGAACGGAGCGCCAAACGCTACGGTCTCTACATACCTCTTTCGCCTCGTCCACTGTCATCAACCTCTTCATACATGCCCTTCGGGGGGTCCTCATGCTTTTTACGTGACCTTCCTCCAGTATCTTTGATACTGTGTTTTCGAAGGTCAACCGAGGTCTCCCCCTACCTCTCTTACCGCTCACTTTTCCATCATAAATCTTTTTTGCCATTCTTTCATCACTCATTCGTTCGACGTGCCCAAACCAGCTGAGCACGTTCTTCTTCATTCTCACCGTGACATCCTCACTAGTACCTGCCATTCTGTGTACCTCTTCATTGCGGATTCGATCAGCTAAGCTGACTCCGCATATCCTACGAAGAGATCGCATCTCCACAGCATTCATCTTTCTTTCATTCTTCTTCTGTAAGACCCACGTTTCGCTGCCGTATAACAGAGTCGGTACCAAAACTACATTATGTACGGCCAAACGCGCAGCTGTGCTGACGTTTCGCCGTCTCATCAATGCAGCTAAGGCTCCGTTAACCTTGTTACCGGCAGCAATACGCCTTTCCACATCCATCTCGTATCTTCCATCTCTACCGAACATACTTCCCAAGTATACCACTGCATTCACTTGTTCTAATATCTTACTATTTACATTGATCTTATATTCCGTCCTTTCTTCATCTCTTTCAAAAATCAGAACCTTTGTCTTATTCACATTGAGGCTTAGACCATTATATTCACACCCTTCTTTCAGAGTGCTGACCAATGCCTGCAACTCGCATTCTGATGATGCAATAAGCACTGCATCATCTGCGTACAGCAGGCAATTCACATTCAGGTCACCTACTTTCACTCCCATATCACTTTGTTTCACTCCTTGGAGACAGCTATCCAAATACAAATTGAACAACCAAGCTGACATGACGCAACCTTGTTTAACACCCGATCGGATGTCAAACCAGGGCGACATGCCAGCTCCTACTCGCACGCAGGCTGAGTGATCTCTGTAAAGAGACTTTACAGCCTGCAGCAAGGGTCCGCTCACATTGTACCGGGGTAGTATTTCCCATAATTTCGCTCTTACAACTCTGTCAAACGCCTTTTCCAAGTCCACAAAAGCACAGAAAACTTTTTGGTTAACGGCCAAAAATTTTTCCGTGATCATGCAGAGGGAAAAGATCTGATCCATACATCCTCTTCCAGGTCTAAAGCCCCCTTGGGCCACCCACAACAACCTTTCAGATCTCTCCTGCATTCTTCTCGCAAAATAGATATAATAAACTTATATATTATATTCTAGAACTAATAGTTATATCGTATATCATACATACGTCTGCCAAATATAATCATATATGAAAAAATAAATAACTTCTGCTTACGTAATTACTAGCTAGGCCCCCCCACCCCCATGTCATCAAAAATAAGCAAACCCAAGACCCCCCTGCCCCCCTACAGTGCTTACGTAATACTTGAATGGCCCCCCAGAATTCGGCGAAAAGTGGGGAAGTGTGTAAATAACAGCTCATAATATTATAAATTAATAATTCTTTTTCTTATAAATGTATTATATAATACAATTTTTTTAAAATATTTTAGATAATTTATTATTATCTGTGTTATATTGATGTATAGTGAATGTATGAAATTGTGTTGTATTTGTATATTAGGTAATAAAGTGCTTTTATAAATAAATTAAGTGTTTTTTTAAAATAATTTTTAGTAAAAAAATATTTTAAATTAGTAGTTTTTAAAAAATATTTTGAGGCCATTTTGGCGCAGGGGTAAATATGGCAGTTGTGGGTTCGATCTTACTCGGGAAAATAAAATATCTATATTAATATTTTAATTTCCTCGCCTTTGTAACGAAGCAATACGCGTCGTTGACATCGGTCATTTAACACGCATCGATAATTTATTTCGTCGGAATTCGCCGGATATTTCGTCGGATATTTCGGCGGAAAGCAGAACGGAGTGTCTTAACACTAGGTTCCCTCTGCTTACCTGCTTGATTAGGGATACAAGTGAAACTAAAAAATAAATTTAAAGATATGGTTTGATGATAGGTGGTATTCAGTTCCGCCACCTAACGAGAAATGTTTTAAAAGAATGGAAAATAAAGTACATCTGTATAAGTAAAAAACATTTATATATTTTTTATTACACTTTATATTACACAAATTTCAATAGCTATACACATTTAAGTATGTCTAAGAATTCAGAAAATCGTATAAAAAATGACCATCTTTTAACAAAAACAATTATGGAGAACTGTCACTTAGCTTAAATGACACTACTTCACGTAATAAATGTACCCGTTCAAATATCTTAATTTTTCTATACAAAAATGTAATGGCCATGCAAAAACGCCATATTATATAATAAATTGTATATACATATATGTATATAATAGGTCGGGGCAAAAGTATTTTCGTATTTTAAATGAATTATTAGTAATCAAACCTCTTTATACTAAATGTAACTGGCTGGTTTTAATACCCTTAAACGTGACATTCTGAAGATGCAATAAAAAAAATAAAAACTGGTTCCGCTATTTTTCAATTGTTTTTCAAGCAAGCAGAATGAAGGTATGTGATTCGGAACAAAGTTATGCTATGTATATGGTGGTATTGGAAAGGAATCGTCCACTATGAGCTTTTGCCACCGGGTAAAGCTATCGATTCTGACCTCTACTGCTTCTTAAAAGAAACTGAGAAAAACCGGCCGGAGCTGGTAAATAGGAAGGGCGTGGTGTTCCACCATGACAACGCCAGATCGCACTCATCTATAGCCACGCAGCAAAAATTGAGAGAGCTTGGCTGGAATGTGTTGAAGCATCCTCCGCATAGCCCTGATCTTGCTCCATCAGATTTCCATCTTCTTTGGTCATTGCAGATATCTTTAGGAAGCATAAAAGCCTCAAAAGAACACTGTGAATACTACTTGTCAGATTTTTTTAATAAAAAAGTCAAAATTTCTACAGGAATGGGATCATGGCACATACATATTATAAATAAATTAAAAAAAATATACCTAAATTAAATGTTTTCCTTTGTATGAACAATATGAAAATACTTTTGACCCGACCTTATAAAATTTATTGCGTTAATTTATAAATAAATATTTAAAATGTAAGAGAAATGACTGGTGGACAGGTGGATTCGATTTCTACTTGGGGGAATGAATAGTTTTTATCGTTTTTGCTCTGGTAACAAGGGCGGCGTTGAGGTCCAACACTCAGCACTCAGTGTCTCGAAGAATTGGGCGAGGCGTGCAGAATGGAGTATCTTAACACTAGGCTTCCTCTGTCTACCCTACTATATGCGCTTTCCGTACATACTTAGATACATAGGTATGGGCGTAGGAAAAGGGGGGGAAGGTCCGTGCCCACCCCAAAATAGTCTGGTGAAAGCAGAAATTATAGCAACTAAAAATAAAATTAGAAAACAACATTTTCACGATCGTTATCCTCCTCCCTCAACCCCCACCCCCACTCCAGAAAATATCTCCAGATACGCCTGTACGCTGTAGGGCAACTATTTTAATTTACTTTGTATATTAATCCTTCCCTTAATAAATTATTTACATATGTAATTATTGTTCAATTATAGCAAAGTTAAATATATAATAAGCAAAATGAGCATATTTCTGAAACTCCGGCTTAGACTAAAAAAACTAATTATCATACTAAATAACACGTTCAATTGAAATCGATTACCTTTACAAATATTTTATAGAAAATTATTTTAACTTTCATATATTTCTAATACTATTAATATTATGCTAGTGAAAGTTTGTGAGGGTGAGAGAATTTAGATGAAATTGTACAGAAATATACGATTTATGAAAATATTTTTTATAATTTTGCTATGATATAACAATAAATTCAAGTGGGCGAAGCCGCGTTTGGATCGCTATTTATATATATTTACATACTTTACTTATATCTAGCCCAAAACAAGACTGAACAATGTTTTAAATAATAAATAACCTAAATATAACACTAAACATAAAGTTGTGATTTTCAGCAACTGATGAAGATAGTATAGTCTGTAATGAAGAAAAAATTAATTAAAAAAATATATTTTTTAGCTATTTAGAGGCCGTCCATTAATCACGTGAGATCGTCGGATTCAACTTGTCAGTGATACAGTTGATTTGATGAAATCGACGTTGGTCCTCAACAAAGCAGAGTGCCATCAACAGACTAGCAAAATACTTATCCAGTTGGGGTTGAAGAAAGTGTCACCAAGGGGGTGGGGGGAGGTTAATAAAATTAAAATTCAAAGTCAGGCCAGTCGTGGCGCAAGGGCACAAAGTGTGACTGTAAACACGACTGGATGTGGGTTCGATCTTTACTCGAGGAAATAAAATATTAAAATAAATTTATATTTTTTTTCGCTCTGGTGTTGAGGCAAAGCGCGGCGTTCAGTTCCGCCACTCAACACGAATTTGGCGGAAAGTGGGGAACGAAGTGTCTTAACACTATGTTCCCCTGCCTACCCTGCTTTGTGCGGGACAGGTATAGCGTGAAGCTGATTTTTTTGATTTTCTAGTCTGCTACGTAAATATTATATGAGCTTATGATTTTGATTTGACGGAATGACATAATAGAAATATTACATATACGTTAAATGTCATAATGATGTTACGCAGTAGGAGATCAAAGTAAGGTATTTAATAAAGTCATACTTGCATGTTACATTTACATAAACTAAAAGTCCAGTTAAAGTCATGTATTATGTAGTATTATGGATATTTGGTTCCCCTGAGTGGACATGGGACCCACAACACGACGGTCTCAAATAAGATAAGTAATGTGAGATTTTTTTTCATTTTCCCGCTCTGGTATTAATTGTTGCAATTTACACTAACTTTCACTTACGTTCAGCCAACGTATGGCTTAGCGGTCAGAGCCCCTGGTCGGTTTCCAGGAGACGCGGGTTCGAATCCCGCTACGTTCAAATTTTTATACGTTTTCTAAATAAGTATTTAACTTAAACTTCTCTGGAACAT
Organism: Heliconius himera; assembly: GCA_021202915.1. Lineage (NCBI taxonomy): Eukaryota > Metazoa > Arthropoda > Insecta > Lepidoptera > Nymphalidae > Heliconius > Heliconius himera. Next base: position 1,831,917 of record JAJHJA010000077.1, on the reverse strand, counting down.
GTGATCTTTGGGTAACGGAGTGTATTAACCTTCAAGGTCCCTCTGCCTTCCCTACTATGTGCAGGACACAGCATGGAGCTACACATACCTGTTCCACTTCTTCCTTGCTTGAGGCAACGTTGACAGATCATCTTTCACCAAATATACTCGTAAACCTATAAAACAAAACTTTGTCAAAATACTGAACGTAACATATAATAATAACAATTTATCAGTGTCTCTGGACATGCTAGGGCCCATGGGCTCACATAAATTTGGAGTAAAAATTATAAATAAAAAATATTATTTTAGGGGCCCATATGTAGGGGACATTGGGGACTTTTGTGCCTATATTGTTAAGACAGAAATTAGAACCAACAATATAACTTTTACAAATGTGTAAAGTATAACTATCTAATATATAAATTTATTACGCGATGAATTTCACACAAAATGCAGCAAAAAGAAACTTGATTTGATCCGTGTTCTAGGGGACCTCGGACCTAAATATATGATATTAATTACAATAATATACATTCTCATGAATGGTCTTAACATACGGACAGACGGAAAAACAAGTATAGGCTCACCTTGTGTCACGCTGCACGCCGTATCCCGCATATAGTAGTAGCCAGGGGGAACCTAGTGTTAAAACACACTCTTCCCCACGCATTGAAAATTTTCGAGACATTGGTTGTTGAGTTGCGAAACTCAACGCCACGCAATATAATAATTTCCCGAGGGGGAATCTAACTACATTTTCAATGAGAAACGGCCCCACTGTGCCAATATGGCTTCCAAAAAGATTCCTTTTTTATTTATTACAAATAGAAAATTCCATAGTACTCTTACCTAACAAGAAAGTCTCCGCCATATAATCCCATGAAATTTCACCAATACTAAAAGGGAACACAGCTCTATCCTGCGTAGAAATGGCACTCCACATATCCTTGACGTTCTCGTCGCTGAACTTCCATTCTTGGGTGGAAAAGTAAAACAGGATATTGGCTAATTTTCTTAGTTTTGTATAGAATTTTAGCATTCTGAAAGAAAAAATATTATATTTTTAGTTTAATTGTTTATCGTTTTAGCTACAATAGTTATAAATATTTATATCTCTTATAATTTTATAGTTATCTATATATAAGGTGAATTTTAGCCTTACGCTGTACGTGTACCGCGTATAGCAAGGTAGGTAGAACAAGGTGTCAAGACGCTCTGTTGACCCGTTTCCACGTGATTTGCGTGTTGAGTGGCTGAATTTAACACCACGTTTTGTCTTATTGCCAAAGGGAGGAAATGTAAATCATTCATTTCCCGAAGATTGAGAGTCGATCCCTACTTGGTTAGAGAATCGACTCTCAATCGTTTACAGTCAAATGCCGTAGTCAAATGTTCTACAACAACATCTTCCACGATTTTCTTATAATGTAAATTTTTCCCCTCTGGTAACAAGAAAAAGTGCGGCGTTGAGTTCCAACATTCAACGCGCTAATGCCTCGAAAATTCAGAAGTGCGTGGGGAATGGAGTGTCTTAATACTGTTTCGCCTCAGCCTACCCTGCTATATGCAGGATACAGCGTGAAACTTCATCCCGTAGAATTATACTCACACTCGTTTCTTTCCCGTCAAAGCACTGAACATATCAATCAATAGCGCAGGCAAATAATGTAGGAAGAAATCCAAAAATAGGAACTTATAAAAATTATTTGTTGGATACAAACTGAAGTACCTGAAATTATATGTACATTTGAATTAGCTTTATTTTGAAACTGGGTTTTAAAAAATTCAACGTTGCTGATAGCTCGGACAGTTTTATTCGTACATTTACAACAGAATGAGACCAGTCTTGGCGCAGCGGCACAAAGTGTGACTGTAAAACCGACTGGTTCTGGGTTCGATTCTCACTCGAGGAGATGAAATATTTACTTAAATTTATGTGTCCATTTCTACGCTCTGGTGTCGAGGCAAAGTGCGGCGTTGAGTGCTGCCACTCAACACGCAATGCTTCCAGAATTCGGCAGAAAGTGGGGAACGGAGTGTCTTAACACTAGGTTCCCTCTGCCTACCCTGCTGTGTGCGGGATTAAGCGTAAAGCTGATTTGATTATTACAATAGACACAAAAAATCCGTTCAAGTGTAAACAGTTCGTACACACATTGATGTTGAAATTTCTGTTGTAGTCAAAACGGAGTTTAAAAAAATCACGGTAAAGGAAACATTCTTGCTTGGCTTGTCGATACCATTTTTAGGGTGCCGTACACAAAGAGACAGGACCCTAATTCTAAGATTCCGCTGTCCGTCGGTCTGTCTGTCTGCCCGTCTGTTACCAAGTGTATCTCATGACCATAGTTGGGCAGTAGAAATTCTTATTGCCTTAATATTTTTGCCGTTTATGTAGATAACGGCACGGAATACTTCGTGCGATAGTCTGCTTCGTTCTTAACCGTTTGTTTTATTATCACGCTGTATCCCGCTAATAGCAGGCTAGGCAAAGAAAAACACTCCGTTCTCTGTTCTTTAATTTAAACAAATGATTACAAACTTCTTACCACAGAGCCTTTATAGTAGGTTTGTCAATGCCATGTTTCATGTTATACTCTATGAAATCACCCCATTTTTGTGGATTTTGTGCTCCTGACACGAAATTGTAAATTGGGATGTTTGATGTTTGGCTGAAAATGAAAAGAAATATATTTAATATATATTTTTTCTTAGTTTCACGCTGAATCCCGTATATGGCAGAAGATGAAACCTAGTGTTAAAACACTCTTTTCTCCACGATCGTCCAATCATCGAGACATTGTGTGTTGAGTTGCGGAACTCAACGCCTCGCTTTGTTTACTTACCAGGAGGAATCAACCCCACGACGGCCTCTACAAAATAAACTATAATTGTGTAGATTGTTTTTTTATTACCTCCTATTTAACTAATTATTTGTGTGTAGAGAAAGTGTCGTATCAGTGATCATATTTTTTTGTATATATCTATACACATAAAGGTTGAGTTGAGAGATTCAAAAGTAAAAATTTGCTGGCGGCGTCGACTGCAATAGCATGTATTCATTAAATTATTTATTTACATAGGCGTACAGTGGTGTGTCGTGGCGCAGGGGCACTACTGTGTGACTGTTAACGCGATGGGTTGTGGATTCAAGTCCCAATCGAGGAAATGAAATATTTAATGTGATCATTTCTTCGCTCTGGTGTCGACGTAAAGTACTGCGTTAAGTTCCGCCTCAACACGCAATGCCTCCGGAATTCGGCGAACATGGGGAGCGGAGTGTTTTAGTACTTGGCTCCCTCTGCCTACCCTGCGACTTTCAGGATAACAGCGTGAAACTGAAAAAAATATATTTACATAAAACATTTATAATACTAACTTCTCTTTGAAATGCGTAGCGGTTTGATAAGCGGAGACTATGATAGCGTTGACGGTTAGATCTACGGGCACCATATCAGCCACTTTGTTAACGTCGATATACATTGTACGCAACACCTGAAAGAAACACAAAAAATGGCAAATAAAAAAATAATACAAAGGTAAACTAAGTCAATCTTAATTTTTTTATTAAATATGTGGTATATATATCTATACTATTTTTAAGCACCACCCGCCAAATTCGCCGAATTCAGGAGGTATTGCGTGTTGTGTATCGAAACTCAACGCCGTGCTTTGCCTCGTTACCAGAGCGAGGAAATAAAAATATTAAATATTTTAAATTGCAAAGAAAAGTAAACTGGCGAAAAAAATGCAATTTGTGTAATTTTGTAATTTTATACTTATATATTCCTATATTTGAGGCCAGTCGTGGGGCAGGGGCACAAGTGTGCGACAGCAAATGCGACAGGTTGTGGGTTCGATTTCTACTCGGAAGAATTAATAATTTCATTTCCTCGCCCTGGTAACAAGATAAAATTAAGAAAATTGCATGAGAAACTAAGTTTCAACACTATATTCACACTGAAGCTTATATTTTAATTTAATAAACAATATATAATAAACTCGTACCCCTATTCCTATCCCAACCACTAACCCAGTGGGACCGTACACGCTGTCCGTCCATCCTCGCACCGGCTCTTCATATGTAGATATTACTGTAAGAAACATTTATATTTCATTATTACATTTTCTATACGATCTAATATACAATACTGATATACTTTCTTCACTACTACTAAAGTTAGCTAATTTAATAAAATGATTGTTGCAAGTTTGTCGAGCAAAATATTTTAAATTGATAGATATAACTCATTCAAATGAAACGCACACTAAATGTTATGGAAAAATTGTCTAAATATTATAGTGAAAACTGAATTTAAATCGGATTCTGAGATTAACTTGCACAAACGCACAGACAAACAGATAAACGAACGGGCTCTATTTATGTAACATGAATGCCCCGAATTAAAACAGATTTCTTCATATGTTGTCTACGTACAGACAGCGATCATTTGTAATCTTATTATATCTATAGATTTCATTCTCAAAAAAAATATCTACAAAAAATATATTAATATGAAAATAAAAAAAATACCTATAGAAGGTCTGATGATACATATGGGCATTCCCTCTCCATACTTCCGAACTGCTTCTTCAGCCACTGCCTTGGTGAAACAGTATGTGTTTGGACGATTACCTAAGAGACTGAAAAACGTGAATAAAAATAAGTATAAGTAAATTAGTATTAATAAATGTTGGAGGCCGTCGTGGCGCAGGGTACAAGGGTGTGACTTTAAACGCTACGATTGTGGGTTCGGTTCCCACTCGGGGGAATAAAACATATAATATTTTAATTTCCTCGCTCTGGTAACGAGAAAAAGAGCGGAAATGAGTTCCATCATTCAATACACAAGACCTCTAGAATGCGGCGGAAAGTGAGGAACGGAACTATCTATGAAGAACGAGTATCTTAACACGAGGTTCCGGGTTACCTCTATCTAACTGCGAGAAACAGCGTGAAGTTGTAGAAAAAAAGAGGCTTTCAGGTTTGATTTTATGCTTAAGCTAATATGAAAAACTTACGCTGGTAAGATTGATTCTATAACATTGTCATCTAACTGTGATACAGCTTCCAATGCTTCCACTGCCATAGGAGGTTCATAGAATCTGAAAAAAATTGAATATTATTTAGTAAATGTTGCTTTAACTATTTTTTGTGTTCCCTACCAAGAAAGAAAAATATAAAACTTTAAAAGAATCATTTTGTCTGACTGTCCGTCTGCCAAAGCCAAATTTCTCAAGAAGGCTTAAGTTATTTTCATGGTTTTCTTTCAAAAAATATTGTGACCTTTGCTTTTGTGTTCTCTGACATCAAATAGCTTTAAACAAGCGGAAACAGGCCATAAAATGTTTTATCCCTATTTCCATTATCCTCGCCCCCTTAAAATACGTTATATTTATTTTTGTAGAGGCCGGTCGTGGCGCAGCGGCACGAGGTGTGACTGCAAAACCGACTGGTTGTGGGTTCGATCCCCACTCGAGGAGATGAAATATTTACTTAAATTTATATTTCCATTTCTTCGCTCTGGTATCGAGGTTAAGCGCGGCGTTGAGTTCTGCCACTCAACACGCAATGCCTCCAGAATTCGGCAGAAAAAGAGTGTCTTAACACTAGGTTCCCTCTGCCTACCCTGCTGTGTGCGGGATACAGCGTGAAGCTGATTTATTTTATTTTTATTTTTGTAAGAGACCATTGTGGCTAAGTGGAATCGAACAATGACTAACTGTAAACCGATAGATGTGGGTTTGATCCTCAATCAGGGGAATTCATTGTCTTAATTTCCCGCTCTGATGAAGACAAGGTAGAGTCCCGTTACTCAAAATGCAATATACCACAGTCTACGCCGCTATGCAGGAAGAAGCGTGACGTTGGTTTATTTCAATTACAATGACTATATAATAAAGAAAAACGTTCAAAATAGTGTCTTTCACTATATACTTTTTCCTTCATAATCATATACATATAAATACTTACTTTTCTTCAATAAAATCAACGTGCGTATTAGAAAATGCAGTTGACACGTGAGTTAAGGCTATCAATTTCTTGCACTCTTTAGCTAGTTTTATCACTTCCTTAGTGCCTCTCACGTTTATTCCCGTTGCTATTGATAGTTTCTCGTCAAATTTCACAGTGGCCGCTGAGTTTATGATTATCGTTACCTGAAATAGAGAAAAGTAAAAGTAATCATATTATCTCTATATATAATAAGACAGTAAAAATATTTTGTCTGTACATTTAGTAATTTTGACTGAAATGGATAGAGGGACACTTAAAAAGAATAATAGAAAGCAAAAATTTTTTTTTTTAATTTCTTGTCTGTCTGTCTGTCTGTCTGTCTGTCGACATATTTTTGTCCGCATTTTTCTCTGAAAGTACTGAACCGATTTACTTGAAAATTTCACCAATTGCTTTGTTTTAACTCAACTTAAGTACTAAAGTTTAGTTCATCAAAATCGGTTCATTAAAAAAAAGTTATCGTCATTTGAATGAACTCAAGGCATTAGTTTAGCCTGCGAATGTTATATAGAAATCGCGCTGGTAAGATTACTGGCTAAAGAATGACATTCGAAACGTCTTGATTATATGACTGTTGACAAAAATATATATTTCTGAAGCACTATTATACAATATTTTATACAATAACGTAAACAAAATTGAAATCGTAATTAATTCAACACAGAGATAAAAAACGATTTGATCTTCGTAAAGATATCAAGAAAATACATAGATTTTTTGGTTCGTCCTTTCGTTTGAAATAAATCTATATAAAGATGCTTAAAAACATCGTTTCTACGTGTACTCTGTAATAACTACATATTTACCAATTGTACATTTAGCTAATAATATGTGTAACTAATTTAAAAACTGTACAGGAGTTAATATGCAAACATTACAGTTATTTTACTAAGAATATTATGAATCCTTACCCAAATCCATAATTTTACATTTAAGGCTGTTTCTGAAGCAGTACATTAAATTATTAACTGACATCAGCACATTTAACAGAGTTTTAAAACAAAACATAGGTAAAAGAACGTAATGTAACAAAAATATATACATATAATAAATAATTAGCTTTATGTATATTTTATGAATATCAAATATCAACATTGGTCATATTTTTTAGTTCGAAATAATCAAAAATTCTTATAGAAGCTACGATAATGTCGTAAACAAATCATATTAGAATATTGCAGATTAAAGTAATACAAAATTATGTTAGAAGTCATTAGAGTTGTCAATCAATTCTCCTTATTAAATCAATAATCATGTATTTTAAGCGGGCGAAGCCGTGGGCGGGCCGCTAGTTTTATAATATTTTAGGTTTTATTAATACTTATAGTTATTAAGTTATTATTTTTTTTAGTGTGGCCAGTCGTGGCACAGTAACAATACCCTCAATAATAGAATACGATTTTTTATTATTTAAACATTTATAAATATTAAAAAAATATATATATAAAACTGTCAAGAAATATAAAAAAAATAATTTATCTTACTCTGGAAATAAGTAATCTTCTATCTTCATCGCTTATACCAATTCCTGGAAGCTCCATATCACCTACAATCGGCACTATTTTATGTATACCTTTTGGATTGATTTCGTGTGCCGCTTGGAAAATCTGGAAAATAATAAAAAAGATATTAAATTACATACGTTTTCAGTATTTAAAAAAAAAATAAACGGCACCCTTATATCGTGTTGTCCGTCAGTCAGTTCTTCTGTCCGTCATTCTGTCAAGACCATTTATATCAAGATCGCGTGGAGGTATGGAGCTGAAATATCATATATTTACAGTCCCTAAGAGCCAGTGGTGGCTTTACCAGGGTAAAGAGTTAAGATTACGGCGTTAAGGGTTGTTACCACCGTAACTCCCTTCCTGTAAGGGCTAAAGATAAAAAAATGGTGTGTTTTAATTTGGGATAAAAAACAATATAATCACAATAAAGACAATTAATTAGAAGCTAGTGTAGCTTTCCCATGCTTATCCGACTTGATCTAGACTAGATCTCTATACATGCAATCATATATTTCCACGCGTAATTCAACAGATGCACACATGTGATTACACTTCCTTATATGTTATTATACATCCACACATGTGTTAAAAAACATAAAAACATAACTATTAAAAAAGTTTTATTTTATTAGAAATAAAAGATTATTTATCTTTGGCTTGCAAAGAAATTCATACAAAATTTCCGTTTTTAAGCCAAATAATCCACATTAGCTCTTACAAAAAACCATTCTATTTTTAGTAAATCGCGCTACTAGCTAGTAGACAAACGTGGCTTCCTCCTGTTAACCTTATTCAAAATAATTACATAAATTGTAACTTATGTTTTTCTGATATATGTATAACCTATATTACGATAAAGTTTAATTTAGATGTATTCAGTAGTTTTTGCTTGAAAGTGGAACAAACATCCATCCTCGCAAAATTTCCATAAAAAAAAAAAAATACATGTAGTATTTTTTTTTTTTATGGAAAAGGACAAGGCAAACGAGCGTTCGGGTCACCAGATGGTAAGTGATTACCGCCGCCTACAACCCCGTGCAACACCAGAGGAGCTACAGGTGCGTTGCCAGTCTTTAAGGTGAAGATAGACGCGCTTTTTGGAGGTACCCATGTCATATCGACCTGGAAACACTGGCGGTCGGTTTCCAGGAGGTTCGAGTCACGCTACGTCCAAATTTTTATACGTTTTCTAAATAAGTAGGATAATATAGCATTAGTAGGATGTGTCGCAATACTTACAAAGTCATCCAGCATCTCCTGAATCCTTGTCATAGGATCTTTACCCTTTTTAGATCTGACCAATACATATATAGTGTCGATGTCTCCGCACGCTCTTAATAATTTCTCTATTAAAACTGTAACAATAGTAATTTATTATATTTTAATAGGTTTTTTGTACACTCTGTATATCACTTGCCGTTCGATTTTCGAGGCTGCGTGTTGAGTGAAGGAGAGAGGCAGAATAATACTCTTCTTCGTCTCTGTCTTATCACAGCAAAGAAATGTAAATAATTTAAATATAATAATTGGCTCGAGTAGGAATCGAACCCACAGCTGTCGCGATACAGTCAGACGCTGTCTTACATCGCTATGACGGCATCGAGGATATTTCCTAATACCTTGAATGTTTATTAAACACAAGAGATGAGAAATCTTGCTTTGTGAACATCTTCATACTCCTGGTATTCATGTTCTTTCAGACGTACTAATTTGTTTGTCTGTCAAATACACTGTGAATATACTTAGTGTCCATACACTCCGTTCTCTGCTTCCAACCACCATTCGGTATACTACGCTTTGAATAGTGGAATTCGACACCACTATAAAGAACCAGAGTGTGGAGATGAAATAGTTTATGCCCCAGAGTGGATATCAAACCCACAACCGTCGCATTACAATCCCACGTTTGTGCCACTGTACCACGACGGCCTCTCGGCAAAAATAATGAATGTTAAAAATAATTGTTTATTTATATATATTATCGAAATGAGTATTATTTTTATAGACTTTCACGTATGAGGTTCCGTGGTGTAGTGGTTATCACATCTGCTTTACACGCAGAAGGCCGCCAGTTCGATCCTGGCCGGAATCATATTTTTTTTTACTTAATAACATTTTTACTTTTACAGTCTGAAGTACTTTTCTTCTTACTTCTCTTGTTAGCAATAAAACGCCAAAATATTATATTTTGTTTTTTTTTTAATTTCACGTTTTAAGCTTGCATACATGTAGCAGGTAGATAGATGATACCTAGTGTTGAGACTCTACATTCTCTAATTTCTGCAAAATTAAGAGATATTGTGTGTTGACTGATGGATCTTAACGCTGACCTATATTTTCCCAGGGCGGAAAATAAAAATTATTTAAATATATCGAACCCACAATGATTACTTTTACAGTTATATGCTGTTTTATACTACATCAAGATAATTTTTTTTATTTAATATATTTAGCTCCATTTTTTTAAATTTAAAATCGTTATTTAAATAATTCAATTTAAGCGTAGGTATATGGAGCCACCGTGGAGCAACGCACAAGCGGGTTCGATTCATATCTCACTCGGGCGAATAAAATATACAGAAACTGTGGTTTCACTTAAAGTGGTGCTGACAAAAACACTCTGTACATCTACATTGTCAACTTAGTTAAAGTGTAAACCTGCTAAATCCGTTCTTTATTATTAAACCATTCGAAAGTGTAAAAAAAAATAGAAAATCGACCTTTATTTTCTTTCATATAGTAGAGGATACAAATCAATTTTCGAAATTATAAAAAGCTTCTCATATAAATAGACGAGCTATAAATACTGTTAGTATTACAATTATATTTTATAGGTTATTATTATAGGTTTTTCTTTATAGTGAGAAAACATACAACCATAGTGATTCATTTAATAATTATGTTAGGGTCTATTCTAAATTGTTTAAAAAAGTATGTGCCATGGCAAAATCTTTACACATTAAAAATAAAATTAAAAATTCTTTTGATAAAATTAAAATGACATGGGACATAATAAATTGTGAAACTGGAAAAGCTAAGAATCATAACTTTTAATTTAAATTAAAAATTGACAAAGGTTTCAAACAAACCAGCTCAGATCAAGAATATGCATGTGTTTTTGAAAAATTCTTTGCTGATATTCCTGTTTCAACAACCGTTAAACTTATATCCTCCACAACCGTCGCTGAATCATTACTTAAGGAGAGCGTACATAAATGTAATGTAGATTTTAAATTTAAATCAGTCAATTCAAGGGACATCATTAAGACATTGAAGTCCCTTGATATCAAGAAAACGTCAGATCTATGGGGTATTTCTGTCAAATTGATTAGTTATATAATATACGCTGTTGCTCCTCACCTCGCAACTATATTTAATAATTGTATAGAGTATGGTGTGTTTCCTGACCTAATGAAATTTAGTAGTCATACCTATATTTAAATCGGGTAGTACATCTGATCCCAATAATTTTCGACCTGTTTCTATACTACCCTCCTTCAGTAAGATTTTTGAAAAAATTATCCTAAATCAAATATAACTGCATTTTGATTCACACAATCTCATGCACGATAAACAGTATGGTTTTACTAAAGGTCGTTCAGCTATAGATGCTGGTATAGGTCTTATAAAGAATATATATGAGGCCTGGGAGGGATCGCTGGATGCTCTTGGCATGTTTTGTGATTTGTCCAAAGCCTTTGATTGTGTACAGCATTCAACATTGGTCATGAAGCTTCACTACTGCGGCATAAGAGGACATGCACTCAATCTTCTGACCTCTTATTTAGCTGACAGAGTTCAGAGGATTGATGTGAATGGCAAGAAATCTCGTGGTTCGGTAATCAGCATGGGGGTCCCACAAGGGTCTATTCTTGGTCCTTTTCTCTTTTTAATATATATTAATGATTTACCGTATCTAGTTGAAAAGAACCATGAGATAGAATTGTTTGCTGATGACACCTCATTGATTTTCAAAATAAAAAGACGACAAATCGTATATGACGATGTAAACAACGCTCTCTCGAAAGTAGTACATTGGTTCAGTGTTAATAATTTACTATTGAATAGTAAAAAAACTAAATGTATTATTTTTAGAACACCTAACACGAAAGTTGTTAAAGCCGATGTACTCTTGAATGGTGAACCCGTAGATTCTATCAATTCTACGGTATTTCTCGGTATCACCATAGACTCCAAATTACAGTGGGGACCCCATATTGATGGATTGGCGAATAGACTTAGCTCTGCAGCTTTCGCGGTCAAAAAAAATAGATCATTAACTGACGTAGAAACGGCTCGACTTGTTTACTTCAGTTACTTCCATAGTATTATGTCCTATGGGATTTTACTTTGGGGTCATGCAGCCGGTATTCAACCAATATTTGTTCTGCAGAAGCGAGCTATTCGTGCAATCTATAACTTAGGTCCCAAAGACTCCTTAAGGCAAAAGTTTAAAGAAATTAATATATTGACAGTTGCATCGCAATATATTTTTGAAAATTGTATGTATGTTAAGAAACACATTAATAATTTTACCAAAATTGGTGATTTTCATAATATTAACACTAGAAATAGGCATAATCTTGGTGCACCTGTAACTCGGTTGCATCGAATCCGCAATTCTTTTATGGGACAATGTGTACGCTTTTACAATAGGATCCCAGAAAACGTCAGAGAATTTTCTATATCACGAATTAAAAAAATTGTGAAAAGACGTTTGTGTGTTAAAGGTTATTACCAAATTAATGATTTTGTAAATGATAACACGCCTTAGGAATGAAATGCTCGCTTCAGTCTGTTTCAAAGGTATCATTGTCACAAATAATTAAATATGTATTTGTTTAAAATTGATTTTAAAAAATAGGTCCCGCTGAGTTTCTTGCGTCGGTTCTTCTCAGGTCTGAGGCATTAACTTTAGTGGTGGTAAATTTGACGTTCAAAAAATGAAGCATGTAACTTCTTATTTTGAATAAAATTATTTGAATTTGAATTAAAAATAAACAAAATATTACTTTTGAATTTGGATTTGTATACAATTATTCATAGTGTTCTTCGATCAACGATATTTCTTATTTTCGAGCCATAAAGAGAATCGAATCACTGTGATTGCAAAAACAAAAATAATTAAAAAAGTTTTTATAATTTTGTAGTCGGTTCCAAGTAAAATAAACAGGCTTAGTAATTCGATAATATAGTAAGATTATTGTAGCATTATCTTGATATCGTTTTACTTTATATAAAATTATTTTTTACTTTTTAGTTCATTGGTTGAAGTTGGTTTTTTTTAGTTAAAAATTAATTTATTTTACGCTTCTTAGTGATGAGTACACCTTAAAAAGATGCTTCTCAAGTTAGTGGTAGTCCTATATGAAACTTCAAACTTAATTAGGTATTATTGTACATACTAACATTTTGGCATATTGACAAGAACATACATAAAAAATATACGGGCGAATTGGGAACCTCTGCTTTTATAAGGTCGGTTGAAAATGAGAACATCCTCTCTTTTGAAGTTTGTTGAAAAGAAATGCAAAGATGAGGAATCGCACTAATGACACTCATTTTAACAATGTTTTTCCTTGTAATTATTACAGTATAATTTGTTTAACTTTGTTCATTCAACCGGATTCCACAGGAAGCACTAGATTTCTAATAAAAAAACAACCTCAAAATAGGTTCTCCCAGTAAAAAATTCTGAGGTAACAAACATAAAAAAAATTAAAAAGTCGAATTTATAACCTCCTTTTCTTACAAAAGTCGGTTAAAAAGGCGATTAAAGCATGAAAATAGCAATAGTGTTTCCCAACGTGGGGCCGACGCCCCACAGAGGGGCAATTTGATATTTAAGGGGGGGCTATTCAAAAATGAACTCGATACAACTTTAACTTTAACTAAAACAACTTTAACCTTAACTAAAACTTCTAATTTAAAAAAAAAAAGGCAAAATCTTAAATTTTAAATAAGTGTGTTAATTGCATAAATCTGTAGGGATCAGTGATTCTAATGAAACTTATATTTAAGAATGATACATGATAGTAGAATAGATTACACTAGGGTTGCCTAAAAGAAGATCTTTTGAAATTTTAATTGTTGGGGTTTTAAGTTACCAGGTTTACGGCAAAAATAAAAAATAATACAATACTATATAAGAAATAATTATTAGATATTTTGTATACAGTAAATAAAACAAAACACATTAATAATCATAATTTATTCTTAACAAACACCATTTTTTTTTTCATTTAAAAAACAAAAAAATTACAGAAGAACCTTTTCCACGACACGACTAGCCTTCAAGCTTATTCTTCCATCTGAAAAAAGAAAATTTTGGATACTTTAGTACTATACATACGTATACATAAAAAAAACTACCACCAATAACATGCATATAATTTTTTAAGCATATCGATATTTGAACCTGTACTTTTTGTCGAAAGGTTACTACTACGATACTAAGTTATACGTTGTTATCTCAACGGCGATATTATTTAACGTACGTTTTCTATTGACGTATATGACTTATTTTACTTAATACGTTTGATCCTTTTATTAATATGGACCGGAAACGATAGGTTCAAATTTGGATATGTTAAAAAATATCGGTTAATATGTGCAACAGTTTATTAGATATTATAAAGCAGCATATAGATAATAAAGAAAATAAAAAATAAAGCCCCTCTCTCTTAAGCATTATTTTATAGGAAATATATGTATATATGTGTACATATACATATATTAGAAATATAATAAAACAAACTTACCCCCCAAAATAGAGAAACACAAAAACACACGATAATATTTAGCTAAAGTGGCGTAACTTTATATTTTCAATTTTTTTTACTTTAAATAATCCTTTACTTTTTTCTGAATAACTTTATAATCAACATGCACAATGATGATAGAAGTAAACCTAAATAATAAGGGTAGTTTAAAATTTTTGGGTATACTTAAAAATAAGTAAGTCGGCATTTAAAATTTATTGAATTTCTAGTGGTTGGCGATATATTGAAACCTGTTCATTTCTGTAAAAATATACAATTTAATAAAATAAAAAATATACATTTTAATAGAATATCAGAATGTAGAGCAAAGTAATCACATCGATATGTCAAAGAAGTTAGTATAACAGTTTAATTTTATTTACAATAATATTCTAAATTACTATTTTACGCCTCTTCAACATTACACTTAATTCGCTTATTTGGTGCAACAGTGACGTAATTGCATTTTCTTAAAAAAATATATCAATGTATGCGGAAAGAAATTGTTACTAAACTAACGCGATATTTTTTTGTAAGTTAGACCACTTTGCTTTTAAAGCTTTAAAATAATAATAGTAAAACCAAAACTTCGTAAAAAACACACACACAAATTAAAAAAAAAGGAAAACAACGCAAAATTTTACAAAAAAAAAAACATTTTCAAACACATGCAGGCTCCTTACTTAGGAGTTTGTTGAGTTTTGCAAAACAAAAAAAAATACAATTTTCCAAACCATTTTACTCATTCATATATGTATATTATATGGTGTTATAATATAATATTTAGAAGAGTCGTGGAGCTAGGGCACAAACATATAACTATCAAGGCAACAGGTTGAGGGACCGGTTCTCACTGAGGAAATGAAATATTTAACATTTTCATTTCTTCGCTGGGAAACAGAGAGTCTTAACACTAGGTTCCCTCTGCCTACCCTGCTGTGTGCAGGAGACAGCGTGAAGCTATTAAGATGTTAAGTTTTACCTAAAAGTAAAACTAAGGTGCAAAATGAGTAAAAATTAGATATTTTTTATGTTGTTGCAATGTTTTTCAATTTCTACAGAAATTGATAAAGACGTGTCATAAAGGCCAGTCAAAGTACAGGGGCACACACGTTGGTTCTATACTGGGCGAATTTTTGATGTGTTACAACAAAATAACAAAAAAATATTTTCTCGCCTTCAGTTTACTTAAATTAATGTTATACGATGTTATTTGTATATTACGGAAGGCTGTATTTATTCTTTTGCTCTTGACTATTTCAAGATTTTTTTTTATTTATAACATAAAGGGGTAAGTTCTGATTTAATTTCTGTTCTGTTACTTTAATAGTAGGAATATATAGAGGTCCGATTTTTTTCTCATGTTATTTATGAAAATAATCTTGTTCTGTACAGCGCTGGTCTAACTTATAGTTAAATCTGAATAAAATGGCTCTTGTTCAATGTAAGTAACATTAAATTATGCCTAATTCTCCGGTAATTTGATCTGTAAGGTCTTGCTCTTGCCTCTTGGTAAGATCGGTGATGACCAATTTTACCCCAACATTTTATACATCCATACTTATATAATAAATTCGATAGTAACTCTGTCAGTCTGTCTGTGCCGTAATCATAGCCTAACCGATAATCCGATTGTGATAAAATTTCATATAGAGATACTTGAAGGTCTTGGGAAGAACATAGGCTACTTTTTTAATTTCTTTTTTTTTTTGTTTTTCCAGGAATTTCGTTGTTTTAAGCTTCCTGAATGCTTATATCGCGTGCACTGGCCCAACCTCATGAAATATGTAAAACAAAGTTATGGCGTATGTTTCTCTGAATAGTGAGCCACAGTAACCATTTTGATATATTTCATTTAATTTTAAATATATCAGGTTATTGTTAATGTATCTTTTATAATTTGGTATTAATCCTTATCAAAATAACTTTATAGTTAATTCGTTACTTTTAGTCACCTTTGACATTTCATCTAAATTAAAATTATAATTTATTGTACATAATTATAATAAATATTTTAGGAAATATAACTGATTCACAATTACTTAGCCTCGCGGTGTGAAGGGGTTTGGTTAAGGAACGACCGAACCGAACGGGCAGACGTCGTTGACGGTCGTGTCAATTTTTATACATTTTCGATATACTTAATATTATTTGCTGTATATTATTATTTCATATTTTTGTTTGGTTCTCTATGCTTATTCGGGCAGTAGATAAGACATTTTTTTTTGATTAGGTTAAGTATTTTGTTTTGTTTTATAATAGTATTATATTTCGTGTTACTTTTAATTTAGAATTTTTTTAAATATTTATATTAGATTGATAATATAGATAATACAGCTGATTCTGTTTACATTTTTTTTCAGTAATTATTATTTATTCCAATATAAATAATTTCATTTAGTTACGTTTACTTATTATTTCTTATTGATTTTAATTAGTTAAGTATTTTTTCTAATATTAAGAATTTTATTTCCCTTACTTTTTCCTATTTATTATTCTTTATCGGCTAATTTTAATTATTCAGGTTTATATTTTCTTCCTAATACTATTGAAAAAAATATATAAAAAAATATAAAAATATAAATAAATATTCGTATAGTCCAAGCGGGCGAAGCCGCGTGGATCCGTTAGTACATAAATAATAATAAACACATACTTATATAAATAAATTGACTCCGCTTAAGTAAAACAAATGCAATGAAATCTCGATAATACTTCTAGATTGTTCTACATTTTTCGCTTAACACCTACTCGATATATTAGCATTTGTCTAATAAAAGGAAATAAGGCTTTTTACGTTAACTTTTTTTATCTTTATGTATACTAAATTGGATTTCAGATATAAAAAAAATACCTAAATTCAAATTGATTAATACTTTAAACAAGTATAGTGATTCTTTTGTTTTCAAACTTCTCAAATAAAATATAAAATGGAAAACATCAATCCTAAATTTAAAAAAAACAACTGAAAATCAACCAATCAAACCATGCACTCACCTTTCCCCAAGAAACCAGTACCACCAGTCAAAAATATACACTGATCCTTGTAAAACTTTTGTATGTCTGTCTTAGCCGCTTTACCCTTTGTCAGTCTTTGCTTTTCGGCTTCCTTGGCGTCGTTTTGATCTTCTTGTGAATAGTAATCGTCGAGTTGGTTAGCGGATACGAATTCGTGTTCCTCGGAGAAGTCCAGCAGTGGGGCGGTGGGATTCATCGCCTGGTTCTCCAAATCGGCTACTCGGACTGAGTTTTCTAGCTCCTGGATTTTTTTATGTGATAAAATTATTAATAGTTTCTTAAGAACATAATATAATATTATGTTAGCAAAGAGGGTTGATATGGGTAAAAAGACTATAAAAGCAATGTAATTGTGTCAATCAGTGAGACGCTGTCAAGACCATCCCAGCTTCACCGGTAAAGAGCAATAAAGCCTAAACAAAAAGTCAATCGGGAACAGTTGCCCGTAGGCCCTTATCGGAAGGAAACTCGTGTGAAGTATTGTTATTAGCTGATACATATCACTTATTGCAATTACGTAGGATATCCCTAATAATTTAGAAACATAGACGATATGTGTTTTTATCTACGAATTACCGATTTCTAACAATATATATATTAACACAAGTCTAGTTTTAAATATTGTTTTTCTAAGGAAGACTACTATAATAATTGATTCCGTCGCGGCTGCCTGTGCACGTGTTTATGATTTCGATTACTGCTCTGCCAAAGCGCGGTGTTTATTTCCGCCACTCATCGTGCAATATACGACACTGCCCGCCTACACCTACATGTGGGATCCAGCGTAAAGCTGAAAATCTTTCTCATCATCATCTTGTCATCATTTTGTCATTTTTCTTTTCAGATGATATTTATGAACTGCATATTAAAAGGTAGCCGGAAAGAATTTAGAAACATATGACGTACTTTAGTAAATTAAATCACATTTGCTAGTGAAAAAATGTATAGCCGAAAATGTATTTAGAATTTTGGATATAAAATTTATTTTGCCCATCGTGGTCGTCTTGACTGTAAACTCGATGGTTGTAAGTTCGATCAAAACCCAGCCGCATGCATTATTTGAAAATTCTCAATTTTTTCCCTCTACGAAAAGGCAAATTGTGGCTTTGACTTTTGATTTTGAGTTTGTTTCCAAGTTTGAGTCCCAATAAAAAGTAACATAATATTGAATTCGCCCAAATTATTAACTTATTAGCCACCTATCTCACTATTGGCAAATATCAACGTTGCTTCACTGTCTACTTCGTATCTTTATTTAATCTTTACAATGAATGACTTCGAAATAAATAAAACTTAATAGTTTCATGAAATATAATTATTTTCAAATTTAAAATGGCATATTTGCTGCACGCTACATGCAGCAAAAAATGATATGTACTTATCTTTTTATTAATAATTTTGTTTGCTGTACTTCACCGAGTTATTGATGTATTGCATATTTATATTTTAAATTGTTATTCACATTATAGAATAACTAAATAAAATTTTAAAAAGTAGCTTTACGCTTTTTTCTACATAGCAGGGTAGATAGAGGAAACCCACGTTTACGACAATTCGTTCGTATTCATTTCGAAAGCCGTCGTAGTGCAATGAGACTCTCTAACTGTAGGTGGTGGGTGCAATTTCCACTAGTGAAATGAATTATTTTCGTTTCTTTGCCCTGGTAAAAAGACAAAGCGTGGTGCTGTTCCATCACTCAACACACTACGAGTGGTGAGTGGGGTACCTACGGAGTATCGTAACACTATGTTCTCTTTGCCTATTCCGTTATATGCGGGATACAATGAGAAGAAGAAGAAAAACAAAAAAAAATAAACTTACCTGTAAATTATCTTGCAGTTCTTTGCTAAGTTTCCTAACATTGTCAAGTTCCTTCATCTGTTTATCGGAGGCCTTCCCGTAGACATCTACTTCAGAAGTGCCGCCGTTGCGTTGCGCATCTAACCACTTGTTCATTTTGTCTTTTGTTAGATCAGTTCGAGTTAACGGTGACTCTTCTAGTGAATAATTCATTTTTCTGTGGACAAAAAAATAAATATTAGCCAAATCTGTGTAAGTTCTCTACCGTGTGACCGACAGACAAGGTAGAGCCAAAACTACGCGGCATAGGAAGTGAGAATTTCCTGAAATTCATACGGGCACAGAACAGAGAGATGTAGGCAGAGGAAATCTAGTGTAAAGAAATGAAAATATTAAATATTTCATTTTCAAGGAAATCATCATCAATCATCATTAAAAATATGTACGAGTATAATAATTTAAATATTGAGGTAAACAATCTTAAAGAGTATTTACACGCATACTTATTAATATTAAAATTTTATATAAACAAAATAGAAGGTTAATGTACTCAAGCGCGGATCCTCCGTGGTTGGTACGGTGGACATACATCAAAATGTCACATATATACAGGACAGGCCGAGGGAACCTAGAGATGGATGGATCTTGAGAGCGGTTTATAACCCATTTATTAACCGCTCTCAAGATCCATTCTAGACTTGAGAGCGATTTATGAATATCGGTCTTAGTGTTAAGACATTTCGTTCATCACGCACCTTCCAATTTTTCGAGACATTGTGTTTTGAGTAACGGAATACAACACCGCTTTTTTGGTACCAGAGTTAGAAAATTAAGATATTTCATTTCCCCGAATTGAAACCCACAACCATAGCGCTTACAGTGAAGCGTTGTTCCACTGTGACATGATGGCCGATAAATAATTAATTAACATTTAACTGGTCGTTAAATAAAAAAGTCGTCGTGTGGACTTTAAGATGTAAAATGGAAAATTTCGTTTTTCCTTTTTCCTTAGGAGCTTCGACCTCTCCTCTCTTAATGCTACACTCCGTAACATACTATACCTACACACATGACAAGTTGCGTCTTAGTTCAGTAGTTTCGTTTGTGCGTTGCGTGTAAATCTACTACTATTAAATATTAATCGATTTTTAAATTATATATTTATATATACATAAATATATATAATTATTATTATATTGATCTTATAAAATATCATAAACCTACATCCGTTATTAATTTAGATCCGTTAATATTTTTTATTATTTGCTCAATTTTCACTAAATTGTATAATTATTTTAATAAATAATAGCTATCATTGATACGGTCATTTAAATTTAAATAAAGTATAGTAAATATGTAATTGCTTCTTTTAGTTCCAGTTTCTAGAACATGTCTAAACATACCAAACTAATTATTAGTAAATGGCCAAATTAAAATATAACTGTTTAATTACTTACTACAAGAAAAATATTCCTGAAGAGAGGTATTTTGAACTCAAACTAATCTGAATAATCGCGGCATTAAATTCTGCCACTAAACATGCAATGTCTCGAATTCGAGACAGTGGAGAGCGTTAAAAACATAACCCACCTTTTGGGCTTCGCTGCAATCGGTTGAAAATAAAAAAGAACTTTATTCATATATTTTGAGGCCGGTCGCGGCGCAGAGACACTAAGTGTGACTTTAACGCGACTTGTTGGGGGTCGATCCCCACTCGAGGAAATGAAATATTTCTTAAAAAAAGAATATACTTCAAGGATAGTTTGATGAGAGTTTGGTTAGGTTCTGATTATGAGATCCGGTTAAAGTCGGTATTTTTTTGTAAAAAATTATGTAAGATAAAATGTTGGGGAGATAAACAAATATAAAAAACGCGTTAGAACTCACATTCCGTCAATACTTGTTTCGAAACTAGTTAAAATCGCTTTGAGAGCAAGTTTTTATAACAAGTATGTTTTATACACGTAATTAATTATATACGCAAAAAAAGAACTGGAAATTTATTAGATTTATCGTCATTGTGACGCATATGGGATGTACTATACTTTTTACGGTTGTCGTGGGATCGGTTTATTTGTTAAATTAGTTATTATACATCGCCTATATCTACTTATCAATCAATAAATGTAAGAAATTTTTGTAAAGTTATTTTAGAGCCTTTTTGTTTGACTATAAACACGGCGGTTGTAAGTATAATGTCCACTCGATGGAAAGGTATGGAACTCTCTGTGGGCGAGTCCGACTGTCACTTGACCGGTTTTTTTTTTTCATATTATTCCATTGTCATCGGTCCTTATAATTGATCCTACTTTTTAAAGTGTGTCAAAATCACGTTCAAACTTTCCGCTACAAGCATAATTTATATATATACATACAAACATACCTACCGAAGTGAAAAAATCATGTTAAAAAAGTATAATTATTCAGCGGTTTACAAGAAATATGCGGGAAAAACACTTGTCGAGCAAAGGTGCTATCATCCTGTATCTATACCTATTTTTGTTAAATCGATTAAACAAGAAAACTAAATCAAAACATTCTCTATCCAATTAAACCATTTACTTACTTATAAGTCCTTTTGATTCATCAAGTTATATAATAATGTCAATGGTGTCAGTGTTCAGATAACTTCCACAACCGATGAGGAAGGCAGATTTTTTTAAATTATTGAATATGAAATCTTTCTTTCAGTTAGACGCTATAATAAAATAGGCAAAGAGAACATTGAATCAAGACACTACTCCGTTCTCCATTCTGGAATTTCGCCATATTTCAAGACATTACATGTTGAGTGGCGGAATTTAACGCCTAATTTTATTTTACCAAAAACAGCATCGCTTTTGCAGTCAGACACCGAATAATAGATTCGAAATTAAATTTTAAAAAACAACGTGAAGGCCTAACAATTACCTACATATAAAGAAATAACACATTATAATATGATAATCGTGTTAGCACAATAAAAAATATATTTATGTATATATCTACTACAAGCATGTAGAAAAAAAACATGTTTAAAACATTTTTTTTCCTCATATTTCTATACGGTACGTGCTTGTTGTGGTAAACTACGGAACATTATTTTAACATTTTTATATAAATTCTCAGGTACCTTGATATTATTACTATAATAATTCTACATCTTTCATTATATATATAGGGCCTTCGACATTAAACACGTCGTCGTGGGTTCGATTTACAGTCGGGAAAATGAATTGGTTTGATTCTCTCGCTCTGATAACAAGGCATAGCACAGCGTTAAGTTCCGCCACTCATCAAAAAACTCGAAAATTGTGCTGCGCGCGGTGAACGGGGCGTCTTAACACTAGTAATATAGCAAGATAAGCAGGCGAGGTTCCTGCCTATCTTGCTATATACTAAAAATGCGCATAAAAAAATAGTGCTTTGAACTTTGTTCGTGTAAACGTTAAATTAAAATTTAAAAAGTTAAATTCCCGGGGTGGGCAGGACAGCTCTAGGGTTGGCCGGACCAACCTGACTACACCAAGTGCCCACGGCCACAGTATAATTAATTAACACCTAAAACAAACAACAACTTTTTTTTCTTGTGGCAACACTAGGATATAAGCGTCTTTAAAACTTCTCCCGAAAAATTTATGTAAAATTGATTATTTTTTATTATAAAATTTGGTGTAATTAACTAATTAATAAATATTAAAAAAAATAATTTAACATGTGATAGGCTACACCTATCTTATTTTTACAAAAGACAAATAGCAAATATGCTATATTATTTTTTACAATTTAACTTAGCCAATACTACGGCAATAAAGACCACCGCTCCTCTTGAACAGTATAATACAACAGGTTTGGAACCCGTTCCAATTAATTTAAATTAAATTATGAGACAATAGAGGCCATCTCTGGCAATATATTATACAATAATTTAAATGAAATAAATATTAATATATTATAAAATTAAATAGAATTTGTTATGATAATAATACAAACTTGGTGCATCAAAACATTCTTAAATAGTAATATTATTCATTTACTTTGTGTTACAGAGCACTGGCTTCGAAGGTCTGAGGCTTTTTAATTGCAATAATCACCAAGTTGAAAAAAAAAAAAATTTGCTTCACACTGTATCCCGCACACAGCAGGGTAGGCAGAGGGAACCTAGTGTTAAGACACTCCGTTCGCCACTTTTTGCCGAATTCTGGAGGCATTGCGTGTTGAGTGGCAGAACTCAACGCCGCTCTTAACCTCGACACCAGAGCGAAGAAATGGAAATATAAATTTAAGTAAATATTTCATCTCCTTGAGTGGGGATCGAACCCACAACCAGTCGGTTTTGCAGTCACACCTCGTACCGCTGAGCCACGACCGGCCTCCATCACCAAGTTGCAGTTGTAAAAATTAAAATGACATGGGATATAATAAATTGAGAAACTGGAAAAACCAGGGATTACAATTATGAATTTAAATTAAGAATTGACAATGGTCTAACCAGTTCGGACCAAGAAATTGCCAGTATTTTTGAAAAATTATTTGCTGATATTCAAGTTTCCACAACCAAAACTCTTATATCTTCCACAACAGTCGCTGAATCATTACTTAAGGAGAACGTAAATAAATGTGATATAGATTTTAAATTTAAAGTGGTCAACTCAAAAGATATTGTTAAGACATTCAAGTCCCTAGATCAGTGATTCTCAACCTTTTTTTTGTTGCGGCACATATTTAACGATTTCAAAATTTGGCGGCACACAAAGAGAAATTAATTACTACAACACACTGCATAAATCGTTGACAAAAATTTTAAATATACGAACTAATTTTTTTGTGGATTTAAATATACAGGGTGGAAGAGGCAGCGCTCCATTTACGGAAACAGCATATAGGGTAAAATATTTCAAACCTATACCTAAAGAAATTAATCAAGATGCCCCAACAGTTTGGACGTAGGATTTTTTTTTCATTTCACGATTTTTATCCATACCTGTATTTCGTGTGACGCGATTACGTATAGATCCCAATAACATAAACACTTACTACTACAAAAATACTACTAAAGGTTAAACAACTTTAAACTTTATCGCCAATATATACGACTCGATTTCGAAATGAGGCGTGTTCGGCGGTGTTCCTTTGATAGGTTTATGTGTGCGTGCGTCATCCTTACAAATGGTGTTTTGTTTTAAAATGACAATTTTATTATTTATTTTGTTTGAAAAAAAAACTTTTTCATTTTTGGAAATTTATTTTTTTCTGAATTATATTAGGCTTTTATAGAGATGTTAAAACTGTGGTTTCATTTAATGTGGTGCTGACACTTCCACCCTGTATATTCATGTTAAAAATATTTTTCTTTTTAAATGATGATGAATGAATTTAATTACATTATTATATAATTGCAAAATTTGGCGGCACACTTTTGAAATTTGGCGGCACACAAAAGTGTCGCGGCACAGTGGTTGAGAATCACTGCCCTAGATATTAAGAAAACATCAGATATATGGAGAATTTCCGTTAAATTAATTAATCGTATAATAAACAGATTCGCCATATTGTATACGGATTAAAAACAAATTAAATCAGCTTCACGCTGTATCCCGCACACAGCAGGGTAGGCAGAGGGAACCTAGTGTTAAGACACTCCGTTCGCCACTTTCCGAACCTCCGAACTCTGGAGGCATTGCGTGTTGAGTGACAGAACTCAACGCCGTGCTTAACCTCGACACCAGAGCGAAGAGATGGAAATAAAAATTTAAGTAAATATTTCATCTCCTCGAGTGGGCATCGAACCCACAACCAGTCGGTTTTACAGTCACACCTCGTACCGCTGCGCCATGACTGGCCTCATACGAATACATACGTATTCGTGTATTATAATTTACATCGAAGTATAAATAATAATTTAGGAATATTTTAATAATTTTATGGTACATGTCATTCTAGCTATAAAGTTAAATTTGCATAAGTAATATTATGATGACTACGATGATTCAAAGGAATAAAATATTTTCATCTCCTCGTTCTGGTAACGAGACAAACATCGGCGTTTAGTTTCGTCAATTAACACGCAATGTCTCGAAAATTAAGTGGGAAAGTGGGGAACCTACAAAAAAAATATTTAAATTTATTTTCATTTCCTTGCTCTGGTGTCGAGGCAAAGCGCAACGTTGAGTTCCACCACTCATCACGCAATGCCTCCAGAATTCGGAGAGTCAGAAACAGAGTGTCTTAACACTTGGTTCCCTCTGCCTACCCTGCTGTGTGCGGGATACAGCGGGAACCTGATTTTTTTTTTATTATTCATTTATTATCGCATACGACTCTATTTTTATCTACATAATTTTTTTATGTCAGTAAAACTACCACTAAAAGTTAATAAGGAAAGTTGATAATGTTAATAATGAAAATTTCATTTAAATTGGTTAACCGTGGGATCTAATTTTAATAACTTTCAGCAGATGAGGTCTTTTCGGCCTCATATTTTATGCGTAGGTAACATAAAGCGCACCAGCGTGAAGTCTAGATGCGGCCGATTTCGACCTTAAACCGCAGTGAACGAGACAAACAAAATAATATCACCGTTCCACGTTCCAAAACGCTGATAAATGCCCCCAATAATATATATTTCCCTTATATCTTTCATGTACAGACAGCGTCCTAATTTTACTATATTATTATATTCAAATTATTTGCATTTTTCCGTTCTGATCGATAAAGCGCGGCGTTGAATTCCGTCAGTCAACAGGCAATATCTCGAAAATACTACGGAAAGCGGGGAACTGTATGGCTTAACACTAGGTTCCCTCAGCTTACCATTCTATATGCAGTATACTATACAGCACGAAGCTGCTGTTACTAAAAATAGCGGAGGAAAATCATTTTCTTACATAAATTGGCGTGAAATTCCAAAATATTGATAATAATTACTAGTAATTCGTTAGATTTATTTTCAAGCAAATTATTGATCATATAATCATTACCGTCATTTTTTTTAATGTAAAATCTTTTTTAATACTAAGCTTAGGTTGTTTTTTTCTCTAATTTATTAAGAGTCATCATGTACTTAAGTACAGTCCACGACAAAAATAAGTGGTCACGACAAAGAAAATTATTTTTTATTTTATATCATAATAAACGTAACATAATATATTTAGAAGAGTTGAACAATTTTCCGGAGAAAATTTATCAAAATATGAACCTAATGTTATTTCTATTAGCACCTCTTGACAACCTTCCGGAACCGTACCAAATTTCGTACTGTAACTGTATGTATATTTGTGTGACTTCCAATAAATTTCTCTGAAATTAAAAATTACATCGAGATCATCCTTTTTCATTTAAACCGTATATATTCCAAGTTAAGGAACAGTCCAAGTTTCATCATAATCAGTTATTTTATTAGGATGTCTCGAAAATTGTGGGGCTATCGGGGAACAGAGTGTCTTTACACTAGTTTCCCTCTGTCTACTTTTCCATTTCGGGACTCAGCGTGAACCTAAAGCAAAATTGACAGATATTTGAAATGGATTTCATTGGCTTTTACCAAATATAAACATATCCTAAAACAGCATTAAGAAATATCCTTAAACACTTATTGAAATATAAGCTAGTATCTAGGTCATTATCAAGTAATCCGTCTCAAAGGCCAAAGAACCGGTCCCACTATTTAAACTATAAAACGATTTAATTATATGTTTACTGCAAGGCATTATTAGAGTTTAGACAAGCTTTTAAAAGCGAAGGTCTCTAGTTCAATTTGTTTGGAATGAATACAGGAAATAAATTGGATAAATTATAGTTGAATATATTATGTGTTGCAACGTACTTTGAAGACGTTGCGAGCTGCGTCGCGGAACTTAACGCTGCGCTTTGTATATCTGGACTATATATTCATGTTATGAAGATTGTTCTGTGTATGTTCAATTATGTATATTCTTATGTTATAAACACAAATAAAATCTAAATATTTTTTTTAGATTCCCGTATATAACAAGGTAGGTAGAGAAAAAATAGTATTAAGACGCACCGTTGCGTATTTAATTGCGGTACTCAACGCTGTGCTTTGTTTTGTTACCAAATGAAAACAATTCATTTCCATGAGTGGGAATAGAACCCGCAATAGTCGCGTTTACAGTCAAACGCTGTGCAGTTGCGCAACGACGACGACCAAATTTATTTAAGACTTATATAATTAAATATCCTCTATAATTTCCCAAAATGGGAATCAAACCTACACCCATCTTTAACCATTTCCTTTACAATACAAATACAATAAAGCAAGGTCGATTTTATCGACATTGAAGAAAGAAGGTTAAGAGTTAAGACATTGCTATATTAGTCTAATTATTTCCTCAGTTTATGTTGTTTTTTATTTACACTTTATTGTAGGAAATTTGCTAATCTACTATATATTTATAGTATACTATATAATTATAGTTACACTAGATATTAGGACCTTGATACAGTTATTTGTAATTAGTAGATAATAAAAGTATTTTATTTTTTTAGATTCATATTGTATTCCGAGGGAGGGATGGAGGAATGAGTTAAGAGAGGGAGTGTTAGTGTTAAGACACTCCGTTCCCCACGCACCCCTCAATTTTCTTAAAAATCTCACTCAAAGGCTTGCATTGTTTTCAGACCAAAAGAAGTTAAAACAATTCATTCACCCGAACAGGACTTGATCCCTCTACTTTCCCTCGCTCTGGTAACGAGCCAAGCGCGGTTGAGTTCCGCCGTTCAATAGACAATGTCTCAACAATTCAGCGGAAATTGGGAAACGGGAGTGTTTTAATGGGGAACGGAATGTCTTAACACCACGTTCCCAGATTCCGTCTGCCTACGGTGCTATTGTGCGAGATACAAAAAATAAAACAAAATCAGACTCAAGGCCCCATATCACAAAATATTTTGGAAAAGTGAAGAATACTGCTCCAGCTTCGTTGTTTCTCCCGCATATACAATGGGAACCCAGTGTTACGTCACTCCGTTCTTTGAATGGCGGAACTCAACGCAGCGTAAATAAAGATTGAAGCGATTTGACACTAGGTTGTCCCTCTTACGATATAATCATAAAATATATAAGAAAATAAAATTATGATAAATCTAAATATATAATAATTTATGTGATTAGCCTCTAAACGACACTTAAATAACTAATTTGTATCAGTAAGCACGTGTGACGTCACATCACTCGTATAGGTAAAAAATTTGCAATAGAATTATATACATTGTGAAATCTAAGCGAATTATACTTGACCCAATTATTTATTTATTTTTATAAAAATATTATGAGTTTTATGAAATAGTCAATATAATTATAATATCTAATATTATAAAATTATAGAATGGAGGTCGTCGTGGTGCAAGGGCACAGGCGTGTGACTGTTAACGCGACGGTTGTGGGCTCGATACCCACTCGAGGGAATGGAATATTAAATATATTTACTTCTCGAGAATTCGGCGAAAAGTGGGGAACGGAAGTGTCTGGATGGGAGGCGGGGTGTCTTAGCACTAGGTTAGCACTGCCTACTCTGTTATGTGCGTTACACAACGTTAATTTAAAAGAAGAGTTTATTTAATTGAACCCAAACCGCAGGTACAGTAGGTTTAATCGAAGCTATCAACGTAATGTAATATAGAATAGTATAGACTAAAAAGGAAGACAAAAAAATAGTTAAATAACAACCAGTAGTTCCAGAGATAAGCGCGTTTAACCAAACAAACTATTACGCTTTAAATATTAATATACTATCTAAAGTAGATGAATAAATATATCTGTCCATCTGTAGAGTAAGGTCAGTACACGTCCATATCAGAGATCACACACGCTGCGTACAAAGTGGTTGCTTATGAAATTGCGTTTATTTTACTACTGATATTATGTTTTTATATTGAGGCCACACGTGGCCCAGGATCAAAGGCGTGCGACTATAAACGCAACAGATTGTGGGTTCGATTCCCACTCGAGTTAATGAAATATTTCATATTTTCATTTCCTCGCTCTGGTAACGAAGCAAAGCATGGCGTTGTGTTTCGCCACTCGACACGCAATGCTGCCAGAATTCGGCGGAAAGTGCGGAACGAAAGTGTTTAAATGGGAACAGAGTGTCTTAACATTAGGTTTCTAGGTTGCATCTGTCTACCATACATCTATACAGCGTTGAAATGATTACAATAGAAGCTATTAAAAAAAATATTATGAAAATGTTTATAAATCTTTTTATTTTAATATTCAATTTTCATTTCCTCACTCTGGTATGAAGACAAAGCACGGCGTTGAGTTCCGCCTATCAACATGCAATCATTATTTCGTAAGAACAGCCATAGTTTTGAACTAGTTTACGATAATATTATAATAATTACAGTATAAATATGTACTCTTATATGAGAAAAATGTTAGTTATTTTAAGTGCACTTCTATTGATGCAATAAATGGCATTTATTCTTTATGACTTATGACAGAGTCTTTAAGGTAACAAGAACGTTAGTCTTTAAGCGATTATTTATACTTATTATGATTTTTTTTAAAAGCGTCGTTAAGTTTCACTTAGTTGTTGTTCATTATGAAAAGAATGGATATATGTATACATTTATTGCTAATATTGCCTGGAGCTGAGGAGCTCACGTGGTCAAATGAAAATAACTATTCGCTGTATATGACACACGATAAGTTCTAAGTCCGTGTAGTATATTATGCTCAACGAGTCGTGGCCGCCTTGAAATTGTTTTTCGAAACTTTTTTGCATTCTTTAGTGAAGAAAATAATCAAAAGTAAGAAAAAATCTTAATTAAAATCTACGCTAACATCTATAGCTACCTTCAGAGCCGCCACGACTTGTTAACCGTACATTGTGAACGCTGGTACAGTGGGTTACATAGAAACGATTAACGTGATGTATTACAGCATTAGCCTGTACTCTATTTATAGCCTTCCTTGATAAATGGACCTTCCAATACTAAAATATTTTTTTCAATTGGAATCAGTAATTCCTGAGTTTAGGGCATTCAACCAAACAAACTCGTCAGCTTTATATGATTAGTATCTATTTTTATTTGTACTTTCATGTTATCTTAATTTTGACATCGTGCATGTCTAATCTTCTAAATCTGTACTGTATCCTACACACAGCAGGGTAGGCAGAGAGTACCTAGTGTTAAGACACTCCGTTCCCCACTTTCTGCCGAATTCTGGAGGCATTGCGTGTTGAGCGGCAGAACTCAACGCCGCGCTTTGCCTCGACACCAGAACGAAGACATGGAAATATAAATTTAAGTAAATATTTCATCTCCTCGAGTGGGGATCGAACCGACAACCAGTCGGTTTTACAGTCACATTTTGTGCCCTACGCCACGACTGGTGAAATACTACGTACTTATACATAATATAATTTTTGTATGGACATTTTTACAGTAAACAGACTCACATATGTGGTAGCGTCCGCGAATTTTTAAGGTCACAAAACAACGTGATTCTAAATAAATAAATCTAATAAACATTGAATTCAAAATTTAAAAAGATGTCAGAATGACTTTTTGTTTTACATAATTAACATCATTGAGCATAAAAGTCAAAGTCAAAGTTTTGTAACATATTTTAATAATGTTATTTATACATAATATATCAAAATACCAGAAATATTTTGCATTTAACATGCTATGGAGAGGTAAAAAGACATAGTTCAGCGTTGAGTTCCGCCACTCAGCAAGAAAAGTTTACAAAAGCTAGGAGGTGGTGGTCTTAGCACTAGCTTTCCTTATTCTACTCTGCTGTGCGGGCTGTTTTATGACTAAATAAATAAATTAAAATTAAAAATTAAAATTATATGACTCTATATGAATAATAAATATTAATTAGACCTATAGGTGTAGGTCACGGGTTCAAAACTATGTAATCGTTTTTCTATTATATAAAAAAATTCTACAGTCACACATGCTCATTACTAGCACGAAAGCATATTATTATTGAGCAAAGACTCATATTAGCATATGTGTCAAAGCATTGCTAATAATACTACTCAGCTTCACGCTGTATCCCGCACACAGCAGGGTAGGCAAAGGGAACCTAGTGTTAAGACACTCCGTTCCCCACTTTCTGCCGGATTCTGAAAGCATTGCGTGTTGAGTGGCAGAGTTCAACGCCGCGCTTTGCCTCGACACCAGAGCGAAGAAATGGAAATATAAATTTAAGTAAATATTTCATCTCCTCGAGTGGGGATCGAATCCACAACCAGTCGGTTTTACAGTCACACGTTGTGCCCCTGCGCTACGACTGGCCTATTGCTAATAATGAGCATGGTAATTTCGGATTTGCTCGAAAATCGACAGCCGTTGGAGGCTTTGGGCACGCCGGAACGTGTTTGCTTATTTATCGCGCGGTCGCGGCGGTGCGCCAGCATAATATCTCAACAAAAATGTCCCTCTGGAGTGACGAAAATGCTCTAAAATTTGATATTTTATATCGGAACAATAAGTGCCTATTCCTTATTCCTTCTTATTTTCTTTTTTGATATTTTTTTAGGATACATTATATGCAATCAAACTGGTGGTTTTATTTAATTCTTTAGAGATGCCCACATAAGGGGTGATTTAACATTTTTCACCATCTGCACTGGCAAAGAATTTCATAGGATATCGATTATCGAAGTTCCCAGCCCGCGATTAAAGAGCATGTGTGTTCCATTTTTTGCTTTGAACACGGTTTTACCCGAGCATTCTCAAAAAAATATGCTAAATCAAAGCGAATGGGTCAATTTGAGTAGCACGCTCGTTTCAAGCATGCTAATAAGCATACCATTTTTTTAAACATTTTTAAAGTTTTTTATTCCTGGTCGGTTTCCATGAGGCGCGGGTTCGAGTCCCGCTACGTTCAAATTTTTATACGTTTTCTAAAGTAGCATACCGTTTATTGAGCATGTGTAACTGTAGTTAAATGTTACTGTTACTTTGAGGCTCTAGTGACGCAGTGACAGCGTGTGACATGATGACTCGTGTGTGTTAGCTCGATTAATCATTCGATTCCCATTCAGGGCAATAAATTATTAAATATTTTCATTTACTCGCTCTGGTAATACGACGCGGCGTTCAGTTCCGCCATTCAACACGCAATGTCTCGAATATTCGGCGGATACTCGGGGAAACTGTGTCGCACTAGGTGCTATGTGCGGTATACAGCGTGAAACTAAAAACAAAAGTAAAACGAATTTTTTTTTTACTTCAGTACGTATTTAATAGGTTTTTTGTATGCAACGTACATAGCAGTGGCTATTATTATGTTTTTTTAAAACTTTATTAATAAAAAAACAATACATCCGTAAGTAGATTAGATCTGATTCTAAAAAATCCTATAGTTAATCCTCTTTTTGTATATTTTTATACATTTTTAAGCTGTTTCCCGCACATAGCAGGAAAGGCAGAGGGAACCTGAAACCTAGTGTTAAAACACTCCGTTCCCATTAATACACTTCCGTTCTCCAGTTGGCGTCAAATTCTAGAGACAATGCGTGTTGAGTGGCGAAACCAGAACGAGGAAATGAAAATATTGAATATTTCATTCCTCCGAGTGGGAATCGAACTCACAACCGTCGCGTGTACATTCACAAATTCATGCCCCTACTTCTTGACGAGCTCTGACTCTGACTCTGACTTATATTAGTCTTTTTATTTTAGTCAGTTATTATATCGACTGAACTATAGCGGTGTTAATATTAATATACTACAAGTAAACCACCTTGGAGCTTGCGATGTAAATGTAAAAAAATATATATTATTATGTGTGTTATGTATTTCCTTCATCACGATCAAAGTTCAATAACGTTAGTAATAATGAGGATTCCAATTGGAGAACCGCTTATGATTTTTTTTTTTATTATATAATTTTATGTTCTAAAATTTATTTTAGTACATTTAAATAGGTAGTAGGATCGACGTGACTGTTAGTTAACTTGTCGAATGCAGGCTCGATTCCCATTCGAGGGAATGAAATATATATTTTTTTTACAAGACAAAAATATAATAAAATTTAACATTTCTAATAATTTCAATAAAAAATGAACCCTACAGGCGTTAGCTTTTTTTTATTTTACCTTTAGTACGCGCTACGGCGTAACCGCCGCCTCTTTTAACCGCATCATTTTGTGGGTTAAGGAAACTAATAGAAGCAGCATTTCCGGTTTTTTTTCGCGATTGATTTTACACCGGAAGATGTAGAATTTTGTTGAAAAATTCTACTTAATGTTTATTTTTCATAATGTTTTTAAAAATAAATAAATAAATCAGCTTCACGCTGTATCCCGCACACAGTAGGGTAGGCAGAGGGAACCTAGTGTTAAGACACTCCGTTCCCCACTTTCTGCCGAATTCTAGAGAAATTGCGTGTTGAGTGGCAGAACTCAACGCCGCGCTTAACCTCGACACCAGAGCGAAGAAATGGAAATATAAATTTAAGTAAATATTTCATGTCCTCGAGTGGAGATCGAACCCACAACCAGTCGCTTTTGCAGTCACACCTCGTGCCGCTGCGCCACAACTGGGCCTCATAATGTTTTTAGAGTCTTTAATTTTTTTTTCAGAGTCCGGCTATATCATATAATAGGTTGGGGCAAAATATTTTCATATTTTAAATGTATTATTAGTAATTAAACCTTGGCTGTACTGAATGTAACTGGCTGGTTTTAATACCATTAAATGTGACATTCTGAAGACGCAATAAATTTAAAAAAAAACTAGTTCCCATCATTTCTCAATTCTTTTTTAAGCAAGTAGAATGAACGTACGAGGATGTGACGAAGAAATTCGGTGCATTTTAAAGTTTTATTACAAAAAAGATAAAAATGCGACGAACGCCTCGAATAAAATTTGTGCGGTTTGCGAATTTAACGCGGTATCAATATGAGTAGCACAAATAATTTTTTTGTGTGAAATATGAAGTTCGCTCTTTACGCCCTGTCACAGATAAAATTAGTGATATCTTTGAGAAAGTGGAGCAAGATCGACATATTAGTAGCTACGAAATTGATGAAGAACTAGATGTAGATCATAAAACAGTTTTACGTCATTTAAGGACGAAAGTCTGGATACAAGAAAAAAATTGACATTTGGGTACCACATGATCTCACTGAGAGAAACCTAATGTTGAAATGTAACAATTCCGAACCATTTCTTAAAGAATTGATTACGGGTGATGAAAAATGGGTGACTTACGATAAGAATGTGCAAAAAAGATCATGGTCGAAGCGTGGACAAGCCCCACAGGCCGTGGCAATGAGCCGTCCACTCTGAGCTTTTGCCACCGGGTAAAACTGTCGATTCTGACCTCTAATGTCAGCAACAGATAAAGTTAAAAAAAGCTATTGAGAAAAATCAGCCGGATTTGGTGAAAAGAAAAGACGTGGAGTTCCACCATGACAACACTCATCTATAGCCACGCAGCAAAAATTGAGAGAATTTGGCTGGAATATGTTGATGCATCCTCCGTATAGCCCTGACCTTCCTCCATCCTGTTTCGGTCATTGCAGAACTCTTTAGGAAGAATAAAGCTAACCTCAAAAGAATACTGTGAACACTACCTGTCAAATCTTATCAATCAAAAAATCATGGCACTACCCATAAGATGGCAACAAGTCATCGATCGAAACGGCACATACATATTATAATAAATAAAAAACTATATCTAAAAAAATATTATAATGAAAATAAATAATAAATATAATGAAAATAATAATAAATATAATGAAAATAATAATAAATATTAAATAAAATATAATGATATGAAATATTATAAATATAATAAACACAAAACTCGTAAATCATGTTTACGATTTACAAACATGGGAAAATATCTGGTTAATAATTAATTAGATGAAAGTGGTACAATTTTTAAAAAAATATAAAAATATAAATATTTTACTTTATAAAAAAAGAATGACCTTGGATGGCGTCGATATTTTGAAAAGACAGCTAAAGTAATGCTAGAGAAAAAGTTTATTATTTTACTAATAAAATATCTACCACATTAATATTATTCAATAAAAAAGTAGAAAATTGTAGAATGTTATATGTTGTAATATTTTTTTATTTACGTGTTTCTCACAGTGAAAAAAATCAAATAAGGGTTATTTATATAAAATATAATAAATAGTCAATGGATGGATTCAATATTTGCGAAATTTTTAATGATCTTCTTAGAGCATCTACGCATACTTGAAATCCATCTACAAACGAAATCATCAATCAAAAACCGTGGCCAGTTCCGCGGTTTTAACCGCGGTTTGGCAAAAAACCGTAGGGCAGCCTTAGGTTTACGCTTAAATACAAAGTATTGCGTAATGAGCTAAGAATATTATGAATAAAAATACTTTACTTATTTTTTTATTTCAACTCCACATTTTGCCTAATCACAGGAGAGAAATGACAATAATTGTTTCCCTCGAGTAGAAATCAAACTCACAACCGTCGCGTTTACAGTGAGTACCTGCGACACATTGCATTGGCCTTAATCAAAATCAGTATTAGGTTTATTTAAATTTATTTAAAAGTTAAATAAATTAAAATAAACTTAACCGCAAATGTGACATCCGGTGAAATTTAAATATATGTACGTAAATATGTAGATTTCAATATTGTAGAATGTGATTTAACATAACCTATAGTCTCTATAAATGGACTATTCCATACAAAAAAAAAACAATTCAAACCAGTAGTTCCTGAGATTACTGCGTACAACTAAACAAACTCCTCATTCATTCATCTCATAAATAAACAAATCAAAAATATTGCTACGTAATCAATACTTGTCATACATAGTATGAGTAAATAAATGATTTTTCATATAAAAACTTGTAAATGCATATAAAAAATGTGATGTTGATTTAGCACTTCAGCTCTAATTAGATACTTTTAGATTTTGTATCATAATGCAATATCTTATATGTTTTTTATATTAACATTTACAAATACTTTAGTAGCATAATATGTTTAAACTGTAACAGTCGTAGGTTCAATCTGTAGCAAGGCAAACGGAGGGAACCTAATGTCAAAAGTTCAGTCCCCTGAGAAGTCATTGAACTCACAATTTTACAATCAAACGTCATCCCACTGCGATGACCTTGTGAAAATCCTTTTTGAAATAAACAAAGACTTTTTTGGTTTCCGATTAAAAAAAAATCTACGACGCAATATTTGAAATGTATTTTTATTGGTGGGACCGTCGTCGTTCCTCGCTCTTATAACAACACAAAACGCGGAGTTGAGTTCCGCTACTCAACGCTTATTGGCTCAATAATTAATAACGAAGCGTCTACCCTGTTACAAAAAAATACATGGAAATAACAAACAGGAACCAGTCGAAATACTAAGAAATCTGATTATAAAAAAAGCGAAATTATTGTTTTATGGAAAATACGCGATATTGTTGTACGTATGTGGAATCTTTAGAAATGTATTGGTCATACATAATTGTCATGTATGTATGTACCTTTTGTTCAGCTCCACCCTGTTTCCCGCATATAGCAGAGTAAGCAGAGGGAACTTAGTGTTAAGACACTCCGTTTTTGCGCCTCGTTCAATTTAAAAGGTGTTGCCTGTCGAGTGGAAGTATTTAATAAAGTTAAAATAATAATAACTAATACATCTCAAATGGCGATTGAACCCACAACCGTCGCATTTACAGCCAGACGATATCCCATTGCGTTTTAAAGAATTTCCAACTCATCAAAATCGAACCGCTACCTACGCTAAAATAAACAGGTCTAGCAGTCTTGAAAATTTTGCATATAAAAAAAATGTTTTCAAACAACATCACGTATTGAAGCGGAAATAAAAGATCTTAGATCAAGGTTTTTTTCGTATAATCAAATTTTATTATGCAAATATTACTATGTAATGGAATATAACACAATATTATAATTTATTATGGCTATAATTATTCAAGAAGAAGCAATGGGTTCGATCCCGTTCGGGGGAACGATTTTATTCCTGTGTAACCACCGATGAAAACTGGGGGTTGTTATAAGTTGGACATAATTATTTAATCATAATAATTATAATATTTTTTTTTATCAGCTTCACGCTGTATCCCGCACACAGCAGGGTAGGCAGACGGAACCTAGTGTTAAGACACTCCGTTCCCCACTTTCTGCCGAATTCTGGAGGCATTGCGGGTTGAGTGGCAGAACTGAACGCCGCAAATAATAATTATTTGATTTGTATTTTGTATATACTATTTATATTTGATATAGGTATGTAGCATAACGTTTGTGAGGCGATACAGTCTCATGCTGTATTTTATGGTAAAATAAATTGTTCTTGTTATACACAAAAAATTGGGAATAAATTAAGATATTGTCATTTCGTCTCTCTGGCGAGAGAAAACGTGGCGCTCAGTCAATACCTAATATCTGAAAATAGAACGGGGTATCTCGACACTAGGTTAGTTACTAGGTAGAGTAACATGTGAGGTCAAAAAAGAGGAGAAAAAAAACAGGCAATTTATGTAAAGTAAAGAACGAAGTGGCTTAACATTGGTCCTCTTTTCCTCCATAATGAGCGAAAAAAATACCATAGTTATCTATTTTATTTTAGCTTTATAATAAATTATTTTCATTTTTTATACATAATTAACAAATATTTATTTACTGTAAACGCGGCGCTTTTGGGTTCGATTCCCACTGAGTCACAAAGCGCGAAGTTGAGTTCCGCCACTCAACACACAATATCTCCAAAATTAAACGGTGCATAGGTACGGAGTGACTTAAGACTAGGGTTCCTCTGCCTATCCTGCTATATGCGGTATACAGCGTGTAGCTAAAATAAATAAAACCGACAAATAACATGTTGTATGGAGTTATCATTTTTTTTATGTTAACTAAATTATTCAAATTGGATTAAACATAAAATGAAAAGCTAATGTCGGTTATAATTTACAAAAAATAAACTCATGCGTAAATAAATGTGGGTTTAGAAATATTCTATAAAAAATATAATATTAAAAAACACGTGGTTTTTTTTAAAGTTCAAAAAATCTTTTTTTTTTTTAATTATCCATTTGGCAAAACATACTTATATAACTGTCCTAGTTATTTATATAAGTATGTTATATTATATTAAAGAAAAAATATGAACCCTTTTTCATTTACTGTTAGAAGAATATATTTTTTTGTATTAATTCTATTATCTGTTTTTATTTTATAATTTAGGATTTATTAATATGCTGATTTATTAATATTTTTATAAATTTAATATGTAATATTTATTTATTTTTATTTTTAATTATTTTTTATTTATTGTTTTTAGTAAAAAAAAACAAAGGGTAAATGTCACCAAAAATAAAAAAAAAGTATTCTCAAAAAGAAACATTAAATCTTACCTTTTTATATTATATTTCTTATATATATTTTTATTATTTATTCACTAAATACGTCTTTCTTATAGCGAAACGCGGGCTTAACTGACCGTTTCGATCTAAATAATTTCCTTCACTAACTTTATGTTCAATAGATATTAATTTGACACTTTGACATATAATGGTCACCAGTTCAAACTTATGGACGTAAATTATTGTTTATTTGAATTTATACTTATAAATTACTTACTTTGAATTTATAATTGATACCTTTAATTAAAGGAATTTTGATATATATTTATATATATATATATTTACACATATTCCCCATTAAAGACAGAAAAATACGCTTTAAAAAACGCTTAAATATGTAAAAATACCAATATTTGAAACTGAGCCTCTTGGAAACTATCCATGCGGTCTGCCCCCTAATCCTAAAAGTTCTGGAACTTTCATTTTGAATAGAATCTTGATTTTGTTACATTTTTATTCAGATTTACGGGATTTTTTTTCAGGCATATAGCAAAGTAGGCAGAGAAGATGTTTTATTAAGATTAAGACGCATTGTGTCTGGTTTGGCGGAACTTAACGCCGCATAGTCAACACACATTATATTTTATTATTTCCAAAATATAAATAAAACTTTAAAGAAATCACAGTATACATTACTATTACAATAGTTTATATTTTGATCAACATAATAATCTTTTCAAATTAATAAGTCTCTACTCTACTGTCAAATATAAAATACGCCAATGGGGTCGTATTTTTATTTTTTTAAAATAAACAATCACCTAGCTTAAGCAGACGAAGCTATTTGTTTCTTATAATTTAGCTGAGGTAATATGGCTCTTCATCACATACCAGCTCTTTAATTTTAACATATCAATGGAAAATACCGTTTCTTTATTTCTTATAATTTGGCTGAGCTGTTATTGTTATTCACCAGATGTTCCAGATCATCAATTTTAATATGCCTCTGCATAACACTCATCACGCTTAACAACTTTTGCTAAGGCGATATTTTATTATTTCTTATACATTAGTTGGACTATTACGGTTGTTCATCAGCGGTTGTCGCCGCCTGGAAACCGGCCAGTCCTGGCTTGAAGTTGACCTAGTCGGTCTCCACGAGGCGCGGGTTCGAGTCCCGCTACGTTGAAATTTTTATACGTTTTCTAAATAAGTATTTTTATATTACTAAACCGATTAAAGTGCACAGTTGACACTATTGTATTTTGACAAACTTCCCTTAACAATAAATATTTGTTTTATTTCAACAGTTTCATAAATGAAAAGGTTATATTAATATAAACTACTTTGTAAATTATTTATATTAATAATTTTATTGAATTGGCTGAAACTTTGGTTGAAACCGAATGTATAGATCACCTAGTGTTAAGACACTCCGTGCCCCACTTTCCGCCGAATTTTCGGGGCATTGCGTGTTCAATGGCGGAACTTTTGCCTTGGTGCCATGACGAAGAAATTAATACAGTAATAAATAATACCCCAAGTGGGGATCGAGCCCGCATTCTGCTGTCACTTTCCAGTCACACATTTGTGCCCCTGCGCCACGATGACCTCCATGTATAGATATCGTCTTTAAAATAAAAATGTTATTAGAACACGTAATTAATCCAGTTTAGTAAATAAATAATTGTGTTATTCAAGCGGATGAAGACGTGAACGGATCGTAGTGTTGATATAAGTGATGTAACATTAAGTATCAGTATCGAAAATCGGTTTAGTTGTTTTTATTTAACGTTTATTTTACAATATTCGTTAAATTTATTTAATTAATTTACTACTACGTAAACAGATGTGATGATTAAATAATCGACCGTGAAAAGTATTTATTTATATCTTCATAGAAATATGATCACTTTTTTGTGCCATGTTTACTTAACCGAGAATTAATTTTAACAAAATACAATTATAATAAGATAAAAAATACAATCGCATATTATATCGTGAACTTTTATATTTATATAATCGAAAATATTTAATATTTATAGAATTTTTTGCTTAATAAGTATTAAGTAAGGTAGCTATATGAATAGTTATTACAACACATGAGAAAAAAGCATGTTTTAGGCAATTTTTATATTCGTATACCATTTGAAAAACTGCATTTCTTATAGTTTTTAATTATTTTAAATTCACATTAACCTCGACACCAGAGGGAAGAAAATGGAAATATAAATTTAAATAAATATTTCATCTCCTCGAGTGGGGATCGAACCCACAACTAGACGGTTTTACAGTCACACCTTATGCCCCTGCGCCACGACTGGCCTCTGTATATACAGTACTTTTACGGTCTAAAGCTTCAGTGACCTTATGAAAGGCCTTCATTCTCTATTTTGATTGTCACGGTCATTCTATTACTACATATACATTGTACAAAGATTGTGCAAAACTAAATAGATATATGGAAACGCACTTGCCTAATTGAATCACAAGGTTATTTAACATTAGCTAACGTAATAATTAAAATTTTCAAATATTTAATTTTATATGTTTTTAAATTTTATATTTTTGTGCGCGTATTTTGAATAAATTATAAAAATGATGAATTTCTCCATCCAATATATAATCTTTGAATGGGTGGAGCGGAGACCGGAAGCGAGATGCAGCGTGTAGTTGGTTAAGACATATATCTAGTCGGGAAAGTGTTTGTCTATACTTGCAACGGTTTTTATTCCTTTCATTTCGTTTTTCATTTTCCGTTATGGTCAGACAGAACGCGGCGTTTAAGGTAAGTTCCGCCACTCTACACGCAATGTCTCAGATTCGGGCGGAAATTGATAAGGAGTGTCTTAACACAAATTTATTTCTAACTAATTTTAGGAGAGCGTGGGCCAGAGAGATTTTAGTCTTTAACGGTAAGACGTTCTTCCATCTTCTTAATCTACCTATAAAAGACCTTACGACTAAGCTCCACTATGCGTAAAACTGTACAGTGAAATTTGAACCCACAACTAATATTTACAATATTGTTTCCATACAACAAAACGTCACTATGACGTCATTTGTTTTTTTTTACTTACGTTTCTATATGTTTAATTAATAATTGATTACAAAAAGATATAATCTAAATGTATTCATTTGCAATTTGGCAATGTTACTAAAAATGTAAAAGATATTTGACAATTTTTTTTTACTTTCATCGCACACGCTGTATCATACATATAAAGAACCTAGTGTTAAAACACTAAGTTCCCCATGCTCACACAATTTTGGAGACCTTGTAGGTTGAATAAATCTTACCAAAGATGACAATTGAAAATATTTTGTTAATAATCATTGCTTCGAGTGGGGATCAAACCCACTACCAAAACACTGGGTTATGAAGCCCTCGTAAGAAATATTTGCATCTATATATTTTTACCTCTGTTAAGCGTTGGATTCCGCCACTCCAACGAAAGAAAATATATTAGGGTTTTAATGTTATAAAAAATCCGTTCTCCATTTTTTTGTTTAATGGCGGAACAAATCGAACCCATAACCTTCGCTTCTACAGTCGGCCGGTTAGTTTACTATGTATAGTTAATATAAAAAATAAATGCAAACACAAAACTAGTTCTATGAAAGGTCAAACTAGTTTATTCCATACATTATAAAGCGAAAACGTAACGATTGTTCTTCACAAGTCAAAGGTTATATTAATATGCATAAAGTAAAATTTAAATAAGAAATCAACATGTGAGTATAAATTTCTAATTGAATTTAATTCCTATTGCAGAGAATGTACAATTTTAAATTATTTTCGTTTCCCCCTCTGGCCTTAGTATTTTGTTTTGGAGGCCTGCTAATTAATTAGGTAATTGCCATTTAATAATATAATAGTAATTTGGGGCCGTTCAAGTATTACGTAAGCAGTTTTTTGCAATTATTGACCCCCCCAACTCCCCCCCTCCCCTATGTCATCAAAAATATCAATCTTCTTACAAATATTTCATTGAAAACGTCAAAAATAAGCAAACCCAAGACCCCCCCGCCCCCCTACAGTGCTTACGTAATACTTGAACGGCCCCTTTAGAAGTTATTCATTTATAACAGGGGATATGTATTCATATATGTATGTGTGGATAATCATGTGTGGATGTGAGATGACATGTATATATGTGAGATCACATGTGTATATGTGAGATGACATGTGTGTATGTGAAATCACATGTGCAGGTGTGTGATCACATGTATGAATGTGTGATCAAACGTGTAGACGTGTAAACATATGTGTGCATCCAAACAGCGACATACGATCACACAAGGACAATGCTTAGGGGGGTTTCTACGATTAGATAAGTCCTTTAGTTTACGCATGACCCGGGATCAATCCCTGAACGGTGACCTACTTCCACTAGGTCGAAAGCTTATTTAACAAGGATAATGTTGATAACGATCTTGAAAAAAGTTGAAAAGAAATTGGTGAATTTTATAACACAGATTTCAACGTAAAATAAATTTGAAATAGGGATTGTAAAATGTAACTCCACAGTAGAAAAGAAATTGAGCCTAAAACCCCATTAGAATGTCTTACTTTTATAATCTCGTATGGAGAAGATGTTGTCCAAAGCTGTAGACCATGTATGTTCATTGAGCTAATTAAAAATATTTTTTACATACCTACGATCAACGATGGTACAAGATCTGGAAAGAATAATCTAGTGCCTACCTACCCCAGAAATTTTACATACAACAAAAATGGTCCTGAAAAATTAAAAAAAACAACATTTACACACACATCTGTCCGAAGATGAAGTCCGCCACAGTAAATATCTCTAAATACCCTAATAACTACAGGTAGTACTAGTTCAGGATGTAATCTGAAAACTATTCTAAAGTCCGTATAAAGATTAATTTGGAGAGTTTTAATTTAGTTTGAGCAACGATTATGTAATTACTTGAGCCTGAGATATATATAGGTATATTTCAAGTGAAATTTTATCAAAATCAGCTTAACAGTTCCAACGTGAAAGATTTACAAGCGTCCACATTTTACGTTTTTTAGGTACTGGAAGCTGAATTTCAGAAAAAGCTCAGGTCCTTCAATTTTTGTACGGAACCTTCCGTGGGTGAGCTCGACTCGAGCTTGTCCGAAAGAATTCAGAATTGAAGACTATTGTGGAAGCGGATCCATCGCAAACCATGTCCGCTTGCTGCAGGCTGCGTGTTAGTAATAAAACTTTTTTAATCAACTTGAAGCAAATAGGGAAAATTAAGTTTGAAAGGTGGGTACCTCACGAATTGATTGAAGCCAACCAGCAAACGCACGTCAACTGCTGCGTTACTTAACTTAACCGGCACAATAATGGAGAGTTTTTAAATCGAGTCCTTATCTGTGATGGAAAGTGGAACCTCCATGATAATCAAAAGCGCACATCGCAATAGCTTTCTCAAATCTGGCAAAATGATTGCGGCAGACGTCTATTGTGGGTAATTGTAAACAATGATGGAATGTCTAGCTGCTAAACAATCGAGGGTG
Source organism: Heliconius himera (assembly GCA_021202915.1). Lineage (NCBI taxonomy): Eukaryota > Metazoa > Arthropoda > Insecta > Lepidoptera > Nymphalidae > Heliconius > Heliconius himera. Next base: position 1,788,026 of record JAJHJA010000077.1, on the reverse strand, counting down.
GTCACAGCGGCATAACGGGCGTAACTCGCGCCCGGTGCAAAATACCTTTTCAGCGCCCCCCAGACGAACATTTTTGCAGTTTTGCAGACCTTTTGGCGCCCCTTTGTGAGTAGCGCCCATGGCATGATGCCCCCCCTTGCCCCCCCCCCCCCCCCCTCACTACGCCACTGGGTCGTCGATTGCCCTACGCCACTAACAACTGCACAACAGACGGCTACCAAATTAGAAAAGCTTCAATTGGAATATCTAAGACATCCACCGTACCCCCCCGGCCTTACTGCAACAAATAACATTTTTTTTTTAATTTCAATAACTTCTTGGAACAAATTCAACTCCGATGGGGCAGTCCAAACTGCCTTCAAAGATTTTATTGATTCCCGTCCGAATGGTGTTTTTAGTAAAGGCCTCAATGAACTACTTATTAGATCGCAAAAGTACATAGATAATAAAAGTTCATACTTTGATTAAATAAATATATTATGTTACAAAATATTCGACTTTTTGTCCCTCCCATACAAAACGCCGATTTCATATGTAAGGACCATACATATCATCTTAGATACATTTCGTCTTATTGTTGTTTTACTTTATTTATTTATTAAATTGGGAGTATATTTTATATATATATAAATATATGATGTTCGCCTGGTGGACGCTGAAAAGGTATTTTGCACTGAGCGCATGTAGGCTCGTTACGCCACTGCACTACGTGTGCTCCAAGATAAGGTTGGAGTTGTAGGCTGTATTTTAAGAGGTTTTCACCGATTTCACCATTACAAGCTTATGAGTATTTTTTCTCTTTAAAGTGATAAAATTAAAAAATAAATAAATACTGAACATCAAAACGCTTCACGCTGTATCCCGCACATAGAAAGCGAGAGGGAACCTAGTGTTAAAATTCCCCATTTCCCCCTTAAAACACTTGCATTCCCCACTTTTGACTGAAATTGCGTATTGGACAGCATAACTTAGTCTCAATAAAACTAAAGTCTAATAGCCTAAGATCCTAGGGCCCCCAGATCTATGTCATTTTAGCAAAGCTGAAATTTCGAAGATATTTAGTCTAATATGTAATTAGATAAAATCCACGCTCACCTACGTTAAAATAAAAACGCTCATATATAAATATGTCTTTAAGAATAATATAAAAAATGTATATTTATCATTGCCAGACTCTTTAAACTAAGAAGTCCTAAAGCTTGTTTCAAATTGAGGCAAACTACGTTATTTTCTAGTAAGCCTCAATTTTACATATACAGGGTGGAAGTGTAAGCACCACTTTAAATGAAACCATTGTTTTAACTAATCCATAAAAGCCTAATATAAATTAGAAAAAAATAAATTTCCAAAAATGAAAAAGTTATTTTTTTAAACAAAATAAATAATAAAATTGTAATTTTAAAATAAAACGCCATTTGTAAGGACGTCGCACGCACACATAAACCTATCAAAGGAACACCGCCGCACACGGCTCATTCCGAAATCGAGTCGTAGGTATTGTCGATAAAGTTCAAAGTTGTTTAACCTTTAGTAGTATTTTTGTAGTAGTGTTTATGTTATTGGGATTTATACGTAGTCACGTCACACGAAATACAGGTATGGATAAAAATCGTGAAATGAAAAAAAAATCCTACGTCCAAACTGTTGATGCATCTTGATTAATTTCTTTAGGTATAGGTTTGAAATATTTTACCCTATATGCTGTTTCCGTAAAAGGAGCGCTGCCTCTTCCACCCTGTATATATATTATTTATGGGACTATTTCGAAAGCCTTTATAAACAGCCAGACCAATCCGATGGGCCAATAATCCTCCCAGATGCGATAGAATCTATCTCTGAAAGGTCCCACTTTCAAGTTAGTGAGTACGCATACATACTGTCTTAATTGCATGATAATCCTCAATTTTTTTATTTAAATTACGTAAGTCTGGGGGTACTGGGATCGGAGACTATAAATAAAATTTTAGTAAATTGATTTTCATTTTCTTTACTTTTGTTTTATACTATAGGTACTAAAGTAATGACTCGATTTTATCTTCGAGTTTGTATACGTTGTAAAGTATGGAGTCCAGACAAAATTATAAATTATATAATTTTTATTTTCGCACTCGATGGTTTTGATGGATTGAGGAAACAGGGTTATGAATAAAGAAAAAAGAACCACAAGTTATAAAAAATCCACTTATTTTAATTTAATGGCCACTGCTGTAAAAAATATATAAACAAAATGTTTGTAGCACTTAACATCTCCACTTATACTAGACATTTTTTTTTTTTTGGGGACATTTACCATTAAGCAAGCTCCCTTATTAAAAAAACCCAGGTTTTACATTTTTTTTTTATGAAATATCCCCAAAAAAATGAGCGATAAAATAGTTTTACTCTTATGCAATATTTAAAAAAAATTAAGAAAAAAAATGTTTCTTTTAATTATTTTTTTTAACTAAATTACGTTTGGTTTAGAGATTATCACAATTATCAGCAAAACGAGTAAAACTATGTTTTCGCAAAAAAATTTTAAGACCCTAACATCCTTATAATTCACAGCTTTGGTCTAAAAGAGCGTACAGATAAAAAATATAATCTTTTCTTTTATTTACCTTATATATATATGTATATCTTTTATAAATATCCATCGAATATACAATCACAATTTTGAAAAAAATGGCCAAAAACTTTGAGAAAAAAAAAACATTAAAAAAGTGCACGCTCCGTTCAATTTACCATCCCGCGTTATTAAAAAAATCTTACTCACTACGGTAAATATATTTTTTTAAGCGCTAACAAAAAAAAATGTAAATAAAATTTAAAAAAAAACTAGCGATTTCTCTACAATATGTGCGTTTAAACCGAAAATAAAAAAATTGTACTCGAACATTTATTTCTATAAAATGCAGACGATTTGCAAAAAAAATATCTATTATGTTTATGAGCACCAAATATAGAAAAAAAAAACAATTACATAAGTAAAACTATACTTTGTATTTATAATCTGTCATAGACATGTTTAAAAAATGTATATGAAAAAAAAATTGTTTAATTATGATTAATAACAATATAATAATTTTAAATAAATTTAAAAAAATGTATATATGTACAAATAAAAAGTTTGTTCTAATTAATATTATATACATAATAAACATTGAAAATCATGTCTGTGACACGAATTTATGTAAAAATTAAAAAAAAAGAAAAAAAAACACTTTGGCAAGATCTACTTATTTGAAAAAAAAAACAAAAACCAATTGTGACGAAGAAATAAACTTATTACTACTACATTATTTATAATTGCCACGTAAATTCGATAAAGTATCACCTCCCTAAAGATTTCTATCAAAATCGATAAAGCAGCCTTTCTTCTTTTTTTTTAATAAAAAAAATATAAAAGAAATGCTATATCGAAAATGATGAAGCAATTAATGGTAACCATATTGTAAGATTATAAATAGATTTTCGAAAATATACCTAGCATTAAAAAACATAACTATACATAACCTATATAAAAAAATCAGATTTCAAAAATAAATATGTTGAAAATAATATAACATTTCATAATAAGAAAGAAACGGCAACAATTTCTGTTTATCTGTGCAAAAAGAAAAAAAGTAACATATTATAACAGAGTATATAAATTTTCTTTAGACAACTAAATCAATGCACAGATTAATATCAAATATTTCACTGAAAAAAAAATAACCGCACAGCTATACTATTTAAAACTCAAAAAAACATATAATTATAATTATTACATTTTACAACACCAAATATTTTTGAAAAATAAAAAAGAGCTGCCAAAAAAACAAAATTTAATAATACAAAGAAATAAAGAAATTTAATTTCTTTATTAATACAGATAAAAAACAATATAGCTGAACTGTCATCTGTCAAAGTAAAAATTGCCGCCAAAAAGAAAACGTCAAAAATAAATATTTACAAAATACAGGAGAAACTCGATTAACCGGACAACAATCGTAAGGCATTCGGATAAACGAAAATCTGAATAAACTAATGCAACAACGAAAATCGATATTTATAAAGAAAATATTAAGAGAAAAAATTCCTAATATACGATGTATACACTAATTTACGTACATTTTTATAATTGGTTGTTGTTGGTATTCCGGATAATTGCGAATCCGTATGACTGAGGGCCGGATGATCGGGATTCTACTATAAAAATAAATATACTAATATAATAATATATAAGAAAAATATAAATAATTTATAGTAATAATAATAAAAAAGTGTAAAACCACCGAGAGATTATCGTCGCATAGAGAACACGTTTTTTAGTTAAAAAAAATATACATTTACTTTTACTTTGGAATGTCTCTCAATCACTGAAGGATTCTTGGTAAGTCCTGAAAAAAGAAACAAAAATACAATATTGAAATATTAACGTATCTATCTATACATATAATAAAATTTTTATTGATCATCATCTGCACAGATGTGAGAAATTCTATTATTGGGGTTGTTTATCATCCAAAATATTGTATGTAATTAATTACGGAAACGGCTTAACCAATTTAAATGCAGTTTTCACTATTGTATTTTACAAACTTCCTTTAACATTTAGAGTACATTTTATTTCAATCAATTCATACATAAAAAAAATTATATCAATATAAACTATTTAGACAAAATTGCTATAAAATAACTGTTTTATTGTTTTGACTGAAATTTTTGTTTTCAATTTATTACAACATAATACAATACAAATAAGTATATAAATAATTATGAAAGTCAAACGGGCGAAGCCGCGGGCGGGTCTCTAATATTTAATAAAAACTATAAACAGTACGGTCGTCGAGTCGTGGCCGCCCTGAAGTTATCCGTAGATGGCTGCGCAGTTTTGACTTTAGCAATTTCCTTACTGCTCTGTATTTCCTTCCTAAACGCGAGTGAACAATACGTAAAACTTCAGATTGCCTAACTTCTGGGCGCCCATGTCTCGTCTACCGTATTGACTAAATGCAATTTTTTTTTACAGTTAAATGTTTTATTTAAGTGTAAATCATAAAGAAATATACGGTCAGGGACAATTAAAGTATTATCGTTTTTTGTTATTCACAACTTAATTAAAAAACACTAATTTAAAAAAAATACCGACACTAATTCATTATAAATAAATGTGTCTGACTGTAAACGGTCTGACAGTTGTGAGTTCGATTCCCACTCAGCGGAATGAAGTATTTAATATTTTCATTTCCTCGCTGTGGTAACGAGACAAAAGGCGAATTTGAGTTCTGCCAATCCAAGCAGCATATCTCAAAAATTGTGCAATATGTGGACGACAGAGTATCTCAACACTAGGTTCCCTCTGCCTACCCCACTGTATGCGGTATACGTCGTGAAGCTATCAATAATGCGATCACTGACCTCACACCGCTGTATCAGTTGCTGCGTGTTATAGTGTTGACTCTCACTATAGAAGAATGGCCGTTTCATTGTGTTTTGCCCTGAAAATTGATATTAATATACATATATTTTTTTTAGTTTCACGTTGTATCGTATCGTCGTATATATTTTCTTTATAAATATCGCTTTGATTACCATTTGGGAAATGGAAACAATTTAAATATAATTCCCCCAAGTAAGGGGCGAATTATTTCTTAATTTTTTTAAGGTAAACAAACAGTATGGTAATAATTAAACAAAAAAAAATTAAAATAATAGTAATAGTAAAAAAAATAAAACAGATCTGTCAGGCCAGTTGTGGCCCAGTGGCACAAATGTGCAAATGTAAACGCGACTGGTTGTGGGTTCGATCCCCACTCGAGAAAATTAAATATTTATTTAAATGTATATTTTCATTTCCTCACCCTGGAATCGAGGTAAAGCGTAAAGTTGAGTTTCGCCACTCAACACGCAATGCCAATAGAATTTGGCGAAAAATGGGGAACGAGTTACTTCACGCTGTATCCCGCACACAGCAGGGTAGGCAGAGGGAACCTAGTGTTAAGACACTCCGTTCCCCACTTTCTGCCGAATTCTGGAGGCATTGCGTTTTGAGTGGCAGAACTCAACGCCGCGCTTAACCTCGACACCAGAGCGAAGAAATGGAAATATAAATTTAAGTAAATATTTCATCTCCTCGAGTGAGGATCGAACCCACAACCAGTCGGTTTTACAGTCACACTTCGTGTCGCTGCGCCACGACTGGCCTCAATTCTTGTATCAATAATTATGTATATCCATACCTATATTATAAATTCGAAAGTAACTCTGTCTGTCTGTCTTTTACGCAATCAGGACCAAACCGCTAATTCAATTGTGATAAAATATTCATATAGAGATACTTGAGGGTCTTCGGATGAACATAGGCCACTTTTTTTTCTCATATTTGTAATATTGTCGATATATATTAAGATATTAAAATACTTTTTAATTTGACAGGCAATTTATTCCGCCATGTTCATAACAACCGACCGTTGCTAAGCAACGGTTTGCAAAGTTTATTTGTTGTTATAAGAAAACGTCACCCAAAATGAGCTTGCTTAACGCATACATGGCGTGCGCCGACTCAACCTTATGAGATACATAAAAATAATGTTTTACAAAAATATTGTTTTTTAAATAATGTTTAAAACAGTCCGCGATACATATACCATGTTTATCTCTGAAGGTTGAGCAAAAGTAACCATTTTAATTAATTTACTTTATATTTATCGGGTTTTTGTTGTATGTATTTTCTATAATTTGATATTGATCCTTATGAAAATGAATATAATAGGCACTTTGAGCATTTTATCTAGATTGAAATTATAGTTTACTGTATAACATTCTAATAAATAATTAAGAAGATGTCACTGATTCGAAATGACCTAGCCTACGAGCGGCATAGTATGACCGACGCGAACGGGCACATGACGGTTTTGATTATTTTTTCATACATTTTAGAACTACTGTTAATGTTTATGTAATAATTTGCTGTTTATAATTAATTTATACTTTTCTTTGGTTCTTCGCTTATTCGAGTATTAGTTAGATTTTTATTAATTTCTTGGTGTGGTGTAAATTGCGGCCCTGCGCGGCATCGGGATAATATTATTTAAGTATTAAGGAGAGAATTGTTGGTTATTTCATCTTGGTTGGATGGTTATCTATACCGTTGTTATACACTTAATAAATTGTGGTTTTAGTTTTTTGGGATTTTATTTGATATTGCTCGCAAAACTTATCATATTTAATGTAGAAAGGACTTTAGTTATTTCATATAGTATCTGTGTACGCGCGCAAGGAAAACGAGTAAAAAGATTTTTCCCGGGTAAATCAGTAAAATCGATCACTGAAAGTCCAATAAAAATTAGTTCAGTCATTCTGGATATTAGCTCGGGGAAATAAAAGAAGAGTTTAAGCGGGCGAAGCCGTATCCGGGTCCGCTAGTTGTATATAAATAATTATTTACATAGTTGTTGATGCGCCGCCAGGGCGTTCTGTTTTGCGATCAGGAGTTCAGGTCCGGGTCGGGTTATTTGTTGATAATATCCACCACCTGGAAATAGAATTGGAAAATATATATATTTATATTTGATTTCATATATCGTGTTAAAACTTACAAAAATTGATGGTAAAAAAAAATAATAGGTTGTAAATGTCCATAATATTGTTTGTCTACATGTGACTTCATAATGTTTAAAAAAAGGCCCGCTGCACGCTGTAGCCCGCATATAGCAGGGTAGGCAAAGGGAACCTAGTGTTAAGACGACACTCATTGTTATTATATCACTACCCTTTCTTTTATTATGTTTAACCGATTTCGACTGTATTTTTTTTGTTTTTATGTTTTTTTTTTATTTTTTTTATTCCGGAAATCAGCCCGAACAAACAGACAGACAGACAAAAAATATATATTATTTGTGTTTCGGTATCGTCAAAATAACTATATGCACTTGGACATACACGATTATTTAGAAATTACAGGCAAATTGTATTTACGCTGTCCTCTTTCATTATTTATACTTTAAAAAAAAGTTGAACAATTTTTCTTATACGGAGTGTTTTTGTTAGCACCACTTTAAATGAAACCACAGGTTTAGCTACTCTACAAAAGCCTATTACAATTTTTTTTTTCCCAAAAATAAAGAACGATTTTTTCAAACAAAGTAAATAATAAAATTATCGTTGTAAGATAAAACGCCATTTTTCAAGAACGACTCACGCATACATAAACCTAATAAAGGGAAACCGCCGCATTCACCTCATTCCGAAATCAAATCGTAGGCATTGGCGGCAAAGTTCAAAGTTGATTAACCTTTAGTAATATTTTTGTAGTAGTATGTGTTTACTTTATTGGTATTTATGCGTAACTGCGTCACACGAAATACAGGTATGGATAAACATCGTGAAATGAAAAAAAAATCCTACGTCTAAACTGTTGAGCCATCTTGACTAATTTCTTTAGGTCAGTGGTTCCCAACCGGTGGTCCACGGACCACCAGTGGTCCGCAGAAGCCTAAAAATGGTCCGCGAACAATTTTAATTTTATGACTGGGGATGATGGGGCGAAGGTTCTGTTTAATTATCACAGTTAATTTTTAATATACCTACATGCATAGTGGTCCCTGCTACCAAGAATGATATAAAAGTGGTCCTTGATCAAGAAAAGGTTGGGAACCCCTGCTTTAGGTACATCGTTTTAACGTATTTTACGTACCCTATATGCCGTTTCCGTAAAAGGAGCGCTGACGCTTCCATCCTATATTAAATTTCAAATTTTGTGTTTCTTTTATTAAATTACTTTATAAATAAAAAAATACTCAACTTTCCTACGGACGAAGTTGCGAATACAGCTATTATCTAATAGAATAACAAAATAAAAATGTTTATATCCTACCTGTAACACTATTACTAGTGTTTGTGTAGTACGGACTGGTCTGTGGCTGCATCACTGAATTATCACAGCCTGGAATAGAATGGGTTAGTTACTATTAGGATAATGAAATAATAATGCAATTAAATTATCAAATTAAACTTACATTTTTCTTTCTCTTTAATAAATAAAAGAATAATGCAATTTATATAATACTGTAAAAAATCTCCTAAATAGATAATAAAAAAGTTATAGCAAAATACGTTTTTTAGAAACGTATAAAATTTGAGCCCAGTGGGATTTAAACCAGCTTGATAAGAACGTATGGCTTAGTGGTCAGAGCGCTTGGATGGTTTCCAGGAGGCGCGGGTTCAAATATTTAGGTTTTCTCTTTCCTACGTGTGGAATAACACTAAAAATATTTAAAAAGTTATAGATAGCACTTTCAAATTATTTCCAAATATAAGTGTGACGTCACATCGCTGTGTTAACCACGACGACGCAGCCCAATTGTACTTATGATTTAATTATTGAGCATCGCTTGCGTCTTATGAGCAGTTATTATGCAATGGAGGACACTGAAAAAATCTTTTAAATATATTATATTATCCCTATGTGACGATCTTGATTAGAGCGGTGTGACGTCACAGAAGAGGTCGGCGACCATAGATTGTAAAGACTTTTATTTTTTTAGATTTTTTTTCTATATTTTAATTATATTAAATTGAAATTAATAATATAAATATCATGAAACTTCCTCATTAGATAAAAGATTATATGAATTTGTGTTAGTATTCGGGTTGGAATACCGCTACGTTCAAATTTTATACATTAAACTAGCGACCCGCTCGCGGCTTCGCCCGCTTTAACTACTGAATTATTAATATAATGTACCTATGTTTGCAAAGCACTTAAGATTACTAATGTGAAAATTATTGAAACCTTAATGCAACCCACATTTTCGTAGCTCCAATAAGGATGTTCCAATTGTTTAAAAAAACACACACCTGAACAAATGACACAAACGACAGAAAACTTAAACGAAAGAAATTATAAACAACAGACTACCTACTATTCTCTTACCCAAAAATACTTAAACGGAAGATGTAACCAACAATGCTGCGACGAAATACATTATAATTATTGGATAACTCCAAAATACGTGCAATCGCTTCTAAATTTACTTTGCTATAGAGCCAGGCGCAGAATTGAAGCATTCTCTCGTGCATCTCCGTAGTAGCTCCGAACGACATTTGGGCGTTGGTTCCATGGCCGTGGTCTCAAGCGATAACCTGCTCTAGAGCAGACACAGAGAGAGGCGTGCGGGAATGGATTGGAAAGATTATCAAAAGCCATCTAAGCGGTCAACTCAGTCAGGTGAGACCCTCGGTTTCCTGAGGGAGGCCCAGCTTAAACGACCAAGGATCAATGCAAGGCTCATGAGTCGCATTTGGAGGAGGATCGAAGTCCCTCGGAAGTCATCTGACGTCTGACCTCGGGCGGCCGGATATGCCACGGAGTGCTGCTCCTTAGGTGCAGGTGACCCGATACATTGGTGCAGCGGAATGCGTTGGACGCGAGACGACCAATGTGTACCTCCAGGCTTTCTATTTTTAGGTTGCGGTGATGCGAGGTGTTTCTCACGTAGTATGGCGCCTGCGTCACTCGAAGGAGGATGAGATTCTGGACCATCTGCAGGATTTCTCTTTGAGTGATACTCGCTAGGGCGATGTGATGTCATCAGTGTATAGTGCGTAGAGAGCAGGTGACAAAATGCTGCCCTGGGGAACAACGGCAACGATCGAGTCGCTGCTATACCTCGAACTCTTAACTCTCAATGAAAAATGTCCTGTCTCTGAGGCAGGGAGGCAAAGACATGCGCGACGTGCTGGGGGGTGCCGGCTCTGAGCACTTAATGAAGTAGGTCCGGGTGCCAGACGTGGTCGAATACGCGTACTACGTCGAAGAAGACTGCTATTGCTCTCTCCTTTCGGTTGATCGCTGTTACGGCGTAGTGTAACCAGAGTAGTATACCCGCTCGCCAAACTGCTCGCTTCATGGGTGGATGTGCGCCTGGAGAAGTGAGAGGAATAACTTCTCGGACAGCTTGGAGACCGCGCAAAGGAGGGTTATAGATCGGTACCCCTCAGGCTGCTATGGGCTCTTCCCAGCCTTGGGCAACATGATGAGCAGGCCCTCCTTCCATGCCCGGGGGAAGCTAGGCGGGTGCGGCGGATCCATTTTTATAAGCAAAATGTCGAGGGCGCGGGGGGAAGCGTGGAAGTCGGCGAGCCGTTACACAGCAAGAATTTTTTAGTATCGTAATTTCAAATCTGTGCTACTATTGATTAGTAGCATTTTGATCTACATTAAATGGCCAAGATAACTAATATACTTATTTATACACTGAGAGTAAGGGATAATATGAGTCGATATAGCTTTTATCTAAAACTATTTTTAATTTCGAAATATTGTAAAAAGCAAAATTTATCTTTGTTTAACGTAGAAAATTAATAACTTATTTAAAAAGGTAAGGATTAATATCATTATTGACACACATCCCTCTCAATAAGTAAATATATTTAAATTACTATCTAATTTCCGTCTCATATACGCTTTCATTACTAAGATTTAAACGATTTTTATTTGCATTTCTTGTTCTACGACCTATATTTGAACGACTTTGTCGTGGTATAATTAAATTAAAAACATTTCCTATGTTTAAAAGGTAAAGAAAATAATAAAAGTTCAGAAGAAGAGTAAACAAAATAAACAACAGGATACTTAAACGCAAGAAATGATAAACAAAAGCCTACCTACTGTTCTCTTAAACTAAAATACTTATACGGAAGAAATTATGAACAAAAGACTACCTACTATTCTATTAATCAAAATAGACGAAATTAAATATATTAAACTCCAATTATCCAATACGAACAATCGCATCTACATCTACTTTTCTACAGTACAGAGGCGGGCGGGCGCGGCGGACGCGCTTCTATAAGCAAAACGTCGCGGGGCGCGGGGGGACGCATGGCGTGTGGCGAGCCGTTTCAAAGCAAGGATTTTTTGATATTGTAACAACTTCTAAAGTACTTATTAAAATGAAAAATAGTAAAAGACAGTTTTGATCTACATTAAATGGCCAACGTAACTAATATACTTATTTATATGCTGAGAGTAAGGTAATAAATAAAACTTACTCTTACTTACTCACTGTATGTTATCCTTAGAAGATACGAATATGCTGTCGCTGACTTTTTTGTACATCTTATTAAGAGGAATAATACTCTAGTACATTGTTTTCATGTAGGACTTGCCATTAAAGCAGCGCATGCGTGAAAGTGTCTCAACGGGTAGGACTTTATACACATTTATCATATTTATGTCAAATTACAATAAAATATACATATAATAAACCATATATAATCCTTCCCTGAGAAATACTCTACATAATGGTGAAAACCGCATCAAAATCCGTTGGGTGGTTTAGAAGAAGATAGCGTAGAAAGGCCAGACAGAGAAAAAAATCGTTCTTATTTTATAAGATATAGAGATAAAACAATTTTCCTTTCTAAGTGTGGAATACCACTTCAAATATGTTATTGTTTTCTATATAAGTACTTAAATAATAATAAAAAAATACCATTAGATGTATCCGGTTCTTGTTTTACTTGGTGTTGTATTTCTAATAATCTTTGCTCCTCTATATTCCTTTGATTATCATATATTGTGTTCGGGTCTAGAAAAAAAACAAAATCTGTATATTAATATGTAAAATAAGAATTTCCCACCCTTTTTAGGAAAATGTTGCATAGGAATAAAAAGGAGTATCAAAGATGACTCAGTTACAGTTTACAGTGCAGAATGCTAATATTTTCTTATATTTTAATAATGTTTACAAAACACATAATACGCGACAGGTGTCGGTTCGATTAGTGACAAGACAAAGCACGGCGTGTGGTCCCGCCATTCTACACGCAGTAAGTCGAAATTTGGGGTGGAACGTTCCTTCTGTCTACCCGCCTATACGCGGGACACTGCGTGAAGCTAGAAAAAATAATATATCTTTCACATACAACAGGATAGCCAAATTAAACGTAGTCTTGAAATATAAACTCCTCCGAATGGGAATCGAACCCAGAACCGCAAGGTTTAACCATTTTATTCATGTCCCGTCTCTCGTCGTTCAGTTACGCAATTTAACCCAATCTCTGTTATATATACGAGATAAAGAAACCAATAAATTATATTATAAATGCATATATTAGTATCTTAGTAATCCAATTTATTTCGGTTATCATTGGAGCTACACCGAATCTAAATAAACCGAATATATTGTCGATAAAAATAATATTATGTTTTACAATTTTCAAATAAATAATCGATAACTTGATTTAAAATTAGGTATACATACAAATATTATCTGTGCTATGATTATGCTATTAATATATATGCCTTAAATCTTTTAAATGTATACTTAAACAGATAAAATAAATAAACAAAAACATAGATAATAAAATCGAATAACCGATTTCTTGAGAAAAATATTAAATAAAAAATCAAGTTTAGAAAAGAAAATCAATTAAAATAAAATAAAAAACATACCAATCTGATCTTTATTCGCTTCATATATGAATTTATCCTCATCATTGCCAAAATCAATTTCTTGCTTTATATGGTTCTCGTTGAAAAAATTCTGATTTTCCGTCACACGGTGTTGTTCTTGAAGAATTTGCAAATTATGCTGTTGATTTCTTAAAATTTCGACACTGTCTTGATAATTTGTATTAGAATAGCAAAAATCAGATCGATTTTGATAATCCTTATCGAAATTGTACACATCTGCCATTTTGGGATAACCATTCTCGATTGGCTGTTTGGGAAAATCGATATTATGCGATTTTCTCTCTAAAGCGTATTTCTCGGCTTCTTTATTGTATTCCTCGTTGGTTTGCGGAATATAATCTTCTGAAGGCTTCGAGAAATCCTTGGGTATTTCATATTTCTTTAATTCGTCATCGTAATTGTCTTTGTATTGATGATAATCGATATCTGGTATCGATTTCTCGGATTCCGTATAACTGTGTTGATATGTTTCTTCTTCTTCTGAATGTACTGGGTCAGTTTGCATTATGGCGTCTTGTTTTTCAGGTTTAATTACTTGACTTTGTGGTAAATTTTGTGTCGGACTTATGTTATTTGCTAGTGAACTTAAAGCTTGTAAACGGTACGCCATCTGTAGATAGATAATTAAAGATTGGAAATAATCGATTGACACAAAATCGAAATATTTAACGCTTCAGCTTCACACATATAGGATGGCGGAAATCAATGCCGTATTTTACCTTACTAAAGATGGAAAATTACAATAATACACAACCCTAGTAGTATACAGTGTATATCGATCCCATAACCATCGTGTTTACAGTCAATCACTGTCCCACTGATACGATTCCAATTAATTACTTCAGACATGATAATTTTTATATTCCATATAATTAAATTTAGAAAGAATACAAGTAAAACAAAGTAATTAATCAATCAATAATAATTAAATATATACAAGATAAAAAATATGTTTTTCCCATCAAATGAATCTATTTAGTTATGATATGTTTTTTGAATTTTTGCGCTTTGTTCACTCGCACTCGGACAAAAAATCACCTTCACGCTGTATCCCGCACATAGCAGGGTAGTCCGAGGGAACTTGTGAACCTAGTGTTAAGACTCTTCCGTTTCCCGTTTTCCACCGAACTCTGGAGGCATTGTGTGTTGATTATGTGTAAATTTTAAAAGATACTCACTACAAACAGATATTAAAATATACTTACGCTATTCTCATGATGATCTTGATTCTCTGAGTTTAAGGGCAGAGCTGTGTGCGCCATATTTGTCCATTTATCGGTTTTGTCACTAAAAAGAACTATATTTATAAAAAAATATGTTTATATAAAATATCTGTATATCTATATCAGTCAATCAATGAAAGAAATTCTTTCAATGCTATTCAGACTAAGTTCTTGCCATGGGATTTGCTTGAACATTTAACCACGTGTAAGAAACTTAGAATTCAATGGCATTAAGGTGCATTCGGATAACTCCAAAAATCGGGTATTTTTAATAGGTAACCTTTAGGTACCTTTTTTTAGCTTCACGCTGTATACCGCAAATAGCAGGATATAGGGGGGAAACTAGACACCTAATATTAAGACATTCTGTTCCCATTAAAACACTTCCGTTTCCCATTTTGAATCATTGCGTGTAGGTACCAAATGCAGCAGTATTTCATGTTTATTTGTAAGCTCGTTTGGCACATAAAATAATTATTAGAAACACTAGATTTTCCGAGTCACCTCAATGCACCTGTCCGCGCCAGAGAGGTGAAAGAAAATAACAAAATAAAGGTTTCATGTTGTCGTTATTTTTTATTGTTCTGTAATCTAATGGAAAAATGAAAACGAAAACCTTATAGATGCGTCATGTCTGTCTGTTTCTTTGTCGGTACGTTACAGTAACTTTATTTCGAAACTAATGGACTACATATTTGAAACTTGGTTGAGATAAGTGTATACTGTAAGCCGATTTACTATTAAGTATTAAAAAACTAAGGATTCCCCTAGTCTAGCAACGGAGCAACGGCACAGCGTCTGAGTGTAAATGCGACTGATGTGGGTTCGATTTTTACTCTGAGTAACTCGATATTAAGTAATATGATCATACTTCGTCAATCCAAATTAACCTAATTATTATATTTTGGACACGTTCAAGTTTGTTTTGTAATTGCTGTGACAAATCTAGGTAATAGGACTTTGCATAATCCAATATCGGAAAAAAAGAGATTGAACTAATGATATTGTACTTTTAATTTTTAATCTTAATTTAAAATTTAATTTTTCCATCTTTATCCTTCCAATAGCAGCAAAAGCTTTTTTTTCGGCTTAACTCCGCTATTTGAGGAAACTATGTCAAAGAACTATTCATCCTGATACCCAAATTCCTCACACAAGTACCAAACTCCATCTTCCAATCATCAAGCATTACGGAAGGAAGTAGGAAGTAGTCAATTTTGGAGAGTTGCTTTGCGTTACCGAGAACTGAGACTTGCTAGGATTTATCGACAGACCAGACCAGATATCACCGACCTTTCGTATAAACCTGCAAGTCATCAGCGTACAGAGTATTAAGATTATATAATATTAGTCATTATATTGAATTTAGATTTTATTTATTAATTCAATCACTATCGATTTTACTATCAATCACTATTCGACTTGATTACGATATTGTCTTTAGCCTAATACGATGATAAGACAAAGATAATTAATATATGTAATAAAATGTTTATAAGAAAATGGTGTCTGTACATTTAATAATTTTACGAAAAAAATATTTAAGATTAATGAAAAAATAATAATGGAGGTAATGGAGTATGTTAGCTTTATTGTTGTGTGGGTCTTAGGCCTGGGTAAGATTTAGGCTATAATTTATTTCGATGACTGACACTGGCAATAATCACAATAAAAATATATAAATAACAAAAAAAAACAACCTTAGCAAAATTTTGGTATGAAACAACTGTGGCTTGTAGGAAGATTATGTAATGGATTATGCACTAAGAGAGGATTTTCCAAATTTTATAACGAAAACAATGGATTTTTTTGTTATACAGGGTGGAAGTGTCAGCACCACATTGAATGAAACCACAGTTTTAACTACTATATAAAAGCCTAATATAATTCAGAAAAAAATAAATTCCCAAAAATGAAAAAGTTTTTTTTTCAAACAAAATAAATAATAAAATTGTCATTTTAAAACAAAACGCCATTTGTCAGGATGACGCACGCACACATAAACCTATCAAAGGAACACCGCCGCACACGCCTCACTTCGAAATCGAGTCGAATGTATTGGCGATAAAGTTCAAAGTTTAGTTTTAGTTTAGTACCTTTAGTAGTATTTTTGTAGTAGTAAGTATTTATGTTATTGGGATCTATACGTATCACGTCACACGAAATACAGGCATGGATAAAAATCGTGAAATGAAAAAAAATCCTACGTCCAAACTGTTCAGGCATCTTGATTAATTTCTTTAGATTTAGGTTTGAAATATTTTATCCTATATGCTTTTTCCGTAAATGGAGCGCTGCCTCTTCCACCCTGTATAGTCAACCGTTCCTGTACAATTACTAGTTTCAGTACAGTCAAATAAGGTAACTTTGACAGGTACGAGCGATATTTTACACTATTTCTTAAAATTTAAAGGACATTGCAAGAGTATTTCTTCTTTTCTTTTACACTAATTTTACTGTTGATAACTTCATTATATATATATATATATATATATATATAATGAAGTATAATATATATATATATATATATATATATATATATATACATATTTTTTCAATTTCAAATGACAATTCATTTAACACGTTTGATGTTAAAGGTGCTAAAATAACATTATCTTCATCTATATTTGGGTTTTCCTTGTTCCGATTCTTAAGTTTCTTTTCATTTTTAACATGTATTAATTAAAATAAATATATTAAATAAAAATAGTAAATTATATTGTATCATACGGAAAAATTATCAAAATTAGTTCCGAGGTCCCACTGTAGCCGAGGAATCAAAGTTACCCAGATTGACAGAATATACTTCTAATGTAACTAAAGAGGTAAAGGGTGATCCTTTACCTGTGGTTACGGCCACATACTACATGACACATCCATAAGTAACGATTAACATGATGTAATATGACTTATAGCATTCCTCAGAAAATGTACTATGTAACACATTTTTTTTAAATTTAAACCAGATTTAAAAAAAAAACTATAGATATTAATAATTTGTATTTATATAATTATAATTGATTGAGTTTTAAGACTACTATTTTCGAGGCACTGAGTCTTGAGCTACGTAACCTAGCGCCGTACTTTATGTTGCTAGAGCAGGACAATAAAAGTAATTTAAATTTAAATATAATCATTAATATTAGGTGAGGCCATCATGACAGAGGAGAACAAGCGTGTGGGGGAAATATTAAATATTTTTATTTCCTCGCTTTGGTAATATGGCAAAGCGCGACTTTGAGTTCCGCCATTCAACACGCAACGCCTCAAGAGTTCGACGAAATATGAGAAACGGCAGTGTCTTAATGGGAACAGAGTTTCCCTCTGTTGTGATGTTTCCTAACAAGATTTATATTAGTATGGAAATATAAATATACCTGAAAGTGTCCTCTTTTTTGCACTCCTTGTATTTCACCGTACGACTCTTCCTGATGACCATCACTGTGCCGTCAGGGTTAAGTTTAGGCAAATTTTGTGATGGAACTGCATCTTTTGATAATGTTTTCCATTGACCTATAAAAGAGGAGTAAAATATATGAATTTAGTTAATTGAATTGTAAATGTAATAAAAACATTTGTTACTATATTAGCATTCGGTGGAAAAAAATATCTTAACAGATTGTGAAAATGACGATTGTGGGTTCGATTATAATTGGATGAATTAATTATATTCATTTTCACGCCCTGATAACATGAAAAACACGGCGTTGAGTTCCGCCAATCGACACTTCCATGTCTCGAAAATTGGTCGGAGATTAGGGAACGGAGGGTTTTAACATTATGTTCCCTCTGTCTACCCTTGTTCTTTATGAAAAATAAACTCTGAAATTAAATAAAGTGGCCAGCCATTGTAAACGCGATTGTGGGTTCGATTCCCACTTAAGGAAAAGGAATATTTAATATTTTCATTTCTTCGCTCAGGAGCCGATCGATGCTAAGCGCGGCATTAGGTTCCGCCACTCAACACGCCTCCAGAACACGGCGGAAAGTGACGAGCGAGTGTCGTAACACTACATGCTAGATAAAAAGCTAAAAAAATAAATATGAATCCACAATGTAATTCTTCTATTCTTTAGATATTCCACCAGGAAAAAGTTTTTGCCTATTAAATATACATATTGAGAAATTTTAAGTTTGTCCTTTTTATAATTAATATATGCTTGATTCTGTGTAAGGAGCACTGTCGTAAATATCTACTATAATAAAGAAAATGACATCGTTTTCCTTTAGTTTATTTGTTATTATCACAAGCGCAGCAAAGCTATTAAAAATGTCTTTATAAATAAAACATAACAAAAATCATTACTACATTGAAGCCGTAGTGGGGCAGTGGCACAGCGTCTGGATATAAACGCGACGGTTGTAGATTCGATTCCTACTCAGAGAATGAATTACTCTACACTCTCTCTAATAACAAGCCGAGCGTTGAAATCCGCAGCTCATGAACGAAATGTCTCGAAAATTGTCTTAGCAATAGGTTCCCACCACCTACCCTGCCATATCCGAGATACAGCGTGAAGCTAATAAAAAAATTGTTTACGGAACCAAATGAAATGCAAAAAAAACTTTCGATTGATCTTAATTTTTTTAACAATTTATGATCAACCAAAAGAAATGTAGTTAGATAATATTATCATAATAATATGATTAAACGGTTTGTAAAATATATATAGATAACATCAATCTTATCTTTTAATATGTAGGCATTGTATATAAATCTTCATTGATCTATAATTTATCTACGAAATAGTTTAAGTTTTTGAAGACACTTTCTTTAATTTTTTTTTAATTTGAACTTATTGTTTTTTTTATATAAGCGGGTATTTTAATCTACGTTCTCTTAGCGTGTTCTACTAAGGGCCTTAACTTATACGTTCAAATGTTCAGGTAATATTTTAAACTGCTATGTGACCACAAAAATATATATAGTATTCATATATTGTTTATATGAATAATAACTTAAATAAAATAAAATCATTTCCTCTCCACTTTGATTAATATGATAATTTCCTTATAAATTATATTTATAGATGCATATACTAAGTGCATATTTATAAATATTGTTTGTTTTTTTTTTCAACTTCAACCGTATCCCGCGTATAGTAGGGGTAGGAGAGGGATTTTTATCATTTACTTAAAAAAAAACAAGTTAAATGTTTTTTTCTTCCCCACTTTCTGTCGAATTTTCGGAGGCATTGCATATCTTGATTAGCGGAACTCAACGCCGCGCTTTGCCCTAACACCAGAGCGAAGAGATGGAAATTATACATTGAAATAAATATTTCAATTCTTCGAGTGGGGATAGAACCTACAACCAGTCAATTTAACAGTCACACTTTGTGCCCCTGCGCCACGACTGACCTTCACAAAAATCTTACATATTGAGATTTGATTTGATATTAGTCAAGGTGAATCAATTAACCTTAATTAAAAGCTTAAAATAAATTGCATACAACATTTTTAATTTAAAATGTAATTGGTTTATTTATACCTGATACAGCTTTTGGTGTTACAAATAAAAAGAGAAGATATTTAATCAAAATAATTTAGATACGTAAAGACTAAACATCAGTTCAAATTAATATCCATACTGCTAAAAGATATTATAAAGCTGAAGAGTTTATTTGGTTGAAGCGCTAATCTCAGAAACTAATAATGAATGTAAATAATATATATTTTATATAGTCCATTTATCAAGAAAGACTATACAATATATTCTAACATGTTATTCGTTTCGAATGTAGCGAAGTCTTGTACCTGAGGTCACAGTTACTTCTCGCGCTGAGAAGGTGGCATGTGTCATACACGACGAGTAGTTATTTCCATTTGACCACGTGATCAACTCCGCAATTTTTTATCTTCGGCGTTAGTAGTTAACAATAAAACCTTTTTTAGCTTAATGCATTAAGTTAAAAAAGGTTTTATTCATAAGTATCCCCGTGTAGTACCGAATTCTGGAGACATTGCGTGTTGGGTTGCGGAATTCAACGCCGCCCTTTGTCTCGTTACCAGAGCGAGGAAACGTAAATATTAAATATTTGATATTCTCGCTTTTCACAGCTCGCTCTACTATTACGCTCGCTTGTGCTACGACTGGCGCCAAAAGGTTTATTCAGAGTTTTTAAATTATTTATATAAAAAAGTATTTAATTTTAAATGGTGCCCCACTGGACAGTATCTTTGAAAAAAATGTATTACAAGGGGAAGAAAGAGAATTTATTAAATGATAAAAAAAATAATTTCAGCGTTACTAATTGGCCCAATGTATCTCAAATTTAACTGAAAATAGGGTTCTACTACTAATTTCCTCTAAATACCGTGGACCTCCTCTTTGTGGATATTTTTTAAGTTACACGTAGCTGTGTAACTAAAAAGCTAAGACTACAAAGACTAAAAAGCTGAATTTGTTTCCCTTGCAATAATTGTATCGTCAAGAAACTTGACAGGAACGCGTAGGTTAGGTGACAATACAATAATATGGTATCATTGAGTTGGTCTGATGATGAAGCCAGGATCTGAATATACTCTTTAAAATTTACTAGTATAGTACTGTAACTAGTAAGCACATTCATAAAGTTTGGGCTTATGTTAATTTTAAACTTTTAAGTGAACGATCAAAGGGTTATTTTTTAGTTTGTATTAACCTGTATAATTAATAATTATTATGTCAGTTAATCGGTAATTGACGCCCATAAAGCATTTACATCCGGTATTAAAAAAAAAGGAAAATAATGAATATCTATCATTAAACAATATAAACGTGTTTTTGTCGTTACACTTGATCGACATTAATACATAAGTACAATAATATCAGTCGATCTGGGAATCCCTTTTATAATGTGTAGCGCATCAAATGTACGCTCGCTTCTTTCTATCAGTTTTATTACAATTTATTTAAAACAAATTATACTGATTATTATTAGAGCATAAATTGTTGCGTAATACATTTAAATATCTATATTAATATAATAAAGCGGAAGAGTTTGTTTGTTTAAACGCTAAGATCTCTGAAACTACTCGTCGGATTTCCTTTTCTTTGTTTTGTATCAAAGCTCCATTTCTTAGGTTGTGCTATAGGTTATATACTATTACAATTTAATTATTAATTAGCCCTAAAAAATAAAAAAATAACAATAATTAGGAACGTATTACTTTAACTGCGTGCGCTGCATAAATAATTATACTACAAAAACATTCAGTTTCATTAGTTCTAAAATAAAGTACACCGCACCCTATACCTATCTCTTACAAATAAATCACAATAAGGCAATTTGTAACAAAAATAATTGAAAATTGCAAGGTGATATTTCAACGTTTTTTATTGGACAAAAATATTGAAACTTACGAGCGAAAGTTATTTCATCATCAAGGAAATTTTATAAAGATAAGCTTTGTCTTTTATACCATATAATTTGGATGTACACTTTTCGAGAAAATGTATACTTAAAATTATTCAACGCTTTGTTTACGGCCGCAAACATAAGGTCGAGTCTCGCGGGGGGCGCTTTTGCCTCCGAACTCGTCCTTGCAAGTAGTCACGTAGTGCTTGCACTTTCTCCAAATTATGAAAAACTAGCGGCCCACTCACGGCTTCGCCAGCATGCCACCTATATAATTAATATATAATAATTTTATTATGCTGCATTTGCCAACAGATTGATATATTTTATCACAAACAACTTGTTTTCATAATTCCGAGAAAGTGCAGGCACTACGTGGCTGTATGAGAGATCGTCATCGACGGAATAGGCGCCCCTCACAGTACTTGCCTAAGCTTGCAGCCGAACAGAGCGTTGAACTATTTTAATTTTACATTTTCTCCAAAAGTATTATTCCATATTACATACCACAAAAGCCGAAGATTATTCTTCATTAAATTTTCTTGATAATGAAATAACTTTCACTCGTAAGCTTTAATATAAATGCCAAATAAAAAACAATGAAATATCTCCGTACAAATTTCAATCATTTTTTGTCACAAAATGTGTTATTGTAACTTATTTATAAGAAAGGCACACCGTATTTCTTTCACACTTTAGGAGACTGTAGTTTTCATGCAAAACAAACAGAAAATACCAGTAGATCCAGAGATTTTAGAGTTTAAACAAACAAACGAAGTTTTCCGCTTTATTATATTAGTATAGATACCACATTAGTATCGATATTGTAATTTATATTGTATTGTGTAGTATCGATATTGTGTATCGTTTAATAGTAATTGAAAAAATAATTACTCTATGCGATAATACATAAAATATAAAACAGTATAGATATACGACGGCGGCTCTGTTCTAGTCAGTTAGACATATGATATCCAGAACTTTTTTGTAGATATTGATGTCTTCTATAAAACTGTAGTACATCCCTTTGGTTTATTGTTAACAATTTCCACAGCGTATAAGGATTTTATTGGTACTTTTTCATACGTTAATCGTCTAATGGTAAAATTATTTTCCAAATCGGTCCAGTAGTTCGATAGTTTTAGTATAGATATAGATGTACCTTCTGTTTCCCGCAAAGCCGCACCGCTACGGTGCGCGAGACCATAAATACCGCAATATTTTATTATTACATGATTTTCTTTACAAAAAGGAACCCCCCATACAAAAAACAGAAATGAGAGAAGAGTAAACTGAATTGAAGTTTTTATTTTTTTTCTTTCACAAGACTACGCATCGTAGCAATTTCAGCTTGCTACGTTGCGTAGTTTCATCTGTGGGTTGTCTGTTAATCACTCAGTACGAAAAGTGCCATTTATAAAAATTTCGTTATTTATTCAATCAATTTAAGTAAAACCTGTATTATGAAAAACTGTGCCAACATTCGATATTAACCTTAAATTAATAAAAAGAGTTTCTTAGGGATTATAATGAATCAGTAGTAAAATATATAACGCAAGATAAATATTGAGCTTCAATTTAAAAATTTTAACAAAACCCGCCATACAACACACAACGACCGTAGAAGCAACTAATTAAGGATCATAGTGCAATAAATCGGAGATGTGTGGTGATAAAGAAACAATATAGAAAGGAAATGATAACCAAAATGATCAACAGGAAGCGATAACGAAATGATCTATCAAAATATTATGGAGGCCTAATTGTTATCTGACATGAAGTCTGAAGAGAACTGGGTGTATCCATTATTTGAAATGTTCGGACATATTAGTCCAGCCAATTTACCCGTAAAAACGTCTGACTGACAACGATACGAACATACACAAAGGCAAGTTAGTACTATCGTGGACGTAACTACTACAAACATATTCAATTTTATAAATTCAAAAACAAAGTCCGCAACATCGTAAATCTATCTACCTTTCATAAATAAGTCACAATAGGGCATTTTGTGAGCAAAAATGATAAAAAATTTAAATTAATGTTCATCGTTGTTTATTTGACAAAGATATTGAAACTTATATAAAGTTATTCCATCATCAACGAAATTTTATGAAAATTTGGCTTTTAAAGCAATTAAATTGAACTTATACTTTTCGAGAAAATGTAAAATTAAAATAATTCTACGCTCTGTTTACGGCCGCAAGTCCAAGCTTGAGTCCCTCAGGGGGATCCATTCCACTCATTGCTGCTGATAACATCCTCTCAAGCAGTCTCCTAGTGCTTGCACTTTCTCAGAATTTTGGAAAATGATTGAATGTATAAATTATATAATATCAATCTGTTGGCAAATGCAGCATAATACAAGAATTAAGGTGGTATGCTGGCGAAGCCGCGAGTGGACCGCTAGTCTATACATATAATAAAACAGTAAACATATTTTGTCTGTACATTTAGTATTTTTGACTGCAATTGAACAAAAACGCTTATCTCCGAAGGTACTAAATCCATCTTCTTTCAACAATTGCTTTGTTTTAACTCAGCATTTAGTTTAGCACAAGAAACATTTAGTTTCTATCGTCAAAGTCGTCTCATTAAAAAAAAATATCATCATTTGAATGGACTTAAGGCACGAGTTTGTTCATCATCATTATACGACAGCATTATACCTACCTATAAACATCATCTATCTATACTACCTATACCATCATCATCATCCATCTATATATATGTTTGTTTGTTTAAATCCTAAGATCTCTGGATCTACTAGTCCGATTTACTCTTTTTTTTTTGTTTTATATAACAACTACATTCCTCAGGAGTGCTTTAGATCTTAGTTAACCTAAAATAACGAAATAACAATAATAATGAACGCCATCGAATTGCTTTAAGCGAAATAGAAAAAGAAAGCGCTTAATATACGTCAGTATATTGTAAGACAAAAACATTTTATTTTATAATTTCTAAAAAAAGTCCGCGACCCCGTATATCTATCTCTTGTAAATAAGTCACAAATAGGCGTTTTTTGACAAAAATAAATGAAAACTGCAAGGTGATATTTCACCGTTTTTTATTTGAAATTTTATGAAGTAAATAATTTTATTTGAAATTTTATAAACCAAATAAATGTGTTATTTGGACGTACACTTTTCGAGAAAATGTAAAATTATAATAATTCAACGCTGTTTTCGGCCACAAGCTTAGTCGCGAGTCCGCCTGAGAACGGGAATCCCTAATCTAGACAGATAAATATCTATTCTTTACTTTCCTTCATTAGAAATTGAACCCGCAACCATCTCGTTCTGGCATGTGTCTTATCTTGTCAATATATTAGATTCTGTATACAGGTAGGTACTTAAAACTTTATTTAGATTAGATAATAAGAAAAATTTTATAAACAACGATAAGTAGGTATATCTAGTTTAAAGTAGAACTTTTTGGAAACAAAATAGTTTAAAAAATTAATTAAAATCGTCTTAATTTTTTTTATCCTAATGATATCAAGGGCATTAGGTTTATGCTATAACAATTTTGTATTGTTGTCAAACAGCTATACGTAGTATCCCACATATAGCAACCCGCTGCGGGATACAGCGTGAAGCTATAAAAAAATCCGCTAACGAGTTGAAAAATTAAGAAACAAAAGATGGTACAGTACAGACTTTTAATTCAAAAAAATAAATAACAATCAATCGTAAAAATATTTTATTTTAAGCAAGCGTTTGGCTTACTTTTGATGTCGATGCTTTGAAAGCATGAAGCTTTACAACCATCGGACAACTTTAAAAATATTATATCCATAAAAAATCACAAATAAGGGAAAAATATAATGTATATAAACATTAACATTTTACCTCTTTATTGAATAATAGTAAAAGTATAATTTAATTATACATCAATATACATTAAACATATGTTCAGTGTGACGCAATAAGGTAAATTAATAGGAGGATAACTGAAACATTATTTAAAAAAAAACCCAAACAATTACGTTCTTGTGTATAATAATTTCATTGCTTTTCGCGATAGATTTTAAAAAAAAATTATAGATTAAAAAAAAAATTGTTGACAAGTGTTTGTCACATTGTCACTATTTTTGACACTAGGGTTGTGCTTGCGGCAGTCGACCGCGTTGACTACATGATTATGAATACAGCCTATTTCGTTATATCCCGTTTTGACAGGTAAGCGTACACAAATATATTTTTAAGATATCACATTCGAAATCTTTGATGAAAATATCAGGGCTTTAAGGGTATATACGAGAATATAGACCTATATTGTTGCTCTAGAAACAATCTGTCTATTAGTGAAAACCCCATTCAAATCTGTTCCCGATGTTTATGAAAGTAAAAGAATCTATGTATGGTTTAGTTTTGTGTTTAGGCACTATGACATGAAAATAGAGGCCGTCGTGCGTTGTTGCATAGGGACACAAGGGAGTACAAACGTGACGGTTGTGAGTTTGATTCCCACTCGGGAGAAAAAAATGTTTAATATTTTCTTTTCCTCGTTGTGGTAACGAGGCAAAGCACAGCGTTAAATTTCGCTACTCAACACGCGATGCCTCCAGAAATGAGCGGAAAGTGGGAAACGGAAGTGTCATAATGGGTTTAACACCAGGTTACCAAGTTCACTCTGCCTACCTGGCTACGTATAGAATAAAGAAGCTGAAAATAATATAAACATACATAATTATTTTGCTCTATCCTCAGCAGGATAGCCAGACAAAACGGAACGCAAATTGTTAATATTACTTATTAAAAAAACGTATAAAAAATGAAACTTAGCGGTATTTGAATCCGCGCCTCTTTGGAAACCGTCACACTAAGCCATACGTTCTCATCAAGCTACGTCGAAATTCTTATATGCTTATTACAACTTATTTATGTTGATAGCATCTATCTCTGTAAGTCATCTGTCTGTTATAACAATAAGCTTAAGCGGGCGAAGCCGCGATTGGTTCGCTAGTTAATCATAAAAAAAGACGTTTATTATAAAATAACATTAATATTACAGTAGATACGGTCACGTCACCAGCTGTACGTGGCTCAACAAATTTAATTTTAAGATTTATCTTACTTTTTTTATTTATGATCAAACTTAATGTCTAATTTCAGGGCGGCCACTACTCGTCGACTGTACTGTACATATATTTTGTTAGCTTTTTATTTACTAGCATTGGCAATACTGTATAGAATCATCATTATTCCTATTGCACAACTATTTCCAATACTTTAAAAAGGTTGTCATTATCAACTTAATAAAATCATAAATAATGGCAGTTAGTTTTGTAAATTTATATACAACCAAAAAAATCTATAACCTTTTAATATCAAAGGACTTTTAAGTAATATTTAGGCATAGAAAATGTTTATCTATTATTATATGTAGATAAAACCACAAAAACTAAAAACATATATTTTTGTTCTATATGAACTGATGCGAACGCCTCGTTTTCCATGCCAGAGCGCGGTAATACCAATAATTCACTCCCCGAGAGGACAATCGAACCCCGAACCGTCGCGTTAACAGTTAAACATTACCCCAATGCTACCCATGACCATGTAAATATACAAGTTAAACATATTATTTTAAATCTAAATGTGGTTAAGTGATTCATATTATGTCGTCATTTGAAACCATTGTTAATATTTTTATGACAATTATGTTTCAACCTTTGAGCGCTCAAAATCTTCACTTCTGATTAGAAGACAGAAGAAGCACATTCGATTTTTGGTAGAAGAAAAAAATATTTAGCGATTAACAATATTGAAAGGGGCGATAAGCCTTTTCAGCTTCCCGCGTATAGCAGGTAAGCAGAGAGAACCTTGTGTTAAGACACTCTGCTGCCCAAATACGGCCCAATTTTTGAGACATTACTTGTAGAGTGCGAAACTCAACGCAGCATTGTGTCTTGGTCTTGCTACCTGAAGGCAATTAAATAAAAATAATACACTCCCCCAAGTGGACATCGAACCCACACCCGCCGTTTACAGTCAGACGTTGTGCCGCTGCGCCACGATAGGTTCATTGTACTTTATAAACTTAATATAAGAAATCTTTGAATTTATTAAAAAAAAATACCGACTTCTGTAAAAGGAGGAGGTTTTAATACTTCAGAACTTTTGACTGGGTGAAATGATTTTGTTGATTCTTTTTTTTATATGAAAGCTGGTAGTTCCCGTGTGGTCTCGATTTAATTTGGCCCATATCTGACAATGTTATCCATGAGAAAATCACATAAGTCTTAATATGCATTAAATATGTGCGCGACAAATTTACATATAAACATGTTGAAGCCCAGAACATCGTTTGCATGGGACCCAAACTTTAACTTCCCTTTTTTTCGTTCATAAGAATTTCGATAAAAAATTTTTTTAGTTCCCCCTAATCCCCCAACCGACTTACAATACTAAATTTCAACTTTTTGGGTCCAGTAGTTATATCTGTGCGTTGACTGTCAGTCTCGCGGTAACGTTAAAAGTTTTATATATACAGAATGATTGATAAATAGACTTCATCAGTTTGTACATCGACCAACAACAAAAAGTGCAATTAATGCTTGTATACATACAACATTAAAATCATTTTTTATGACTATGTTTGTTTCTTTATAATTTGAATTTCTAAAATCTTAAGAATTATCTTGGAACTTATCTATTTTTATCTTTGAACTATTAAGTTTGGGCCTAACGTAGAATAAAGTAGAATTTATAAAAAATAGAATTTATTTTGAATATTGGGCCAAGTGATATAAAACAATAACAGACTACCTTAACTATTCTATTAATATTATAAAAGTAAAAGTTTATGAATGTTCGTTTCAATTTCAAGCAAAAACTACTGAACGGATTTACGACGGGCTATATATATAACTTTGACAATTTTCATCGACTTCTGGAGGCATTGCGTGTTTATAAATTCGGTTTATAAATACGGGCATAAGACACCAGGACACAAAAGTTGTATAAAATCATGGAAGTTTTTAATTGAAATGTAAAATTAAAAAGTGCAGAACATGAGACTAAAATACAAAAAAATAATATAATTATAAATATATACATTTCTTATACTACATGTATACAATATTGTAAGCCGTCGTGGTGCATTTTAACAAGCGTGCGACTGTAAACGCGACAGTTGTAGGTTCGATTTCCACTAGGGGGAATAAAATATTTAATATTTTTATTTCCTCGCTCTAGCAATGAGGCAAAGCGCGGAGTTGAGTGTTGACTCCGCCACTCAACATGCAATGCCTCAAGAATTCGGCCGAAAGTGGGGAACAGTGTCTTAATGGGAAAGTAGCGTTAAGATACTCTTTACCGCTCGATTCCCAGGCTACTTCTGCCTACCTTACAATGGTATGGATGGTAAAAATAATAAATAAATATTAATGGATGGTAAAAATAATAAATATAATAATAAATAACATAAGCCGAAAGCTTCTTTATCTGTTATGTAGACGTGGTAGACATTAGGAAACTTCTATTAAGATACAATGTTCTCCACTTTTCCTCCAAATATGAGATAGTGCATATTGAGTGGTGGAACTCAATATTGCACAATAAAGATATTCTTCTCTTTGGTAATGCATGTATACAATAACATAGTCTAAAATATACATATATAAAAACCCTGAATCATATTGAACATATCACAAAGCAATATGCCCTACAAAATAAATGTATTGTTCTTTATGACGATAACTTAATATGACAAATAACAGTATAAAATATGTAATTTACATTGTCATTCTATAGTAAAAACTTAGAAACATGTTTTTAATTTCACACTGTATCCAGCATATAGCAGATGTGTTAAATAGCAGTTTTGTTTACTTACCAGAGTGGGAAAATGAAAATAATTCATAAAATCAAGCAGGAATTGTATTCACAAACATTGTGTTTACACTCAAGACACTGTTCCACTGCATCACAACGGACCCTTCTATTGATAGAATTTTTTTACAGTCACACTCTTATATCCCTGAGTCATAACAACCTTAGTATATTTTAAATCACTTTTTCCATAAACTTAAAGATGTAACTTTAAAATGGGTCTCTACATCAATT
Source organism: Heliconius himera (assembly GCA_021202915.1). Classification (NCBI taxonomy): domain Eukaryota; kingdom Metazoa; phylum Arthropoda; class Insecta; order Lepidoptera; family Nymphalidae; genus Heliconius; species Heliconius himera. The sequence goes on along the minus strand of JAJHJA010000077.1, from coordinate 1,757,944 downwards.
TATTCATTAATTATTTCTCAACATAGTATAGTATTCTTAGTTATTAAAAATAACTAAGAATCTTTATAAGGTACTTGGCATTTGATGTGCCTTTTTTTATATAGCGTTAGTATTTAAGTGGCCAAGATATGATATTTAAAAGATGCAGATTTAAGAAGTTATGTTCTGATATATTATATTTGAATTTTGTAAGTGACTTAATTTTTTTTATTTATAATGTGTAAAAAATATTGAAAAAACTTATAAAACATAGTTAAAGATAAATAAAATTAATATTTAATAAAAAATTGGTGAAAACAAAAATTTCATGACAAACAATGTAAATTTCAATAGTATACTTAAACACATACATAACTTGTTCTCATAAAATGTCATTTTTTTATTAAACTGAAACAAAACTAAATTATTCAAAGTCAAACTTTATCACCAGAACTAATAATGGAAAAAAATGCAACAGGAAAAGCGAATTACTAAAATATGTATATAAATTGAGTAAACTTTATAATTGAGACATTAAGATTTATTTACATTAAGAATTATTTAAACATCCCACATTTAAAGTAAAAAATTAAGGGGGAAAAATTTAAAAGAGAATTCACAAAGGCAAAACTAACTAACAATGAATAAATAACATTTTATGTTTTGGTTAAAAAAAAACTCAAGCTTGTTTCAACGAAAATTCGTAAAAAAAAAGGACTTGTGAATGTCAAACGCGAATAAGCGAGATAAAGGGCGTTTTGCGATGTTTTTGTACGATTACATGCATAATTCCGCTCTCTAAAAGCTTCCGGCGCAGTTTTTTTTCTCATTACACAAAAAATTGTACCATTACAAACATGAGTCACGGAGGAAATATAGGAAACACATATTAACATCAAGCAGACATGGAAAAACCCAAAATACCTTTATTCTTACCCATTGTTGTGACGTTATAGTCCGCCTGTGTGAAATGCAGGCTGCAAACTTTCGAGTATTTTGTGTAAGGCTTGCCTCTCTTCAGTATGTTATTCCATTTGTCTGCCATCATCTCATCGCGGGGGAACCTGTGGAACTTCACGTTCTTCGTTTTGCCGGCTAACGAGGTACATTGTGGCACAGTACAATAATAACCCATCTTATTGTTAGTTCTAACTAATATTCTATACTAATGTAATATTCGCGCCCGCGGCTACCATTAAAAACAGAATATTATTACTACTTATTGACACTCAATATAGATTATTTGTTGCAAACGTTATCAAGTTTGTAATAATTGTAATTGAAATCATCACAACGCAGCCTTGAAATATTTGACATGTATGTTTCGTATTTGTTCACCTTTTTTTTCCCTTCCCCACTTCTCGATTTTTAAGGAAAGATGGCCACTGGCCATAGATAATGGTCTAAACAATAACCACAGATAATAATAATGACTCACATTGTATTATTGCCATGCGTTTACTATTTTTGTTTACATCATATAATAAGTACCGCAAAGTAGGGTAATACAAACAGTTGTAGATTTTAAATTAGATTTTTAAAATGTTACCGACTTTGAATATAAAAACGTATAAATGTATATTTGGTAGTTTTATTACATAATAAAGCGTTTTATTTTTATAATATACCCTACAAGAAAACCCAGTTTTCGAGAATACACAATACTGCTCTCGAACGCAAGGTCAAGTTGGCCTTAAAGAAAGTGGGTGTTATCGGCAGAGTGGTTGGCCCTATACAGGGCCCAGGTTCGGCCTCATATAGAGTACTGCTATCATCTCTTGGGTGATGCACCTTAGTGTCAGCTTGAACCATTTGATCGGGTTCAACGCAGAACCGTTCGAATCGTTGGGGACCTAATGGTCTGTGAAAAGTTTGACTAAAGCTTGGGAAGTGTTCTAGCAAGCAAGTATTTCTAACAGCACAGTAAGTTACAAACTCAAATTTCATCGAAACCTTCAGATTATGTGACATTTCACTACTGTGCAGTTTTGTTTGAAATTTTTCCCACGCGCCACGCCAGTATGGAACTTATTTGCAGCAATGTTTCCAGGTCGATACGACATGGATATCTTCAAAAAGCACGTCTTTCTCCACCTTATACGCCTTATCGCACCTGTAACTCCTCGGTCGATGTGCGGGGTCGTTGGCAGCGGTGATCAGTCACCATCTGTTGACCCGTACGCTCGTTTAGCTTATCCTTTCCATAATAAAAACAAAATACAGAGAGAGAGAGAGAGAGAGAGAGAATATGATCGTTCTTGAAATAAAATCAAATAAGATATTTAAAGCTACATAGCATAACACTGTAGCACCTATTTAATTTATTATAAATTACACGTTATTTTAATTGCTCAAATCACGGTCATTATAATTATTAGTTTTTCTATACACTTTAATTGTCTTTACTATGATTTTTGAAAAGCTGCATTGTGTCTCTGTTCTAATATATGCTTGCATCGCATTTATAGTCTAATATAGAAAAAAACGAAAATCTTCCTTTTTTTACTTTGTTACTCTACTCCCAGGGGCCATTCAAGTATTACGTAAGCACTGTAGGGGGGCGGGGGGGTCTTGGTTTTGCTTATTTTTGATGACATGGGGGGGTAGGGGGTCTAGATAGTAATTATGTAAGCAGAAGTTATTTATTTTTTCATATATATTATGGCTATAATTGGTGGACGTATGAATGGTAGACGATATAACTATTAGTTTTATAATATAATGTATAAGTTTATTGTATCTATTTAGCGGGAATGGCACATTGTCAAGAGTCTAAATTTTTAATTTTATAAAAATCTGTGGTGATTAAAGGATTTTCCTATACAAACTTTCAATCCTTTATTTGCACCTTTAGGGGGTGAAGTAAAATAAACCACGAAAGACGTGTTCAATAAAATATTTTTAAGACTAAATTTAAAATTTTATAAAAATCGGTGCTAATTTAATTTTTTTTCCATATAAACTTTCAATCCCTATTTCATCCCTTTCGGATTTCCTGAATTCGAAAATATGAATCTGTCCAATTTCACGTTTCTACTATCAGCGGTGACGGCTGTGCGTGTGTCTTACCTCAGTCAGTGGGAACATGCTGCACTTTTATATATGCAGATACAAATAAAATATCAATAAAAAATTACCTTAAAAAAAAATATATGCTAATGTTTACGTAAGCATTGGGCGAGGGGGTAAGAGGATTGCTTATTTTTGATGACAGGGGAGGAGGGGGTCAATAATTGCAAAAAAACTGCTTATGTAATACTTGAACGGCCCCCCATTGACCGTAGAGTGATGAAATACACTTTCTTTCATCAGAAATTAACAAGTTCAACCAAAAAAATTCTTACAGTTTATAATATTTGTTTCGATATAGCCTTTTGCCTTTTGAAAATAAAAATCAGCTTCACACTGTATCCCGCCCACTGCAGGGTAGGCAAAGGGAACCCAGTGTTAAGACACTCCGTTTCCCACTTTTGCCCTTTGGCATTGTAAAATATTATTGTCTAATATTGTATTGTTTTGTGGTTAAGTTTTCATATTTATTTAAAGAAATGAGGAATAGCTGTTGGCTATATAACATATATTTCGAAAATTATGTTGATATAGTATAATATGATAAGAATTTTGAAATATTTTATAAATTTACTGTTTTTCTTATAAAGAGCAACAAAAATATTATAAAACATGTTTTAAAAAATATATATTTACAGCTAGAAACACTCGTAACAATTAAAACCACAGACAAAATATTTATTTCATTACCATCAATCATGTCGGCTAGTTGTATGTCTACAGTTTTGTTTGTTTTTGTAATTTCAATACAAATTAATTGAATAAAAACACCATTAGAATTTAGTTATGTTATTTAATTAATTATAATAGTGCCATTTAACATAATGCCGTATTATTGCACAGTGCCGCGGTGCACTTCGATGGCCGGCAAAGCTAAAAACGTATCGTTTCACCAGTTTCCTAGAGATGAAGAATTAGCTAAACTTTGGAATAAAATACTTAAAAGAGGAAAACCTTATACAAAGTATTCTAAAGTATGCAGCTTACATTTTACGGCCAATGATTATACAATAACAAGTGGACAGAAAAATAAAGGTAAATAAACTCGTGTTAATTATGGGGGCGGGAAACTATAATTAATGTTTTATTGTTAATTTTGACCTTTTCCTAGGTTGCTGTGGTAGATAACAGCTTGTCACAAGAGTTAAATATAACTTCACACAATTTTGAATGCTTTTTTTTATTTAAACTCAAGTTAAAGTGATAATAACTATATATATTACTCCCCTTTGCGTTTATCTTACCTACCTTCAAGAGAAAAAAAAAATAAGAACACGCTTACTAGTAGGTAGTCCAAGGTTCCCACAGCTATCTTCCAATTCCATCATCACACCAGGTTGATGGTACCATAAAATTGTATTGTCATCTAACCTATGTATAATAGCCAAGATAAATGATGATATAATAATTAGAAGTGCAAATTATTTAGATTCTTAAGTTTTATTACATAGTTACTTAAAATATACTACTCATATTTGGTTGTAAAAACTGATTGTTGTAACAGTTGTAATGATGTTGTTATTAGGTACTTAATACCGAATATGATTAATGTATTCATATATAAGTACTTTTTATATAAAACAGCCTATTAAGTTATTGAATGAAACTTCATTTTATTAGCTTTATTTTATATTATTTTATAATAGTTTGAAGCTAAGAAGCTCTGGCAAATATTATACATACACACCATAACACCGTACATAGGTACTTTATTATAAAACTGCTTATAAATACATTCCTGCCATGTATACAAACACTGGTTATAATATGTCTATTTGAGGTCATTGTGACATAGTGTCACACCAAGTAACTAATATCTGATGATTGTGGGTTCGATTACCACTTCGAGGAATGAATTATTTAATATTACCTGTAACTTACTTAGGTAACAAGACAAAGCATGGAGTTTTGTCTCGAAAATTGAGTAGTGCGTGGGTAATGAAGTGTCTATACAACAGATCCCCCTGTCTACCCTGTTACATATGGGATACAGAGTGATGACAAAAAAGTTATAATATATCTACTAACTTAAAAATTAAATCAGCTTCACACTGTATCCCACACACAGCAGGGTAGGCAGAGGAAACCTAGTGTTAAGAAACTCCTTTCCCCACTACTAACTATATATATATTTAATATTTTAATTTACAGGTCAGTGGAGAACACTAAAGAAAGATGCGATTCCTTCAAGGAATTTGCCATCTGATTCACCGATGCCACACCAAAGAAGGAATTCATCATGGACACCACCGAATGATGTTACTGATGCAAGAGTATGTCATTATTTGTTTATAATGTTTATTAAATTGTTATTTCACACTTTAACAACCCTATTTAAGAATATGTATTAAATATAGAATATCTGATTTGAGTCTGTCGTGGGGTTTCGTGGCTATAAATGGGATATTTGTGAACCCACAACCTATTCCCATGAGGAAGAATTAAATATTTAATATTTTCATTCCCTCGCTCTTGTAACAAGGCAAAGAGCGGCGTTAAGTTCCACCACTCAAGACTCAATGCGGATAACTCGGCGGAAAGTGGGAAACGAAAGTTAGGCTTGAGGCTAAAAAAAAATTATAAATAACTTATTATAGCAGGATTTAAATTCTGTTTACCGTCTAAGCGCTCTGAACACTAAGCTGTAGCCTAATGAGTTGTAAGCGCTACTAATAAAATTTCGACGTAGCTTTATAAGAACGTATGGCTTAATGATCAGAGCGCGCGTTCGGTAAACAAGGAATGTGAGTTCAAATCTTGCTACGTATTTTCTGAAAAATATAAAACTTACTATTTTTTAATACTTTTAGTTCAAAAATTTTGTTTTTTTTATGTAGATTATTTTAAAAAAAGGAGCCATTTATATTTTTAAATTATAGACATGATTATATTTTACAGATGCATCAACAAATGGCTCAAGCTATATATGTACAAACCATGCTGGCTATGCAGGCAGCAAGTATTACCGCTTTGAACTGCGGTAAGAAATCTTACTTTATATGTATAAATGTTATTTTATAGGCCATAAAATCGTATCGTCAATTATCGTATTAAAAATAATATTACTGTTTCATGATTCGCGACATGACATCGAGGTTGCTCGCCAACCTGTAGAGTGAAAGGGGTGCTTTCGAAGGAAGGTGAAATTTTAACGGAAGGACCACACGCTTTGCAGCGATGGGTGGAATTTTACAAGGAGATGTATGAATGTGATGACGCCTCAGTCTCAAGTAACAGCGAAACGCTTAGTCTTGATGTAGTTAATGGCGAAATTAGTATAAAAGAAGTTGAGAATGCAATACGAAGTCTGAAATGTGGTAAGGCAGCGGGAGCAGATGGAGTTACTGCTGAGATGATCAAATATGGTGGGCCACGCACCTTGGACTTGTTCTGGTTTTTGTGCAATTTATGCTGGAAATCAGGGGAGGTCCCAGATGATTGGCGAGGTGCGGTCATCGTGCCTTTGAATGAAGGCAAAGGTTCACAGATAGACTGCGCAAACCATAGGGCTATCAGTTTGATTAGCTTGGGTAGTGAAATTTATGCTAAAATATTAGCGAGAAGAATGCAAGAGAGATCTGAAAGGCTGTTGTGGGAGGCCCAAGGAGGCTTTAGGCCTGGAAGAGGGTGTATGGATCAGATGATGATCCCTTCGCATGATCACGGAAAAATTTTTGGCCGTTAACCAAAAGTTTTCTGTTTTTGTGGACTTGGAAAAGGCGTTTGATAGAGTTGTAAGAGCGAAATTATAGGAGATACTACCCCGGTACAATGTGAGCGGACACTTGCTCCAGCCGTAAAGTCTCTTTACAGAGATCACTCAGTCTATGTGCGAGTAGGAGCCGGCATGTCGCCCTGGTTTGACATCCGATCGGGTGTTAAACAAGGTTGTGCCATGTCAGCTTGGTTGTTCAATTTGTATTTGGATAGCTGTCTCCAAGGAGTGAAACAAAGTGAAATGGGAGTGAAAGTACGTGACCTGATTGTGAATTGCCTGCTGTACGCAGATGATGCAGTGCTTATTGCGTCATCAGAATGCGACTTGCATGCATTGGTCACCACTCTGAAAGAAGGGTGTGAAAATAATGGTCTAAGTCTCAATGCGAATAAGACAAAGGTTCTGATTTTTGAAAGAGATGAAGAAAGGACGGAATGCAAGATCTGTGTAAATGGTAAGATATTAGAACAAGTGAATGAAGTAGTATATTTGGGATGTATGTTCAGTAGAGATGGAAGATATGAGATGGATGTGGAAAGGCGTATTGCTGCCGGTAACAGGGTGAACGGAGCCTTAGCTGCATTGATGAGACGGCGAAACGTCAGCACAGCTGCGTGTTTGGTCGTACACAATGCAGTGTTCGTACCGACACTGTTATACGGCAGCGAAACGTCCGTATTACAGAAGAAGAATGAAAGAAAGATGAATGCCGTGGGGATGCGATCTCTTCGTAGGATATGAAGGGATACACAGAATGGCAGGTACTAGCGAGGATGTCACGGTGAGAATGAAGAAGAAAGTGCTCAGCTGGTTTGGGCACGTCGAATGAATGAGTGATGAAAGAATGGCAAAAAAGATTTATGATGGTGAGTGGTGAGTGAGTAGTGAGATCGAGGGAGACCTCGGATGACCTTCGAAAACACAGTATCAAAGATAAAGGAGGAAGGTCACGTAAAAAGCATGAGGGCGCCCCGGAGGGCATGTATGAAGAGGTTGATGACGAGGCGAAAGATGTATGTAGAGACCGTAGTGTTTGGCGCTCCGATCTCTCTGACTACACCGCTAGGGCTTTTTTACACGTTGTCATTGAGCTGCGCCTATGCAACTTTCAGAGATTATTCTAAACTAATAATAGTAATTTTTCAAATTACTTGTGGAAAACAATCACTAGAAACTTCTTTTTGCACAGCTTTTGAAAGTTTTTGATAAAATTGACCTTATTTACAAAATCTTTTTGTTTCCATGTTATTTATATGCCGATAGTTTTGAAGTAGTACATTATACTATAAGCCTACTATTGAGTTACCTAAATTACAAGGGGAGACTTAACATTCGGGCTATATTTGCCAATTTTCTTCAGGAATCTGTATTTTTCCCAAAAATCATAAATTCTCAAATATCTGCCATGCCACTTAAAATCGGCTAACATACTACCGTTGATCCATCGATCGCGTTATGTACTAAAGACCTGTATATGTACTAAAGACTACAAAATAATCGGTGTCTTTATTATGTTAAAATATATATTTTTACATTTTACAGAACAACCTCCATCACCGCCTACAGAAAAATTAGAAACACAAACGTCATTTACAAACAATTTCACACAATTAAGACAAAACATTGAAACACAGACATTCAGTCATAACGAAAACGAACAATCAAGTATAAAATACAAAATTCAATCTGATACATATAAATGTACAGAATGCTCAAAATGCTTTAAAGATCCAGACGTTTTCGTTTTACATAAACGTACACACACAAAAATTGAAAAAGAAAATGGCAACACTGATGAAATGTTAAGAGCTAATCCTATATTAGCAAATTTATTACAATCTAATTCGCAAGTAAAAAATGAAACAACGGATGTTAAAAATATTAATAGTATAGAAAATCAAATTATGGCAGCACTGACAGCTAATATGGAGAATTATTTGAGGAATTTGTCAACTATAATGACGAATGGCAGCACTGATTTTCAAGATGGCGGCCAAGATGGCGTATTGAACTGTGATAGTCAAGACTTTGAAGCTGATACGAAATTAGTTATAGATGAAAGTGTATGAGTATCTTCTTTTTAATAGTAAATGTTTTTTTGGAAGTATATATTGAAACGATTTTAATAAATCTTTTGATATTTACAAGGAAAAAAGTAATTTATAGAGAACTTCACCTGCTTGAATTTATTGTTATATTAAACCTAAATATAAAAATTATACAAAATGTTCACATAAATTGTATTCTATGTTATTCTGATGAATAAGCTATATTACAGTAAAGTTTTATCTAAATCCGTTCAGTAGTTTTCGCGTGAGAGTTGACGATGCATAATTCTCACAAACATTCACGTTTCTAATGTTACTAAGATTTTAAACTTTAGTTTATTATATAAACTAAAAAATATAAACCGCTCTTAACTCTGAGGTCGATTTATATATACGGCCCTTATTAAATTCCTTCTTTTTTATTTAAAAATAATATGACTGATTATAAGAAATACTATATTTTAGTATAAAATTATTAAGAAACCCACCTTTATTAGTTATTAGATTGTAAGATGTATATTTTTTCTACTACCATTACATTAATAAGAAACCTACTGATTTGATAGATATTTGTACAAACTGATTTTTTTTTTTTCTATATTTTTACCATTTTTGTGGTAATTATAATTAATAGACTGATTAAAACTTTCATCTTAAATATGAGATTATTTTTTATAGTTTATTTAACTACAAAAAATAAGTATTTTTTTATAGTTTATTAAATTTTTTTAAAAATATCATTTTGTGGTAAATATTTTGTAAACACATGAGTATTAAAACAAAATCAATTTTGATAAACTTTTTGAAATTAAAAAAGTTTATTATTTTAGTTTAATACAAAATTTATGTATATTTAAGTTTTTAAATTCTTACAAAAAGAAAATATAAGACTGAGGGCAAAAAAAACATTTTTAGGAAAACTTATAATGATTTGAAAGTAGCGGCGGAATTTGACCTCGCGCCTTTTGTTCACTGTCCAAGCGCTCTGAACACAAAGACATACGTTCTCATCAAGACACGTTGAAATTCTTAAACGCGCGGTTACAGCTTTAAACAAAGCTAACAACATAAATAAGTGCAAGAATTTCAAATCAGTGCTGCTTGTGCACTGATTCAAATATTCAAATATATATATCAAATATTTATACCTTTTCTAAAAAAGTATAATGTAAGACTGTATTGTCTATTAGTTCCCACCGTGTACATGTTTTTTCTAATATTGAAAGATTTCTTTTCTCGACTTCAAGAACAATTTATAAAATGTTGTTTTGATACAATTTAAAATATACTATATTATATACAATTATACAATTAATAGTGTCAATATAATATTTAAAAAGAACACATTTATTAATTTTCTTGAAGTCTTATATATTGACTGATTAATGAAAAAAAGTGAATTATTGATAATGAAGTTTTTGTGTATTACTGTATTGTATCCTTATCACAATACAAAAATAACCTGTAACGTCATTTTTAATGAATTATCGCTTGTCTGTTGGCGGAACTCAACGGCGTTAAGTGCCTAACCACATATTTAAAAAATACCTATAAACTTGATCATGCTCCATACTTGGTTATATGCAAAACTATATAAATCAAAATCGGCGTTGAGTTCTGCTAATAAAAATCCATTTTTAAATATAACATTTAGTTGTAGTAGCAACTTAGTGCCTTAGATTATTTCTAGTTGTAAAATAGTATATTTTGTAAACATATTACTAATATAGAATAGAATCTGTATTAATAGTTTTTGTATTATCTGTGCCTAGTAAATTGTTTATTTTTTTACATTCAAATAAGTTCATTTTCTTAAATTAGGTAATTTAGGTTTTAATGAACTTACCTGATCTTTTTTTTATTTTTTTCTACAAAAGGACAAGGTTTTTTTTCTTTAAACTAGATAATTTTTCATTTTTTTTTTCTCTTTGGTCTTTTTCTTTTTCTGGCCTTTTTCCTTTTTTTGTTCTACATAAAAACAAGGCTTGTATTTTCTTAAATTAGTTTTATTTTAATGAACTTATCTAATATTTTTGTTGTTCTACTTTTTTTCTTTAAAGAACTTTATTTTCTAAAGCACAGTGTAATGATAACAATATTTTTATATTTGCATATAAATATATATTTTGCTTTGTAGGTTTATTATTATTATAAAATATCACTTTTTGTTTGTTTTTTTTTTCTTATTTTATGCCTATTTTATATATTAACGATCCTTCCGTCCCTAATGAAGTAAATTTAAAAAAGAACTTTTTTTAAAAATTTAGAAAATTTTAAACCTCTTTGCAAAATATATAAGTTTTGATCTCCTTTTTTGTAATATTGTAAAACTTAGTAATAAATTTATACTTGATTTTTTTTTTGTTTTATTAATGTGTATAGGTCACTTCTATATATATTGTAAATCAAATACCTTTGTACATGTCTAATATAATATATTGAAGTGCCTAAGAGGCAGATCGCGACGGTTGTTTGTTCAGATCAGAATGGGGAGAACGAATTTCTTAATATTTACATTTGCTCGCTCTGGTACCAAGACAAGACACGGAGTTGAGTTCCGTAATTCAACGTTTCAACACGCAACGTCTCGAGAATTCGGCGGGAAGTGAAGAACGGAATGTCTTTACATCTACCCTGCTATTACGGGATACAGCGTGAGCCTAAAAAATGTATCAGTAGTGGTTGGTGGCCCGAGAGAACTGATAGCCAAACGTTACAATCAATAGATAAGTAGTCTAATTTCCTCGTATAATACATTTAAATCTCTAAATGAGAAGAAAATTAAGAATAATGTCTTAACACTATGTTTTTCCAATTTGCATACGGTAGATGTTAAAACAAGAAACAGCGATTAATCGAATTCATTAGAAGCGTATGTGCGATATCGATACATGGAAATCATTCGATGTTATTATTAAAACACAGTTTTATAGCATTTAAGTACTTTAATTGCTTAAGAATAATAAATGTGCATTGTATTTCTTAATTTACACTAAAATAATTAAAAGACCGCCATCCAAATATATATTTATAAATTAAAACAAGGCTTATTTCTCGAAATGTAGTAATTTGGCTTACGTTCCCCTATCCTGCTATATGAGGGAACTTTGCATTAAGAAGCCAGAATTAGTATTTTAAGTGGCGAAATTCAACTCGAACTCAATAGTCGCGTTAACAGACGACGACGATATTTTTTCCTCGTAAAGGTATAGCAAAGTTCATTAAAAATTTAATATTTATCTTTCTAATATACAAAAAAAAAATCAAGATGTCGTAAAATAAAGAACAGTATAAATGAACTTCGCTGGAGGTGGTAGATTAGAGGTAGAGGTAGATTTGATTTTAGATTTTTCTCACTTCAATATTTTCTTCCCGAGTGAACAATACGTTATAGGCTTGTTCAGAAAAAATAACATCAGGGTCAACGGCCAACGACTTGTTGACAATACTGAATACTTCGAAACGGGAGCTCCCCCAACATAGACTAGTATTTGCAACTAAGTAATAAATGAATAATGATTATAAACTACAATATGTTTTGTGTTGTTTGGTAGCCATGATACTTACCTTGGATGAAATAAGATTTTAATCACCAGATTAAATACTTGGCTGTAACGTGTAAGACTTCCACTAGAAAATCATACGGTTAAAAACTGCGGAGGTTTTGCTATAGTGCGGAATAAGCCAGGCCGCACACGTACAATAATATTGTCAATAAAGTACGTATTGTTAATAGTGTCGTGTGTGTGCGGCCGGTTCGTCAATATTATTGTGGACTTTTAGAAATTCTGTTTTCGCCACGTCAATATTGGGGAGGAAGAGGGGTTATTGTCAATAATTTTGACAATAACCCTGCTTCCCTCCAATATTGTCATGTGCGGACGTGCGGCAATATCTTAGTCGAAAAAAAGACTTTCGAGGGGGCGGACGCTTATGCTTCTTATTCGAGATGGACGATGAAAACAGTGTAAATAGGGAAAATAATATTGATATTACTACTCCCACGGAAAAGCAATATTTAATAGAGTTTTTTAAAACAAGGAAAATTTATCCAGAGCTATGGAATACATCTATTCAAGCATATCGCGATAAAACTAAGAAAAATAGTGCGTTAAAAAAGCTGCTCGATGTTTACATTTTCTTCATTATTCATCCTCTGTTAGTAAAATTAGCTTTACGATGTATGCCGCACCCGACATAGATAGCCTGAGGGAACCTTAGGATATAATTCTATTAATTACCATAATAAAGGGACTAACAGTCTTCATCATGGTATTAAGCAGTGGTTCGTTGGTAACAATATCTTTGCCACGTTCCCCATTTTCCACCGAATTCTGGAGGCATTGCGTGTTTAGCGGCGGAACTCAACGCTACGCTTTTCCTCGACACCAGAGGGAAGAAATGAAAATATTAAATATTTCATTTCCTCGAGAATAAGACCCACAACCTTTATAGTCACACTTTGTGCCCCTGGGCCACGAATGACCTTTGTTAGTTGTAGTTCACTAATAATATTGAAATGATTAAACTCAGTTTTTTTTCTCATTCAGTTTTAGATATATTTTTTTATTTTCTTTTTTTAAAGTAAGCTTCTTACTTCATCTTTCTATCCATTTTAGACTTAACACATGCGTATACAATTGAAGCTACTGAGCGACTGTGTTAGATTTTACGACGAAATATTGTCAATAATATTGTGTAGTGTGCGGAACCATATATTGAACAATATTATATTATTGGCAATATAGTATTGACAATAATATTGTGTGTGTGCGGCCAGGCTTAGGGTAATCTTGTCATAATATGTTTTCTATGCATTCAAATTTATATAATAATCAATTAAACAGTTATTGCCAAACATTATATCTATCTCACTTTCTCCTAAATATTTATCAGAGGGGAATAACCAAGAGACAATTTGGTCATGGCAGCACTAAAAATAATATCTTGATATTTTTAATTAAAATGAAAAAATAAAGCTCAAATCCGAAAACAAAATTTATTTATTTGTTCTTTTTGTGTTTATTTTATAGTACCTATAGATTGATTTACATTCAAAGAAACTAACCAGTTTTGGTTTATACTTAGTACGAGCGTTTTTACTATGTACATATATATATATATTGTTAAAAAATATATTCATGATTTATTGATATATACATATTTACTATGTGTCAATTCAATTAACTTATTTCTCAATACAAAACTACTACTCTAGCGCTTCAAGCGAATTATTTTGGAACTAAAATAAAGAATACGATTACTTATCTGTGAAAAATATCACGCATGAAGCTAATCTGTGTCAATAAAGTGTTTTTTGATTTTGAGGGGAAAGCCCTGGAAATAAACTTTTAATTTCAGTATAATATTGTATTACTTAGAAATTTGGTTACAAAAACACACTAAATAAACGTCAACAGTGTTTTAAAGTGTGAAATATAATACTTCATAAAGTCGTGCAATATGTCAGCAACAGAAACAACACAACAAGCTAAGAAAGTGATAAAAATAAGTAAAATACCGTTCAATATTAAAAAGAGCGACATTGATGGCTTCAAATTTGCTATACCTATTAAAAAAGCTTTTATACACAGCGGATTTAAGGAGGATGTCATATACAAGGCAAGCGAAAACGATTTCTTACAGGGGAAATACCCTAACTTAGTTGTAATAAATAAACTAAATGTTATAAAATGCAGCAGTCGTACTGTTGCTACGTATACAAACGGTAGGAATATCGAACTTACGTCCGACGCTATAACAAAATTAATCGGTCAGAAGAACTACGACACTCTGTTTACAGCGCTATGCTCTATAATAAACCCACAGTTAAGAATTGAAGGAATTCTATCTTTATTAACTGAAAATAAATATATGTCTGTTGAAACTCAAACTGCCCTATCACACAGTGCTGAAATAATAAAACAACGAAATACCAGGACTAAAGTAAAACGTAAAAGACTTACCTTTTATCCAGTAAAAGATGAAATGTTAAAAGAGATTCAAACGAAAAAAGTTGTAATAGATCCTGAAACTGTCAGTTTGATAGAACCTGAAGATATAAAAGTAGAAGCTCAAACGAAAAGCCTGCCTGAACTTGAAAATTTAGATGAAGACAGCAATCTATCAAATCTAAGTTTTGGTAATATGTCCATAGGTTCAAATTTTTCTATAGGCAGCATAATCGACCTATTGACTGATCCAAAATCTACTTTAGACACTGTGGATAGACATACAAACATACAGAATACACATACAAATGTGACAATGTTGGACGGAACGACAGTTACTATTAAAGGGAATCCAGACATCTTTCATTTAGCATCAACTGAAATTTTAGAAGAATTGTCTTTTACTGATAGAAAAAAAATTATGTGTCACCAAGCATACATTGATTGGAAATTTTGCTTGCAAAGAGATGTTGATGGGAATTTGTAAGTTTTTTCTTTGATATAATCATAATTATTATTAAAGCATAATTGCTTTAATTCAGTTAACAAAAAATAAAAAATCTAATTCACCCTGTACCCCGCACACAGCAGGGTAGGCAGAGGGAATCTAGTGTTAAGCCATTCCGTTCCCCGCTTAGTGCCGAATTCTGGAGGCATTGGTTGTGGAACTCAATGCCATGCTTTGCCTCAACACCAGAGTGAATAAATGGAAATATATACATATGATTTTATATTATATTACTATTTATATTTTGATATTTCAATTTGTGTATATGGTTTTATGGTTATGGTTAAGATTTATTATTAGGTATCATTATAAATTTACTTAATAAATAAAAAAATCACGATCATGAACTGCTGCTCAATGTACATTTTACAGATGTAACATAAATCCTTTCCCTTAAACTTATTATATACTAACAGCCCAAGGCCCTGAGGGGGCTGCTATATAACTATACAATTTTTTTAACTATATAACACATAACTTTAACTATACAATTTTTTTTATTAATCTTTATTACTTTTGGAAAATAAAAGGGAAAATAACATTTTAAACAAAACTGCTAGAAAATATTTGTTTCATTAAGTAGTTAATTTAACAAATACTTCATAACAGTTTTGTTTAATAAAATATTTTATCAATATAATTTTTTTTTTATTTATGAATTTATTAAAAAAAAGACTAACTAAATTTATTAAAAAAATAGGGAACCTGGGAACTAATTATTAAGCAGATACATTGAAAATGTTAATATCATGTAATATATACATGACCTTCGTTGGTAAATTGACTATCCAACACAAACATATTTTTTTTTATTCTACCCAGTACTTCCTGAGATTAGGGTACTTAACCAAGCTAACTCTTTAGTATAATTTATAATGTATCCCTTTGTCAATTATGTTACTCATTGCACCTATCACAAACTGTGAGGAATGTGCCAACTGTATCATAATGGAGTCTTCATCTATACTAATACAACTGGAAAGTTTGTTTGTTTGACTGCACTAATCAAAGGAAGAACTGGTTGAATTGAAAAAAAAATGTTTGTTTTGGATATTGGATAGTCCAAAACCAAAAAGCAGAATTCGAAGATTATCGAGAAACGCTATTATAGGCTATATTATATATATGTTTATTCTGTTGATATACAGTACTTTGAATGTGTGTTGTCATATCTAATTTTTTGTCATTTCAATGTGTATAAACTTGTATGAAATATATCATATCTATATGTATAATAAAATCGTAACAGACATTGGCTGTACATGGAATATATATAGGAAAAGATATTATTGGGTATCTTTATTAATGTAATAGAACCCAAAACAATTAGTGAATGTTTTATTTCAATTGTTTCACAAAAATATGTAATATTAGCTAAAACATTACTAATCAATGTATGGATATTGTCTTTAAAATTATAATTTTATTAGATCACGAAAGTAATTGAGATGAGAAAATAAATAATTGTGTTGCACAAGCGGGGGAAGCCACGCGGGGGCCACTAGTTAATAATAATTTTATATCCATTTTATCTTATGGCGTCGCAATAATACTTAATATTAAGTAAACATAGGCTATAAATTAGTTTAAATAAAACATATAACAGCCAGCGCAGCGGTACAGCATCTGACTGTAAGCGCGACGATTGTGGGTTCGATTCCTATTCGTGATTTATTTTTTTCAATTTTAACCAGTATTTACAAGATGGAATGGAATGTTTTGTATAACACATGGCACACTTAGGGTGTGGGGTAACTCTGACTACAAATACGTACAGGTCAGATCTCACTGTGGGTTGCTTCGAAACGATTAACGTGATATAAGTGTACCACAGCCTTCTTTGATAAATGGACTGTCCAATACAGAAATAATTCTTTAAATTACGAACAGTAAGTAGTATCTGAGGTTAGCGCGTTCACGATGTATCCCGCATATAGTATGTAGAGAGGACCTAAGACACTCCGTTGCCCACGCATATTTCCAAATC
Organism: Heliconius himera; assembly: GCA_021202915.1. Taxonomy (NCBI): domain Eukaryota; kingdom Metazoa; phylum Arthropoda; class Insecta; order Lepidoptera; family Nymphalidae; genus Heliconius; species Heliconius himera. Next base: position 1,740,684 of record JAJHJA010000077.1, on the reverse strand, counting down.
GTTGCGTGCTGACTGATGCGTGGCGTAATTTAACCCTGCGCTTTGTCTTGTTATCAGAACGAAAGAAAAAAAAATTAAATTTCGTTCCTCCGTCGCTTTTATTATACGCATCTCTATTCTTAAGTCTTTTTTATTTAATATATTGTTTGTGTTTATTATATACAGGCCGTTTCATCAAGCAGTTCTGAATGACGATGTCGATTTACTAAAGAGGCATTGCGCTATGTTGAAAAGCAAAAATGTATCGGTAGATATTCCAGGTGAAGAAAACAAGGTAAACCATAAATTACACTAAAATAAGATTATTTATATATTATCTATATATATGAAAGGACATGTACCTGACTGACTGAGGTAAGACGCACGCACAGTCGTGACCGCTGTGCGTAGAAACGTGAAATTTGGACAGATGTTTATTTTCATAATCTGGACATTCACTAAGAAGGGATTTTGAAAATTTTTTTAGAATTCACCCCTAAGGGTGCAAATAAGCGGGCGAAGCCGGGCGCACCCGCTTATTTGCACCCTTAGGGGTGAGTATTAAATAGATTAAATGCTTAGATTTATTTGATTATTATTATTTGATGAAGACATAAAAAAATCAAAAAAAAGTTTTAGAACCAGGATTTGGGGAAATTTTTACTTCAATTAACAATTACATTAACAAATGTTCTTTTTTTTAATCATTTTTAAAATGTTATTCAACACTTAAGAATGAAAAATACTTATTTAGAAAACCCACGCCTCCTGGAAACCGACCAGGACAGGAGGTTCGAGTCCCGCTACGTTCAAATTTTTATACTTTTTCTAAATAAGTAAATGATCATTTGTTTGAGCTGAAGTCACTAATAACAATTAGTTAATTGTAAACTAATTGTTAATAGTGACTTTCTCACAAATGATAAAATTTGTCTATAACAGGGTTTCCCAATTTTTCTTGATCAAAGACCACTTTTATATCATTCTTGGTGGCAGGGAGCGCTATGCATGTTGCTATAATAAAAAAATACTGTAATTTTCATACAGAAAGTTCCCCTCACTATCCATCAGTCAATCAGTCATAAAATTAAAAACGTACGCGGACCATATTTGGGCTTCTGCGGACCACTGGTTGGGAACCAGTGGTCTATAACCACGCTTATAATTAAGTATAGAGTACAATCACGTTTACATTATTAAATACGGCCCTTAGAAATATTTATGAAAAGAGAAAAAAATATATAAAATAAATACAAAGAATAATCCAGTTAATATATAAAAATAGTATTTTTTTTATTTTATTAATAATAACTAAAGAGGCTTCTGGGGGTTGAGCATCGTTTCGTTTACTATGTTATCTTTTGATAACGATATAATAATAAATATCTTTTGCATTATGTTCTTGACTTGACCTACACAATTATTTATATCTGAATTGCTTTTGTGTTCTAGTAAATGTACCAAAATACAATAGTGAAAACTACAATTAAATCGGTTAAGCTGTTTCAGAGATTAGCGTGGACAAACGCACATACAAACGGACAAAAAATTGAGAAATCTTTGTTTTTAATTCTGTTATATTGATAAATGCCCCCAATATTATTTTTCATATTTCCTTTAAGTACAGACAGCGATCAGTTGCAATTTTATTATACATATATAGATTTATAGATACTGCGTTAAAAAAACCTCATCGTGAACCCACAACCATTAATTTATTGGTACACTTCCGAGCTCACTATAATTTTGTTTTAGAAAGATATTTAAATAAAATATTTATTCATTCTCGTCGTCGTTGATCGTTTTAGTATAGTGGAATAGCGTCTTATTGGAAACACGCTTGTAGTGGATTCGATACCCACTCGCGGGAATGTTTAAACATAATTTATTTGAAGTTCCCCGCACAGACAAAGCTCTGTGTTCAATTCTGCCGTTCTACACGCAATATTTCTAAAATACACTCAGTCCGTGGAGGACTGAGTGTCTTACCACTAGGCTCCTGCCTGCCTATTTAGCGGGGCACAACGTAAAAACAAAAAGGCTATAAATTATAATATATGAACACCGGCAACTCAAGGTCGGTCTCAAGATCGACCTCAGAGTTGAGTGCGGCTTATAAGTACGGGCGTTATTGACTTCACGCTGTATCCCGTGTGACTCATTTTATCTTTTTCATTGTAATTCTACTGCGATGATAAACAATTTGTAAGGGAATTTACCTAGTATCGAATACCACGTGTTGATGCATGATTTTACACATCAACTAATATACATAAAAACGTATTGTATGCAGTATATACGTTGCAGTTATTACGACGTGTTTAAGATATATAAGTGATTGTGCGCGGAGGTAATGGGGTCGATTTAGATAAACGCGTCTTTCGCTTAAGGTATTGGCAGGTTAAGCAGATAGAACTTAGTGTTAAGACAGTTATGTCCTATTAGGACGGAACTCAACGCTGTGCTTTGCCTTTCACAGCGGGGAAACGAATATAATTTAATTAACATAATTACATCATTGGAACGAGGATCAAACGTACAACTGTCGCAATTAAGCCAGATGCCCAAATGCAACACAATACCTTTTTATTGTCATTTTAAAAAATAAATCAGCTATACGCTCTATCCCGCACACAGCATGGTAGGCACAGGGGACCTAGTGCTAAGATACTCCGTTCCCCACTTTCTGCTGAATGGCGGAACTCGGCGCTTCACCTCGAAAATAAATTCGCCCATGGTCGCCGTCCTCATCGTTGCTTACGACCTTATAAAATCGTGTTAGATATAGATACCAGCTTCCTAACTACAATCTAACTAGTGTAATCCGTTCCCATTAAAAAAGACTCCACATTCTGTAGAATTTCGCTGTCTTATTATTGTTACTAGAGCTAATAAAATTTTATGAGTAATTCCTACGAGTGGGAATCGAACTTTTACGACCGTCAGCATTTTGCAGTGAAGCGCGTATATTCTTCGTAATTTTATATATATTTTTATATTAACATTTCAGCGTCATCTGTATAGATAGCACTTTATGCTATACTGATGACGAAGTTATGATACACGAAATATTCAAAGAATTGATTGTGGCTAAAGAAAATATTTGTGTCGTTCACGCGTTTTAGTGTTCCCCGTGTAAAAGAGGGGAATACCCCGATGGCACAACGTCCTGCCTGTAAAAGCAACCTCGAAGAATGATTATATTTAAATTATATTCATTTCAAATGATTTAGTTTTTTTTACGCCTTTTGCTTTTTTTTCTAAAATGTGATTACATGATTTTAGCACCAAATGAGCGACATATCACAATATGCTATATTTACTATTTTTATTTATTATTTTTTTTCCATACAAAAATATATATTTATTTTTTACTAAAAACTTAATTTCAAATATTATATGGTCATTACTAAGGTATTACTAAACATGGATTTTTCCAACTTCATAGCATAGCTCTCTTCTGTATACTGGGGTTAGGCGGAGGGAACCTAGTTTTAAGGCACTCCGTTCCCTAGGCCCCGCCCTGTTTTCGAGATAATGCGTGTTAATGAAATGAAAAAAATAGTTCAATCTGAAGTGATGTGATAATGAAAAAAATAGTTCAATCTCTCAGAAGTATAGTATCAACAGAAAAATATAAATTTTGATATTCCTTCTATTACGAAGAATCCATAAATAATTCTCGTTCAGGGATGTTAGAGGTTTTCCCCCATTCGAAATTCTTAGTAATCAAACAATTCCGTCATATCGGTTGTAAATTTCAGCAAAATAATGATATGGTTACAAAAAAATAGATATGATCTGACATTCTCGGGCATGTCATTTAGAGTTTAAGTGACGTTAAATAAATATTTGTAAATATTAAGTTTTAAAATGGCGATGCAGTCTTTGAAGTTACGAAAACACTTGATTTAACTAAATCAAGTAACAGGTCGAAAACCTAACACTATCACTATCAGATGACCATGAAATTTGTGGTCAGTATATTAAAGAAATAACATTTTTTTATGTTGTTTACGTTAAGTTTGTTACTTTAGAACTCTTATTACTTAATACAGATTTTTCTGTTATGTATTATATTTATGTTTGTATTCTTTCAAAGTTGTCGCACTGTCGTTAAATCAGTATTTGATAATGAGACACACCAAAGGCACTTTTAAATATAATAGACACTTTTAAAGCCGAATCGATATTGCGTTTAATAATTCGTGCAGTTGCTCTTCATCTAGAAGATCTAAAAAAGAGTAAAACTCATGGGCGTAGGAAGAGGGGGGGCAGGCTGGTCAATGCCCATCCCAGAATAGTCTGGTGGGCAGACTCCAGAAATTTTACTAACAAAAAATTTTATACGAAATATTAAAAAAAAAACAACAGTTACACGAACATGTACAAAGCTGTGCAAAGCTAAAGTTTAGCCAAAAAATATCTCTAGATATGTCCATGGAAAAACTTCTGTAAATAATCTATTTACAAGTGAACTTGGTTTACACTTGTTCACTCTATATGTAGCACTTGTTTCACTTGGTCTACAAGCGAGTTTTTAATTTTTTTTGATTATATAGGAGTGTCTAAAAATAAATGATCGGGCAGGAAATTCATATAAACATAAAATACTTTCCAGACAGCACTCCAGATATCCCTGCAGCATAATAGACCAAAATGCACAACAATTTTACTCCAAAATGGCGCAGATCCCTTAATCCACGATGATGAATCCAGGAATAGTCTACATTTGGCTGCCGAAGTGTCTTCCGAAAATATGAAGGCAGTTCTTGCATATTGTAAGAGTAATGCAAGGTGAGGATCATTCATTATTAATTTTTTATTTAGTATTAAGGGTTTGAAACCAGTCGTGGTGCAGCGGCACGAAGTGTGACTGTAAAACCGACTGGGTTCGATCCCACTCGAGGAGATGAAATATTTACTTAAATTTATATTTCCATATCTTCGCTCTGGTGTCGAGGTTAAGCGTGGCGTCGAGTTCTGCCACTCATCACGCAATGCAGAAACGCCTTCAGAATTCGGCAGAAAGTGGGTAACGGAGTGTCTTAACACTAGGTTCCCTCTGCCTACCCTGCTGTGTGCGGGATACAGCGTGAAGCTCATGAATTAAGGGTTTGATTCCCATTCTCTCTATAGCTTTCCTCTCTTCTATAGATAAATGGACTATACTACGTAGAATTTTTTTTTCAATTCGGTTCAATAGTTCCTCTGTTCAACCAAACAAACTTTTCACCTTAATATCTATTAAATATAAATTCTCTTTTATACCATATAGCAGGGTAGTCGATGACGTCCTAGTGCTCTGTTTTTCATTTTCTTCTGGTTTTAAAGACTAGTGGTGGAACTTTGCACCGCGATTTGTATTACTAGACCGGGTCAATGGAATATTTCATTTCCCCGAGTGAGAAGCGAACCCACAACCCTAGTGTTAACAGTGGCCCTATGCCACTGATCAGTAATGAAGTCGTGGCACAGGGGCACTGGCATGGGACTATAATCGCGACGCTTTTTAATTCTATTCCCACTCCGGGTAATGACATATTTAATATTTTCATTTTCTCCTTCTGGCAACGAAAAACAGCGCGGCGTGCAGTTCCGCCACTCAACATGCAATGCCTCAAAAAATCGGCGGAAAGTAGAAACGGAAGTGTCTTAACACTAGGACTCGTGTTTATAAATCGCTCTCAAGTCTGAGATCGATCCTGAGATGCCGTTTTCATTTATAGATATATAATTTATTAATGAAAACGACATCTAAAGATCGATCTCAGACTAGAGATTGGTTTATAAATACAGGCCTAGGTTTCCAGGTTTCCTCTGGACACCCTGCTATAAACAACAAAAATATTTAAATATACCACTATACACAACAAAAATATGTTTTTAAATATTTTTCTTATTACTTTAGGGAAATTCTAAGGGATGGTCATACTTGGAGCCCTCAAATGGAGGATAAAAATGACGAAAAACTTTCATCAATATTATTAAACGAATTATGTAGTAATTACGATAATTCTGGTGAGTTATTGATATCTTATTTTTTAGTTTCCTGCTATATTTCGAATATAGGATTATAGTCTATATAATAGTAGTCTAAGTGTTACTATGATGTATAAGCTATATTACTGTAAGCTTCATTCAAATTCGTTCATTACTTTTGTGTGAAAGTGGTACAAATATTCATCTTTACCCATTTACTCATTTATAATATTAGTAAAATTTACTTTAAAAAATCCACTGAAACTAAACTTTAAACGTACACTCCTTCCATATTTATTTATTTTTTTCTTTTCCCAGGATATACTCCATTAATGATAGCAAGTAAAAATGCGAAATATGAAAATGTATCACTATTAATCGAAGCCGCACCTACCTCTGTTAATATGAAAAACCCCGCTAGCGGTGATACTGCATTGTATTTAGCTACTGCGGCCGCTTGTATACAATGTAGAGGTAAGTTTTTCTTATATTAATTACAATTGCGTTCTTACATCTTGATCTTCTGTAATTTGAATATATTTGTTGTGTGAGTTTAAGATCCGTGCTTTTTCGTCGTTTTAAAAATTCCCATTCCCACATAGACTTATAAATTCTAGTTTAATCATTAATTCTTCTGAATTTCGTTTATTATTGCAGATTCCACCGACCACACGAAAGTATCTCCAGATTTAATGAAAACTATAGAGATATTAATGAAAAATGGCGCTGATCCATCTATATATAATTCATCCGGTAACAGCATAAATACTCTACTGACAGAGTTCTATATAAAAGATTTGTCTATGCTTATAGTGAATGAAATCTCTTCCCTAAAATACTTTGATGGGAAACAAAATAAGAATGCTAGTGATTATATTATAGTTAGAAATGAAAATGGCGACGAAAAAATCGAGAAAATAACTAAAAAAAAACCTTTTATAAGTGACAATAATAATAAAATTAAAGTGAAAAGTGCTCAAATTTTGAACTCTGGCAATATACCACCACAAAATTTTATTTTGGAAGGTGGTTCGAAAAATGTCAAAATTATCGACAATAAACTTATCAAATTGAATATTAACAAATCGAATCTTATACCGATAATACGAACGCAGAATATAAAAAGAACATATAGTAATAATGGATCTGAAGATATAAAAAATAAGAAAGCTAAGTCTTAAAATACTTATATCTCGAGATACAACAAATTAAACGAAAAAGTCTTAGGATATCTTAAGATTTTGGAATCAGGTCGCAGGTTCGTTCCCATGTTGGGTCATTTGTATGGTTCGTACAGAAACCAAAGAAAGACAGCGGAGTTAATACGAACAATTAATTAATATTCGCATTTTTAGAATTATATCTATATATGTACAGTGCGCGCGCGTTGACTGCAGCTTTGAGGAATGCGCTAGTGTTGTGACGGATCGATAATTTTATGCCTTATTAATTTTCAATTTATTTTGTCTCTCAGTCAGTTACTTATTTACATACATTTCGAAATTAAAAATCTGAATAGTGAGAATTATTTATTAATAACAATGTAACCAAACTAGAACCATATTTTTGATTAAAAACACGAACCACGAATTGGTCGATGTCATCTTCCATTAACCCATTTTTTGCTAATAATTTTCATCTGACCGTATAACGTGGTCGTCGAATCCACGCGAGTTTTCTTATGTAATCCTTTTAAGTGCCATCTCCAGTAATTTTTTAAATGTTTTTTAGAGATAGTTTGGAATTACCATTATGGAATTAAGGCTGGTAGTCGGACAACAATATGACCATGCCTTCTTATTATTCTATTTTGTACGTTTTATCCCCGAATTAATGCAATATAATCAGATAAAATAGTTAATCATTTTTCGTGGTAACCGAAGCTGCCATGGGTCCCCTGTGATACAGGGTGTTGCTCCCTTTCTTTAATAACACTCAGAAGTTTGGTGCTAGTTGGAACACTTCTGTCAAAATCATCCACGTCCATGTTGCGTTTTTTACATGTGGCTTCTCCTTTTTTTAGATGACGAACAAAATATGGCACTGTGCTTGGCTTCTTTTAGAATAGCAGCCAGTTTTCGTTTAAAAACACTAGAGAATAATGGATGGCTCTGTCAAAACCTTTCTTTAGGGCAGGTCAAACTATTCTTATGTTTTTCTTCAACGCGCACTTCCCTAAAACATTTTTCGCCATATCCCGTGCTTGGTGATGAATTAAGACATGGTTTTTTTTATATTACTTGACGTATTATATTTGGTATATTTTTTAAATAAAACAACAAAAAGACGCGGTTTCCATATATTATAAAGTATCGATACGCGTGCAGGACTATTAAAGGACACCAGTGTACTCTAGGCGTACAACGCTCGCTCCTCACCACAGGCCCTCAACTGGAATTCGCGCGCGAACTGTAAATATTTTAGTAATAATTATAGCATTTTTTTTATAATAAAATTTAATAATATTGTATATTGGGGTATTTTACGCAAAGTGGACAGGTAAAATAGGTCGAGGTATACAATTTTAGTATTTTTTTTAATATGTTAGCAGGTGTGTATGGGTCTTAAACACAATTGCACAATATTTTTATAGTGCGGTTTTTAATTTTCTAGTTAGCTAATAGCTAAAATACTATTTAAAAAGCTGATTTAATGAGGAATCTATTCCATTACCTTATTCATTTATTTGTCACTTGTTATATATTAATACTTGATAATGCGATTTGAAAGTGTGCATGTCCACCAGTCGCTCACGACTTCGAACTTCAGTTTAGAGGTTATGAGGGGGGCTTCATAACCTCTAAACTGAACACTGTACTATAAATCTATAATGCAGTTGTGTTGAGGACTCGTATAGGTCTAAAATATTAAAATATAAGCAAAATCAGAGACTTCGACCTCTTTTACCTGACCGCTTCGCGTATGTATATTGGAGACGGGGAAAGCGTCTCACTGTGAACACAATGCTTGTTGGTTGTTAGGTTCGATCCCAATGTGGAGGAATGTTTTTTTTTTGTTTTCCCGCTTTAGATAAAATGCGGCGTTGAGTTCCGCCATTTAACACGCAGTGTCTCGAAGTCAAGCAGAATGTAGAGGACGTAGTGTTTTGACACTACATCCTCTGTTCCTATTCTGTTGTATGGGAGCGTTAAGCTACGAAAAAATATTTTACCGCTGCTTAAAGCTGTCATAGCTTATTTGAAATGCGTCGTAGAAAGGGAACTTAGTGTTAAGACACTTTGTTCCTCATTTTCCGTGACATTGCGATTCGTTGAACTCGATGCCAAGATTTGTCATGACCAGAGCGAGGAAATGATAACAATTCATTCCCTAGTGTGGGAATTGAACCCACAACCGCTGCGCATACATTACATATTATATTGTAATTTTTATTTTTATTTTCAATTAATTTTCAAAAGTGGCGTCATAAGACGTAGAAAGAAAATATGTTATTTTTCTTTAGTTTTGAAGTTGTAATCCAGTCAAAATAGTCCTGTCAAAATGCAATAATTCGCATAGAGCTGAAAGTTGGCATAGACCTTAAGTACATGTTTATAAATAATATGTCAACAATCCCCATCGATCCAATGTTTGCTAAAAAAGTTATTCGAGGTCAAAGATCAAAACAATCGGTTTTTTTGCATTTTTTTTTCGTAAACGGTTAGTGTTATTGCAAAAAATAGGTGAAATAAAAGTTATTGATCATAAAATTTTCTACAACACAACAACAGAAGAAGATTCAGGTGATATTAATAAAGAATCAAAATGATGAATTTTTATCAGAACAGTTTATAGATACCCAGCAACCATATTAAAAAAAAGCGCCGAGCACACTACCTCATAGGTGGTGTAGAAATGCGCACATATTACGCAGAATACGACTTTCCCAACTTTTGGGATTGCGATATTTCTGAAATGGTGATTCGTAGCAAAAAAAGTATTAGAAAGTTTTTTGTAGAGATTTGATGATTAATAATTTTTATTTCACCTATTTTTGTAATAACACTTACCGTTTACGAAAAAAAAATGCAAAAAACCGATTTTTTGACCTTTGACCTCGAATATCTTTTTCAGCAAACATTGGATCGATAGGGGCTGATATATTATTTATAATCATGTACTTAAGGTCTATGCTAATTATCAGCTCTATGCGAATTATAGTAAGAATTAGCGATGTTTTTATGTCTATTTTGACCGGACTATTAGATAATTTATTTTAGGGTGTATGTGTTTTTATAAAAAAATCTTTTTTTTGTGTTTAAAATGAAAATAAAATAATAATAAAAAAAGATTTATTAACATAATATTTAGTTGTTATCTATATTGTTATTTTTTAAGTTGTCTATAATATGTTTTTTTAGTTATAATTCTAAAAATGCGATGTGACCTATATATAAATAATATCTTATATAAAAGTTTCTAATTATTTTTTTCCCGCCTTTTTATCTTTACACTGTATCCCGCGCATAGCAGCGAACGTGGGAACCTAATGTAAGACACTCGGTTACCATTAAGTCATTTCTGTCACCACCTTCCGCTGAATTCTGGAGGCATTGCGTGTTGAGTGGCGGAACTCCACGCCGCGCTTTGCCTTCGTTACCAGAACGTAAAAATAAAAAAAATAACGGAGTATTTTAACACTAGGTTCCCCTGCCTACACTGCTTTGTGCGGGAAACAGCGTGAAGCTGATTTTTATGTATGTATATATTTTGTATGGTACTCAGTAACCACGATAAAACATTTTTGTTTATAAAAATGGATGAATATATTATAACACATTTTTATTAATATTTTTAATAACTTATTATTTATTTCATATGGAACATTATATGGAATATTTATTCATTTCACATGGAATATATTTTTTTTGGTATTTTTCTACTTAGGTGATGAAATATCTATGTAAATAACATATTGTCTTTGAATATAAATGCTAAAAACTATGGTTTTTCATTTGAAAAAAAAAATAACAGCAATTTTAAAAACAAAAATATAAGTAAACGAGTTATTAGTTATTGCCCCTTAGATAAAGTAACTTTGATTTTTATTTAATATTTAATTAGCAAGAACCAGTCGCGGCGCAGGTTGTGGGTTCGGTTTTCACTCGGGGGAATGAATTAATATTTTCATTTCTTCGCTCTGGTACCAAGAAAAAAGAGTGATTTAAACACTGGGCTCTCTCTGCCTACCCTGCTGTGTGCGGGAAATACAGTGAAGCTGAGAAAATTAATTAGCGACCCAAACGCGACATTGCTAGCTTAAACTACATATAATTTTATTGTAGAAGAAAATTTTACATTTTTAAATTTATATTGTTATAAGAAATACATTTAAAAATATAAAAAAATACTCTTCCAAGGGCGAGACAAGGGTCAAGTAAGCCATCAGTGCTAGGGCTCCAGAGAGAGGAACCTCCTCACAATACGCGCCGTCTCAAGTAAAACTGCCTTCTGTATCCGGTTCTTGATCCAACAGATGTTATCACTTAGATAACCTCTTGAGATGTTGTTCGAAGGTTTTCGCTATTAAACCGTTAAGTTAACTGAAACCACCATCGGCCCAATGATAGTCGCATTGACATCCCACATGGCGGTAATCTCATGGGCTAGGTCCAAATATTTACATAATTTTTCTTTTTCGGCTTTCACGAGATTGTCATCATGTGGGATAATTTTTTTGTAATCTATATATATAAAAGGACTTGTACCTGACTGACTGGGGTAAGACGCACGCACAGCCGTAACCGCTGTGCGTAGAGACGTGAAATTAGAACAGATGTTTATTTTCATAATCTGGACATCCACTGAGAAGGGGTTTTGAAAAATTTTAACCCTAAAGGGATGAAATAGGGGTTGAAAGTTTGTATTATTTTTTTAAAATTTGCACCGACTTTTTTAAAATTTGAAATTCAAACTTAAAAATATTTCATTGAACACGTATTTCATGGTTTTTTAGAATTCACCCCTAAGGGTGCAAATAAGCGGGTGAAGTTGCGCGCGCCCTCTAGTGTTATATAAAATGTAGTGTCCGTGATATTCTGACGTATGAGCTGTGTTTTTATGTGCATTATGTATCCTCACAAATTTTCACATTTATAATATTCGTAGGATTAATAGAATATGTCTCGAAATAAGCGTAGATATAAGAATGATTTCGCTAAGTTTTTCTTATATGAAGGAATGTACAATGAAACATGTATACCTACTATATACAGTAGTAATTTGCTTCTGGAAAAAGTAGTGGGTTCGATACATACTCGTAAGAATAAATTGTTTTTATTTTCCCGCTCTAACAAGAAAAAAATATTCCGCGACGTTAAACTTCGCCTTAACAGTATACCCTATTCACGGAACCATGAGATAAAAGGTATATTGTAGGTTACGACTGATGGAGTTACTATATTAACATAATAAAAAAAATCTGTGGATTTATGGAAGTAATACGCTGATAGCTCTATAAATAACATTATAAAATGATGTCTATACAACATATTACTTATTATATAATTATGATTTAAGTTTGTGGATATCGATGAATTTGTTTTTTAATAGTACTTTCAAATTTTATAATTCAAATCAATCAAGTTCACATCTACAATGTGCAATTTTATAAAATTTGTTTTCATATTTAAAGCCAAGGAACATTGTAAAAATCTGACTTAAAATTTAAAAATATTTCTATTCACCCCATTTTATGGTATCATAAATACCATATATATATAATTAGGTTTCAGAAGTCACGGTAGTATCCTAAGTATATATATTTATTTTATAATATTTTTAAACACTTGACATGTAAAACACCCAAAAGCCAACTTGTTTTCAAATTTGAGACTGTCTACTGCGATGATCAAGATGGAACCTTGCCCGCCTGAAGTGTTAGAGAGAAAGATAAAATTATAATATGTGGTGATTTGATGGGTCGGAATTGCGTGAAGCGGTTATGAGGGAGTGCTAGGTCAGTATGGTGACAAGAGAATAAATGAGACTGGAAAGCGTATGTTGGAAATTTGTAAGGATAGGAATTTGTTTGTGGAAAATACGATGTTTGACATCAAATAAATTCACATGTATACATAGAAATGAGCGGAAGGGAAAAGTATGATTGATTTTTTCCTAGTGGATCAGCGTATTCGAAGCCAAGTTGTGGACACGCATACGCGAGTGTTTAGGGGTTCTGAGCTGGGAACAGACCCCTATCTAGTCGTTGTTAAAATAAGGAATCCAAACTTGAGGAAACTCGAATTATCGCATAAGAAGCTAGACAGCACCGAATCTGGAAATATTGAAGTGGCAGAACCTTAGGGATTGTATAAAGGAAGCAGCGACAGGGCTATATGGTAAAGGGAACAGACCTTGCTTTCCAGATGATCCCGACACTGGTAGTCACTCGTAATGCTAAGGCCCAATGTGCTGATAATTGGTGCAGCTTTAAGAGGAGTATTCTCGAAAACTGGTGACACGACGGATGGATTTTTATTTGTTATTAAGGCGGAAACATATATCTTCTGGTTATAAAATTGAAACAGGTTCCTTTCACTCAATAAGGAAACATTCTCGAGTGAGACCTCAATAGAAGATAAATAAACTTAAACCGGCATAGCAACATACTCGTACATATGTTATAATTCTTTAACATGTCATTGATACACGTAGGGGTCCACGTTAAGCGTGGGGTTGCCAAGGAGCGCCTCGTTTCCCTTGGTGCAAAGCGCGGTACTGTGAAAAGAATCATACTCCAAGGAGGGGTGGAGCTGCAATCATATTCCAAGGAGGGGTGAGGATTGGGCGCCGAAGCCCGGCATTACCTAATGCGAAACGTAGTGACATAAAGCCACTACTTAATGCTGGTTTAAAATATCGAGTGTTTATGATAATGTGGTAAACTCGCTCATGCGTGTTACCATTGCTGGAGGTTGCCTGATACAGAGTACAGCTAAAAAATAAATAAATAAAAATATAATATTTTTCGCGTTAATGTTTTCAAGGTGTGAAATTTACTCTATTTCAAAATATTACGCACATTTTGAAATAAATTGAGTAAATTTTAAAATAAATTCTATTGGAAAGATGGATGATGATGGATGGATTTAGGATTATAGGTTTGTAAATTTTATGTTTATGTTATTTTTAATTATGGGAAACTCATTTCCATTAGGATTAAAAATAAAAAATTGCACGTACTTAGAAATGCCAATAGATATGTATAATTTTAAAATATACATATAATACAAATGAAACAAGTTTTTTTAATATATCTTACACCTTTATTCATTTATTTACATTTCTTATTAAGTCCACAAGAACATGCGTTAAATAACTAACGATTTTGAGCAAATTGTAGGTGATGGCAACACAGTACTGAAATAATAATATGCATATGATAGAACATTGTAAAAACAATATTTATTATATAAAAAAGTGTTGCCAGAATATACAAAAATCAAGAACGATTGTTTCCAATTTTCTTAATTCACATTAGTCAAAAGCACCCAAAATTAAAATAATAAAATTATCTATCAATTTATATATTTATAACAAAATATTTTTTTTGTCATAAAAACAGTCTAAGAAAAGAATAAGAGTATGTTTATCGACTTAAAATTACTATGAATATCAATTATTAAAAAAGAAATCGACTTTATTAATGTCTTTTTGGATAGAATCTCATATAATTATAGTCAAAACGTTTAAAAAATACGCGCCCATAATAATTATAAGACGTTGTATATATTAATATTCAACATTTATTGTATTCATCAAAAAATTTCAAAATTATAATAACTATCACAAAGAAAAAAAATATGTAAAAAAAATCGCTGTGATGCGTAAAACAGGTAACAGAAATTACGAATAATTAGAAAAAATAAACATTAAATATGACTAACTTAGCTAAAGACCATATCTCCGTACATTTAAAACTTAAAAAAAATAGTGATGGTAAAAAAAGTTAAGTACCTAAACCTAAGGACGGATATAGACTAGTCTACCGGTAAATATTTTTATTTTATTTTACAAATCACATCAAAATGGGTAAAGCGTTGAATGTCACATTAATTTTTAATTTGTCAGTGAGAGTAGATAAGCGAGTCTTTTTAATCTGTTGTCATGTAAATGTAGTTTTTTTATATAATAATTTATTTGTAAGTTGCGTTATTATAAATGAAAGTAATATCCCCATCTCAATGTATATTTTAAAAATTTTCTAAAGCCGAGAATTTTCAAAATGGCAACCCGAAGCCCGATTGAAGATGAAAAATATTTACAGATTACACAAAAAACAGTCATTTCTAATTAAATCCGAAAGTAAATTTTTATAAAACTAAAAAATATTGTTCGAATCTTAAATTTGTGTTATCACATTCGTTGGAAATCGTCTTAAAATACAAAAAAAGAATGAACTAATTATATTGTAATAATATATACTATTTCAATTTGTTTATTAATCGATAATATTTGTTTAAATCGACTTCAAGCTGTATCCAGAATAGGGCAGGCAGGGGAGCCACTTAAAACAGTCTATTTTGCACGCCTATTTTCGAGATATAGTGGACTAAATGGTCAACGGCTCAACGTTATGCTTTGTTTCTCTGAGCAGGAAAATGTCGATATTTTAAATATAATCATTCCCCTGAATGAAGATTAAAATACATCGCGTTAACACTCAGGCACTGTTCCACAACAACACGACGACTAGTGCCACGACTAGCCTATCTTTGTAAATGTAATTTTGAAGTCAATTATCAAAATATCTTCTAAAATTACTTTTTTAAAACATATAAAAAGATTTTTAACGTAAATTTTTTTTACAAATTAAAACTTGCTTAGATATTTCAGCTAACGTAAATTAATATTTAAAAATTGTTTTTTTTTATATTGTAAAAATAAACAAATATTATCGATCTAACAAAATAAAAAAAAACACTGTACAATCTGTCAGGGTGGTTTTCCTATACGAGTAAAAATGCTAAAAAAATCTTACGTCAATGTCATTTTTCCCGCCAAAATTAATGTTAATTACAAGTCATATGGATTCAAAACATTATTATAATTATTATAATAAAAAAAACGTATAATTTGATATAGAACCTTTAAAAACTAACAATAAAGTTAAAAATAATAATATTTGTAACCATTTTTTGACATACAATTTTTTAAATACAGATAACATATATAAAGGAAATATTGTGAATAACTGTCATTTAATATTTGGTACAGAAAGGTAGCTTTTAGTAAAAAATTTTTTTTATATTGTCACAAAACGGTTACAAAGGTTAAAGAAATGTATATAATATAATTATTGTTTTTTTACACGTTATCTTCTATTGTTTAGTTCGTATCCATTTTCTTTGCTTGGTGTTTTTGCTGGCGGTGGTTTCGCTACGGCGTGGCCTTCTAGCCTGAGGGTGCTTTGGCGATGGGATGATCTGAAATTAAGAATAATATATTTAAACATAAGGTAAAAAAAATTAAGCCATCGTGACGCATTGTGACAATGTCTGGTGTAAATAGAGAACAATAAGTAGTAAATAATTAATAGTTATTATGTCCTAGATCTAACTTTATTTTTATTTAATGTTTGGTGATCCTTTATTCCCATGGTATGGAGAATCACAAGATCTTTGCCGATGCAGATGCCAAAACCGTTGTGCGTGGGCATAGGGGTTTTAACTATTAGAGTTTACCTGGAGGAATAGGTATATTTAAAGAATGTTTATTTAGTCGTTCTGGTATACAAAGTGTGATGCTGAATTTAGTTACTCATCACGCAACCACAAAAATTTGGCGATATCTAGAGAAAGGAATGTCTTACATTTTTTAGAAATGTATAAAATTTTCTTTCTTAAATGTGGAATAACCCTTTGAAATAAAATGTTAAAGTGTCTTACTTAACACTTAGTTTATAGCGGGGTAGGTAGAGAGACTTATCGCATATGCGGGATACAGCGTGAAGCTTACAAAAACAAATCTGGAACTTAGCACTGCAACTAAGGATCTTAACAGTTATCAACCAACCTTATCAAACAAGTAACAGCAAGTAATATCAGCAACACGCCCAGCGCGGACAGCCCCCATCCGAGAGCGGCGCGCGCGATCGGCGGCACCTTGCTTGCGAGGCGGAGCATTGACGATATAGAATCGGGGAGCTCGTCTATACCCTACAAAATAATGGAAAAATATTTAAAAAAATGGAACAAAAAAATGTTATATAAAATATTGGAAAACATAGCAATAAGTTATACGAGTATATAGCAAGTATAAAATACCGGCCGCCGTCGTGGCGCAGTGGTGCCGCAAATTCACAACAAAACATTATTTATTTATTCTGGTGATGATAATATTAAACAGTAACAATAAAAAGAAAAACGAAATAAAATTAAAGACTTAATGCAAATTCTTTTAAAGTGGATACAAGATATTATAATATAAGCTTCACGCACACAGCATGGTAGGCAGAGGGATCCTAGTGTTAAGACACTCCGTTTCCCACTTTCCATCAAATTCTCGAGGCGAAACCTCACTCGAGGAAATGAAATATTTATTTAAATTTATATTTTCATTTCTTCGCTCTGGTGTTGAGGAAAGCGCGGCGTTGAGTTCCTCCAATTAACACGCAATGTCTCGAAAATTGGACGGAATGTGGGTAACCATGTGTTAACGTTACATAATTTACATAAGGTTCCATTTACCTAAGTTAAAAATTAAATTGAAAAAGTTACAAAACCTTCCATTGGTTTACGTTGTGATTTGATAAAATAATGTGAAAAAAGAATTAAAAAACCGCTATAAAGCTATGAACTTCTCACCTCCTCAAACCAAAGTATAGGGAAGACGATATCCGGGAAATTCGCCACTTGCTTTATATCCACCACTTGAGACACCGCCAAGTTGATCTGGATCCTCGCTCTGGCTCTTATAGCTGTTCCCATATCCTGTAAATTAAGAAGATATATTGATAATAACTATTTTAATGGCAATTTTAAAATATTTTTTGTATAATGCGTTCATTTAGAAAATGTGTAAAATTAAATTAAATTTTAATTAAAAACAACAGCGTAGATTTTTTTATAAAGTAGATTTCGTTTGATGTACTACAAATTATGAGCACACGGTCCATATTTTTGATTATTATAAGGTATATTTCTTTTTCTTTTGACAACACTTGAAAACTAGTTCTAAGACACACATCACCAATATCAATATTAGATATTCCTAAGTCGTTCCGAAGTAAACAAATGTTATATTTATAGTTTAATTGGTTATTTGGCCTTCTCTTTAATACTTATATACCTATATAGGTATTAAAGAGAAGCCGTCGTGGTTCAGAGGTTTGAAGTCGGGCTGTAAATGCTATAAAAAAAAACAACCCTCTAAATAACACTTTAAAGTTTTGAACAGCGCCTAGAAAACGACTAAAAGGCTAACATTCAAAATCAAATCTTGATTAATATATTTCTGAATATTTAACTAATCATACATATGTATGTAAACTTACAGGTTGTATATCAATAAACAATCTGTGCGCTTCAGGGTCTGGAGGAGATACACCTTCGACCGCCGCGCGGAGCTTTTCATCAGCCAAGTAGAAGTGGGGGAACGATAGCATTATGGGAGAATCTGTAAAAAAAACATGTTTTTAGTTGGTAAATTTAGAACTTAGCGCGGTGTTGAGCTCCGTCTCTCCAGACATCCGGTGTCTCGCAAATTGTAGGCCTGCTATATGCGTGCTAAAGCGTGACCCTGCTTTTTTTTCAAATTAGTGAGGCAAATAGTTTAAATTGATTTCATATAATTCTTTAATTTGTCAACAATTCAAATCAAAATCTTCATTCACATTCAAAACATTATAAATTAGTTACGTACATACATATTCTATAGCTATAGACAAGATTAAATGAGAATGATAAGAAATGAAATTCAAATTTTATTTTCTCTTTCTCAGTTCTTTCTCTGTTTTCTTATATCTTCTGAGATGCAAGAGTTTCATTATAATGTAATCATAAGCTATTATCAACGACTTTGTCAGCAAATTCACATAAGGAAAGGAAATAGATCGTTGAATACCAAGGGCTGGAGGTAGCTCAGACCGCAGGTACTGTAACCTTTCTTGGTAAACGATTCAAACCATTGGTTTTTGAGATTAGGGAGTTTAACCAAACATAGCTTAACCACTACACTTATTTTATAAAACTGAAGAATTTCAGTTTTATAAAATAAGTGTAGTGTAATTTTTTATTGAGTTTAATTAAAATACTAGGAATTAACTTGTGAATTCATTTTTTTTATTTTGTAATAATATATAAAAAAAGGTAGCGTACAATATTGTAGTGTTATAGTAACAAAATGATTTTTTAATGAATAAAAAAAACAAACAATTGAAATTTATATTGTTAATTAGTATATAATTCAATTGTTTGTTTTTTGTTAACTCTTATAAATATGTATAATTCAATGTAATTCACAAAAAATATATTTATTTTTTCTAAATTTTACTGTGATATTTCGTTCATATAGCCTTCTTAAAAGATCTATGAAATATTGGCAGCTCTTACGCGACTTTGCCCGTTTAAATTTATAGTTATATTATAATAATATTATACAAAATATTCACATAAATTGCAGTCTATATATTAAAATTTTCAAATACAGCTCGACTGGTGGGTCTGCGCTCGTGATTTTTTTCCTCATTACAGTTCAACAATAGGCTTTTCGTATCATATTTTAATTTTCGTATTCTTTTTCAAATATGTAAACAAACTAAATAAATCAACTTACCGTACTGACAAAGTGATACATTGAACAGCCCATTGGGCGCGCAGGGCGGGCCGGCGGGGCAGAAGCACTTGTTATGCTCGTCGTTGGCGAAGACGTCTTCCGGTGGAGTAAATCTAAAGCCTTGGACTCCAGCTGATTCTACGTCTTCTAAATATCTGGAAAAGAAAAAAAAATATCTTATATTATTACAATTCTAAACTGATTTAGTGGAAAAAGATTGAGACGGCGACGTTAAGTCAGCGGTTCACAACGCCGCGCTTACCTTGTTGCCACAGGGAATCGAAGCCACGACGGACTCACGGTAATAGAGTTAGGTGTAGGTATTTTATATTTTGGCCCTGCGTCATTTTTACACCCACGTAATGTGAATAATACGTTAACAAATTAGAAAAAAACAACACAATAGCTTTGCTTAATATTTTTAATAGATATTAATTATTTAGTCAATTAATGTTAATATCTGCTTCTTGGGTTCGTTCAAATTTTTGATATAAATTCATTATTTTGTAACTCTGGCCGCAACTTTAGTAGGCTACATTGAAACTATTAACGTGATAGCCTTTAATTTTTTTTTTTCACCTTCACGATATATACCGCATGAAGAAGGATAGGCAGAAGGAGCCTACTACTTTTGCTCACTTTCCGCCGAATTCTTGTGTCATTACATTTGCCTCAACCCAACTCAACCAGAACGAAGAGAAGAAAATGAGATATGAAAATATGAGAGTGGGAATCGAACCCACAACCTATCGCGTTTACCGTCACATGCTTGCGCACCTGCCCTACTACTGACTTCACCTGTATATATATAGCCTTTAGTTACAGTCCATTAATCGGGGATTGCTCCTTTCCATCACAAAAATAAACTTTTCAAACTTAGACCTGCTGCTGCTGAACTATAGTTCCTGTGGTTAGCGCGTAAAACCAGCTTTTTAATATTAAATATAGATAGTCACCATAATATTTTCCTTTAACCTCTAATATATAAAGAAAACAGGTTTCATAATTCCGTGTTATAAACTATTATTAAGTATAATATTACATTATATAGAGAGATACAATGTATAGTATATTGTAAGATGAGACGATTTGTGTTTAAACAGTCGCGTTAGTGCCAATATAAGTATATTATATTTATCAGTATCTATCGAGGCCAGTCGTGGCGCAGCGGCACGAGGTGTGACTGTAAAACTGACTGGTTGTGGGTTCGATCCCCACTCGAGGAGATGAAATATTTACTTAAATTTATATTTCCATTTCTTCGCTCTGGTGTCGAGGTTAAGCGCGGCGTTAAGTTCTGCCACTCAACACGCAATGCCTCCAGAATTCGGCAGAATGTGGGGAACGGAGTGTCTTAACACTAGGTTCCCTCTGCCTGCAGGAATGTTTTAGTTACATAATAAACTGAATATAGATAGACACATGGTATTTTTGCTCTCATGAACTTAAAAAAAAAATAAGTAAAGATAAAATATTAAATTGCATCATTTATTTTATATTTTTCTGCTGAGGCAGATTTTACATCATGATCACCTATTTATATATCTATCTATCATCATTCCGTTAAGGTAAATGAAAGATAGAAGTTAGCATTCAAACATAAAATAATATAATTTATAAAACTTACAGATTCCCTAAAATCTTACCTCAAAGGCAGCAGCCTGCACAAGTCCTTGTCATACACTCTAATCGTATCATTCCTAGTAATATGAGGTGGGAAGATGGAGCCGTCAGATCCTGAGATGCTGTTACACTCGTCTGTGGTCCAGTGGGGCAGCCTCTCCTTGTGGTTGTATCGGTCGAATATTCCGTATTTAGTGATGTCGGACGCACCGCTGAACATTGTCACTATGTCTGGTGAAGTGCCGTTTTTCTGGAAATTTTACAGTTTAAATAAAAAAAGGGAACCTAGCGTTACTAGGGAAGACTCACTGTTCCCCTCTTTCCGCTCGACACCAGAGCGAGGAAATGGAACTATATATTTAAATAAATATTTTATTTCCTCGAGTGGGGATGGAACCCAAAACCGCGTTTACAGTCACATTGTGCTCCTGCGCCACGACTGGTCTTATTATATCTTATTATTTATATTAGATAATACGTTGAGTGCCGCCACTTGGCAATTATGTTGAGCTGCGAATGGAGAAAGGAGTGTATTAATTTTAATTTACCGAACAGTATCAAAGATATATTTCCATTTTCAAATCATCATCAACAAAATTTCATATCTATATAATCCCGATAGATTAGATCACTAAAACGGGTCAAAATAATAAAAACAAATAACTCCATAGGCTTACCCCATAAAACAGCCCAAACTCCTCGTACGGCAGCTTCTGTTCTTTAGGCACCACGTCCTTGGCTAACTTCAGGAGGGGATCTTCGTAGCCCCACAACAGCTGACCCACGGAGACTTCAACGAAAGGCTTTATCTTGAGGATGTCCATAATTGACGCCATAGCCAGACGGAGGAAACGAGCGGCGTGTTTGGATTGAGATGTGGCACTCTGAAAGTAAATATTTTATTATAGATATATAAGTACAAATAAAACTATTTTAATTGAGTTGAGTGCCGTAACTTAACGCTGCGTTCTTTAGAAATATATAAATATTTCAACGAGTGAAGACAAAGCGCGGCGTTAAGTTACGCCACTCAACACGATGGGCGAAATTTGGCGAAAAGTGGGAAACGTGACTGAAGTGAAACAAAAAAAGGTCAGTTCCCACTCGGGGGAATAAATTATTTCCTCACTCTAGTAGATAAAATGCGGAGTTGAGTTCCGCCTTAGGTTTTCTATACTGTGTTGTACAATATATTCATTAATTAGAACCTACAAACACTACTTAAAAGACAAGTTTCTTTTACAGATTACAAATACAGCGTTTATTACTTTGTTTTTAATTTTATTACTAATTAAAATAAAAGAACTTGTTTATTTTATGTACGACTTCCGTTTTCATAACACAGGTTTGTGGGTTAATTGTAATGTGCTAACATTTAGCAACAACCTAAATTGGCCATTTAATAAAATTTTACTAAATTAAAAAAAAATCTCCGACAAAAAGAAGACTTCTTCGCTTGAATCCTTTCAACAAGATAAGAGCTGTTATTCTTCAAGCCGCTGCAAACATATTATTTTGAATCGTGGCTAAGAACACACTCGATTAGGTCACCTTTCAATGAGGAAAACTAGATTAAAATCAATTCACCCGTTTGGGAGCTACGGTAGCGCAGACAGACATACAGATATACACATACACGGGCACATTAAATTTATAATATCCCTCTCTTTGGATTGGGGTTTAAAGAATGTATAGATCTTGAATTTATACAGAGGTCGTCGTGGCGTTTGCACAAGTGTGAGGCAGGAATGCGACGGTTGTGGGACTGTTCCCAAGAGGCGCGGGTTCAAATCCCGCTGCATTAAATTTTTATACGTTTTCTAAATAAGTATTTTAGCATACAGAGGCTTAATAACAATTTAAACATATATTCTAGTCTATTTTTTAAGACTGGTTTTATCTCTTTTTTTATTAAATATAATAATTAAAAACTTTGTCAGGCAGATTATTAATACTTGAGATATGAATATAGTTAGGTACATCAGTTTTTTTGACACTCTGTCAAAAAAAGTGATGTAACTATATTCCAGTTCTCGATTGATTCCAAAATTTACTTGTAATAGTGTTAAAATTAGTTGCATTAACACAAATATTACGAAAAAAAATATTATTTTATAGTAAAAGACATTTAAATACTACAAAAAAATATTATTTAGTAGTATTTAAACATCTTAAAAAAAATATACTACAAGTCATATGTTAAAAGTTTAAAAAAATGTGAACTTAAAAAGACCATCGTGGCGCAGTGATACAGCGTCTGATTGTAAACACGACGGTTGTGGGTTCCATTCCTACTTGGATAGAGCTATTTCTATTTTCTCGCTCTAATAACAAGATACAGGATGGCATTGAGTTCCCCAATATAACAAGCGATCTCTCGAAAAAGGGCGGTGCGTGGAAAATAGTATATTTTGACACTAGAGTCTAATAAGTAGAGAGTAAGTTTTATTACTATAATATAGATATATCACAATCTGTATAACAATATCATATAATAGTATATTTCACAAAATCAAAGATTAAAAACCATTTAATTCGCCATAAAACAAAGGAAAAATCAAAATTAAACTTTATAATTAAGACAATAGGATATATTATAGTGTATTAGCATAGTAGTTTTATTTATAAACTACTAACACTTTACAGTACTTTGGACCCTATGGCTCAGTGATAAGATTGATATTCTCGTGTGGGTGTGGAGTTCAATGCACTAGCAAGTAGGTTCATCACGTATGAGTAAAGAAATCTTGTAGAGTGACAATAATTTTGCATTAATTTTATGTTTACCACAAAAAAATCTTATATAAAAAAGTAGAAGCGTGAGACGTGATGTAGTTTGAGTGTGAAACCCGACGGTTGTGAGTTCTATTCCCTCTCGGGGGAAAGAATTGTTTTTTTTATATCACTTTGATAACAAGACAAAGTTAATTTCAGCCACTCAATACGCAATAATTTCAAAAATTTGGCGGTGTTTAGGGAACAGAGTGTAGTATAATAAATAACTAAAGAACAGAGTGTAGTATAGTAAGTAACTAGGTACGAAATGGAAGTATCTTAATGAGAACGCAGTGTCTGAACACTAGGTTCTCTCTGCCTACCTTGCTATGTACAGCGAGAAATAAAAAAATATTCTCTAAATTCATCCCATATTTTATCGAGAACTACTGAAAATAAAAAAAATATATACTCAAAAACGAGGAAATCAGGACTACTTTGCAAATATTACTTAATAACTTAATCTCATTTCTATTCGATAACCGAGGCACTCAGTACCTCTAGTGCTAAAACAGGCACTACACGACGGTCACATTCTAACCTTCTCGCAAATCATTATTAGTTTATACATTTAGCTCACGCTCATGTGGCTAAAGTCGTGCGTGAATAGTGTCCATATGGATTTTATAAGAAAATCTGTTAAAATCGACGATGCGACAATTGAAACAACGGTAGTCAATAAAAAAATACTATTATTTATTATGTAAGTAATGTCGTGTCGTAGCGCAGAGGCACAAAGGTGTCACTGTAACGCGATAGTTATGGGTTCGATCCCCACCCGAACGATAATCAATTATTATACATTAATATTTTAATGTCTTCACTCTGGCACCAAGGAAAAATCCCAGCATTGAGTTTCACCAGTCAACATACAATACATCGAAAAAATATTTAGAAAGTGGGGAACGGAGTATCTTAACACTCGGTTCCCTCTGCTTCTCAGCTATATGTGGAATACAACGTGAAGTTGTTATTATATTTTTGATTTATTATATAATTATTTCCTAGCTCTAATTTTACAAACTCAGATAACAATAAGGTAAACCAGAGTATGATTACGCACTATACGTATGTCACTTAAATGTATATCCCTTATTTGGTGGAATAATTACGTGTTTTCTGTTTTTGAATTATTTCAAGAGACGCTGTTAAATATTTGTAAGTCATTTTTCCTCAAAAATTGTCATGTTTAACATTTAAAAAAACATATATAATTACGTCACTGTTGCAAATGATCAGCATTGACAAACAACGAAACAATAAGTAAATAAATAAATACCGACTCGGATAACATGTTTTTGTGAGTGTAATAAATTTCAATATCCTCTTTACACGGTAATTTACTGATAAAACCATGAAACCACCAAACTAACTAAACTTACTGCATCTTCAATAGGATCAAGGATTTAAGTCCTCCATTTGAATCGACAATCTTGTTAAATTACAAGCAATTTGTTATTTTTCCGTAGCAGGGTAAGCACAGATGACCTAATGTGAAGACAGTCCGTAGTCAGGTTTCTGCTCCAATTAGAAAAAAAAATTAAGCGGAACTCAACGCCGCGCTTTATAATAAAAATATCCCACAATACTAATATCCCGCATATGACTAAACTCATATGACCACTAATCATAGCACGCTTGAATTACAATCGCGTACGTGTATTTTCTATACTAGAACCTCCGCAAGACGGGATTGGTTTAAACTGAGATACGTTAAATTTAACTGCAGTTAGAACAAGTTTAAACAGTGTTATCTTCACGCTGTATCCCGCATATAGCATGGTATGCATGAGGAACTCAGCCAAGTTGCCCCCTTTTTTTAAAACTGTCATATAAATTAAAAATACGACTACTGCAAAAAGTTTATATACTAAAGATATTTGAAATGTTTGCTCAAAATATGGTTAGATACAACATAGATGCATCCCTTTATTTTTTATTTTTATGAAAATAAATACAAATCATGACCTCGTTTGTTTCAGTTAGATAACTAATAACTAAAAATTGTATAATACAGTTATCTCGCTCTTCCGTCTTCGTTCCGTTCAACGGAACACGATATTACGTACTTTTTTTTAATAAACTAGCATTAACTCATACTTTGCTATCTTATCCATATACTCGTAAAGCAGAGATTTATTTTAAATATAATATTTATAAAGCAGAGATATATTTATGAAACTCTAATCGGATTAATCGTATGTTTAGTTTTATGTATTTTTGGGTTTAATGCCCAATCGGGAGTATGACTATGTTTAAATAAGTAGTTTTTCAGATTTATCGAAATATTAAAAATATATATAAATTATTTTCATTTCAACACGCAATGTCTCAACACTAGATCCCCTATGCCTACCCCGCTATGCGGGATACAGCGTGAAGCAACGAACCTATTTTACAAATTGCTGCACATATATGCGTTAAGTTTATTCTTACATCCTCATATACGTATGTACATTTAAGTTTAAAAACGAAAGTGTCGTCGGCACAGTGAAAGCTATTGACACACATACGTACTAGTTTTTACTTAAAATTAAGAAATAAATAATAAGCAAAATCTATTTTTTATGATATATACGTTGATACTCAAGAAAGTATATATTATACATACTGGATGGATTAAAATGTTAGATATACGAAATTTTCAAAAGGAGAAATTAAAAAACGGAGATATTGAGAGTTTATTTATTAATTCTCTCAATGAACTCACAGCCGTCGCGTTTTCAGTCGGACGCTGTACCACTGAACCACGACGGTTTTATATGGATTTATCGAGAAAGACGTTTCGCTGTAACCTATGGTACCTGCGGTCAGAGCTACCTCACGCACTTAGAGTGTGTCATGTCATACACGAGTAGTTATTTCAATTTGACCATACGATCGAAGTCGCAGGCAAAAGCTAGTCCTAGTCATAAATAAAGGCCATGCACTTGAAAAAGTTTATTATTTTCCATATGTTAATATAATAATTGTTATTCAGTTCGCATTGGAATCGAACCTGTTCCCTCGAGAGTTATAACGTGAGACCTACTAACTGTTAGAATTGGTTTAATGGTTCAATAACAACGTATAGCTTAGTAGAGAATAGTACTTCGACCTATCATCGTACGAGAGGAGCAGGTTCAAATAGATAGATGTTATCATTTTTTTACAATGAATGTGACATGCTGTATCCCGCATATAGCAGCGTAGACAGGGGGAACCTTGTATTAAGACACTTAATTATCCATTCGAGACATTGCGTCTTAAGAGGTGAAACTCAGCACCTTGTTTTCTTTTTTACCAGAGCGGGGAAATGAAAATATTTTATTCCCTATAGTGGGACTCAAACTGCGCGCTGTGCCGCTTCTGTGCCATGATGGCCTCATAATCTTTTAGAACTTTTCAATCTACATTAATGGATCAAAAAGTACAGTAATTACTATTTGCTTAGTTATTAAGAAATGTTTGCTGAACTGGATATGATATCTATATTAATGATATTTTAGTCTCGTGAGTCACGTGGCGTTAGGTTCCGCCACACTACATGCGATTTCAGCATAATACATGTACATACAAATGTACAGTCGTGGCGCAGCGGCACGAGGTGTGACTGTAAAACCGACTGGTTGTGGGTTCGATCCCCACTCGAGGAGATGAAATATTTACTTAAATTTATATTTCCATTTCTTCGCTCTGGTGTCGAGGTTAAGCGCGGCGTTGTGTTTTGCCACTCAACACGCAATGCCTCCAGAATTCGGCAGAAAGTGGGGAACGGAGTGTCATAACACTAGGTTTCCTCTGCGTACCATGCTGTGTGCGGGATAAAGCGTGAAGCTGACAAATACAATATAGCGATGTAGGACCCAAACTCAAACAATGTAAACCAGAATGCCCCATTTGTATTGACCTAACCTGGTACACTATGGTTCTTCGCCTATACAGGTATATAAGTAATCAAAACCAGAGCCTCTGAATAGTAAGCAATGTATTTTAAAGGACAGCAGAGAATGGAATGACTTAACATCATGATATCTATTTAATATATAATCTCACTAAAAACTTAAATGTGAAATGATAGCAAAGTTTAAACATTTTTAAGCATCGTTTTCGAATTCACCGTCAAAAGAATGGGAGATCTATACGGATGTCGAGTTACGTAACTCGGGGTATAATTCAAACTTTAAATTTCGCTTGACAATTTTTCACTACTTTGTTGCGTGTTATCAGCTTTTTGACTTGGCTGTAAACGCTGGTGCGTGTTGTAACTGACATCCCACCCTACACTCAATAAAATATTTAAAGAATAATTTTAATATTTTAGTATGGCTCGTTACAATCAACCCCCTAAATTCTATGAAGTTTATCGGAATAGAATTTACACTTCTACTTACATTTATTATCAACCCCCAGATTTCATATATCACTAACATAATAACCCCTAGATTCAACAATTCTCTAACCAACCCCCCGACTATACAACCCCCTAACTTTTCAACCCCCCGACCTGAAAATTCCTAACACCATATTACCTCCTCTGTCTCTCTCCATTTCACGGACAACAAATTGTAGGCAAAAGCCTACGATAAAATATTTAATGTAAAGCCGTTTTGACCATCCTGGTCACGGCACCAAATTGTAACTGACATCCCACCCTACACTCAATAAAATATTTAAATAATAATTTTAATATTTTAATATGGCTCGTTACAGTGTCTTGAAAGGGTACACAAAAGGATTATGAAGAAAACTCGGTAGTTTCAGATAATCCGTAATAATTTTACATCCATAAACGAAACCTCAAATGATATAATATTCTTCTCATATCAGTATCCGTATCCAGATCTGAAAAGTTACATTCGTAACATCCCTAGTACAACATCCCAAAAAAAAAAGTGAAATAATCGTATAATAAAAAATATATAAAATAAAAAAATATTGTATGGATATATTTTTTGTAATGAAAATAATGACATCATTACATTATATTCAATACAAGTATACAATTTGAGTATAATGTGTGAACTTGTAAGTGAGGTTAACTACCAAGGATCTTCAAATGCGGAAATTATTATTTTATATATATAAATAAACTTTGTTGCGTGGACTTTAAAACATAAAACGGAAAATTCGTTCTTTTAGCAATTTCGAGAAATTTTCTCTTAGCGCTCACCCAAAAAACCAGCGTTCTACGCCGCATAGTTCCGGATGCACGTTCTCTGTCAGTCAAACTCTTCTATTACTGAGATAATGAACAGACAAAACTATTGGACTTGAAAAATTGTAATTTGACATATAGGTAGGTTAAAGTGGGTAGTGGAGCACTACGATCTGCCTTCCGATCTGGTGGTAGCTTTCTATCGGACTGACCCTACTGACATTTCTATGTAATTTGACAAAAGTGCTTGTAATGGCCTAATGGAATACAGAATATTTTGATTTTGATTAAAAACATTTTTAAAATAAAAAATCAAATAAATCAGCTTCACGCTGTATCCCGCACACAGCAGGGTAGTCAGAGGGAACCTAGTGTTAAGACACTCCGTTCCCCACTTTCTGCCGAATTCTGGAGGCATTGCGTGTTGAGTGGCAGAGCTCAACGCCGCGCTTTGGTTTATACATAAATTTATGTTTTAAAAACAAATTTATGTTTCAACAAGGTTGCGGGCGATAATTATTAAATATTACTATAAGACTTCTAGTCTTCTAGATCAAACAAGAATACGAGGAAATCAGTTAACAATACAATATAATTGCCTTTAAACGCTGTAAATAATAATTATTGTAAAAAAACTTAGAAGGATTAGAGGATAAACTAAACCTAATTATGTATCATTTTCTGTATATATAAGATAATTTGTGTATTTATTTTAATTATAATAATAATAGAGATGAAACTAGGTAGAGCTTTTTACTCATCGCCACACCATAGGCAGAGGCAGTATGGTGTTAAGACACTGCGATCGCCACGCACCGCTCGATTTTCGAGACATTATGTATTGAGTGGCGGAGCTCAACTCTGTGCTTTATCTTTCCAGAGCAGGCAAAAGACTATAATTTAAAAAAACTCCCAAGGAATCGGACCCTCAATCATTGCATGTATAGTCAAGGATACTTATACGAGGACGAGAA
The DNA here is from genome assembly GCA_021202915.1 of Heliconius himera. NCBI lineage: Eukaryota > Metazoa > Arthropoda > Insecta > Lepidoptera > Nymphalidae > Heliconius > Heliconius himera. Next base: position 1,710,438 of record JAJHJA010000077.1, on the reverse strand, counting down.
TGAGAGCTATAAGTATACACTTATAGCTTTTACATGCAGCTTCGCCCGCATGATTAAATGGAAATAACTAAGACCTGTGTATGACATATATACGTGCTTTCAAAATTGGAAATGGGAAGTGGAGACCGGAAATGTCTTAACGGGAACGTAATGTCTTAACAGTAAGTTCCCAGGTACCCTCTGCCTACTCTACCAAGTTCGGGATGCAACGTAAATAAAAAAAGCAAAAAAAAATAGTCTATAACCTTCCTATAGTCGATAAACGCAAAGTAGTTCCTGAGAATAGCGCGTTCAACCAAACAAAATACACCATTATAATATTAAAGTGTAGTTTGGTGTATATATAATACATCATATAATTTGATAAATTAACACACATATGCTAAAACAAAATTTACTACGTACAACTTTGTTAGAGTAATAAATAAATAATAATAATAAATACATTTTAGTTATAATGTATTGAGGCTACCAAAGCAGTGGTGCGGTGTATGATTGTACACGTGATGGATGAGTATAGATTTCTATTTATTCGACGTATTTAGCTAAATATTCTGGTTCTCTTGAGTCAAAATGCAGTTTTTTCGTATAACCAACTGTTTAGGAGGAAAGTGGAGAGCGGAGGGATCTTCTACTAGGTTTTCTCCACCAAAGTAAGATATGCGTAACAACAAGAAATTTAACCTAATGTAAATGGTAGTATGTGACTCTTGTGTGTTCCCACTCCAGAGATTGAATAATTTTGTGTGCCAAATATGTTGAAATTTGGGCGGTGAGTGGGGAGAGAATAGAGTGTCTTAACACTGGGTTTCCCCTATCTACCCTGTTATAAAATACTAATATTTTTTTAGTAAGGTCATTATTTAGGCCACTTATCATATATGTATATTAATTCTTTAAGATTTTAACCAATTTTTGATAAAGAAATGCCAAATATAAAACTGAAGCCACAAATAAATTCGAACCAACACTCACCAGCATAGGTATATTAGGCACGACCACCGAGTCGTCGTCGGGCCCGGCGCTAAGTTCTGGCACGAACGTGTACGTCCTCTTGTAGTGGAACGAGAGTGTGCCGTTGTCGTTGTCTGTTATATTCACCTTCTCCCATTCTTCGCTGAAAAGTTAAGAAAAGAATATTAAATTTTACTAATATCGTAAATATAAATGGTTTGGATGTCTCTTCTATTTTCACACAAAAACTACTGAACGGATTTAGATGAAACTTTACAGTAATATATAACTCTGGGATGGGCACTCGATTATTCTGGGCATAGACCACCAGCCTCTCTCTACTCCTACACCTAAGTATCTACCAGGGTGGGGAAATAAAAATAATTTATATAGGTATAATTATTCCGAGTGTGTGTCGAACGCTGCACCGTCGAACCGCCGTTCGAACGTTTGCGCCACGAGGGCCTTAAAAACATGCCGTATGTCCATAAAGATAAAAAGGTTTTCTTTCTTTCACATTATAAGAATTTACACATGTCATGCATTCAGGCACTTTTTGTAGAAGATTCGTTTTTATATAGAAGACCCGTACTCGTTTGTACCTGCAACTTCGCCCCCTTGTCAGATTGACATAACTAAGAAGCGTGTATGACACATGACACATTCTAAGTGCTGGAGGTAACCGACCATAAGTACAGTGCACTACATTGGATCTATGAACGTGACATCATTTAGCCTTTCTCGATCAATAGGCAATCTAACACAAAATTAATCTTTCAATTTGACCTAGTAGTTCCTGAGATTAGCGCGTTTAACAAAACAAACTCTTTAATTTTACAACATCAGTATAGATATTAAAAATGTCCTATAATTTTCACATAAAAAATTGCGCAGACGTATACAGTATTTTTTACACAAATAATGTTATATAACATGTCAAGGTCCATATATAGAAATTGTCCTCTTGAAGTGCTGATATTCTTTAGACACGCGATATTCCGTGACCATGTACAGGATATAAGTAACAGTTTAATTAAAGGCATAGTGGCGCAGTGGGAAAGAGCCTGAGTATAAATCGATGGTTGCGGGTTCGATACACATTCTGGGGGGAAACGGTTATAATAAAATAAATTGCGTGCTGGCTAGCACTACTTTACTTCTACGTAAAGGACATGTAGTAAAAAAAGAGAATTCAGGGTGGATTACAAGCAGTTTATTACAAGGTTGACTCATACTAAATAAATATCATTGACCACCATCCCGTATTAACATAGGTACACCTGTAAATAGATAAAAGATATTATCTATGAGAGAAAAAAAAACTCGTTAAGGGATCATTTATTCTTAGGTGTAGAGTAACTATTTAAAATGTATCATACAACTGGATTCCATAATCAGAACCTAACTAAACTCTTATCAAACTATCCTTGAAGTTCCATTAAAAAAGGAATAATCGAAATCAGTTGGTGTGATATTGACTTATTCTTCCATTTGTTGCGCATGAGTTTTAAATTTGCATTAAGGATTAATGCAAATTTAAAACTCATGTGATTTTCTTATGGACAATATTGTCAGAAATGGATAAAATTGGGATTTCAGACCACACAGAAGCACCAACTTTCAAATAAAAAAAATAATTATCAAAATCGGTTCACCTAGCCAAAATTTCTGAGGTAACAAACATAAAAAATATATACAGTCGAATCGATAACCTCCTCATTTTACAGAAGTCGGTTAAAAATGTTATAGATACTATATAAAATAAACTTAATCAAAATCTGTTTTACGTTTAGGAGCTACGATGCCACAGACATACATATACACATACATACATCAAACGACACTCAAACTTATATATTATACTTTTTAATTATGCTTTAAGAAGAATACGTCGTATGTAGTTATTTACAGGTGTAACATTTCGGATATGAATATAAGAAGAATACTGTATCTATAAGAATACTATAATATATACTATAATATTTTTTTTTAAAGAATATATTTTTTTCATTTAGATAATAGATTAACAGCCTCATATTTTGGTTTCAAGATGTATCCCGCTTATAGCAGTAGGATAGGCAGAGGGTACCTAGTGTTAAGACACTCCGTTCCCTACTTTTCGTCGAATTCTCAAGGTACTGCGATTTGCGTATTGAGTGGCGAAATTTTGCTTCGCTTTGCCATATTACCCGAGCGAGGAAATGAAAATAGTACTTAATTCTCCTAGCGAGGTTCGAATCCACACTTCGTGCTCACAGTCACAAGCTTGTGTTACTGCACCACAAAGGATTTTTCTCTAAAAAATACATCTCAAAAAATATATTTTCTTAAAGTGTATTAATTTCAATAACCTGCGTCATTGACATTTAACCTGTTGTCTAAACAACCTGTGCTATTAATTTACAATTAGTATAATATAAAACTTGTTCTAAGATAACCAATTAGGTGGCCTCCATAAGTACAAGTGTGATAGAGTGAAACAGATATACGAAAAGAGATATGCATATCTTTTTTTTTATTTCTAAAGTGCTGTAAAATTACACTGTACATGACATTTTTAGGGTTCCTCAAAAAAACACGACTCTTTATGGGAAGTCTGTCAAGACCAATTTTATCAAGATAGCGTGGAGGTATACAGCGGGAATGAATATCAAATATCCAGGTCTATTGTCACTTGAGGTATGTATAAAAAAATTTGACTCTATAAGGCTCGTATTTATAAATCGTTCTCAACTCTGAAATCGATCTTGAGGGCGATTTTGAGATGCCATTTTAATAATCTATGAACGAAAACGTCATCTCAAGATCTATCTCAGAGTTATAAATACTAATGCCTAATCCAACGCAATCAAAAGATATGATCGTTTATGCATCGTTTAAAGCCATATTATCTAACGCCCAATATTAATAACCTATCTCCAATCTCTAGATTGGATAGATATATGAAACAATCTAAGATTGATGTTGGAGATAGGTTATTAATATTGGGCGTAAGACTCTATCTATATAGGATACTGTCCGTGGACCTCCAATTTTGAAATTTAGCAATTAATAATTAATAGGTACATCAAAGAAGAAAATCATTACAAACTTTTATTTGTATTTCATCTCATACAAAATGAATGCATACGCCAGCAAACTTAGGTTTGTCAACTTTTATAAGTCACGTTTCCGTTAACCTATAATAATAAAATCGGTACGGAACTCTCGGTGGGCAAGTTCGATTCACACTTGACCGATTTTTTAACACACTTATATGACTCCAGTACCTATAGCTTTATAATTGTAAAGCGTGTGAAAATGTTTTTTTATAAAATTAATGAGTAAACAGTATCTTCTGACATTTCATGGTCATTGTCTCAATATAATAAATAACGTGTACATATAGATATGCTAACTACAACATGTTAGAAAAAAGTTTTCAGAAGCAAGCAAATAACTAAAATAATGACATTATTAATAAGCAATGAATTTAAAATGTTTCGAAGTGTATTGCTATGAATTTGAAGTGTCAACGAAAGGAATTTACGTTCAAAAATATTAATTTGATGAAAAAGAGCAAATTTAGTAATCAAAACCTAATCAAAATCAATCACACAAAATATAGTTTATTCAATTAGGCCATCGAAGCACGTTATGAATCGTCAAGTTACATAAAACTCTGACCAAGTGCGAGTCGGACTAACGCTATTTTTAACATTTTAAAGTCCATTAGCCCTTTCCATTCCAAATAAGGATTTTCATATAATGTACATAGATATCACAATATCCTAAATATTCAAAGCAAAATATAATAGATTAATTAAAAATAAACAAAATAAACTTTCGAGTCTGTCATGGCGCAACGTCACATTTTAAGTGTGCCGTTTTTGTGACGGGAATGGAACCCCCATTTCCAATTGGGGTAATAAATGAATTTTTGGCTCTGATAACAAGTAAAAGGTTGCGGTGAGTTCTGCGTTCCAATCCATATCTCGAAAATTTGGCGGAAATTAGGGAACGGAATATCTTAACACCAGGTTCACTCTGCCTACCAAGTTATATGCGGGATACAACGTGAAGCTAAAAAAATATTTAACCTTCGAAACTTCTGGAAAACATTTATATTATAATTATGTATTTTTTTATAATCTTGTATTGACGAATTGTTTTTCCATGCACTAATTATATACGAAGGCCGATCAGCCGGTTTTCTGTTATTATTGACCTTTACCAAGGATATTTTGATAGTATATATTATATTATTATACGAAGCCGTCGTGGCGCAGTAGCACAGCGTCTGACTGTCAACGTAATGGCTATGGGTTCGATTACCACTTGGCGGAATGAATTATTCAATTTCCTGGCTTTAGTAACAAATTAAAGCACGTCATTGAGTTTCATCACTGAACACGCATTATTTCTCAACTGGGCGGTGCATGTGGAACGTTGTAACTGAAGTTCCTTCTGCCCTGCTATGCGGGAAGCAGCATGAAGTTTTAAAAATAAATCAGCTTCACGGTGTATCCCGCACATAGCAGGATTTAGGGAACATAGTGTTAAGACATTCCGTTCCTCACTTTCCGCCGAGTTCTGGAGGCATTCCGTGTTGAGTGGCGGAAATCAGCTTCGCGCTTTGCTTTGACACTAGAGCGAAGAAACGAAAATATAAATGTAAATAAATTCATCATTTCCTCGAGTGGGGATCGTATCCACAACCAGTCAATTTTACAGTCACACTTTGTGCCCCTGCGCCACGACTGGCCTGGAGTTAAAAAATATATATAACCAAAACAATATGTATATTATTTCATAAGCAAAGTCAGGTCAAAGTCAAAATATTTTATTATATATATACATATAAATATAATAATCATTTCCTTGAGATAAAGCCTGCCATTCACACATCACGTACAGTATAACATGTTATATTGTCGAGGCTCAAGGCTGGCGATATATATGTGTATATGGTAAATTAGAGCCATCACAAGTGTATGATAACTTAATGTTAATTTATTAGATGGATAAATTTAATATATAAATGTGAAATTAATCGAAAATACCTATTATAACTTAGTGACTGTAAACGTGACTGGTCGTAGGTTTGATCCCCACTCGAGGAAAAGAAATATTTATTTAAATTTATATTTTTATTTGTGTCGAGGCATTTCCGGGCCTCTCCGCCACTTAACACGCAAAGCCTCCAGAATTCGACCGAAAATGGGGAACGGATGTTTTAACACTAGTTTTAACAATACGGAATACAGCGTAAAACAGATTTTTTTAAAATCTATATCTATACTTATAATAAATCTGTAGAAAAGTCGTTTCTGTACATTGAAAATATTTAAGAAAAAATTAGCCAGGGTGTTAAAGGATAACTAACAGAATCCATTTCCAACATTTTTGGAATTTTTGTCTGTTTGTCTGTTTGTCTGTTTGTCTGTTTATGTGAACACGTATCACGTAAAAAGTACACAATAAATTTAAGCAACTTTTATACATAAAAATTACAAATAAATCAAGGTAGGTTTTAGTCTTTATTTCATTGTAATCGCTTCACTCTATCAAAAGATATAAGTATTTAAGTTTTCAAGACGTTAATATTTGAGATAGTAAAAAACGACACAAGTAACGCTATCTATTGACTAATAGTAGGTACTAACGAATCTTGATAACGCAAAAAACGTTCTGTGGAGTTAAACACTAATTACGACGGGAGGAATATTAATCATTTTAATACTAAAGAATATTAATCATTTTAATACTAAAGATATAAGTATTTAAGTTTTCAAGAAGTTTATATTTGACATATTAAAAAATCGATACAAGAACGCTATCTATTGACCAATAGTAGGTACTAACGAATCTTGATAACGCAAAAAACGTTCTGTGGAGTTAAACACTAATTACGACGGGAGGAATATTAATCATTTTAATACTAAAGAATATTAATCATTTTAAATACTAAAGATATAAGTATTTAAGTTTTCAAGAAGTTTATATTTGAGATATTAAAAAATCGATACAAGAACGCTATCTATTGATCAATACGAATCTTGATAACGCAAAAAACGTTCTGTGGAGTTAAACACTAATTACGACGGAAGGAATATTAATCATTTTAATACTAAAAAATATTAATCATTTTAATACTAAAGATATAAGTATTTAAGTTTTCAAGAAGTTTATATTTGACATATTAAAAAATCGATACAAGAACGCTATCTATTGACCAATAGTAGGTACTAACGAATCTTGATACTCTCTTCCATACGCGTAACGCTATCACTAATTGTGATGGGATCTTAATAGATGGCGCTGTGCATAAAAGAAAATATAGTTTGGAAAGGTTACCGCTACACTTTATCAAAAAATAATGTACTTAAAGTTTTAAAGATATTTATATTTAAAAAAAAAAGGAAATTATTAAGAAATAAATTATTATATTGTTGAGTTATTATCTGCTTAACGTTAATTACGTCATGTAAGTGTAATCTATACTTATAATAAATTTAACATAACATTGTAATATTTTTCTAACAATGCTCGAATGGTTACAGTTCAATTGTAAGTCCAAAAGAATGACTTTAGAAACGTCTTATTTATTTGACTGTTGATAAATTTACGTATTCTTAAAGTACAATTGTTCATAGTACTAATTATAAAGTAAACTACATTGAATTGTTGGTGAAGATTACCTTCGTAACAGTCTAGCTTAATTCGTAATTATTTAACACAGTGATAAAGAATGACTTAATATTCAAAGAAATATTTTGAATAGGTTCTTCAGTCCGTTCGTTCGTTTATGTTATTAATATTTTTTTAAGAAACGTATAAAAAAATAACTTTTGGGAGCAAAAACGTGCTTTCTACGTATATTCTGTATATCAATTATATATTTAACTAATAATATATGTTACTAATTTAAAAACTGTACAGGAGCTAGATAAGTTATTTTGCAAATAATATCGTGAGTACTAATCCAAATCAATTAATTATTAGTTAAGGCTGTTTGTAATATCTATATTTCTTAAAAGAGTAATCATGTAATTCAAGCGGACAAAGCCGCGAATAAATAATAAAATTATCGTTGTAAAATAAAATACAATTTGTCAAGAACGACGCACGCACATTTTCTTTTTTTTATCAAAGGGAGACCGCCGCATACGCCTCATTCCGAAATCGAGCTGTAGGTTTTGGCGGCAAAGTTCAAAGTTCTAAAATCTAAAGGTTTTAGTAGTATTTTTGTAGTAGTATGTGTTTACGTTATTGGTATCAAAGCGTAACTGCCTCACACGAAATATAGATATGATTAAACATCGTGAAATGAAAAAAAAAAACTTACGTCTACACTGTTGCTTAAATTCTTTAGGTATGGAATTAAAATATTTTACCTATATGCTATTTCCGTAAAAGGAGCGCTGACGCGCTTCTCTTCTGTTCTTTGTTAAAGGCCAAAGTTGTGGCTGCAACGCGACTGGTGTGGGTCCGATCCCCACTTGGAGGATTGAATTATAATTTAATAATATTTTCATTTCGTTTAATAATATTTTAATTTCGCACATCCGTCACACATTATACGCAATATCTTAATCCTTACATTACAACATAATCTCATAATCTTACGCATAATCTTTACCCTGCTAAAGGCCGGATAAAGCGTGGATCTGGTTTTGACTTTGTGTGAACCGATTAAAATAAAGTCCAGTCCAGTTGAGGCCAGTCGTGGCGCAGCGGCACGAAGTGCAAGCACTCGAGGAGATGAAATATTTACTTAAATTTATATTTCCATTTCTTCGCTCTGGTGTCGAGCGAACGAGAACACGAAAGAACGAGAACACGCAATGCCTCCAGAATTCGGCAGAAAGTGGGGAACGGAGTGTCTTAATACTAGGGTTCCTCTGCCTAACCTGCTGTGTGAGGGATACAGCGTGAAGCTGATTAAAATAAAACTAATATTAAATTGCCAAAATGCAAACAAAAAAGGATTTAAATCGGTTAAGCCGTTTCTGAGATTATCGTGAACAAATTCACAGACAAACAGACAAACTGACCAAGTTCTATTACAATGTTAATTGTAATATCTTCCATGTACAGCCACCGATGAGTTAGGATTTTATTGTAAGTATTGATAAGTTGTGTTTTTATTTCAAAAATTCAAGTGAAGATTCTCATGGGAGGTACGAAAATGCGACCTAAAGTTTTAATAAATTTGTCATTAAAAATCTTCATTGCGTTGCAAACATACATTATAGGTATATCAAAACACGAACATAATTCAGTGTGTTAATTAAATAATTTTGTGGTTTAAGCGGGCGAAGCCGCGAGCGGGTCGCTAGTAATTAATAAGAATAATTTTCCGGGTTGTACTAGAACCTGTGATAGATCTCAACCTAGAGCTAGTTACAAAACAATCCGACAAGCAAACTGGATGCTCAAAAAGAAGTGACTTAATACTAGATTAGATAGAGGAACGAGGGTTCCCCCTGCCTACCCCGCTGTATGCGAGATACGGCGTAAAATTGAATAAATAAAAAGACTTACGAATACACATAAGGCCCCAACTCATCCAGGATAGGCTTGGACCCATTATTTAGGAACTCGTCAGCGTTCGTCACGTTGTATACGTAGACTCGGACGAACGGCCGGACCGGAGGTCGCGCCCACCACTCGAATGTCATCGAGCCTGGGCGGAGAACTAGTTCCTGTGGAAGGAGACAAACAGATTAATAATATTTTATAACGTAAAAGTAAATGTAGAATAATATAGAATAATATATGTATATATATTTTTAGCTTCATAATGTATCCCGCATATAGCAGGGTAGAGAGCGAACCTGAGAATCTAGTGTTAAGACACTCCGTTCTCTATTAAAACTTTCGTTCCCCACTTTTTGCCGAATTCTTGAAGCATTACTTGTTGAGTTGCGGAACACAATGCTGCGCTTAGCTTCGGTATACCAGATTGAAGAAGTGAAAATAATAAATATTTTATTCTCCTGAGTGGCAATCGTTTACAGTCACACTTTTGTGCCCTTTAATTTGACAACTTTGACCTAGGCACAATGATGAATTTGGTACGGAACCCTCGGTGGCCGTCTCGCACCTTATCGATTTTATTTTATATTTAAAGCGAGAAAAGGCAAAACTCTATGGTAACCCATAAATTAACATTACGGAATCAAATATTTGAGTAGAGCAAGATGAACCAACGCTTTTTAAAAATCAGTCTCAATTTTCGAAGATGATTATCGGTCAAGTGGCCATACTTAATACCTCGTTTCATTTTACCAGATCAATAAAATCAAACTAGTGAGGCTAGAGAAGAATAGGCTCAGGTGGTTTGAGCATCCCCAGAGAATGAGTGACAAAAAAATGGCAAAAGAGATTTATGATGAAAGAGTGAGTGATAAGAAAGGCAAGGACGAGGTCTCCTTAGTTAGAACTTCGAGACCACAGTATCGAAGAGGTATATGATATTGAAGGAGGAGATAGGGGTATGTAGAGACCGTAGCGTTTAACTTTCCGTTCTCTCTGGTGTAAAGATCGCTAGGTGTAAAGAGTGAATCTAAAAGAAAAAAAAAATAAAACTCCTAAATAAAAATCGTACCCACAATCATCACGTTTGCAATCAAGTATTGCCCCACTGTGCCACTAAGACATTATTATTTATTCGATCTCTTAATAACCGTATAATATATTTGGTGAAATACAAAAATGGTTATACAATACAATATTTTGGGTGAAGGTGAACGTGTTATGTTCACACGCCAACAAAATATTTCATATAAATTTACTATTATAAGTATCTAATACTAAATGATGTATGCTAGGGCGTGGGCTCGAATTCTATGTAGAAAATAGTTATGGCTTTCGACATTGTTTGTGTAATTAAATTATAAATTTTATATATTGACTTAATATTTATTTTTTCCCGTTCTCCTGGGAATTTGGGGAAATCATTTCTTCAAGACATGATAAATTTTCTCTTTTTTATGGAAAAGACAAGGCACACGAGCGTATGCTCACATGATAGTAAATGATTACAGCCACCCACTAACTCAGGTCACCGGAAGAGCTAAAGGTGTGTTGCCTAACTTTGAGATGGAAACAGACGCGGTTTTTGAAGTCATAGAGACCTGAGAACACTGCCGCAGGTAGGCCATTCCACAGTCGGGTAGCGCGTGGAATTGAAGTTCCTACGAAAGCGCACAGTAGTGGAGTGCCAGGTATCCAAACGCTGAGGATGATGTTTGAGTTTGTTACGCACCTACTGTGCCGTTGGAAAATTCAAGGTACCAAGGTCTTTTTTTTTTTTGTTAAAATGTTATTCCACATTTTTGTAGTCGTACTTTAAAAAATCTTCTTTCTTTCTTCCTGCTTCTCGATGTCCCCCACACATAGCATGGTAGGCAGAGGGAACCTAGTGTTAAAACAACCTGTTCCCCACTTTCCGTCTAATAATTCGAGGCATTGCGTTTTGAGTGGCGGAACTCAACGCTGCTGAGATGTGCTAACAACATAAATAACGTTATAACGAGCGGATAAGAATGTTGACGTAGCTAACGTCGACAAAAAGCTCCAGCTACGTTCAAATTCTAACGTATATGTTTTCTAGATTATTTTTCTGAAATTTTCCAGGTTCCCAGGCGGGAAAAGTACAATTTGTGGAACATTAATATAGAAACTTATAGTGGACTTTCTATAGATTGTTTTAATAGATATTTTGAGTTAGGATACTTTCTTGTTAACGTGGCTGAGTTTGAATGTTATTTTCTAAGTTCAATGGCTGTGGGTTTTAATCGCATTTAAGGGACTTTATAACAGGCATAGTTGCGGTAACAAAAACACTAACTACATTAAGGCAGCGTAGAGGACGAAATCTGACTTTAAACGCGACGGTTGTGGGTTCGATTCCGACTTAGGATAATTATATTTAAGCTCCAGTAAACTAAGAACATCTTTTAGTTTCACCAATCAAAACGAAAAATTCCGCCTAAAGTTGGCAACGGAGTGTCTTAACTCTAAGTTCCCTCTGCCTATCCTACTATATACTTGATAGATTCTCTCCATTTCACATAAGGAGATTTAATCGACGTGTCCGAGTTACACTTTGACTTACAAATTCTTTATAACATTGCCTAACTTGGCCAAAACTAATCTAGTCCTCGATCTGGGCCAAGGATTATTGCAGAATTAAAGATTTCATTCAAGATTTGCTAAATATTACAAACTGCTCTGAATGGGTACTCTACTGGTATGTAGGTACATAACATCGCTAATATAACTTATCATTACGATGGTCGTGGGTTCACCTGTCCTGGGAGGATTTTTTATATACGGACAGATATATTTATATTAGATAGAGGCCAGTCGCGGCGCAGTGGCACAAAGTGTGACTGTAAAACCGACTGGTTGTGGGTTCGATCCCCACTCGAGGAGATGAAATATTTACTTAAATTTATATTTTCATTTCTTCGCTCTGGTGTCGAGGATAAGTGCGGCGTTGAGTTCTGCCACTCAACACACAATGCCTCCAGAATTCGGCAGAAAGTGGGGAACGGAGTGTCTTAACACTAGGTTTCCTCTGCCTACCCTGCAGTGTGCGGAATACAGCGTGAAGCTGATTTATTTATTTTATTTATATTATGTACCAATGTGGTATACAAATGGAACCTTAACACTAGTTAGCACTAGTTAAGACACTCCGTTCTCTAGACATCGCCCAATTTCCTAGACATTATATATTGGTAGCGGAACTCAACGCCGCGTTTTGTCTTATCACCAGAGCCTGTAAATGTTGGAAATGAGCCTGGTTTGTATTAATTATACTTAAGTGTTAATGGATTCGAGTTATGCCAAATATTTTTGTTAAGTTATATAACTTAACGCTGTATCCCGCACATAGCAGTGTTAAGCGAAGGGAGCCTAATGTCCTCTAATTTCCAATATTCGAGACATTCCGTGTTGAGCGGTGGATCTGGAACTCAACGCTGCGCTTTGTTTTGCGAAAAATTGAAACTAATTTATACCCCCGACTAGGAATCAATCACACAACCATCGACTCGTCAGGTGTCGACCCACTGCACCCGAAGCCCCGACGTTGTATTACGACGGCCTCAAGTAAATTCACAGTAGATAATGAGTCATTGGAATGTTGTTTGTATAACATTATAATTCAAAATTTTACGAATGTAAACATATCTAAGTGCGGGTAAACTATTTATAAAAATGTTTTTAATAAAACAACAGGGAAGTTATTATAAACTAGCGTTCTTCCCGCGGCTTTGTCGGCGTGGACTACACGATTCCTTTTTCATTATTTAGCATTTTGGCAAATGCAAAAAAATAAGATTTTAGGTTGGGTTAGTTTTAAGTTTTATAAGCTGTTTTTTTTGCTTTTGTTGTGAAAAATGCATTATGCATATACTGGGTAGATTGAATGCTATCTATTAAAAACTGTATTGTCATTCGATGTTCCGAGAAATGATCTCTGAGTGTGTTCCTCTAAGTCTAATACTACAAAACTATTGAGTTTCGTCTGTGCCTTACGTCAGTCAGCAACAAAATTGTTTTACATATACAGACTATACATATAAACCTACCGTTTGAATAATTTTATTTATTAGTAAAGCATAAGAATCTGTTGCGGTAAAAATCATACATTTCCCCGAACGGGAGTCAAACCCACAACCATTGGGTGCACGCTCCAAATGCTTTACTATGGAGTCATATGTATACCTATGTATTATGTAAATATTCAAGACAAGTTTCTTGATTTGGTAGCAGCACAACGGCTAGAGATCCGTTATAACGCGTCACGCACAACGGTTTCAGCATAAATCATCTATTATTATTATTATTGGTTTCTATTAATTATACATACTAAGCGGTAACGGATTCGAGTTCCGCCACATATGTTTGTTAAATTATAACTTAATGCTGTATCCCGCACATAGCAGTGTTAGGCAGAGGGAACCAAATGTCCTCTAATTTCTGTCCAATATTCGAGACATTCCGTGTTAAATGGCGGATCTGGAACTCAACGCTGCGCTCTGTCTTGCAATACTTGTAATTGGGCTCTGTCTTGCAATAATTGAAACGAATTTATTCCTCCGAGTAGAAATCAATCCCACAACCGTCGCGTCGTCAAATGCCGACCCACTGCGCCCGATGGCCTTAACGTAATCATACGTTGAAAATGTTTAATTTAAAATTTTTTAATAGTTCTTGTAAAGTAGGTCAATGATTTACTGCCAATTAGTAAGTTTATACTATTTTATACTATACTAGCCTGTCGCCCGCAACTTTGTATGAGTGGATAGACGTTAAACGGAAAATACTATCCTTTCCAGTTCCAGTACAAATTCCGAGGTCTTTTAAATTATTGTTCTCGTACACTCACCAAATGTTTAATGTCAACGTTTCTAAGTCCAAAATGTTGCCAAAATACAATAGTGTAAGTTGTATTTAAATCTGTTAAACTATCAGCAAAAAATTAAAAAAAAAAACTTTTTTTTACATTGACAAATGCTCCAATAGTTGATTTCCTCACGTATCCTCGTTGCACAGACAGCGATCAGTTACAATTTTATTTAATATATACATATTTTTTAATTTTCGCACTCTCTGGTAGACAAAACGCGGCGTTGAGTTCCGCCACTCAACATACAACATCTAGAAAATCGGGCAGTGTGTGTGGAACAGAATGTATTATCACTATGTTCCCTCTGTCTAACCTGGTAAACGGGAAAGAGCGTGAAGCTGAAGCTTATATTAACAGCGAAATTATGCAATAAAAGGTGTTACTCAATTATCGATACACGACTTTGTTTGTATGTATGTATTGGTTTATACACGCCTCTGCAATGAAAGTTACAACAATTAGTATGGAGATACAGCTAGCAAAAAAATATAATATATTTATTTTAACTATTATAAAAAATGCATTCAATTCTAAAATACACAATTTGAAATAATTTTATAATTATTCTAAATGTATGAATAGCACAATAATATAAACTAAAATGATATTTTTAAAAAGTAAATCAACTTCAAATACGTGTCCCCTGACACGAATTGGTTAAAAAATGACAGAATGGATTTTTATGGAATTTAGATTGGACTTAGGCTACAAATTAGAATTTTATTTAAATCAAAGTATTTTTTTAAGTCAAAAATTATTCAAAGAATACAAACAATACTTTTGTAATGTAGCAAGCAGTTGATAAACTGTTAAAATATCTTTTTTGTGTATCAATTCTGATAGCTCAGATATTTCTTAAAGTATAAAAAAACATATTATAATTATATAACAATAATAAAATATTCAAACTTTTTTACTTTTTTAAATATAAAAGGTATTTATTTATATTTTGCTATCGCTACAAGTGATTACAAAAGAACAACTCAGGTCGCGGGTTACGACGCGTCAGTATAATGAGCGTAATGTATGAAATAAATTGTTTATACAGTACTATGAAGGTTTAGCGACCAGCTTCGCTACAAAATCCATCAAATTCACAAAATCCTTACATAAAGTGTAGCCTATGTGTTATTCTGGTTTGCAAGCTATATTATTGTAAAGTTTCATCTAAATCTGTTCAGTAGTTTTAGCGTGAAAGTGGAACAAATATCTACTCTCACAAGTCTTATTATTTATTATATTAAAAAATATAATATATGTGTGTGGGTTCGATGATCGGTTGGACCATTAATGTTTGTTCAAATAATATTATCTATATATATAAAAGGACATGTGCTGACTGACTGAGGTAAGACGCACGCAGAGCCGTAACCGCTGATGGTAGAAACGTGAAATTTGGGCAGATGTTTATTTTCATATTCTGGACATCCACTAAGAAGGGAATTTGAAAAATTTTAGCCCTAAAGGGATGAAATAGGGGTTGAAAGTTTGTATGGAAAATTTTTTTAATCTGCACCGATTTTTATAAAATTTGAAATTCAGACTCTTAAAAATATTTCGTTGAAAATATGTTTCATGGTTTTTAAGAATTCATCCCCTAAAGGTTCAAATAAGGGGTTGAAAGTTTATATGGAAAAATCTTTAAATTGCCACCGATTTTTATAAAAATTTAAATTCAGACTGTTAAAAATATTTTATTGAACACGTGTTTCGTGGTTTTTTTGGATTCCCTCCTAATAAGCGGGCGAAGCCGCGCGCGCCCTCTAGTAATAAATAATAATACATAGTGTCTAAATGCATTTTTTTGTTGGCTGATTATTGAAATAAGCAAAATCAAATTAAAACTAGTTGTTTTAAGATAATTGCTAAATAGAGGGTGTATATAATATATCAGAGAGGACAGTGTTAGGACACTTCGTTCCTCTTACTCGGTTTAATGTCCAATTTTTAAGCGTGTTCGAATGGCGGAACTCGCCGCGTTTTGTATTGTTAGTAGGAATTAAACGATGTAAATCAATCTGATATTTGTGTCATAATTATTTTAATTAAAAAATGAGCAAGCGAGAACCACCTGATAAGAATTAATTTCTTCGAATTCGAATTTCGATTTTTCCTTTTCTTCTGTTATACGAAACTCTAAAAAACAAAAACTCAATATTTTTAATTAAAGGTCACTGTTAAACGTAAAAGGATCTCTTATCAAGTTGTTAATTAATTCTGAACCAAGTTCATTTCAGCAACTAGGTAAATGTCTAAACATAATTGGTTTTACATGCAATATGGACGAAGCAATTTGTTTTGATTTATACAGCAAAAAAAAAATCAAAAATCAACTTCACGCTGTATCCCGCACACAGCAGGGTGCGCAGAGAGAACCTAGTGTTAAGTGTTAAGTCACACCATTCCCCACTTTCCGCCGAATTCTGGAGGCATTACGTGCTGAGTGGCGGAACTCAACGCCGCGCTTTGCCTCGACACCAGAGCGAAGAAATGAAAATATAAATGTAAATAAATATTTCACTTCGTCGAGTGGGGATCGATCCCACAACCAGTCGATTTTACAGTAACACTTTATGCCTCTGCGCCACAACTGGCCTCATTTATACAGTATTCGTAGGTAAATAAAAGAAAAGACAACTAATATAAAACACCATATTTTATATATCACTCGCGATGCTTATTGTAAACAGATATTACAAAGTAAATTGGAATCCGTAAGGATCTGAACTTCCACCACACACACTCCTACAAGAGACATATAAACCTACTATCATCTATACAACTGAAACCACTATATTGCACGTTATAATAATTTTAAACCACTTACATGATCTATAAACATTCGAATCCACGTTCCGAAGAATATAGCGCATATGATGCCTAACAATAGTAGCACCACTGCTGACGCGAGGACGAACCCTGGAAATAAAAAAGATTTTTTTAATTGTTATACTTTATTATAGCTTTTCTACTTAGGCTAAGCGCGGTGTTGTGTTCCGCCCCCTAATAGACAATGTCTCCAAACTGGAGAACGGAGTGTATTAATAGCAGATTTTCTTCTATATATACCACATTTATTAAAAAAGGATAACCTCGATTTGACTCCTAGTTTTTTAGAAATTACAGGACAAAAAAAATACAACAACATACATATCATACGAATGTAAATTAAAAAAACTCATAATATTTAGCACACATGGTTGCAAGCCTAAATATGTCATCATACTTATTTAGAAAACGTATAAAAAATTGAACGTAGCGGGATTCGCACCCGCATCTCCTGGAAACAGACCAGGCGTTCTGATCACTAAGCCATACGTTAAAATTTTTATACGTTTTCTAAATAAGTATTTTTCTTTCCTAAGTGTGGAATAACACTTAAAAAAATGTTAAAAATATATCATCATACTTAACTAATCAAATATTATCCAAATTGAATATTATCGACAACTTGCATTACTATGAAGTCGACTTATAAAGAAAAGAAAATAAAAAAAAGAAAAATAAATAGTAAAAAACTACAAAGCACAGACTATGTAATACAACAGATAAAAAAACAAAAATACAAAATAATACATCATTCTGCGTTTATACCTATCACAATTACTCTTTTAATAGTTAAAGAATTATACTTATTTTGATGAAATAAATGATTATACACTTACACATTGTTCTGTCACACGAGGTCAAACGATTTTTATATTTAGTTAGCATCTTTAAAGTGCATTAACTTATGCTAATTTTTTAAGCACTTTTAAATAATAGTGACGCAGCACGCGTCAAAAAAAATCTACCTTCTTTAGCTATACCTACTTTTTTTTCGAATGGATTTTGTTGCTGTTGACCTGGGATGGTTTTTATGGTAGCGTCACCGGGCGCAGGGGTGAGAATAGCTCACCCCATGAAGAAAATGTACGAGCTTTGATGGACGCTCGTGGATTAACTGTACTTCTGTACGTTAATAATATAAAGCAGAAGAGTTTGTTTGTTTGAACATGATAATCTCAGGAACTGCTGCTTCGTATTGAGAATTTATTTTGGTGAGGGATATTCCATTTATCAAATAAGACATATTACGTGACGTTGATCGATACAAGGTAACCCTGACACGGTACAGTATACACTGTACCCTGCGGTCAGAGTTACGTCGGCTACTTAGTGTGTGTCACGTGTGATTTATAATCCTTATTTAGTTTCATTTGACCACGCGGGCGGCGGTGTACGCAAAAGCACAGTACAGGCTAAATAGAAAAAAATGCAAAGCTTAAGAGTTTTTTATTTCTTCCAGAGATTGGCGTATCCATCTAAACAAAGTTTCAGATTTATAATATTACTAGTATAGTTCGAGCTTTCGGGCCTGTCGGGCCTTTGTGGCGCAGTGAGACAGCGTCTGATTATAAACGCGACGGTTGTGGGTTCGATAGCCACACGTAAGAAAGAAAAAATTAAGTAGTAGAAAAAGAATTGTAAACGAAGCACGGCGTTGAAGTCTACCACTCAATAAAAATAACGTGACACAAGATTCCCTCTATCTACAATGCTATGCGAGATAAGGCATGAAACCGTTTTTTTACTATAGACGTAAAGAACCTCAGCTAACCTCACTATAAAAAAACCAACAATTTTACTATTCTGCGGGCTATTTATAAAATAGTGATGTCACGATCAAATAATTTCCGGCGTTCAACGTTGAATATTTTGAAAACAATTCACTTGTTTACGTATCGTATTGTCGTTCTTACTAACATGTACATACTATAATATGACATTGCTTTATATAATTTTTATATTAGACGTGTAATTTTGTAGGATAATATAGTTTTTAGGGTTTCGTATGCAAAATTCTATTGCTAAGATACCTGTACGTGTATATATCTGTACGTCTGTCATCAGGCTATTTCTCATGAACCTTGACAGTTAGACAGTTGAAATTTCAACAACGAATACTGAACAAGAGAAATGATACGGAAACCTTCGTGCGCGATTCCGATTCACACTTGGCCCGTGTTTTTATGATATAACACTAATAATGGCCATCTTAGAGGCGCGGCACAGCATCTGACTGCAAACGGGATCGTGTTCGCCTCGTTCCCCATTCGGAGAAAATAATTATTGTTTATTTCCTCAACCTAGACAAACAAGATAAAGTTAATAACTCCCCGAAATAAAGATGGAGTCCACTACCTTTGCTACCCCGATAGGGAGAGAAGATCTAGTGTTAAGACATTCCGTTCCACATTTTCCATCTGAATCCAAGACATTGCCTGTTGAATGACGAAACTCAACGCCGGCTGTTGTCTTGCCAGAGCGGTTAAATTGGAATTTAGGCGTTATTCCAATATAAATATTCATAGCCCTACACAGTATGAATAACAATTTCATTTATAATAAAGTAATTGTACGTGATTATGTCAAATAAACGTGTACGCTTGCGTAAAGCGGAAACGCCTTATGCAATGTTCTGTAGACCGCCACGCTTAGTAAGTTTTTAGTACTCTTTGAGAATTCTCTAGATTACCTAGAATGCTAGAATCTCTTTTTTACTTTTCTTAGCATCACAATGTATCGCACATATAGCAGGGTAAGCAGAGGGTATCTGGGAACCTAGTGTCAAGAGGCTGCGTTCCCATTAATATTATAGATTCTTTTTAGAGGTTCTTATTATTAGAGACCAGTCGTGGTACAAGAGTGTGACTGTAAATGCGACTAGTTGTTACTTCAATCTCTACTTGAAGAAATGAAATCTATATATATAAAAGGACTTGTGCTGACTGACTGAGGTAAGACGCACGCAGAGCCGTAACCGCTGTGCGTACAAACGTGAAATTTGAGCAGATGTTTGTTTTCATATTCTGGACATCCACTAAGAAGGGAATTTGAAAAATTTTAACCTTAAAGGGATGAAATAGGGGTTGAATGTTTGTATGGAAAAAAAAATTAATCTGCACCGATTTTTATAAAATTTGAAATTCAGACTCTTAAAAATATTTCATTGAACACGTGTTTCATGGTTTTTAAGAATTCACCCCCTAAGGGTTCAAATAAGGGGTTGAAAGTTTATATGGAAAAATTTTTAAATTGCCATCGATTTTTATATAAATTTAAATTCAAACTGTTAAAAATATTTTATTGAACACGTGTTTCGTGGTTTTTTTAGAATTCACTCCTAATAAGAGGGCGAAGCCGCGCGTGCCCTCTAGTATTTATATAAATGTATTTTCATTTGCGCGGCGTTGAGTTCTGCCACTCAACACGCAATGCCTACATTATTTGGCAGAAAATGGGAATGGAGTGTCTTAACACTAGATTCCCTTTGCATGTCTTGTGTGGCCTTTTTTTGATATAATTCAATTTATTATTAGAGAATCTTATTAAATATATAATTTTCTTTGATATTTTATATGTGGCTATCAATTTCTCATTTTGTAATTTTTTTGTTAAGCTCCATAATTCTGACAGTATATGACCAAAATTAACTTGAATTATTTTTACATAAATGGATTTGAGGCCGGTCGTGGCGCAGCGGCACGAGATGTGACTGTAAAACCGACTGGTTGTGGGTTCGATCCCCACTCGAGGAGATGAAATATTTACTTAAATTTATATTTCCATTTCTTCGCTCTGGTGTCGAGGTTAAGCCCGGCGTTGAGTTCTGGCACTCAACACGCAATGCCTCCAGAATTCGGCAGAAAGTGAGGAACGGGAGTGTCTTAACACTGGGTTCCCTCTGCCTACCCTGCTGTCTGCGGGATACAGCGTGAAGCTGATTAGATTTTTTTTTATAAATGGATTTTTTCGCCTCGTCCACTGTTATTAACGAAACAGGAACAGAGGCCGTCGTGGCCGTCTAATATAGACTAACTAGATATTTATTAATATTTTAATTTCTTCATTTTAGCACCAACGCAGAAGCTCGGCATTGAGTACTATCACTCACTCAACACGCAACGCCTCGAACAATTCGTCCGCCCGCGTATTCATATGTACCTACGAGGCCAGTCGTAGCGCAGGGGCATGCGACCGTTATCGCGACAGGTTGTGGGTTCAATTCCCACTCGAGTATTTGAAATACATATTTAATATTTTCCTTGCTCTGGTAACAAGATAAAGGTTACACTCCACACACAATGCTTACAGAATTACGACGAAAATTGGGGGTCGGAAGTATTGTTAATGGGTTAACATTAGGCTCCTAGGTTCCCTCTGCCTATGTGCGGGATACAGTAATTAAATAATAGATATTAAACCATAAAATGTTCAATTCAATTCATATTATCTTACAATTTTCCTTAGAAAACATCATTCCTTTGAATTAGCACGATTCGTGGAAGAAAAATGACGCCATACATCAAACACTGTGAATGTTTAAAAACATATCAATTGAATTGTAAAGAGTTATGATTTCATATAAGTTTGTAGTTGTTTCTGAGTTATGTACATATATCGTATAGAGATATACCAATAGAAGCTAGTGACGGACAGACGAACAGACACATAGACAGGTGGGTAGTAAATTGATACTAGGAGTTTTTTTTATTTCATACTACGACACCTACAAAATGGTAAAACGGAAAATAAATCAATCAACAATTTTTTGAATTTTTCATTACACAAACAAAGATATAGTAAAATGTAATCTCTTCCTTATAATATCAATGCAACGTAGTATATATTTAGATATATTATAAACTTTACTATAAACTGAATAAAGCTTGTGGTTCGGTATTTATAGTGAGTGACCTAAATAACAAACTGGTTGTGAGTGGCACAACTTTAAACTAACATTAGTTACTTTGATTTTAATGTTATTTAAGCATTCTAAGGAAGTCCTGGGTTCAAATTCTTAAATTTCGATTAGAAATATGCTTATATTTTCAAAATTTTTAAAGTATTATTACACACTTAAAACGAAAATACATTTTTTTAAAGAAAACGTATATATAAAATTTTTATCGTACAAAACAAGTAATAGTAATATTTAAATCTAGTATTGAATCAATGGAACAACTTTGTAAATAATAAATAAAATAGTTCTTGAGATTAATGCGATCAACCAAACAAACATACACTTCAGCTTTATTTCATTACTACAGAAGTATGGACATTCGACGTATCTTAATACAGTAGGACGATCGTCTTGCTTTGACGCCTCCGTTATATATGCGGAAGCAGATTTAAAATTTAAAATAAAATATAATAATGAAATAAAGTAATAAGAAATAATGAATAATGATTTAGCGGATTGCATAATTCACGAATAATTGTTTATACCATATGGCGTAACGCTATTTAGTATGCACCTCTTACTATGACGAAAGTCGTGGCTGCCAATTTGGTGATGGCTATGTATTACTATTGTTTGTGGGTTCGATTCCTATATGCTTGTTGGTTCATATTTTAATGTAGAGTCGTTAATATAAAATACTCGTTTATAATCCACTTAAGCGTCCAGGCTAGAATCAGTATGTTTTTAATCTATAATTGTTGACTTTTGCGTTTCTTGCCGGCTGTTCAAAGCAAATGCCTAAGTCTGACACTACTGACATTTCTTTCGTAACTGAATGATTCAAAAGTGCTTGTAATGAGCCTAATTAAATTAAAAAAATATATTTAAAATTATTTTTCTTTTTGAATCGCTCTCGTTTCATATCTAACTGTACACGCTATAGTTTTAGTTTCAATCTTACGTTCCTATATATGAATTTCTCTCATAAATTTTTCTATTTAATAAAAATATATAAATCGCTAGGATTGTAAACAATCTTATTTGACTAAAACAAAAAAGAAAAAATAATGGCCTTAGTGTTCCTTATAGGGACAAAATAATTTGAAATTAATTTTATTCATAAAGAATTTTAATTATATACATATTTAAGAAGAGGAAAATGGTAATTTGGTTTTTCTATCACGCAAAGAGATTATTGATTTTTTTTTCAAGACTTTGTTTATAGAGTCGTGGAGCTCAAGACTACGCTGTTTCTTCTTACCAAAGCTAGGAAATAAAAATACCTTATCATCCGAGTTGAAATCAAGCCCACAACCATCATGTTTACAGTCAGACGCTGTATTTTAATAAGTAAATAAAGAAGATTGACTTATCTGTCAACAGTGAATGCTGTTCAGTATCAAAAATTATATTTTTTATATTAATCTTAAGACATTTATTTTCTAGTATTTAACTTGTAAGGTTATTGAAGCGTCTTACTTAAGAAATTATTATAAACTCTATATTGTTTAAACATATTGTAACAAATAAATAAAATAGGTGATATTATTATCATTTATTTCGTTTATTTGTTTGATATATAAAGAAAAGAGAACTTATCGAGACATAGCGTGTTGAGTGGTGCATCTCAACGTTATACCGCAGACGCCACAGTGCCACGCCGACTTTATGAATATTTAAGTTCCATTAATAATCTCGACTAATTCATGACGCAAATATAAGAAGATTATAGGAAGTAGAGTATGGGATAAAATATATTCCAGGGTAAAAGACATCAACGCGTGAAAAGCTGGAATTATCAATGTTGTTATGAAAGCCAACTATACACAATACATACATATAATTTTATTATTCTCATGCTTCATCCGGCACATAATAGGGTAGGCATGCAAAATGTCTAGACTCCTTCCCTTCTTTCGGTCTGAATTTGAATCAACGCGGGTTGAGTGGCGAAGCTTAACATCAGTTATACATATAATACCTTTATTTATAGAATATAAAAAATAAGCAATAGATTAAGATTATAAGGGCTTATATATCAGGCGTTATTTTGAAATACGTGGTAAAAACGTGTTTATGTGATTGATTTTAAATTCAAAAATTCAATCTTGACAAAACTGACGTATTTAGGATGTAACTCGAAAGGTGTAATTCTTATCAGCTTCTCTCCTTTTTCATTTGTAATAGCAGTGTAGCTAGAGAAAATCCAGTATGAAGACACTACTACTAGCGTTCTCCGCTTTCCTCCCGATTTCAAAACTAAAATGATATACGAGTATTACTAGTGTTTTTTAACTAGCTGGATAGCTTATACCTGCGGCTACGTCTACGTGGTCAAGTGGAAAAAACAACTGATTGTTTATGACACATTAAATACCTAAGTGCGGGAAGTAACTCTGACCGCAGGTTCAGTGAGATTCATCGAAACAATTAAAGTGACGTAACATAGCATATAACCATACTCGATAAATTGAGTATCCAACACAAAAAATGTTTTAAATTCCAACCACTAGTTTCTGAGATTAGTGCATTCAACCAAAGAAATATTTTATCTTTATAAATAAAATAAAATCAGCTTTACGCTGTATCCTGCATACAGCAACGCAAAGGGAACCTAGTAATAAGGCACTCCGTTCCCCACTTTCTGCCGAATTCTGGAGGTATTACATGTTGAGTGCCAGAACTCAACACCGCGCTTTTTGCCTTGACACCAGAGCGAAGAAACGGAAATATAAATTTAAGTAGATATTTCATCTCCTTGAGTGCGGATCGAACCCACAACCAGTCGGTTTTACAGTCACACTTTGTGCCCATGCACAAAGTGTGAAAAGTGTGAAATTTGATATAAACATCGCATGTAATTTGAGACCATAATCATCACGTGCCTCATACGTCCTCACTTCTCTACATATACATAATAAAAGTCTACATTAATATTATTATATATTATAACCTAATGGCGTATGGAAATACCTTTGATTAGCAATTTTTGCGAACAATACCGCAATATTTCATATAAAATGTCGTCAATCAGCGGTTGGAATAACAGCGATTGGCAAGTGAAATTGAAAATAATAAAATCTAGCAGTTTATATTACTAGTTGCCGTATATAACATCGTTTGCGTCAAGTATAAAAAGGAAAATCGCAAATCTAAGCAAGCAAGTTAAGTGAATTTCTAGGATATCAATTATTTTTTAAATATTTTAAACATTTTTAAAGTGTTAATCCACACTTAGGAAAGAAAAATACCTATTTAGAAAACGTATAAAAATTTGAATGTAGCGGGAAAACCGACCAGGTCGGTTTCCAGGACTCGAGGGTTCGAGTCCCGCTACGTTAAAATTTTTATACGTTTTCTAAATAAGTAATTATTTATTATTTGGAATTTTGACGTTGTAGACATTCGACTATGTATACTAAGATGAGTTAATGTGATAATATAATAATATACTGCATGCAAGATATGCGCTTGTCATTTCTTTTATGTAGTATAATAATAGAAGAGATCCTAGTGACACATTATTCCATATATATTTCAACCAAACAAGTTCATATCGGGCAACAAACTAATGCATATAATTAATATCTAATAAATGCATATAATTTATAGGTCGGGCTTCAAATAGATTTTTTTTGTTTAATAGTTATCGGGAAACTCTGTTTTAACTTTTGGAACCTGGAATCAGAAGATCAGGCCCCTAGACAATTCTTAATTATTTATATTTGACCATTGGCGAAGCCGCAAAAAAAGGTTAATGTAGAATAAAATACCACTCACGCTTGGCCATATAGAGACGATCGTGCGAAACACAATATCATGACAAATGGTGTAAATCTAACCACGAGACTTAATAATTTCAATATAAACAATTCTATTAACACGTACAACCTAAATGTTTAACCGACACGAAGGCCGAGACTCAAGTAATTTCGTCTTATAATCATCTTTAGAAAGTATCTAGTACATTTATTTTATATAACTGAATAGCTGAATGTAGCTGGCCGTCATGGCGCAATGGAGCAGCTTCTGACTAGTAGAGCGACGGTTGTGGGTTCGATTTCTACTAGGAGGAATGAATTATTTTAATTCCCACGCTTTATTTTTTATTTAACATGGAGAAGGCTTTGAATTCCCACTCAATTCTAAAAAGACTGACTTTTTGGTTAAATGTATTGTTAAAATGTTGTTTAGATAAAACACTATTACTTATTCATGGGTATTAAGTAAGAAATATTTGAGTTCTTATAACGTTCAATTATTTTTTTGTATTTACAATATAGATTTTAGCGGTGTGTAAAAGAAAAGTGTGGTGATTAATACAATGATGCTATATGTATTATATATTAATCGTAAAAGATCACTTACTGTTAAACATCTTGCACATTTTTAAATAGGTAAAACCTGTTTCTTTTTCTTTACCTATTTAAAAAAGTTTTGTCTGTCAAAGAATCGGTAACGTCGAACAATCGCTCGAGTTATGACATTATTACCAAATAACCTTTTTGCCAATATTTTATTATTTATTCTATAGTGACGTAGTACCATATGGTATTCGCTTTGAAACAATCTATCTACTGTACACGAAGGAACATTTTAGTTATTCCAACTAAATAAAATAAGTGATCCAAATTTTCCTATACAAATTTCTCAAAAAACTGAAAAAATAACCCTTTCACTTGAAACAAATAAGCTAGAACTAAATAACACAAACAAAAAAACAAAAACAATGGAAAAAAACAAAACAAACACTCACTGATCCCCCGATTGTCCTTCACATAATCAACATATTTACTTGAAAACACCATTTTTGTTTAAACAATTTAAACAAAATGCAAAATTTAAACAATTTGAGTACTTTTAGAAGGTTTCTTAGTTTAGATTTTCATTCGCGGCATATTCCGAGCGCTGCGCAAGAGTGACTGGTTGGCTTTTTAAACGGTCTGTCGCAACTGAAATGTGCAATAAAGTTATGGACTTTATGTAATTGTAATAAAGATCTTTATCGTTGAGCAAGTGCAGCTCATTGCTTAACCTAAATATTTTAAAATGACAAATGATTTTACTCCAATCACTGTTGTTTGACGCGACTTTGCTTATTTTTTTTCTGAGAATGGTATATTTGAAGCTAAAAGATTTTTTAATTATCCATTAGACATAATTTTAAAGAAAGGCCAATTATTAAATGATTTTTAGCTATAAAAAATTGTTGATTATTATATAAAAAAAACTTAGTTGAACTATTTCAATTACAAATATTCCTTAATCATAAAAGCTCCCTTCTCTTTCTCATGTTCAATCCTTTGTGTCGCAAATAAATTAACATGGAAAAAGAATAGAGGGTATCACATATACTAATACTATAAAGCTGAAGACTTTGTTTGCTTGAACGACCTAAGATCAGGAACTACTGATACGAATTGAATTTGTGGGTTCTATAATTTTCATAACCCCGCTCTGGTAACAAAACATAGGGCGTTGTTAAGTTCCGCCACTTACAAAAAAATCGGCTAAAAGTGGGGAACAGAGTTTCTTAACATTAGGTTCCCTCTACATCTGCTACCCTGAGAGGCGAAATACAGCGTAAAGCTAAGAAAAACAAAAAAAGGTAAAGCTAAAAAAAAAGTGTAATAACTGTTATAGCCATATTACACGGCGATTTAAATATTATTTACTGAAACCTTGAAACAATTTGTAATAATATCAATATCACACCGCAATGACACCTAGCTTAACGATTAAATTGTCCGGAACACAGCTCAAGGGTAGTGAATACGGTTTCTAATTACGTTATTTAGGTAAATTCTGTTTCACTAACTATTACACATGGCTGTGCATATTAAAAATTGTAAAAAATACAATAGATAATATATTATTTAATTCATGACATCTAAAAGAAAACTATAATTAAAGTTTGTGGGTATTACAGAAGAAGAATAAAAGAAAGATGAATGCCGTGGTGATGCAATCTCTTAGTAGGATATGCGGATTTAGCTTAGCTTATGAAAAAGTGAGTGGTAAGAGAGGTAGGGGGAGACCTCGGTTGACCTTCAAAAACACTGAGGAAAGGTCATGTAAAAAGCATGAGGACCCCTCGGAGGGCATGTATGAAGAGGTTGATGATAGTGGACGAGGCGAAAGAGATATGTAGAGACCAGCTAAGTTAAGTTAAAATGAAAGTTTTAAAAAATATTAAATATGAATGCAATGTTATTCCGCAATGAAGAAGTACATAGAATACCATATGTGGGACAGAATGGCAGGGTGCCACAGTGGGAATTAAGAAGAACGAGATCAGGTGGTTTGGGCACGTCGAGAGAATGAGTTGATGAGATAGCAAAAAAGATTTATTATCTAGAACCGTTGATTGATTTTTTTGTGAAAATCTTTCAAATTACGTAAACTAAACACTCTTTAAGTCTTTGATATTAAGCTTTGATTTAATAAAACTAGTAAATAAAAGTGAAATCACTGTACACGGGAAATTCCGGGAAAATCCTAGATTTCTCGGCGATCTGTCAACCCTATACATAACACTGACAGTCACTTTGACAACAGGTACCTACAATGGGTTACATAAGACGATTTACTTAATGTAATATAACCTATGGCCTTACTTGATAAACGGACTATCCGACACTAAGGCCAGTTTTACCACTGACTGATAAAGTTTCGAATAGCAATATCTATTAGATACACATTTGACACATACATTTAATTTTTACATACTTATTTGTAGATAATTTTTAAATGTAAGAAATCGTATGAATTATGTTGCAGTAGTGTTTTGAATATGGGAATAATAAAACGAGCAGCGTCACATTCTGTTTAGTTTATTCGACTGATCATGGCTAACGAAACTGTCTATTTATATATATTTGGACATACTGTCAAATGAGCAACTTTTATATGATAAATTTATACAATCATTAAAGTATTCAAATTCAAAATATTACTTATTCAAATAAATTCTTTAAGCACTTTTGAATCGTCGAATTAACATGGAAACAAAAAAGAAGCTACCATCGGTTCGGAAGGCAGTTCTGCTGAGAAGAGCCGGCAAGAAACTCAACAGTGGCTCTTTTACATAATGTATTTATCCATATACTATATAATTCAATGTGTAATTAATTATTAGCTATAATTGAATTGAGAATAACATTGTTTATAGGTCTTAAAATAAAAGTTACGCAAAAGGAAATTGAATAATTCTATACAGTGTTGCTAGTGATTTTTAACAGTACTTCTTATATGTTAAACTTATAAAATATATAAAGTTAATGAATCTACTCAATTTGCCAATTAGTGCCAATACTATTATGTATAATTAAATTGATAATAACATACTCTTTTAATGTACTAAACTAAGTATATGATAATAGATACAAATATTCCATATGGTCTTGGTCGTGCTATGCGTCGTCCTTTAACAATTATTAACTACTATTTTCGTTCATTAATGAGAAAATTATTCTTGAAAATATAAGAAACAGCTCTTTTGTATTATCATCATTTGTCTTATCATCATGTGTGTTATCAACAATTATTAGATCACTATCTAAAACTTTATTCGTAACCGGTGAAACTGGCCCTAAGCTTGAGACTAGATTTCAATTGTAACTTCTAATTCCTGAGATTGGCGCTTAACAAACTCTTTAGCTTGATAATATTATTATAGATATTATTATAGAGTATAAAAACATTAAAAGTTCTCTTAGTGAAATTAGAACTCGCTACCGACCGACGTTTAGACGCCAGTCAGTCAAGTACACCATATCATCTAAATTATGTCTTAACCTTTTTCATAACCATAATCTATTTATTTAAAATGTCATTCAAGTTGATTCACTTCAATGAACTTAATACGACACTGAATGCGTAGTATAATAAATCATAGTTTCTTTGGACTTTAAAAGTTTATATTTAAAGCAAAAATTTAATATTTTGTCCTATATGTATATATATATGGCTAGGAAGGCAGAGAGAACCTACTTTGAGACATTGCGTATTGAGTGGTGGAATTGCCGCGCTTTGTTTTGTTAGCGGTGCAGAGGAAGGAAACGAGAAAATTCATTCATTCTCCATTCAATGGAGGGAATCAAACCTGCAACCGCCACGTTTACTGTCAGACTGCAAATTTTGAAAATTCTAAGGAATTATATAAAACAAATTAGATCAGAAAGAACACAGTGTTAACACACTCCACTCTCTTTCCACTTAGTATACTGTCGTAGCTTGTTATATGGTGGAACTCAACGTTGCGTTTAACCTATTTTATTAAAATAATTATAGTAAAGAAACATTTAACGCGGCGTTGAGTTATTGAGTCCGTCGTGTCGCAATAGCAAAAGATGACTGTTAACACGATGGTTGTGGGTTCGATTCTCATTCGGGGGAATAAAAACGCGGCATTGATTTCAAGCACACAACTCACAATGCCTCGAGAATTCGGCTAAAAGGGGGGAACGAAAGTGTTTTAATGAGCGGAGTGTCTTAACACTTGGATCTAAAGTTCCCTCTGTCTACTCTCATAAGCGGGATACAGAGTGAAGTATATAAAAAAAAACAATAAATATGCATATTAACATTTAAATGTTTCACAATAAAAAAAGAAAGGCATTATTTGCTTATAATTTACATACTTAAAGTGGTATAAGAGCGTAATTTTTTTGTAAGAATTGAGTCATTTTGATGTCAAAAAATTTTACCAATTAGGTGTACGTACTCCTTACAGCTTCCTTCAAGTTTTCAAAACGATACAGACAATGTTTTTATTCCAAATATTTCTAGATAATAGCTATTATATAAAAAAAGTGTCATTAAAGCGAGTCAAGCGAACATAGGCATAGTGTCTGACTGTAAACGAGACGGTTGTAGGTTCGATTCCCATCCGGGAAAATAAAACATATTCATTTCCTCACTCTATTAAGAAGACAAATGGTGTCGAGTTCAACCACTCTCAATTGACCAGAGCGGAGGGAACGGAGTGTCTTAACATTAGTTTCACTGCCTATCCTGCTATATGCGGGATACAGCGTGAAGCTAATATAGAGAAAATCAAACCTACGACATCTATAATAGCACACAAGGACACAGTGTCGGTGTAGTGTAGCTACATGGTAAATAAGTCGAATTATTCATATTACAATCAAATGAGAGTAATTCTATTGTTTTTATAATTTATTATACAAGCTAAGGTAATTTGACGCTAAGGTGGCGTAATAATGTTTCTGTATAAAACTATTATCTATATAAGTAGTTGTGGATTCATTTTTATCTCGCATATAACAGGATAGGCCGAGGTCACTTAGTGTTAAGACACTCCATTTTCCGCTATAATTAGAGACACAAAAGAAATTAAAAAATAATAAACACAAATTAAGAAAGTATGCTGACAATAAATTGAAAATTATAACATTTATTGAGTAATTTTGTTCAGATGGTTTGTTACAGGTCTTATTTCTATTCACTTTTTTCGCTAACCTTCTCACGCTTCGCTCTT
The DNA here is from genome assembly GCA_021202915.1 of Heliconius himera. Lineage (NCBI taxonomy): Eukaryota > Metazoa > Arthropoda > Insecta > Lepidoptera > Nymphalidae > Heliconius > Heliconius himera. The sequence goes on along the minus strand of JAJHJA010000077.1, from coordinate 1,678,848 downwards.
AGTAATCTTAAGAGGCTTCAAGCTTTATTTCACATAAAACATGGTAAGCAGAAGTGAACCTAGTGTAAAGACGCTCTGATACCGATTGAGTGGCGGAATCAAACGCCGTGTTTTGTATTAGCAGAGTGGGGAAATCAAAATAAAATAAACCTAAATAAATCAGTTTCACGTTGTATCCCGCATACATCACGGTAGGCAAAGGGAACCTAGTGTTAAGACGGTAGGTACGTTCTCCACTTTCCGCCGAATTTTTCGAGTCATTGCATGTTGAATGGCGGTACTGAACGCCGGGCGTTTGCCTTCGTGCCAGAACGAAGAAATAAAAATATTAAGAAATAATAATTCATTCCCTCGAATGGGGATCGAACCCATAACCGTCGCGTTATAATCACATTGAGCCCCGGCATCACGACGTCCTCAAATAAAAATAATATAATCATTTCCCCGAGCGTGCATCGAACCCACAACCAACGCGTTATTATCGACGGCATTTAATTAAACAGCTAATAAAATAATAAGTGTCAAGTTACTTTTTATTTACTTTAATAACCTTGAACTATTTAATAAGTTTTTGTGTTTGTTCAGACGGTGTGAATTAGATTTCGATTATATTTAATAGAAGAATATTTTAACAATTGGTCGTGCCGTGTCTAACTAAAAATGCGATAGTTGTGGGTTCGATATATAATCGAGAGCGTTCCCTTTCATTTCGTTCGGGCATTACATTTCACATATTTTTGAAAACGCATTAAAATTTATACCTTCACTAAGGCACATAGCGGGGGAAGCAGGGGGAACATAGTGTTAAGACACTCTTTTCTCCACTTTTCTATAATTTTCGAGCATTGCGTACTGAGCTCAAAGCCTCAATTTGTCTAGACACCAAAACGGTAAAATAAAAATCTCACTACCCAGATCACTCTGAGGATATCGAACCCACACACTATTGGCAGTATCTGCGCCACGAGGGTCTAATCTCTATTTGAGTATATCTAATAGAATGTGTATATATAAATATTGTGTGTATGTTTATCAATTCTCTGATCGCTATAACACAGTAACTAGTTTGGAGTCATGGTCGTTGTAAGGTAGCCACGTTTTATATCATGAACATGATGTATAAAATGATAGTTGTGTGAGACTATTATTCACAACGCAATTGAAGAAAAACAAGTGATAAATCATTTGAATTTTAAATAGAGATTCAATTATTGAGGTGCAGCGATAAAAATAAAAATGATGAAAATGAATTTACCAAATTATTAGCAAAATTTTTAGTTCTTTTAAAAACATTAAAAAACGAAAAATTCATACATCATGGTAGGCAGCGGGAACCTAGTGATAACACACTCCATTCCCCACTTTGCGTGGAATTTTTCGAGGTATTGCGTGTTATATGCGTGTTAAAATATTAATAAATCATAATCCATTCCGTCGAGAGGGTGATCGAACCCACAACCGTCGCGTTACAGTCACACCTTTGTGCCCCTGCTCTACGACAGCTTCGACATTTATATTATAAGTATTTGTAGACAACACATTAGTTATTCTTAGATTACTTTTGGAATTGGTTAATAATAACAAAACAGCAAAAATTACATATTTCTATACTAAAATCCATACAAACATAGCCCACGGTTGGGCTAATGGCCTCAACCAGGCACGGAACCGGTTATACACGCTGGTACCGTTTAAGCTCAACTTTACTAAGAACGCAACTCGTTTTCTATATTTAACTCTATGTGGTCGTCTTTTATTTGCTGATTTTTTATTATTTAAGACTTACTTATGCGAGGAAAGAATTGAGATTTTTTGATAAAAATATGTGACTGAAACGCGATGGTTATGGGTTCGATTCTTATATGAGAAATGAATTATTTCTATTTTCTCGCTCTCGTAACATATAAAGCACGGCGTTGTGTTCCGCGACTCAACTCGAAATGTCTCGGAAATTGTGCGGTGCGCTGGGAACGGAGTGTCTAAGTACTAGGTTCCCACTGCTTATCATGCTATATGCGGGATACAGCGTGAAGTTAAAAATATAGACAAGGACTAGTGCTATGTACGCAGCTCCGCTTGTTTTGGTGGGATATTGTTATAATAATTTACGCTCACGTAAACAATCATCACATTAGAATATGTTTTTTATCTCATTACATTACAAATATTTAATGTTTTTGGCTGTAATATAAAACAAGCGACCCAACTGCGGCTTCGCTCGCTTATAGTTATTTCATAAAATAGCCGAATTAAATATAATCTTTACATGAATTGCTGCATATGTGTTGTTATGACGTACATATAAGATATATTGCTGCAAAATTCACTTAAATCCGTTTAGTAGATTTTGCGTGAAAGGGAGACAAACATCCAACCGATAAGAGAAAGGATTACTCGCTATACAGTGAGTATAGCGAGTTATCTTCTTAACACACTCTCTTACTCTTAATGTACTCTTTATGTCTCTTATAAGTGAAAATTGCTTTGAAATCCGTTTAACAAACACATTTGGTTAATGCTTGTTCCACTTTCACGTAAAAACTACAAAACAAATTTAGATTAAACTTTACAGTAATAAAGCTATAACATCAGAATAACGCATAGGCTAGAATTTATTTAAATATTTTGTATAATTGGTTATAATGTAACTACAACAAATATAAGCGGGCGAAGCCGCGCTAGAGTCGCTAGTATTTTATGAAACTTAGTATTGTTCAACGAGACTTCGTCCGGGTGGGCTAAACTAACATATAATATATGTATATACTATTTTATACCTTATATTAACTAACCTTATCCATTAGAAATTTGAAAGATAAAAGCGCATATGTGTTGATCACTTTGTTTTAATACCAGTTAGAGATTTAAAAATTTCAAAAAATATGCCTTATAAATCTATTTTGTATCCTAAGTAACATAACCACTGCGCCATAACGGCGTTAAGCTTTTTTTAATTTTTAAAGTTTTATTCCACACTAAGGAATGAAAAATTTTTATTTAGAAAAACGCAAGAGAGAATGATTGCTATTTATTACATATTTTTTAAAATTTTGAAAGTGTTATTCCACACTTAAGAACGTTAATACGTTTTCTAATAAGTATTTTTCCTAAGTATTAATATTAATAATATTTACATATTACATATATTTATAATAATTTACATTTACAAAGTTACATTTTTAAAGTGTTATTAATATTAATAATATTAATAACACTTTAAAAATGTAAAAAACATTTAATAAATAGCATTCTCTCAGACAATAATTATTAGTAATTTTGGGTAGCGAAAATTTGTAAAAATCTACAGAAATGCTAACTAAATTGCATAAATAAATTGTAACAAGCGTATATAAATTTTAAGTAACGTATGGATTAGTGGTCAGAGCGCCTGGTCGGTTTCCAGGAGGCGAGAATTCGAGTCCCGCTACGTTTAAATTTTTATACGTTTTTTAAATAAGTATTTTTTTTTCTAAGTGTGGAATAGTCTTTAAAAAAGTTAAAAATAAAAGTACTTGTTTGTAAAAATCTCCCAACAAAGATAAGTATGTTGTAAAAGCGTTTAAGAATTTCGACGTAGCTTGAACGTTCTCAACGTATGGCTTAGCGATCAGATCTCGAAGACGGTTTCCAAGAGGCGGAGGTTCAAATCTTGATACGTTCAAATTTTTATACGTTTTCTCTAGAGATATTAAGCTTATTAAAAATATTGATTAATAAACCATATTTCTTATAGTCTAATAATTACATTGTAAAATATTTTATTGATAAAGAGAATTAGTCGCACTGTTTGTTATCTAGTACACTTAGCGTCGCTAGGTCTTTAGCATACTTTACTAGGGGCTCATAGTCGCCATGAGGAATATAATGAAGTAAAACGTATAAAAATTTGTTACCCTTTTGCAGCTTCACGCTGTACCCCGCAAATCGGAATTTAACGTTAAAACACACCGTGTCTAGGGCGGAATTCAACGCCGCGCTGTCTTGTTACCAAAGCGAAGATATTAAAATATGACATATATCACGTGATAGCGTGATTTTACTATAATAGTAGGTATGAAACAAGAATTGTACACGATTATTATGGATTTAAATTCAATATTGGCTGGCAGTTTAATTACCTATTAATTAATAGTCATAAATTTTAAGTTATATTAAAAATCATTATTTTGAATTTAACATATTTAATTTTATAATGATTAAAATTTGTGTTTTTATTGTTGATTTCTTTAATAATTTAAATATACTAATTTCCAGCGCTAAATATCACGTCTAAGAAGCGGCCACGGGTTCTACTAAAAAAATTAGTTGCTTAATATTTCCCTCAAGTAAGTATTATAAAATACACAAACATTTTTTTTTATTTAAATCGGTATCAATCGTAAAAATCGTATCGGTACAAAAAGAAAATCTTAAATAACTTCAAAGAATTTATAGGTAAAATGTAAATATAAATACATACTACAATCACTTTAATGTGTTTAGAATCATTAATAAATCTTTTTTTTTATATATATTATATTAACTATTTTTATGTTATAATGAAAGTATAATTTCTTTAATATTAAGTTAAAAAAGAGACATTCGTGATGCATTAAGACAGCGTCTGACTATAAATGCTACGGGTTCGATTTTCACTCGGGGGAAAGTTTATATTTAACATATTTTCATTGCCGTCGCCTCTGGTGGACAGAGCGCGAAGTTGAGTTCCGCGATTTAACACGCAATGTCTCGAAAATTGAGTGGGAAATGGGAAATGGAGTGTCTTAGAAGTAGTTTCTCTCTGAGTACCTTGCTATATGCGGGATACAGCGTAAAGTTTCTATTTTTGATAAAGGTAAAGAATTCTATTTTTATTACATTTAACCAACCCGTTAATATACAACTCTTTAAATGAAAAAGAAAAACTAATACATTTAAGTAAATCATTAAGGAATTGAACAGGCAACCTAAACGAAGTGATTAAACCGTAATTTTGACTTAACTAACATATTAAGCTTTCGAATAAATTATTCAAATAATAAGTATCGCAATAGGGCAGTGTATATCTGTGCACGCGATAGACAAGGATTTAATTCCCGTTTTGGGGAATATTTACATAATTTATGATAAATATTTTTATGCCCAATCTGACAAGACAAAATGAGGCGGGTTCCGCCAATGTTTCAAAAGTTGGGCGTTGCGTGGGGAACGGAGTGTCTCAGCCCTAGGTTTCCCATCTACCCAGTTATATGTGAGGGATGTGTTATGATAATTATAAATCACTACATAATATATCAATATATGACTTACACCACTTCCTTAGGAATGCACTCGTCAGTTTAGCACACAATTTATCACGGCCCTGCATTTTTATAGTTCACTATTTTTTATTTCTTGTCTCAAGAGTAAACACACAACAAAAATAAACACAGACACACACAACACAACCACTACTGGTTCCGTTCCATTTATTTCGTCTGCGCCGAGACGTCCGTCCACCTCGGCGGTCGGTTGACAACTGGCTCGTTTTTTTTTAACCTGCATGCGCACGCGCAGACCTGAGGACACAAGGAAAAATTTAACATTAACAAAAAAAGATCATGGCTTCTCTAAAGGTTGCGATATTTACGCTTGAAATTCTTCAATTTTTAAAAATAATTTTGCTGATAATTATTATTATTATTGCTGTAATTATACATAATTTTAATGATAAACGTTTTTTGGAAGATCATTAGTGTAATTTTGTCGCGTTTAAATGTTCATTGTCAATTGAAAATGACCTTCTAGGTCGGAGGTCGCAAATTCAATACCGTTTGAAGCAAAAATATATGTATGTATGTAGTACTAGTTGAGCAAAAACAGTAACGTGATATGAATACGTATGAATGTGAAAGTAGTTCTGTTGACCGTGAAATGGTCAAATTGCTGGACCGATGTTGATGAAACATGGTACAGACTACAGATTTAATTGATAACATTATTAATACAAATGTAAACATCGATATATGATTAAATCTTTCGTGACAGGAGAACAAGCGTGCGTCTGTAAACGCGACGGTTGTGGATTCAAGTCCCAATTGGGGAAATAAAATATTTCATAGTTTTATTTCCACGCTATGGTAACGCGACAAAACGCAGTGTTAGGTTCCACGCTTCAAGAATTCGGGGGAGAGTGGGAAAAATATAATATATTATATATATTCAATTAATATCTTCTGAGCAATTATGCTTGATGTATGTTTGATTCCGATTCTTATTTCCTTATTCTAGTAAAAAGACGCAGAGAGTCGTTTATTTTTGTCACCAACACTTATTATCGCGAAAATTGGACGGTAAGCAGAGTGACTTGGCACTAGGTTTTCTCTAAATTCCGTGTTATACGGGATTATGCGTGAAATCGTCACTTTATAAAATAAACATATAAAAACAAAAAAGCTTTCAGTGCAAAAAGTTATTTTAATCGGCGTTGATCTTTAAAGTATTATTTGGACACAAGTTAAGTAACTGTTTCTCGCCTACTTACTAGATTGAGCAATTGAAGCATGGGCGTAGGAAGGGGGGGAGTCGGGTGGTCTGTGCCCACCCCAAAATAGTCTGATGCCAACCCCAGAAATTTTATTTATAACAGAATTTGCCCCGAAAAATGAAAAAAGAACTACATTTACACGAACATGTCTGTTCAAAGCTAAAGTCCAGGCCCCTACTCTCAAAATATTTCTAGATACGCTAATGAAATGAAGTATATTTAAAAACTTGTATTATATTTAAAAACTTGTTGTTTAAGCTTGTAGATTTGAAGGATTCAAACATCCATAATATTTTTGACGGCACTGCTACTGACTGTAAACGCAACGGTTGTGGGTTCGATTCCTACTCGGGAAAATAAATTACTTCTATTTCCTTGCTCCAGTAACAAGACAAAGCGCGGCATTAAGTTCCGCCACTCAGCAGGCAATTAGTCCAAAATTGGACGCAATATGAGGAGCAGACTTTTGTAATAAGTATGTAAAGCGTTGTAAGCTTTATAAGTTCGCGTAGACCGAATGGATCGAAAAAAAATTACGTTATTTAATTTTTTTGTAACATTATGCCACAAACAATCATTTATTTATGTATTGCATTACTTTTTAAAAACAAATATAATTTTGCTTGTAGCCTCAAAAATATTCAGGAATCGAACCCTCAACCACAAAAGTTATGATAAAAATAATAAAAAAAAAATAAACCGGACAACCAACTCAGAATACATTACGCAAATGTGAAAGTGGCTTAGTTACAAGTGGCACGACAGTATGTTACATTAAAAATTAAATAACGTGTGCTGTAATGACGTTTTATAAATTTTTTATTAACCTCACAATGTATCCCGCGGGTAGGGAGAGGGAACCTGGATACCTCTCGTTAAGACTCTCTGTTCCCATTGACACTTCGGTTCCGCAATTTCCGCCGAATCAAGGAGGCAAGGTGTGCTGATTAGCGGACCTCAACGCGGCGTTGAGCTCGCAACCAAGCGAAGGAATGAAAATATTAAATATTTCACTTCCTCGAGTGGGAATCGAACCCACTACCTGTCACGTTTACAGTCGCACGCTTGTGCTCCTGCACCACGACTAGCCTCAAATTTCATATATAAAAATATATATTAAAAGCTTTTACCTGCGGCTTTGCAGATAAAATCTAGAATTAAGACACTCTACTTCCCACGTTCCGCTCTTGACTGGGGGAGCTCAACGCTGCGCTTTATTTTGTTATCAAAGGGGAGAAATGAAAACAAATCAATCTCCCGACTTGGAATCGAACCCACGACCCTCCAAAGAACCCAAACCTAACATACGTTTGAACAATATCTCAATGCACTTCAATACACATATAGATAGGTGATTATAAATTGCTTTTTATTTCAATCACGTATTTCATATAAAAGTTACCGGCTATGATTCATTTGAAAAGTATTCTGAAATGACAAAGAAAAGTTAGTGGCTTCAACTAATAACTCGAAAGGGATTTGGTTAAGCAACGTTTACTTTAGCTAGATATTGATGGGTGTGCAAATTAGAAAAGCATAAGCAGTCAGAAAAGACTTTTGACAAAAGTTAGTCCACTGAGGCCAGTCGTGCCGCAGCGGCACGAAGTGTGACTGTAAAATCAACTGGTTGTGGGTTCGATCCCCACTCGAGGAGATGAAATATTTACTTAAATTTATATTTCCATTTCTTCGCTCTGGTGTCGAGGCTAAGCGCGGCGTTGAGTTCTGCCTCTCAACATGCAATGCCTCCAAAAAATTGGCAGAAAATGGGGAACGGAGTGTGTGCACTAGGTTCCCTCTGCCTACCCTGTTGTGTGTGGGATACAGCGTGAAGCTGATTTAGTCCACTAACTTTCATTAATTTTGCCATATAGCAGGGTAAGTAAAGATAGCCTAGTTGAGATTGAGACGTTGAGACCACTTGACACCCATTTTGAAATACTAGTGGCTTGTCTCATCAGCCAAGGAGAGCGGCAAATTTCAAATATGAAAAATTATTACCTAAAATTGTACCCACAACCGTTGCATGATCAGAAAATATTCAACTGCTTTAATATAGAGTCTACTTGGCCATAACTTGTTACGATGTAAAAAAATAACTCAACGTAATTTTTAAACATTTTTAAAGTGTTATTCCACACTTTAAAACTAGAAACACAAGAAAAATATTTATTAAGAAAACGTATAAAAATATTTATATTTCAAAATATTTATATTTGGAAACCGTCCAATATACGTTTTCTTGATCAAGTCTACGTCAACTTTAACAATTTATGAAATAGGGAATTTCTATTCGTGTTCAATAACAAAAATTAAACCAGTCGTTGCGCTAAGGCACAGCGTTTTAATATATTCACTTCCTCGTTTTGCTGACAAGCCGAAGCGCGACTTTAAATTCATTGAGTAGTGTATGGGGAACGAGATGTCTTAACATTTGGTCTGTATACCTTGCTATATGCGGGTTACAGCGTGAAGCCATAAAAAAAACTAAGGAAGTCTAAACAAGGAAGAATAAGCAACTCTTATTATATTTAAATGGCCGCTTCTTTCATGACGACATCAGACGTACCAGAAGTTAAAAGGTCACTATTGTTAAATCAACAATTTTTCCTTAAGATGGTTGTGATAATTCACTTCAAATGCTACAGAATCATATTTATAATTTTATTATAAACCAGTTGTCGCTGGCAACTTTGTTTGCACAGGTTTTAAGACGTAAAATGAAAAATCCTGTTCCCGTTCCTCATCCGTTCGGAAAGTGGGGAACGGTGATTTGATTTGTAGACGTCGTCGTTTATAAAAATCCGGCAAACAAAAAAAACAATGGGCTCAAATTCCACTTAATAAAATGTATAAGTGCAATATTATACTTTTGAAGCCGTCGTCACGCAGTGGGACAGCATCTGACTGTTAACACTTTTGGTTGTGGGTTGAGTTACCAATCAGAGGCATGGGCGTTGAGTTCCGCCATCTAACGAAAATTATGTGGAAAGTGGGGAACGGAGTTTCTTAACACTCGTCTCCGTCTGCGTACAACGTGAAGCTAAAATATCACTTTTGATCCTGACCTGATTACCATTTTTCTTGTCTGAAAAAGAAGAGACAGAGTAATAGACGGATTTTCTTGTAAATTTACAGTCTACACAGCTACACTGCATCATATTAACCTTTTCGATGTAACCCCCTGTTTCCTGTCAGAGTTATCTTCTACACTTAGAATGTGTCATGTGGCATACATAACTCTAAATTACTTCCTTTAGGCCACGCGGTCGAAGCCGCAAATAAAAGAAATAGCTAGTATAAAATATATGTCATATTTTGCCATACTCATCGAGAATTGCAAAACCCGCGTTAATATTGTATTAGATAATATATTATATAAGTCTTAACAACTAATCAAGAAACATTAGCGAGATGACGATGTAAGATGTAGTAGTGGTCTTTGACAACGTGGAGGCTGGTTGTGGTTTGATTCTTGATTGAGGCAATCATTATCATGTAACCTGATTATAGTGATTTTTTTAGCTTGACGCTGTATTCCACATATAGCAGGATAGACAAAAGGAACCCACAACACCGAACAATTCAGAAATGGCGTGTTGGGCGGTACAAGTCAACGTCGCACTTTGACTTATTACCAGAGCTGAGAAATGGAAATTTATTCCTCCGAGTGGGAATCGAGCCTATAACCATCGCGCTTACAGTTCAACGCTGTGCCATTCACGGCATAAACAAATATTTTCTAAGCGTTCTTTACTAACCTCAAAACAAAAAAACATGGATTTTTTACAAGAAAAATAATATATTGATATTAATTTAATTTTATTATAAATACGTATGCCTTTTTCCGGTTGAAACTTGTCGTAACAATTTTAATGGATTTTACGTCGAGATATATCTAAATTACACTATTAGTATCATTTCTAATGTTATTTCCTTAATCTTTTGTGTATGCATAGATTTTGAACAGTTTTACGCTATTTGCCGTAAAGCAAGGTACGCTAATGTTAAAACTCCGTTCCTCACTTTCCACCAAATTTTCGAGGCACTGCGTGTTGAGTGGCAGAACTCAACGCCGCACTTTACACTAAACTACTTTAACAAAATAATTGGGAGTGGGAAATGATCTCATAACCGTCTCATTGATAAACACGAGTTGTGCCGCTGTGCCACGACGACATTATTTGCATCTGTAGATCTCAGAACTCTCAAGATCGATCTCAAGAGTTGAGAGCGGTTCTTATATATGGGCTTAGTGTCAAGGTCTGTCTAAATAATTTAATCATAATTAACAAACATAAGGGCAATGATAAGAAAATATGTATACTAGTAATACATGCAAAAAAAACTTGTTTAAGTATCACTTAGCCTTAGGTTAAGAGTAGAAAAATAAAATTTTGAAATCTTAGAAAATTAAATAATAATAATGAAAGAAAAGGGTACCTACGGACCGCAATCTGTAGAGTAGTTTAAAATAAAATAAAAAAATCGGTTAAGTGCGGACTCTTCCACCACGGCTTCCTACCAATTTCAGGATTATAAATCAACGGGAAGTACATTTCATAAAAATTGACAAACTTAAATTTGGGGGCATATGCTCTGATTTTCCAAGACATGAACTACAATTATAAATTTGTAATTATCTTTATTCTATGAAATACCTAAAAGTTTTCATTTTTCGGATTCTCTTTATTTGTATTGTAAGTTCTTGTCACTTCGTGCCAAATTTCACAACGCGGCGAATTTCATACAAAATACAGCAAAAACAAAGCATATCTTTTGATTGCAATGACTTAAAAGCTTGAATTTTTCTGTTCTTCGAGGGCCCACAGACCTGTGTCATTTTGAATATTAATTTCAACTTGATACTGCACGCGATCTCGAGATAAATGGTCTTGAAACAAGAAGACGTGTATAATTTGTCCAAACTTTTATTTAAATTTGAACTGTGCCTACCAAAAATTCTATTTCACACAAAGAGAATTCGGCAGCGTATTTTCAATTTGCCATTCAAGAAATTTAAAATGAATGTAAAAACAACGTTAATAAGGAAAGTTTATTATACTGTTGAAGAATATTTGAAGGATAAAAATGTTTTTAATTAAGATCATTTGAATTTCACGCAGGATAGCTATTATTGTATTAAACAATAGAATTGTAAATTCAATGTTCAAAAAAACCAACTGTTGAGTTTGTGGCTAGCTCTACCGGTGGTAGCTTTATGTTCAATCGATAAAATGTTGGTAAAAGACTACATTAAAATCAAATTAAATCCAATCAACTTCACGCTGTATCCGGCACACAGCAGGGTAGGCAGAGGGAACCAATATAAATGGTGTTAAGACATTCTGTTTCCCACTTTCCGCCGAGTTCTAGAGGCATTGCGTGTTGAGAGGCGAAACTCAGCGCCGCGCTTTGCCTTAACACCAGAGCAAAGAAATGAAGATATAAATGTAAAAAAATATTTCGCTTCCTCGAATGGGGATCGAATCCACAACCAGTCGATTTTACAGTCACACTATGTACCACGACTGGCCTCAAAAGACAGAAAAGACTATTGGAATAAATAATATTTTGAATTTGAATTATTTTTGCTTTACCTTTTATCCTGCAAATTATATGGCAGACAGAGATAACCTAGTGTTAAGATACTGTGTTTATTACTTTCAGTCACAATTCAGGACAATGTGTATTAAGCGGCGGAACTCAACACCGCCATGACGAATAATCAATTATTTTCTGTAATTTTAGCTCGCCTGAAACCAGGGGAACCACTTGTCTTACACGTAAAATATCGATTGTTATTAAGCATTACGAAATACAAACAAAATGCATCGGATGCAACGTGTTGCTGCAGTTTGCAATGTCCTCTATTGCCAATAAAATGAGGTTCCTTTTGAAATTAAAATAGGTTGAGCTGCTGATTTTGCTTGTAGTATGTATATTATTGCGGATTATCGTTATAAAATTCTTCCGCTGTTTATTAACATTCTGACAATGCACAGATGAAAGTACTGGACTTTGAAAGACTATATCTCGTATGTGGATAGGCAAGAGAGTGTAGAGGAGAGCTCGAAATTCCAATGGGAACGGGAAGAAACCGGCCAAAGTGAGAGTAGGACTCGCACACGAAGAGCTCCGTTCCATTATCAAATAAAATCGTTTCTCGTTTTATCCTATTACTAAGAATTTAAAATATCCGTCCGTCCGATCGTCTATCTGTACGTCTGTCATCAGACTGTATCTCATAAACCATGAAAGTCAGACTGTTAGACTGTAGTCTTTTACAGACGATGTTTGCCGCTATATCAAAAAATAGTACTACTTGTCAGAAAAGTCACAAAAATTGAACCAGCTACCACCTGCTATAGCCACACTAGTATCTGACCTAAATACATTGTAAACTATTATATTATACATCCTTTTAACAAGTCGGTTAATGCAACCAACACTTGCCGCTTGAATAACAATATGTATACTTTATTTATTTATGAAGCCTGACGCCGTCGATGCGCAGTACTGACTTTAAACGCGACCGTTGTGCGTTGTGGGTACGATTCCCACTCGGAGTAATATATTGTTTTCATTTCCTAGACCGGTAGAAAGCTAGGCGTTCAGCTCCCACTCAACACGCCGTGTTTCGAAAATTGAGCGAAAAATGGGGAACGGAGTGTCTTAACACTAGATTTCCGCTACCCACCCAACCATGCGGGATATATTTACATCACGTTAATTATGGATTATTCAATACAAAAAAGATTTTTTCAATTTGAACCAGCAGTTCCCGAGATTAGCGCGTTGACCAAACAAACTCATGATATGACATTTAAGCTTTATGACATTAATATAGAACTGTAGACAAATAAAGATAACAGAATGGCCACAATACGCGTAACACCATGTAAGTGGTACAGTAGTATTTGGGACGAGCACTAGACCGAGAAAATATATACTAAATATTCATTAAATAAACGTAATAAGTCATCTAATTATAAGCATTATATAAATTAAATATAATTTTATTCATATTAAAAAGACTATAAGCGCGACGGTTGTGGGTTCGATATAGGAGGAACGAATTATTTTTATTTCACCGCTGTGGTGAAAAGACAAGACGTTGAGTTCCGCCACTCAAGACGCAATATCTGGAAAATTGGGTGATGCATGTAGGATTGAGTGTCTTAACACTACGCTCTCTCGGTCTAAAAAAAAAAACATCAATATGACCACGATACATAACTCGATGTAAGTGGTACAGTACACTTGTATTTGGGGCGAGTGCGCGCGGTAGAGCACGACGGCGCGTGAGCATCTTTATGTTGGTGAAGAATTTTTCAATTACTATTGTAACTAGCAGAATTATCTGACTTCATTGGTGATAAAAAAATGTATATATCTTGTTTATATGTAATTGTTTTTGTTTTATTTAGCTAGTAGTAGTAGTAGTAGTAGTTTTAGCTGTATCTTGGCTTTTTAGGGTTCCATATCTCAAAAGGACGAAACTCTCATAGGATCACTAACAAAGTGATCCGCCCGTCTGTCTGCTTGTTTGTATGTTTGCCAATCTGTCTTTACGTCAGTTACTTTATTGTCAATTTTCTTATAATTGCATGAAGACATTAAGCTGAAATTAATATCAAAAAATAAGGTCTACATTGCTTACGAGCGCTGAAATAAATAACAAGTTAAAGACACAGGCGTTTATGCATAGTTTTTGTTTATGACATTTGCCGCGTAATCAATGACAATCGTGAATCTAGAATTTGAAAATTTGGCAAGAAATGAGACCTTACAGTATAAATTAAAGAGTATGAGCAATATTATAATTTACACGTATATCAAGAATAAAACATTACAAATTTATATTTGTAATTCATTTTTTACAAATTGATTGAATACATATTCAATCATTTTGCATAAATTTAAAAATGGCGCAAACTAGTCTAGTTTTATATGTCACGTTCCTATTCACTCACCTATAATAATGAAATGAGTACGGAACCTTAGGAGGCCATGTACGACTCTTTTATTTTATCTTTTAATGGCTCAGAGAGAATGTAGTGCTTAACGCCACTAATAGTTACACCAATTTCGTTCCATCTTTGAATACTGGTATATACATATATCGATATAATGTTTACAGCTATATAATTATATTCTTAAGTAAACTTCATTGTGGTGTAACAAGGAACTGCTTGTACACGCGATTTGCCTCCCTGGTCTAATTAAACAGTGTCCGGCGTTGGTTTTCGCAACACAATACACTATGTCTTTATAAAGGACTGACAGTATATCTAGGTTATCTCTGCCAAGAGCCTAGCCCGTCAGTTATAGGTATATGTTATAAAGGCAGGTGCATAGAAATAAAAAAAATATTATAAAACATTTACAAAGAATGAATATTGAAGAATACACTAATAATAAGTATAAGAAACAAAAATGTTAACAAAAGTTGTGAATAGATCATCGCATTGGGATCGACTCGAGCGTGTCGGCGCGTGCGCATCTTTTCTTTTCTATACAATAAAAAGCTAAATAAAAGGCTAATAAATAGATATCTAATATCTTTATTTAAAGTTAATGATATATTGGTATGTTTTATAAAAACTTTATGAGTTTATAAATAAAATAAAACGAATAGTTTATCCCGGGTATGTTTGCTTTAAATATTATTTATACTAATATTATAAAGATGAAGAGTTTATTTGATTGAACGTGTTTATCTCAGGAATTATTGGTTCAAATTGAAAAAAATCTTTTTGTGTTGAATACACGTAGAATTCACCCATTTTTCAGATTTATTACATTTTGTATAAAAAAGTACCGATATTTTACATAGAGATATTTTTAACATTTTTAAAGTTTTAATCCACACTTAGGAAAGAAAAATACTTATATATAGAAAACGTATAAAAATTTGAACGTTGCGGGACTCGAACCCGCGCGTCCTGGAAACCGACCAGGGTCGGTTTAAATTTTAATACGTTTTCTATATATAAGTATTTCATAGAGATATTTTAGTTCTATGCTCATATTATGCAGCTGAACAGTTTATTTGTTTGAACAATCTATTCACAGATACTACTGGTTCAAATTGAAAAAATATTTTTGTGTTGAATAGTGAATTTATTGGGCAAAGTTAAAGGCTATTAAGGCTCATGATGTAATAGTAATTTACATAAATTGTAAATAGTATATGTCATTTACATCACGTTAATGTTTCGATGTAAACCATTGTAGCTTTTTTCTTGTCGTGAGGAAACCCTTTTACTCCATACAACCGGGTATTCGAGCGGGATATGTGGGCCTAATGGACCGGCAGAGTCCACAGTAGGCCGTCCACACTACCCACTGAAATCTTACGATGCTTCTCCTACGGGGCTACGGGAGCCAAGGGATTCTTCCATAACCCAGGCGGCGGAAGTCCACTGTACCTACTTTTAGAGTTACCTATGCCACATAGAATATGTCATGTGTCATACCCAATAGCTATTTCCCTTCGACCACGCAGGCCTAGTCAAAGGTAAAAACTTGTATGAAAATAAAGATCTAGATAACACTAATATAAAATGTTAATGTTGCAACCATCGAGTCTAATCCCACGTTGGTTGGGTAACGTATTGTTTTTGCGTTCTTAGTGATTCCCACATAACAACTTTGCTGATACATAGTGTTCAATTTTAGATGGAGTGAGAGAAAATATATGGCAAATAATAGTAGGTTAGGCAAGTTAGAGAAGCTATGGTCAAGACTCAAGATTCAAGACGTTCAGAGTAGCGGAACTCAACGCTACACTTTGCCTTATTAAAACGCTGTTTCTCGCATATAGCAGGGCGGGTAGAGGTAACCTAGTGTTAAGACCCTCCATTCTCCACTTACCACTGTTGCGAGATATTGCCAGCTGTAAGTCGCGGAGATCAACTCTGCATTTTGCTTTAACAAAACGTCAAAATGAGATTCGAAACTACTAACATCGTGTTAGTATTTACTCTTCAAACATTGCAATATTTTATAAAATAAAACATACTGTACACAAAAAAGGCCTTCATCTAATGAAAGTGACTTATCAGATCTTGAATGTCTTTTGTTCTATGGCTTAATGATTATTATTCATTCACTGTAGTGATAAGAATATTAATCTTTCATTTTGTTTTTTTATTTTTTACGTATATCCCGTATATTAGCACATTAAACAAAAAAAATTTGTATGTAATACATTAGAAAAAAAATTACGATACGTCTTTTTCTCAAACACGGTATACAAAGAAGACCTATTCTGCCGCCATAAGCAAAAAAGGCACAACTAACATTTTCTACGAAATTGAGTTATATATATATTCGGCATCAGAAAAATAAGATTTATCTGCCTAATTTTTTGTTTATTTTTAGTAATGATATAAACAGAGATATCATAAGCCCAAAGGGCACAACTGCACCCTATTGCAAGTTTTAGTACAGGAAAAGGGCACATTGTGAGATATTACTTTTATTCATCTGTATATTTTAAATATATTTTATTGAAAAGGCGTAATTGACGTATGTTTAGTATAAAAGGCGTTTACCTTACATTATTGATGTCAGTTATGTCTTTACTAATAAAAAACACTTAATTAAAATGAAGTGACAAGGAAGAAGTGTGCAGGGAATCACGCCAGTTATGCCTATCGGCTCGACGTCTGGTAAGATTATTTTGTAATTTATTTCTATACTTTTACCATCGTTACTTACTGTACGGCGATATTCATTTAATGTGTCAGTGTATTCTTTATTTAATAGTAGAAAGTTATTACTAAAAACGTTTTGGTATGGCAAAAATGAAAACCCAAATTTTTTATAAAGTAATTTTTAAACTAGTCGCTATAACCGTGTTTTTTAAGCGTTGTATTGCATATTTTTAGGATGAAATTTTTTAAATATCAAATTAATAGTGGTACATTTTTCGGGAAATGTCTGTATAGACAACTCTTTTAGCTAAATTTATATTATTAAATTATATTGTAATTACTACATTTGTTTATTTATACTTTTCTTTTACGTCGCATTATAACTTCGTAGCTATAAATGTCGAGGATGCTGAAAGACGAACTTTTTTACAAATACTAAAAAGCTTAGCTAGTGATTATTCTATTCTCTTTGTTAGTTGTTACAATACGTCACCACGGAGCGCAGGATTTGTAGATGCTGCTTTACGCAACAAAAAGTTTGAAAACGAACAAATATCTGTCCCAACAAGCATCAAATGAAGAAATTTGGACATATTTTGAATCTGATGATTCAGTGTTAGACAAAATTTAAAAGTAAAAAAATGCAAACATAACATTAGTAGCAATGAAAGTGACTGTGAATCCGACTTTACACCATATTTATAGGAACAGAAATTAAAATCAAATCATTTAATGTCAATGTCGTAAGTGAGCACTCAATATATTATTTACTTTTATATTAACATGTTACCTACTCCAAATGGAGGAGTTTAAAACTGCAGTCTTTTGCCCGCGGCTTATTGTTGAATCAAAGTTTTATGCCTATTGGGAATAAACATGGCTGGACATACTTTTACTCACCTAATAATGACATAACGCAGCTGATAAAAAAGAACTGTTTCTCTAAATGTTTTAAAATAAAGGTTTGATTTTATTACAACTACCAGTTTGTATTCATAGAAAAATATTTTACATGTAATTTTACTAAAAGTGTTACAAAGAGAAGATATAAATGAATAAAAGTGTCTTTTTATTGTAACACTTTTAAAATTTGGTTAAAAATTTTACAAAGGAAGGAAGGAAGAAAAGGCACATTTGGCTGTATGTGCCTTTAAATCGTAATATTTCTGATTTTACTCTATTTTTTATGTTAAGTTGAAAAGAAAAAAACGAATTATTTATTATACACATTAAAAATAGAACTTTACAAAACCATGGTCTTATACTTACTATATAAATGCAAGTATTTACATTTTCACATATTCGAAAAACCAATTTTATTGGCGTTTTTTTTCAACAAAACCAAAATATACTTTAAACCCCTTTTTCTCGATATTTACAAAATGTTGTTTGTGCCCTTTATCCTTATGACGGCAGTATTGTAAAAATATGTCTGCACTCTGTGTCCGAACTAGAGACAGTGTCAGGATAAAGAACGACCTTTATATAATTTTTGTTTCACGTTGTACTACACCGGGGAGAAGGAAGAGGGGATCTAGTGTTAAGACACTCCACTCGCATATCGATTAATTTTGCCTTGTTACCGGAGCGAGGAAATGAAAATAAATCATTTCTCCATACAAAATCGAACCCGCAACCGTCGCGTTAACAATCACACGCCGACACGCCACGTGGCGACAGTCTCAAAGAATTCTATAAAGAATTTCATCTTCATTCAAATCGTGCCCTTAACTTGCACTTGTGGTTATCATCAATAAACAATTTACATACAATACGTCGACCTTTGTTTTTTTTTAAATATAATTATTTATTATTATACAGAACTAGTCGTCGTCCACAACTTTTCCTGTTTTGACATGAAGACTAAAAAAAAAAGTTAAAAGTTGTAAAAAAATGCAATTTTAATTTTGAGAAATCCTCACCAACTCATCAGCCAAACCTACATGTCAGGTTCAGCGATCTACTGAACACGCGATTGGTGTGGGTTCAATACACTCTTGAGATAACGACTTACATTATAGCTGATTTTATTAAATAAATCAAATCATTGAATTTCGCAAACACGTAATAGAAATTAAGAAGTGAAGAAGAAGAAGAAGTGGAAGCTGTAACAACCTATCCTTCCTATAAATTATATCTGCGAAAAAAGTGTAAATACAAAATAAAGGTTGTGGGTTTGATTCCCATTTGGGGAAATAAACGTTTCATATTTTCATTTCCTCACTCTGGTAACGAAACAAAGCGCTGCTTTGAGTTCCACCGCTCATCATACAATGCCTCCAGAATTCAGAGGAAAGTGGGAACGGAAGCGTCTCAATGTAATGTCTTAACACTAGATTCCCAGGTTTCGTAATTAAGATAATAAAATGAAGTTAGTCGTAGCGCAGGGGCACAAAATGTGAATGTAAACGCGATTGGAGGAAATGAAATATATATTTAAATGTATATCCCATTTCTTCGCTCTGGTATTGTGGCAAAGCGCGGTGTTGAGTTGCGCCACTCAACACACAATACGTCCAGAATTAGGCGGAATTCTTTGAAAAAAGTGGGTAACGGAGTCTTAATGCTAGGTTCCCTCTGCCTATCCTGTTGTGTGTCGGATACAGCGTGGAGCTCATTTAATTTCATAATTGTATGTTAAAAAGAAGTTCTGCTTGTAAAACTTAACAAACTTAAATTTGCGAGTGTATTGACAAATTTGGTATGAAATTAACTACAAGAAAAACGTAAAGTAATCGTATATAGGTTCCGTTTCTTCATTTTGCAGTACGGAATAGTAAAAAAATCTTTATATAAAAGTTAAATAATAAATATCAATTTAAGGTCAAAATGTACGGCAATTATGGAAAATACAGGAAGTTTGAATTTTACAGGGTTGTCCTTTCAAGACCAAACTACATAGTTAAGTTTATATTTAACCGGAAAACACGAATTGTACCGTTGTAGTGCATACGAAAATCAATGGCCACAAAGGTTACTAGTTCGAATCAGCGTTACATTTTATTTTATACTATTTTGAGGCCATCGTGTCACAGTGGGAAAGTAAACGCGACAGGTGTTGGTTCGATCACCACTCGAAATCATTATACAATGTGACTGACTGAGGTCGATATAGGAACTGATACTCGCGATAGAGCAAATCATCAGTCATCATCAACATAGGTTTTCTACTTCGGTACGTACCCTGCTACATGCGGGATACAACACAAGCGAAAAGTCTAAAGTAGCTTTATTAAAAATATGGTACTAACTCAGAACCTGTAAATTCCGTAATAAGAAATTAACTATTCTTTTTATGTACGTATGTTTGTATGTATGTATGTTTGTATATATGTGGGTACAAGCTTATTGTTATTGCACAGGAAGTATCGTGACAACATCTCGTCACTAACATCCGGTAGAGTTCTGAGAAAATTGATTACTTAAAATGTATAGAAAAAAAAATTAAGGCAATTAATTTATACTTTAAATTATTATTTTATAGTTTCACGCCATATGTCGCACATAGCAGAGTAGGCAGAGGGAACTTGGGAACCTAGTGTTAAAACACTCGTCCACCACAACCGTCGCGTTTACAATCGCACGCTTAAGACAGCACCACGACGGGATTATTTTTGTTTTTATTTTTTGGCGTGAGGTAGGCATACAGAAATCTATTCCTTTGATATATTAGTACAAAGTGGCGAAACATAAAGCTGCGCTTTGGCATAATGTCCATTAACCTACGACCTATTATAAGTTAGTTTCAATTATAATTTGAAGAATAATAATAATTTTAAATTTCGACTATTCAAAAACATTGTATTTTTAGTATCACAAGAAAAAACATTTAAATTAAATTTAAATATGAATATTGTCATCAAATTTGGATCGTATTAATATTTTCATAATAAAAGTTTAAATAGTTTCCAGTGGTTTTGATTATTTTCTAATATTATAAAGCTGAATAGTCTGTTTGAACACACAACAACGACTGGGTCATAAAAAACCGTTTTCGTAGTCGCAAGCCTGTAGTTTAAGATACATTGAAATCTGAACCCTAAATCTTATCGACCTTAACAATTAACTGACCGCTGCACTAAAGAGGTATTCCAATGCAATCTCATATATTTCGACAACAGCGGAAACACTTTCGATATATAATTATCCAAAAATCACGGAAGCGCCGAGGTCGGACTTTTTATATGTATATATATGTGATTTAAGTTCGAAACCTTCATACGACCTTGCTTCATTACGGTAATAATTTTATTCAATAATTTTGTTAAGTTTAAACCGCTTATTTTATATATATACTATATGGATGCCGCAGAACTATTGGTAAAAATACGTTGAAAATTATTCTAATATTTGATAACTTCTTCGTCGAAAGCTATTTATTTGTACGCTATTTTTGGGGTTCGGTATCTCCAAAGTTAAAAACAGAACTATAAATATATCAAAAGATACAAGCATTTACGCGTGCGTTTTTGCTGCATTTTGTATAAAATTCGCCACGCAATCAAAACTTGTAGGGTACAGTTATGAAATTAAGCATGAAGTGAGAACTAACAATACAAAGGGAAAAAATACCAAAAAAATGAAAATTTATAGGTGTTTCATACAAAATATCATTACAATCTTATTTTTTGTGTTTTGTTTCGCGCGCAAACTTAAGTTTACTTGCACTTCCTGTTGACCTACAATCCTGAAAATGTTACGGAACCCTCAGTAGGCGAGACCAACTCGCACTTGATGGATGGCTTTTTTTAATTGTGTAATTTTTAAAAATTAGCTAGTTATCATCTTATTTTTACTTCGAAATGCAAGAAATACGCTATAAAAGAAAATTAAATAATAAAATTATAGTTAAACATTATATTTCAAATCATCTCGCTTCTTTATATTCGTCATTGTCTTTGTTAATTACTCAGTATGATGACTCAGTAGTGACACACACAGTGTGCCTTGAACGATAACTTAGTAGTTGTGAACATATAAAATTAACCATAACATATATTATTATATATAACAGGTCAACTAGGTTCCCAGGTTCCCAGAAGCCTGGTTATGTGCGGAGTTCCTTCACTCCACACGCAATGTCTGGAAAGGTGGACGAAGCGCGGAGAACTGTGTGTCTAAACACTAGATCCCCTCTACGGCAACCCCTCTGTATGCGGGATACGGCGTGAAGTTATCATTAGTGACTTAACCCTGTAAATATTTAATTTTAACACTTACTGACTTATTATTTGATGGTGTCAACGTTTATATACCAACACACAAGTTTACAAAGCTATTAACTTAAGTAATTGAAATAAAAAATTACATAGATGACAATATAAAGAAAAAACAATATAAAATAGAATTAGAGAAACACGGTCATAAAACAAAGATATCAGTCTAACGTAGACATTATGATTGTGGATTTATGGGTCAATAGATGCAATTTTTGTATTTTTTTTATAGTTTTAAATTTATTGGCAAAGACATAAAAATTGGAAATCGAACTCATAACTTCCGGCTTCATCTACCTACTTATTATAAACGGAAAGCCACTCTACGGAACCATGTGCGTAGAGCAAGACAATATAATTATAGTGGGACAACTCTCACCGCGACTGACGAGTAATGGTACACTTTTGATCGATACGTTATGCTGGATGCGCGTGCGCAGGTCCGATGACGAAACATAACGCCGTGCTTTACTTTTACAGACTATTAGGGAAAACGTTTTTTTTATAGAAATGATTATATTTTATACCGCTACGCACACCTGGAGCTAAAATTTGTACTATATTCAAATTATTATATGCACATAGCGCAATGGTATAACGTTTGACTATAAACGCTGATTGTGGGCTCGATACGTACTCGGGGGAATTAAAAGAAAATACGAATTAAACAAAATACCACTGCGGTTTTAACATATACATTATAATACAACGAAAGAAGAATGATAAAAGGAATGATAATTGACACAAGTAAATATTGTATGAAACATCATCATTTCTTCGCACCGGCAAGACAAAGCGCGGCGTTGAGTTCCACCACTCAAGATGCAGTACCTCAAAGAGTTGAACTAAAAATCATCTCAAGTCTTACTTCTAACTTATATCGATGACGAAATAAATACATATATAATATAAACAGACAACGAACGGAAAGTAAATATTGTATCTACACGTGAAGCATTTAGTTTAAAGTTAGGACATCCTCCATCGAACGACCTTCAGCTATATAAGCGATGTTATTGCACAATACATTGGGTTAAGGCTGTGACACAAATAGGTCAAAGTTTGATAAATTATTATATTTAAAAAATATAGATTAACAGAGGGAACCCTAGTGTTAAGACACTCCGTTGCCCATTAGGACACTTTCGTTCCCATTTACCACGGAAATCTTGAGATATAGAGATGAGTTCAACTCAACTAAACGTCACGATTTATCTTGTTACAAAAGAGAGATAAATATAGTTCTTTCTCCGCGTGGAAATCGAAGGCATTGCGTCGCTGATCGCGTCGAGTGGCAGAAGTCAACGCCGCGTTTGCCTCGTTACCAAAATGAGAAAATGTAAATATTAAATATTGCATTTCCAGCGGTTGGAATCGAAGCCACAACCGTCGCGTCTACACTCGCACGCTGTGATCCTACGCCACGGCCTTAATATTCACATATCTAATTAATTTTTTGTTATTATAACATAATAAAATGTAAGTATATAACTTAAAATAAAAATAAAAATAAAAAATCTTTTAAAACTACCGCCTGTAATATACTTTTTTCCTAGTCTAAAAAAATTTAGCTTCCACCACCCTAGTATCACGTTTTTAGTACAAATCTTCCTGTAAGGCTTCTAATCCCGCTGCCTGAATTTATCAATACCGCGGAATAACGGTATTTGCGGGATATT
This sequence comes from Heliconius himera, assembly GCA_021202915.1. Classification (NCBI taxonomy): domain Eukaryota; kingdom Metazoa; phylum Arthropoda; class Insecta; order Lepidoptera; family Nymphalidae; genus Heliconius; species Heliconius himera. Next base: position 1,654,784 of record JAJHJA010000077.1, on the reverse strand, counting down.
ATTCGACACAATGCGTGTTGAGTGGCGAAACTAAACACCGCGCTGCCAATTAATCATTCCACCAAATGGAAATTGAATGCACAACTATCGCGCTTACGCCTCTATAGCTCATATTATATTCTATATAAAACGTAGTGACCAAACACTATCCACACATAAGCCGACATACACACAAGGATATTTCAACACATCGCAAGGTCTGTTTTAAACGTAGCGTTGGTACTTACAAGGCACGCAATATCCGAGCTCGTTGTATCTGTCGTAATACGGCCTTAGGTAGTCGTGATTTGCATGATTGGTTCATTAAGCGATTGGTTTTCCTTGGTACCGCGGTGGTGTGGGGTTTGATGGCCGTTAGAGGGTAAAGTATGTTAGTGGATTTGTATATTAGCTTCAAGCTGCAGCTTCGCCCCCGTTGTAAAATGAAAATAATTTAGAATAGCATATGACATATTCTAAATGCGAGATTGACGTGGTGTGATATAGTCTATAGCCTTCCTCGATAAATCTACTACCCATTGTAGATTTTATTCCGATACTAACCACTAAATAATTCCTACAGAATTCCAGAATTTGACGGAAAGGAGAAAACGAAAATGTCTTAATGCTAACGGAGTGTCTTAACACTAGGTTCCCAGGTTCCGTCTTCCTCCTTAGCTATGTGCGGGATACAGTGCAAAGATAAAAAACACAGATTTTCATTAAAAAAAATAATAATAAAAAGATTTTTTTTTTCCTGGAACCTAGAGTTAAGACACTCCGTCCTCTCGCACCATAAGATTTTCGAAACATTGAGTGTTGAGAGGCGATGGTATCTACTTAGTAAATAAATATTATATTGCTATATTTATGAATTGGTTTTTACTCCGAATTTCCATTCAAGATTGTATATTTATTCAATTTATGTACAGATACAGATTAGATAAGATATTTTTAAATGAGAGGAAGATAGACAGTTGGCGCCTTTTAGACTAAAATAAATCTCGAGCACCAACTCTCTTTAAAAACATTTTCTACAGTGTGAATTGATCTGCCATTATATACCTATCGTATTTGAAAAACACAAAAACAAGCACATCTGTACTATATATTTTTTTAAATAACTCCTCTTAAAGTATAAACCAAGGTTAATTAGCAGAGTGATTCTCATTTTATTGCCTTTAAGGTAATTATAACATATTGTATGTTTTGTGTGTTAGTTTGAAGCATCTTATTTGTATATACTTACGTAATATATAGAAATGTACATACAGAAAAGATGTCAGTCCAGTCATGGCGCAGGGGCGTATAAGCGTGTTACTGCAAACGTAACAGGTCGTGGATTCGGTTTCCTCTCGAGAAATATTTTAATTTTAGCTCTGGTAACAAGGCAAATCGTGGCGTTGACTTCTGCCACTGAATAATGCTTCCAGAATTTTGTGGATTGTTGGGAATGGAAGTGTCTTAATGGGCACGGAGTGTCTCACCACTAAGTGCTCTGTGAATGTCTAATAGACATCGATCAGAATTAAAATTTAAATTGAAGGTAAAAGTACTAAGAGAGAAAGTCAAAATTCTAACGAGAACGAAAAAAAACAGGATTTACGATTTGCTATAGGTATACATCCTGCACAGCGTGAAGTAAAAATAAAATAAAATACAGACTCGTTGCCCACTTTACGCTCACGTGGACATTTTAACGACTCAGGTTCATTTATTTAAAAAACAAAAATAAGTCAATACTCAGGCAAAATAAAAGAAAAAAATCATTAGAATTTATTGAGATACATAAAAAAACATATATTAGTACCTAATACTTAAATTAAATGGATTAAAAAGGCGACCGCAAATTAGAGACGGAGGGTTCTGTACGACGTCTGTACATGGAACATAAATCAAAACAACCATTACTTGGGGCTTTATCAATGTAATGGAAATCTAAACGATTTTTTTTTATTTTTGTCTGTTTGTCTGTATTAGTACATACTTTTTTTTATGCTTGACTCTATATTCGGCACACAGCAAGGTAAGCAGATGGAACCTAGTGTTAAGACCGTTCCCAGTACGTATTAAATATATTATTGTATGTAATACCCACAGCATAATTATATAGACATCAAATATTTTCCTTGTTTTCTACATAAAGTATTTAATGATGAACGGAGTGTCGTAACAGTGGTGTCGCCTAAAATGTAAGAGATGTAAGCATATTTTTTTAACCTATTCCCCGCAAATAACAGGATAGGATGAGAGAGCTTGAGATTCTAGTGTTAAGACAAACTGTTCCATTGAGATACTTCCGTTCTCTACTTTCTGTAAAATTCTCGAGGCATTGCGTGATATGTGGCGGAACTCAACGCCGCGCTTGTCCCTGTGAATTGAAGGAAGGCAAGCAAGGAAGTTAAAATATTAAATATCCCCCGACTGGCAATCGAATCAACAGCCATCACGTATACAATCGCTTCTGCCCCTCCACCACGACGACCTTAGTAAACATATATGTACATATGTATTTGGGCATATGTAATGGCTTCCCCAATTTGCGTCTAACTTTTCAAGACACCTAGTATAGAGTGGCGGAACTCAAAACCGCGCTGGTCTTGTTACCAGAGCGAGGAAATGAAAACAATTTATTACTCCGATCGGGAATCGAACCTACAATCATCGCGCTCACAGTCCCCTGCGCCACGGCGGCCTCATCAGATATGTATATAAATATTTCTAAACTCAGTTATAATATCAAAATACAAGTGCAATACTCACAACATGCGGTTTCGGTATTATTTACGATATGTAATCTATTGTCTTGAATATCCCACGATAAAACAATGACCTGTTTTGGTTAAAACATACTTTAACACCTATATGTAGTGTGTAGAGGGCATCGTGTCACAATGCGATGTTTAGAGGTTCGATTCTCATTCAATTGTTCGATTTTTTTTTTCATTTCCTCTCTGTGATAACAGAAAGCGCTATGGTAGGCTCTGCCACTGAACACGTAATGTCTCGAGAATTTAGCGGCGTGTAGGTAACGAAGTGTCTTAACACTAGGTTCCCTCTGCCTATCCAGTTTCATTATATATTGTATAGCCATCGTGGCGAAATTATAGAGCGTTTGATCAGCGTTCAACAAAACAAACTCAACTCTTCAACTTTATAATACTAGTACAGATTCCCCTGACCGTGTATCGAACCCACAACCATTGCGTATACACAGTACAGACAGACACGACGGTACTATTATAATGAATATACTTGACCAGTATTCCAACAGTCTCGTATATTTAGTGTTTGCGATTACGGCAACGGCAACGCGGCGTTACGTGTCGATTATGTCACTAACGAGAAACGGCTTGTAACAGATTTAACTTTTTGGCTTAAAGTACAACCAGTATGGTGAAGCTACAAATTCTTTCCAAAGATCTGTACCTTAAAGTATCTAAAACTAAATTAATGGAAATAAGATATTTTTTCGCAATGTTTGTGGTTCATGTCTCCATTTAGGGGAATGATTTTATTTCTAGGTCCTGGCACTCACAATTAAGCGCTGCGTGACAAGCGGAGTAACATAACACTAAGTTATTGCCTTATTAAAGAGTAATGAATCACTTCATGAAGCTACAATCTTAATTTATTAAAAAAATCTATACCTACATATATAAAAGATATCTATTAACTCCCTTAGAATCTCATATATTTATATCTAAATATATAGATACCTACTTCTGTTAAACCAAACCGATGAGGCTGTTAAAAGACTACCTGAGGCCGTCGTGGTGCAGATGCACAAGCGTGACTGTAAGGCGACGGCTGTGGTTTCGATTGCCACTCGGTGAAATGAATTATTAATTATTAATATTGTCATGTCTTCGTTATTATATCAAGGCAAGAGTGCGGCGTTGAGTTCCACCTTTCCACAACATGCACTGCCCCGAAAATTCGGCGGAAAGTTGGGAACAGAGTGTCTTAACATTAGCTTCCCTCTGCTGACTGTGGAAAAAAATAAACCTCACGTGGAAATTGAATTTACGACTACTGCATATTTAGGGTTACGTTTATTTTTTAAAACAACGTCAGAATATTTTTTTACTATAGTACTTAATTGTACGCGTTTATAGAAAGCGTATCAATAATTACAAATTGCTTTGGATAATGAAAGAAACAAGACATTGTGAAATTTCTCGAACGTTTAAAGATTATATAAAAAAATTATAACAACAAATAGAGATTGTAAGGTGTTGGAAAAAATACAATTGAAATATCAAAATTATTCTTTTTTATCTATATTAGAAAAAAACACAACACTTTTGGTTCAAGGTTAAACGTAACGCTGATTTATATAAAATAAAGTTATGATTTTTACGTTATTTCACGTTAACGTGAACGACAGCGTTGTACCTACCTTTTTTTTTAGTTTCACGCTGTATCCCGCATTTAGCAGGGTAGGAAAAATTAAGACACTTTGTTCTCCATTCGCTGCCCAAATTTGAATTGAGTGGATGAACTCAACGCCTCGCTTTACCTAGAGCCTAGCGAGGAAATGAAATTAATTCATTCCCCCGAGCGGAAATCGAACCCAAAACCAATGCGCTATGAGAGCCTCCATCCTTAGCACTTCTGAATATCTTAGTAGTATCTGTTTTACAGGAAGCCACCACAGGTGACGAGGGCAGTTCTGCTGAGAAGAGTAACCAACTAACTCAACAGTTCCTCTTTTCAAAATATAATTTACAATAAGTCCCGAGTGAACATCAACAGCATTTAATTCTGACCACTTTAACAATATAGTAGTCTTGGATTCCATAGTAAACTTTACCTAATAAATAATAATATATTTCTTAATTTAACTTTAAATTGTTTAAATGTCAGGCCTAAAATAACTTATGGAATTTTATTATACGTACTTACATATATTAAAAATCTAATCAAATAAATTAAATCAGGTTCACGCTGTATCCCGCACACAGCAGGGTAGGCAGAGGGAACCTAGTGATAAGACATTCCGTTCCCTAATTTCTGCCGAATTCTGGAGGCATTGCGTGTTGAGTGGCAGAACTCAACGCCGCGCTAAGTTTCGACACCAGAGCGAAGAAATGGAAATATAAATTTAAGTAAATATTTCATCTCCTCGAGTGGGGATCGAATCCATAACCAGTCGGTTTTACAGTCACACTTCGTGTCGCAGCGCCACGACGGGCCTACATATATTAAATATCCTATATATGATTTAGTAACTTATTTTCTATTTACTCGTTGACGGAAGATGTCGTCGTTTGCTTAACTGGAGCGGAACAGTTAACTGTCTAAAGGTATTCGAACCTACACAATTATAGTACAGTCAGATGTCGGTAGTCAGGTTCGATTCCAGGAAGTGTAATATTTAATATTTTCATTTTTTCAAGCGAGACATAGCGCAGTGCTTTGTTCCGTCACTCAACTAATCAAATACTGCTCAATAAATGGATTATCTTGCACAAAAAAAATCGATTTTAACCTTGCCGTAGTTCTTGCGGTTATCGCGATCAACCAAACAAACTATATATTCTGTTTTATAATAATGATTTAAAGTAAATACGTATATAAAACATTATTTCATTATCGTCACTTACGTTCCTTTAAATTTGAAGATTTTTTGCTAAGAACTCAATTAAAATAAAATATTCTTTATCCAATTAGTTCCTTACATTACATTACATTTTTCTTTAAAAAAACCTCTCAAATGTAAATCCTCTCAATAAAATAAAAATAAAGTATTTATAGCTAACGATTTTTTGCTTACTTAGTAATATGTAATTAAAAAACATGTAGTTTTTTTTATGATCCTTCAAATCTAAATTATCGATGATTAATTTCATTCGACCCATCAATTTAAAGGATCGGGAAAGAACAGATAAATAAAACATATTAAAACAATAAAATATATAGAGGCGTTCTTGGCGCAGCGGCAAGTTATTGACCGTAAACGAAACGGTTGGGAGTTCGACTCCCACTCGGGGGAATGAATGAATTATTGAATCAATGAATTATTTTTATTTTCTCACTCTGCTAGGTAATGAGTTCCGCCACTCAACAATGAGCGGAGAGTGAGAAAGGGAGTGTCTTGACACTAGGTTCCTTCTGACATATGCCTACCCACCCTGGTATGAAACTAAAAATAAATTTAATACTTATATTTAATTTAACATTTTGTATGCAAATAAAAATAAACCGAGACACAAAGATCATATATAAAAATTCCAAGAAACCCATTCCAAAGTACGAAACATTGAAATTATTCAAAAAAATATAAATAAACTGTTTTAAAAACTTATTAACAAGGCTGCACAAAGTTGTGCCAAAACCTAAAACGACTTAAAAGTAAGAATAAAAACAATATTTCAACGTATGCGTTCTGAGAAAAAATTGATGGAGTATTATTACTTTACCTTGTTTCTTTTAATTTTTATTTAATATTTATAAGAATTCAAGGTTGTTATTAACGTCTGAATATCTCATAGATCACAACCAACGTAATTATTAAAATAAATACTGTGTATATTATCTGTATATTAATACGTGAAGCAAAGCACTTTGGACCCCTTTATAAATTGCGCAAATTATATGTAGGAGAAGTGCAGAACGCTAATATTTTTCAACAATAATGCTTATAAAGTACATTAAATGAACAAATAAAACTATACACACACTACTATAGATTTGAAAATACCTACACTTTTGTATTTATAAAGTAAATATGTCCACAACTTTTATCTGCAGTTTCGCTCCCATGGCCAAATGGATTATTAACTAAAAGTTGGTTTTTTTTTCACGCAGTATCCCGCACATGGCAAGGCGGACAGAGGAGACCTGGGAACCTAGTGTTAAGACACTGCGTTCCCATTAAGACATTTCCATTCCCCACAATGTACTCCGAAATTTGGAGGTACGGCGTGTTTAGTGGCGGGACGCCACCAAAGCGACGACTTGAAACTATTAAATATTCAAAACCCCCCTTTAAATCAAACCCACAACCGTCGCGTTTACAGTAGCACCACTGTGCCACTGCGCCACGACGGCCTCATTCTGTGCCCTAGGTAAACTTATATATAATATCCTTCCTAAATAAATGGACTATATAATACAAAATGTGGTTTTCAATTCGAATCAGTAGTTTCAGAGATTAGTGCGTTCCACAAAAAAAAACTCTTCCGCTTCACAGCTAATGAATAGTTAATATTTTATTATTACGCCATATTATATTCATGAAGAAGATTATTTAAATCTCACTGTACAGAAAAATATGTAAATTATATACATTTTTTAGCTTAAAATATTTTAATGGTAAAGTAACTATTTATATTAAAACTAGCGGACCCGGACGCGGCTTCGCCCGCTTTAAAATTGTTTTTGAAAATATCTAACTAATTTAAATGAATAAAATTTTTGGAAACGTTATCATATTAAAATATTAATAAAAAAAAACTAAACAAAACCAGCTACATTATTAATATTATCAAAGTAAAATAAATATTTAAAAGAATTAAAATTAAATGTGTTGTGCTGTTTTTGCAAGTGCATGTGGTTATTTACATAATACTCAAATACAATAAAAAATATTATATTTTTTGTCTCTGTCTGTCTTTCTATTTCCCCGAGCTAATGTCCAGAATAACTGAACTGATTTTTAGTGGACTTTCAGTGATCGACTTTACTGATTTACCCGGGAAAAATCTTTTTACACGTTTTCCTTGCGCGCGTACATCGATACTATATGAAATAACTAAAGTCCTTTCTACATTAAATATGATAAGTTTTGCGAGCAATATCAAATAAAATCCCAAAAAACTAAAATTATAATTTATTAAGTGTATAACAACGGTATAGATAACCATCCAACCAAGATGAAATAACCAACAATTCTTTCCTTAAATAATAAATACTTAAATAATATTATGCCGATGACGCGCAGGGCCGCAACTTACACCACATCAAGAAATTTATGAAAATCTAACTAACCTACTACTCGAATAAGCGAAGAACCAAAGAAAAGTATAAATTAATTATAAACAGCAAAAAATTACATAAAAATTAACAGTAGTTCGAAAATGTATGAAAATTTACAAAACCGTCAAAGTCATCTGCCCGTTCGCGTCGTACGTTGGTCATACCATGCCGCTCGTAGGCTAGGTCATTTCGCATCAGTGACATCTCCTTAATTATTTATTAGAATGTTATACAATAAACTATAATTTCAATCTAGATGAAATGCGAAAAGTGTTTATTATATTCATTTTCATAAGGATCAATATCAAATTATAAAAAATACATACAACAAAAACCCGATAAATATAGAGTAAATTAATTAAAATGGTTACTTTTGCTCAACCTTCAGAGATAAACATATACCATCGCGGACTTTTTTAAACATTATTTAAAGAACAATATTTTTGTTAAACATTGTTTTTATATATCTCATAAGGTTGAGTCGCCGCACGCCATGTATCCGTTAAGCAAGCCCATTTTGGGTGACGTTTTCTTATAACAACAAACTTTGCAAACCGTTGCTTAGCAACGGTCGGTTGTTATTAAGATGGCAGAATAAATTGCCTGTCAAAGTAAAATGTATTTTAATATATTAGTATATATCGACAATATTACAAAAATGAAAAAAAAAAGTAACCTATGTTCATCCGAAGACCCTCAAGTATCTCTATATGAGTATTTTATCATAATTGAATTAGCGGTTTGGCCCTGATTGCGTAAAAGACAGACAGACAGACAGACAGACAGACAGACAGAGTTACTTTCGAATTTATAATATAGGTATGGATATACTCGTAGTGTTACAAAGATATGTAAGTTTCATTTCATTCATTTATGATATTCTTGTGGCCGAATAGAATTAAGTTGTCGTCGAGGCACACAAATATAACTTTAAAGCGGACGAGCGCGAGCCATGATCGCCAACCGAGGGTACCGTACCAAAATTGGAGGTCTTGAGCTTTTTCTGAAATTCAAGCTTAGATTAGCCAGAGTCATTTCATCTGATACCTCACTAGACACAACGCAACACAAGCGGGTTTATTAACAAATTTTGTCTTCCTTTTAAGGCTATTATTTTTCAGGATTTAAGCACAAATGTATGGTTTTCAGATTTTTTCCAGAATACTAAACCAATGAACATCAATCTTATAAAGTTTCCACTTTTCCTTAAAAGAAACGGACAAAAAAAAATACAGTCGATATGAAAACCTCTGTCTTTTACAGAAGTCGGTTAAAAAGAATACAAGTAGTGGGAAATGGAGAATGTCAATGAAAAAAATGTTCTAAAATATGATTCTTAATATTAATATTATTCTAAAAGTAATATATTAACACGCTTTTATTAGCTCGAGCTGTAACAAATCATGCAATCTGATCTAATACTAATTAAGAAAATAAGAAATGTCCTAATTTAAATACAAGAATATATTTGATGGTCAAATGAAAATATTTTCTAAGCATTTTTTTGATGTGGCAAGTTGATTCGCGTAACTCAACGCCGAACGTTATCTTGATAAAGCGGTCAAATTAAAATAAAAATCGAACACAAAACCAAATACGATTGCCTCAAGCTATTTTACGTTTTTTTATCATGATGCAAATTTTCATTTTAACAACCGTAAAAATGCAGCTTCACGCAGGTATACACCAGGACAGGCAGAGGGAACCTAATGTCAAGACACTCCGTTCTCCACGCACCAACCTAAAATTTTGCATTTGCGTGTTAAATTAAATATAATTAATCCTATGAGTGTGCATCGAATCCGCAATCTTGCGTTTACAATCTGACTCCCGCTGTTCCACTCGCAATGAGCGACGACGGCCTTTTATAACCGTAAATAATTGATTTTTAGTAAAAAGTGAAAAAGAAGCAGAAAAAATTGTAAGCTTGTTTACTTAAACTTTATTTCGCATTCTTTTCGCAAAAAATAAGTCGTAAATTAAATAAGATAAATGTTTTAATATTATTAAAATCGAGATAATCCAGAGTGCGAAGCGGTCGAAGCGACAATTGTGGGTTCCAATCCTAATAGGGGGAGACAAGACAAAGCACGCCGTTGCATGGCATGCAATTCAATAATAATAATCGAAAAAAAAACTAAAAAGCGTGTCTAGTTCAACGCGCTAATCTTAAAAGTATTGGTTTCAATCTATAGGAACTATAGATTTCTCTTCCAATTTCAGGATTGTAATGTATAGGTGAAGGAGAAACAGAACTTATATAAAATTTGACAAATTTAAGTTTGCGGGCAAATGGACTTATTTTGTATGAAGTAAATTACAAATATAAGTTTGTAATGTTTTTCTATAAAATGCTAATAATATTTTCTGTTACGATTTTCTTGTATTGTAAGTTCTCACTTTGTGCCAAATTTCATAACTGTAGGTCCACAGGAGTAGGTACGCTAGGGGAAGTAGACCAGTAGGATCCCTAGGTATATGTGTTGATTGATTACGCGGCGAATTTCGTACATAATGCAGCAAAAACTATAAATGCTCGTATGTTTTGATAGCTTGATTTTATCTATACTCGGAAGAACCGTAGACCTGTATATTTTATATGAATATCAGCTTGATACCTCAACGCGATGTCGAGATAAATAGTCTTGAGAAACGGACAGACGGACAACAGGGTGATTTTATGAGGGTTACGTTTTTTCTCTTTGGGGTAGGCAACTCTAAAAAAGTAATGAATAATCTTGTAATCGCAATAAAATTTTGCAATAAACGTATAGGTTCACTTGTACAGAGAACATGTTACTCAAGAGATGCGGTTTTAAATCCAATGCTTTGAGGTTCTACTATTTTGCAATAAGTTTATTATATCAAGGATTACTCGTATTTCTGAATAGATTTTGATAAATATAGTAGTAGTAGTAAGTACCTTTTCCCGCACATGCGGGAAACCTAGTATTTTTTTTCATGCATCTTACATAGGGTAATAGGGCAATTTTTGTGTTTAGTCACCCTGTTCTCCAGTTTACTCTCATTTTATACAATTTGTAGCTTTGATATCCTAAATTTCCTTGACCGGGGAAATAAATATGACCTACATACCTATATAAAACTTTTCCGTTACTGAATGTTTGTCAGACAAGGAACGACGAAACTGCTGGACTTAGAAAGATGAAACTTTGCATGTAGGTAGGTTAAAGAGTGAAGCCGAGAGCTGAGAGAGAAGAACTTGCAATTGCTACGAAAACGGTAAAAACGAGATTTTCCTATTTCCGTCTTAAAACGTTACTCCCCGTATTTTTACAAATAACCGAAACTGTCAACGGACTCGAAGCTACAACCATCGCGTTGTGAAACTCACCTCACCTGTACTTCATATAATGACGTCAATCAGTTTATATAATATTTAACTACAACTTACGCATGAATATCTGAACTCATAATAAGCATCTACATATATACATATATTCGGATTGTAATATTAATTTCGGTCTTCTTCTCGGTGTCATATGATTGGATTGCCCAAATTGGAGTTTAAAAATGTTTAGCTACGCTGACTGCATTAACCGTTGCCATAGTCAGATCGTCAACTGAGCAAGCAGACGGACAGTTTGGGCAAGAGAGCAAACTTCGTCCCACTGCGCCACGAGGGCGTTTAAGCGGCTTCAAATTCGGCGTTTGAATTGTTAATATTTCTATTTTAATAGGAACATAATTAATAATATTTTAACGTGAACCTGAGATGATCCTATAGATTTATTACAATTTTAGGAACAGACCCAGACCCAGTCGTGGTGCAGGACACAAACGTGCAACTATAAACGCGACAACTTGGGGATTTGATTCCCACTAGAGGAAACGAAATATTTATGTTTTCATTTCCTCCTTCTGCTAATGAGGCAAAAGCGCGGCGTTGAATTCCGCCAATCACCACACAATCTCTCTTGAAATCGGTGGAAATTGCGGAACAGAAGTGTCTTAATGGGAACAAAGCCTCTTAATACTACTCCGAGGTTCCCCCTGTCGACCCTGGTATGTGTAAAAAAATATGGTTACATCTCCTGCATATGTTATGAGTTAATGTAGAGGCAAAACGGGTATTAATACTCAATGAAGAAATATATGTTCTGAGAAAGAACAGACCCCGTAATCCCAATTAATGTAAATACTAACTACTAACTAGGAAAAAAACCAGGAAATGGAAATCAACAGAATTATCAGGTTGTAGTCAAAAAATATGTATTATAATCATAGACTTTAAAATTTAAATATATTCTTACATAATATATAATCATTATATTTCGAAGATATAATGATAATATTTATTCATTAGTTTTTTTGTAGTAATATTTAATTAAAATAATTTACGTACATATATGGAATACATTATGCTTTTTTATATACATATGTTTATTTATTAATATATTCTTAAAACATCGTCTGTGGAGGAGGCAAGGAAATTTGTGAATAGGATATAATTTTCTTGTCCTTTTAGGTATATATAATATTGAGTTGCGTAAGTTAACGCAGCCTAGTATATTTAAAAAATCGCTACAAGATTTACATGTAAGTACTATACGATGACACGCATTCTTGTACAGAGTATGGGATTAAAGAACTTTCGTTTTTAGCCTTCGTCATATCTTATATTATATGAGACGTTACGTTTGAATTTTGTTCAATCTAGTTTGCTTCTTATAACATCATAAATTTAAGACCAAAGGTCAAAAACATAAATTTTATTATATATAATTAAAAATGTTATCTTAAAAGCTTTAAAAAAATATAAATTAAAACATAAATAATTATTTACTCAACTTACCTTTCAAAAAAATTAATTTCACAATTTTATTGCACACAAAACCAAAATTTGACACGAAAACTGTTATTTATAATTTTGACATTTGTCAAATTCATTCGACAAGCGCTCGAGTGTAAGACGCCCCACAGACTGTTCGCTGTACGCTTTCGAATCTTCGCCTACAATTAAATGTGAAAACTCCTTAAATGATCTAAAACTATAGTTGTAAAGTCCAAAATCCCATGAAATCATCTTGTATACTCGCTAATGATATTAGCATCACATATATAAATTGAGAACGTTTCGAAATACTACACAGATTAAGCTTCTTTTTTGTGTCGTCCTAATAAAGTTAGATGTTTGATTTATTACAAAAAAACATTTAAAAAATATATAATTAAATAAATAAGATTTTTTAATTACAGATAAGTAATTTAAAGAAAAATTATAAATATTTATTTATTAATTTGTAAGTTTTTTTTATTTGCCTCCATATCTAATTCTACTCTACAATGAGGCCAGTCGTGGCGCAGCGGCACGAAGTGTGACTATAAAATCGACTGGTTGTGGGTTCGATCCCCACTCGAGGAGATGAAATGTTTACTTAAATTTATATTTCCATTTCTTCGCTCTGGTGTCGAGGCTAAGCGCGACATTGAATCAACACGCATTGCCTCCAGAATTCGGCAGAAAGTGGGGAACGGAGTGTCTTAACACTTGGTTCCCTCTGCCTACCCTACTGTGTGCGGGAAGCAGCGTAAAGCTGATTTTTTTTTTCAAATTTTACATAGGATTGAATTTTAATCAATCAATTATATTATTTTTGTATATTAGAACAGCAGATGATAGCGAAGATGGCACTGTGAGAATGCAGAAGAACATAATCAGGTGATTTAGGCACATTGAGAAAATGAGTGAGAAAAGAATGATAACAAATGAATCAAGAGTGGGTGGTAAGAAAGGCAGGGGATCTCAATTGACCATCTAAGATACAATATCGATGATACTGCAGGGTCACGTTAAAACCACGAGGGCACTCTGGAAGGCATATATGAAGAGGTTGATAACAGTGAATGAGGCAAAAGGAAGTATTCAATGGGAAATGAGTTTTCTCTGGCTACCCTAGGTAGGGATAAAGCATAATGATAAAAAAACTTAAGTATTATGACATACCTAATGCATTTTGTGGGATAGATAGAAGGGAACTTAGTCAAATACGCCACTTTGGTCACAAAAATATAGACATTGCATATTAAAGAGGTAACAGAAAACACCACCGCACTTTTCCCACTTATACTAAAGAAACAATGTGTTGTAAATTTATTTATTTAATTATTTAAGGCTTGCTAGTGGCTATTACATTGTAAGAGTTATTCATATTATGCGAAAGTCTTGCACTTATGTATAACCGGTTGAAAGCAAACACTTCATGCATTTCTGTGTTCGGCTTTACAATAATTATAATTAATCAATAATTTTTACTATATACTACTATTACTTTTTACTAAGAATATAGAAGTTGAACACAAAAAAACAGATAATCGATCATACAAAACCTAAGATTTGATAAAATAATTATTGGCCGATTAGATGTCTAAGAACTGAACTTTTAAGTCTTTAAAAGTACTAATTGAAACTAGATTAACGTGTACTGATTCAGAAATTTTATTTTGTTACACATCATCACAAATTGTATATAATTTACATAAACGAGGAATTACTTTATTTGCACCAAATACAGACTTTTTGTTTCGTGGTACTAACATAGATAAATATTTATCTTGGGTATCTATATGGTATCCTAAAATATTTTTTTTGTTAATAAATTTGTGCAGTCAATTTTATGTTGAAGAAGTTTATATAAGAACATGATGTCCAGTAAGCCCTTTCTATGCCACAAAGTGGTCATATTGAAATACATCAATCGGCCTTCATACTAGAGTATGGATTTATGAATTTTATCCAGGTATGATAGGTACCATAGAAATCTTTATTGCACACGCTCTATTCTTAAAGACAAAACTATAAAAACACTCCAACTCGATAGTTTTAAATTTGGTTCTCGCCGTCACTTTTATATACATATGGACATATTTTTAGCCTGCTTCCATGAAGGAAAAAGAAATATATTATAAAACATAAATATCTTGGAAAATAGCCCTTAAAAAGGGATTTATTATATAGTAGGAACAAGGGAACAGCGAAGCAAGAAGATGTTATCCGGACTAGTACCTGTCGATATGTTCAAATTGCGAATTTGAATTTCAGAATCGAAATCAATAAGTTGTATTGAGTTAGCATACATGACAGCAAAATAATAGTACCATTAGAATAAATATTATAACAGTACATAAATATATTATTAAAGCAACCTTAGTAATTGTAGTGATTATATAAACATCATTCTCAAAGTTATGATACGTTACATATAGACTACTAATAGCATTTCGTTATTTTTTAAATTCAAATCCAACTTAAGGCCAGTTCGTTTAGAAAAATGGCGACCATGACGAGCTCAAAGAACAGCTTGAAGTTTTTTAACAACCAATTAGTAAGCAGGACGGTTATTAATTTGTTGTTTGATAGCTTTATTTTCTGATACTAGAGTAGTGGCAGATCACTTCTTATTATGTTCTCAACATTTTCATGTGGGTTCCATGTATGTATGATGGCCGTCTTGGCACAGCGTCTGACTGTAAGTGCGACGGATGTGAGTTCAATTCTCGTGAGGGGGAATTAGCTATTTTTGTTTACTCGCTATGAAAACATGGCAAAGCACGGTGTTAAGGTCAACCCACAATTTGGGCACGGAGTGTCTTTACACTAGTTTCCCTCTGTCTACCCTACTATATGTGGCTGCGGAATACAGCGTGAAGTTAAAAAAAATATGAAACGTTAACTTCACTATTTGATAACCACGCAGCTCTTGTGTGTAGGAATACCTATTGACACATAAATTATACTTTACTTAATATTTCCATATAAATATTTCCACAGTTTTATAAATAAAATGCATCAAAAATAAAATATCTTTTAATTTATTATAAAATCAAATGCTGATAACTAGAGTACATAATTCATCTAAATTATAATAATCCGGCGATGTCATTACTAAGCATATATTTTTAATATCTATTTTTTTAATTTTCCAATAACATATGGTTTTTTTATTTTTATATAGTCGTTTATATAGTTATAGTGACTACACATACTCATTTTATGTATGTAATGAGCTAAAATTGTAAGTTTATAATAATTTTTATCTGTAATATAAATATAAAATTCCATTTTTCGTTTTTTTTTTCTTTTATTTGTACTTACTGCAAGCTCACTTCTTGCCAAATTTCATAATTGCTGGTAAATTTATAATGTTTTTTTTAGAGTATTTACTTGTAAAATTTCACTTTTTTGATTTGTTCCTTTATTTTTATTCTCACTCCGTGCCAAATTTCATAACTGTGGGTGTACTGGAAGTATCCTATGGGTTTTGACTACGCGGTAAATTTCATTCAAAAAGCAGCACAAACGATGCATAAATATTAGTATCTTGCGACCTTGACTTTGAACCTTGATTTTTTGAAATCAAGGTTGTAAGTCAACGTTGATGACGTTGACTTAATTTACCTTACCTTATTTTTTTTCCGTGGTGCAAGGGACCATAACCCGAATATTTGATATTAATTTCAGCTTGTAACTATCACAATCCTATGAGGGTTTGGTGTTTTACCTTTTAAGGTAGAGAATCCTAAAAATGATAAGAACGTACTCATGAGAGGAAAGAATTTGCCTTCACCTCGATTTACCTTTGAGAAAAGTGTCAATTATATTGGAAGGTCACATTAAGGCATGAAGACCAAAGGGCACGTATGCAAAGATCACAGTGGATGAGGTAAAAAAACGCATGCGGGGACGCATTTACATTAGTTAATGGGAAAAATTATTACAGATATAAGATTGTGTATTATTTAACAAATTAGAAAAATAAAAAATCGCATGCTGTATAAAATTCGCCGCGTTATCAAAACTTATAGGGTAACTACTGCCAGAGGACAATACAATTAAGAAATTTGGCATGAAGTGAGTAAATACAATACAAACATAGGAAAAACTCCGAAAAGTAAAAAATATAGGTTAGTAATAGTAAAGTAAAAAAAAATACAAACTTATAATCGTATTTCATTTCATACAAACTAAGTGAAAGAAAGTGAGCAAATTTAAGTTTGTCACTTTTGATAAATTGTACTTCCCTTTGAATGTAGAATCCTGAAATTGGTGGATAAGACCGATTCGCACTTGGCTGGTTTTTTAAGTTTAATGCTGTATCCCTCATAGAGCAGTAGTGTGAAACTAATGTTAAAACTATGTTCCAACTCCGGATTTTCTGTCCAATTTTCAAGATATTGTGTGTTTAATGGCGGAATTCATCCACTCTCTTTGCATTGGTACCAGAGCGAAGAAATGAATATAAATAATTTTCCAAGTGGAGATCAAACCTACAATCTTTAATACTACACCTGCATTATGAATGTCATCATGCAGGTGTTATATTAATGATTGTAAGAGTCAAGACGAAAAGTTTCAATCTCTTATATATTTGGATCTTGAAGAAACCGCTACTTAAAGCGTGATTCCCGTTTCAACTTGCCATTCCTTGGCTTTCCATGGAATTGTCACGAAACTAGAAATTGGACCTTTGAAAACAATGATGTTGAGAGATATTTAAAATATTTCTGTTCTCTCGGGATTGCTAGACCGCTCGAGGGAAAGTTAATCAAATAGTTTTTAATTTTCTCTAAGTAAAGTAGTTAATTAAAACTAATAATCACTTATTGCCACGTTTTAAATTATTGGGTTGTCTAACTAGATTAGTTAAAAACATATTTTCAGTAAAATCCCTTTAGATAAATTCTACCCTAAAACGGCAATTACAATCGGCGCCACTATAGGCGTATTTAGAGATATTTTTTGGAGAGCCTAGACTTTAGCTAACAGATATGATTATATAAAAGTTTTTTATTTCTGGGGCTTCTTGTCTCGGATTTGGACGGTCCGGGACGTTATATCCGCAACATCCCTGATCATAAAAATTAAAGATTTTGAATTCTAAGAATCTGTGGCAAATATACGAATATTTAAAAATAAACTATTGACGTTTGACAATTTTATTTTTGACAGTTGACAATTAAAAGAAAATGAAAACAAATTATTTTTATAATTTTACAGTAATTTATATTGTATTAGGCTGTTTATTTTATATTTTTGTATGTCACATAAAAAGAAATTTAAAAAAATATGTCGGGTATTTGGAATTTAACTACTTTATGCAGATGCTGTCATGCAGACGGATTTTTTAAGTCTTTGGACTCTCCTCTTAAAGTGGATGATAATGATGAAATTTATGTAGAAATGTTAAAAAATACATTGGGTTTGTATGTAAGTTGAATATCGTTTAATTTTTTCACATATATTTTTTATTTTGTAAGTGAAAGCAAAGAGAATTTAGCGATTTATTAGAACGAACTCGTCCTTCATTTTCGTAGTTTAAAATTTCTGCAGCCTATACTTTTGTTAATACATAAAAATTATATCGATAACTTACATTATTTTAAACTGAAGCTGTAACCATTGCAGGGCAGGCAGGACGAACCTAGTGTTAAGACACTTTCTTACACACCTTGCAATTTGTCTTTTTTAACAAAAATAAAAATAATGCGTGCTCACAAGTGCAATGTCTTTCTTAAATTTTCAATCCTAGGAACTTAGTCATATATTATATATTAACAATGCCACTGACACAATGATTTATAATATCAAACTATTTACAAAACATTATCAATTCCCTTGGCTAAC
Source organism: Heliconius himera (assembly GCA_021202915.1). Lineage (NCBI taxonomy): Eukaryota > Metazoa > Arthropoda > Insecta > Lepidoptera > Nymphalidae > Heliconius > Heliconius himera. Next base: position 1,636,177 of record JAJHJA010000077.1, on the reverse strand, counting down.
AAAAATGCATCATTTCAAAGAGAATTCAATAATATAATGTGTGTCAGGCATTATAAAACTTATATTATTAAATATTTCATTTCTTTGAATGGAAATCGAACCCACAACCTGTTGCATAACTGTGTTAGGCATAGACATTGGCCTCACAAGCTTCATCAATAAATGATATAATATATTATTAGTATTGTTACAGACTGTACTGTTTTATTCTATATTAGCAACACAAATATACATTACAAAACATATGCTCTGAAGGAACTCTACAGTTATATATTGTGTGTAGAACGGTGGAAATTAATCCTGTGTTTTGTCTTGTTACCAGTCTTGAAATGAAAATAACTCATTTCCCCAAGTTGGAATCAAACCCATAACTGTCTCCTTCTTATACAAACTTTTTTTGTTATATTTCAGCTACAATCACCAGGATTTGAAGTGAGTAACACAATATGTGATGTATGTATTGAAAAGCTTAAGGAAGCATGCAAATTTAAAAAACAAGTGTTACAATGCGAGAGGAAATTTAAAGAATATTGCAATAGTAAGTGCCTATTATGCTGAATCTTATTATATATACATATATCATTTTTTTTATAGGTTTGGTAAAACTGTTCCTGAGATTAATGTGTTCAATCAAACAAACTCTTCAAGTTTATAATACTAGTATAAAATAGTATAAATTAAAATTTAATTGAGGCCGGTTGTGGCGCAGCGGCACGAGGTGTGACTGCAAAACTAACTGGTTGTGGGTTCGATCCCCACTCGAGGAGATGAAATATTTACTTAAATTTATATTTCCATTTCTTTGCTCTGGTATCGAGATTAAGCGCGGCGTTGAGTTCTGCCACTCAACACGCAATCCCTCCAGAATTCGGCAGAAAGTGGGGAACGGAGTGGCTTAACACTAGGTTCCCTCTGCCTACCCTGCTGTGTGCGGGATACAGCGTGAAGCTAATTTTTATTTTTTTTTAATTAATTGAATATTAGTGCTTTAAAATACTTTTGGAAACCTCATGTTCTAGTGGCAGGACCAGCTAAGTACAAATATAACTCATTCAATTTTAGCTGCAATTAAAAATATATTTTTGTAATTACAGATGAATTATTACAACAAGTGGAGATTAAAATAGAAAAACATGAAGGTATTTTTGTTTATGTAAATTAATTTAAATTGAGATCGCCATAGCGCAGGAGCACAAATGTGCAAATGTAAATGCGACGGTTGTGGGTTCAAACTAGGGGTCGCAATCCGGGATCCCGGGATTCAAAAATCCCGGGATATCGGATCAAATATAGGTCTTAAAAATCCCGGTTTTAATTTTACAAAAAACCGGGATTTTCGATATTTTCGGATTTTACAAAGTTAAAAGTTAGTTAGTCGATTTAAAACGTGCCTGCTATTAAATCCAGGCTTCTTTAAGATATACAATGGTACATAACATCACCGGCTAAAGTAAGCGATGAGTTTTCCTCAAAATCCGGAGTTTTACGACATTAACCGAGTTTGACCGGCCCGACCAATGAACGCACGAATACCGTATTTTTTCGTTGCGCCTCGTTGTTGCACGGTGTTCTTGCCCGTCGATGTTCCAGGTGTCATTATTGCACTTCATTGTTGTGCAAGTCGTTAATCGTTATACAAGTCTGTGTCGTTGTATATTTGTGTTTTGTTGTATTTTTTAAGCTCTTGCAGATCTTTTGCTAAACAACCGTTTGCATTTTTTAATTAATTAGTGATAGTAATGAGTAATGGCTAATGAGTCTGGGCACTGGTGATAGAAGCAAATAGTTTGGTAAGTAAATTATATCAATTGATTAGTATATTATTGCCTACTTAATTGTGAAAATTACGTATAAATTGATGTAAATATTGTCTTCCCTGTTTTCATTTAATGTACTGTACTTTGTACATATATCGCTTGGAAAGAATTATATCCTAGCTTTAAGTAGCTTAATTGGATGGAAAAGTAAATTTAGAATCAAAATTCAGCCATAATATTAGACATTTTTACAAGCTAATAGATCTTACGAGTATGTGCTTTTTTATCATATTGTTTGTGTTAATGTGTTTATAATTTATATGCAGCGTAAAAGTTAAACGACATTTTCTTATGTAATTTTATATTTTCTTTACAGGTTAATATTAGTTAAGTACGATGGAGGACCTAGATAAAGTTATATATAAAAAGCATAAAAAATTATCACAATCAAAAACATCAGTATGGAGTCATTTTCTTAAAGCTTCAAATAATCTCACAGCCAAATGCACCTATTGCAATAAAATACTGAAGACATCGGGAGGCACAACTTCAGGGCTTCATATTCATTTAAAAACAGTACATTGTGTAATTTTAAAAAATAATGTCGATGTTACTATCGAATGTCAGCGGCCATCCACTTCTACAGGAACCACTCTGCCTGTTGCTAAGGAAAATGAACCACCGAAAAAAAGGAGTAAATTAACAGACTATTTTACCAGCTCTAATAGTTTAAGTGAAACACTTTCTCGCATGGCGTCTGTTGATGGCTTACCTTACAGTTTGTTTCTGACGTCAAAAGATCTGCGACGAATCATGGCACAATCTGGTTACAAATTACCAACTTCATCTAATACAATCAAAAATATTGTTATGAAGCACGGTGAAACTGCATTCAATAAACCAACTTAAAAAATTGAAAAACGAAGGAGTTAAGGTATCTTTAACACTAGACGAATGGACCAGTATAGGAAATCGACGTTTTATTAATGTCAATGTACATAGTCCAATGTTGATAAATAATTTTGTTAATCTCGGCCTTGAGAGAGTAATAGGCAGTATGTCAGCGACAACTTGCTTACAGTTACTCGAGAAAAAACTATTATCATTCGAAATATCTTTAAAGGATGACGTAGTCTGTACTACAACTGATGGGGCTTCTGTAATGGTAGCCTTTGGCCGTGATGCAGCACTATTTCATCAACAATGTCTTGCTCATGGCATACAGCTCGCAATATTATATGTGTTGTTCCAAAATAATGAAAATCCTCAATCTCATTCGAATGTAATAGTGAACGACGGTCTTGGTTCAGATAATGATGAAGATGATGACAATGATGGTTTTCATGTTACTATGACAACCAATCAGCAAAATGAATTTATTTTCAAAGAATTGATAGAAAAAGTCCGTAAAGTTGCAAAACTTTTTAGGAAATCGCCAACAAAAAACGACATACTGCAGAAATATGTGAAAGAGGAAATGATTGATGAAGTCAATTTGATTTTAGATTGTAGAACACGATGGAACAGTTTAGCAGATATGTTGGAGAGACTTGTGAAGCTTAAAATTCCGATCCAAAAGGCACTGATAGATTTAAAAATTGATCTAGAATTATCTGAAAATGAATTCAGACGTCTGGCTGATCTTAGCAGAGTGTTTAAAATACTTAAAGCCACTGTCGAAGAACTGTGCAAAAGGACCGCTAACCTCATGAGTGCTGATGCGGCTTTGGTTATGTTTAAAAAAATTGATACTATGCAACATGATAGAGTTGTTCGTGATCTTTGCAGCTCTTTAAAACAAAGAATTAAGAAACGAAGGTTGCTGGTTGCCTCAACATTAAAATACATACATAATCCCAAAAAATATTTTGATTCAGCCAACGAAGACTCTGATGTCTTTTTAAGGCCAGATTACACAGAAATGAGAGAGCATATTGTGAATGTTGTCCGGATTGGTAACAATTTTGGCTCAGAATCCATAAATGACAGTACTATTTCTTCCTATGAAGACAAAAATGATGATTATACTTCAGTGCCACTGAAAAAACAATTAGAAATGGCCGTTCAAAAGCAAATGGAAAACACTTTATCCACAGCAATTCTTGACCCCGACCTTGATACTATAATAAAATTTGAAATGGCTCTTTATGAAAACGGTGGATCTAGAGGAAAATATCTCAATTTGGCGTACAACAATTTAATAAATATTCCTCCAACAAGTGTAGAGTCAGAAAGAGCTTTCTCTACTTGTGGTTACTTATGTAACCAATTGCGATCCAGATTAAGTGACAAAAGTTTAGATACATTGTTATTTCTACGATCGCATTATATTGCGCAATCAAAGATAAATGAAGATTGATTTGATTGATTATTTAAAATTTTTAATCTTATATACAACTGAATTTAGGATTTTAAGTTTTGATTATTTAATATATGTATTATGTATAGTAGGAAAGAGTTTATAGTTAACTTTATATTATGCGAGTTTGTTAGTAGTGATTTTTTTCGTTAATTTTGATTTATATAATATATATAATAATATTATTTTTTGTGTTAAATATGTTAAATAGTATACCTATAAGATATTTTTTGTAGCAAATTATTATATAATTATTTTTTTATAGTATATTTGATAAATATACATAAAAAAGAATTATAATTACTAAAGTGATTTATTATTAAACTGTTTATTATAATTAAACTTATTTTATTTACTAAATATAATTTAATTTACTACTTCCCTAAAAATACCCTCCTAACTTAACTCTAAAAATAAGAAAAAAAATTGTCAAATCCCGAAAATATCGAAAAAACCGGGATCCCGGGATTTTTCTGAAGTCGATATCGAAAATCCCGGTTTTGCTTGAATGGTCCGATATTGCGACCCCTAGTTCAAACCCTTGTTAAAAAGAAAAGCAGAACCAATTAGATTTTTTAGTAACTTGAACAAAAGTGGGACAGTATTTGACTGTAAACATTATGGTTATGGCTTCAACAAATATTTAGGGGAATTAATTAATTTTATTTAGATGCTCTGGCAAGACAATGTGCGTGAAACTAATAAAAAAACATTATTTTATTTAAACTGTTTATTTTTACTTATTGACTTATAAAGTTAAACATTAAATTTTTTTTGACGTGATAACGTCTTATAAATGTCCACGTGCTGCATGCACGAAAAAAGTCAAACTTATTGTCATGTCCTACTTGAGCTGAGCATGCAAGCAACAGCGGACAAGCGATAAAGAGCCAAGATTGGCCTAAGCATTCACATTGTTACTTTTAATTAATCTGTATAATTTAGTAAGAAGAAAAATAAACAAAATATACGATATTTATGCAAATAAACAATAATTTAAAGTAAAAATTGTAGTTTTCAATTAACTACTTTTTTGTATTATACAAAATAATGATAATTCAATGATAATAATTATTGTAATTTTTCCTCAATGTTTTCTTATGATGTTATCACTAAAAATAATCGTCTATAAACCGGCTTTGCAGACAACCAGTTTGCTTATTATATTTATATGTTCTGTCTCTTTCAGATAAAGAAGTTGTTGTGAAACCGGAAATTGTTAAAAATGAAGGTACTTTAAATGAATTGTAAATACATACTTATTTAGACTTATTCCTTTCCTAAGTGTGGAATAACACTTTAAAAATGTTAAAAATATGTAAATACATATCCTAGAAAACATCATATATTTGTTATATAATCAAAGCCAGGGTGACTGAGGCCTGTCGTGGCCCAGGGGCACAAACATGCGACTATAAACATGATAGGTTATGGGTTAGATTACAAATCGAAGAAATGAAATATTTAATATTCTCATTATTTAATATATATATAATATTATCCTTGCTTTGGTAAAGAGGCAAAGCTCGACGTTGAGTTCCACCATTCAACACGCCCTACCTCTGGAGAACCTGTCCTCTAGGTTCCGTCTGCCTACCCTGGTAGATGTTAGAATAATGCACGGATATTTACCTACATTTTGTTTTTTTAGAAAATGATAGTATCGACGTCTATGACAATGATAATATTGAACAAGAACAGGAAACTATAGAAATTTCTTTTGAATCAGAGGAAAAGAACGAAAACACCATTATAGAGAAAGAAAAGACAAAAATATCTAATAAAAGTAAGTAATACATATTGTTAATCAAAATTGTTTTTTGAGATTACTTCAGTTTAGTTCTTTAATTATGGCGCTTCAAGTGTGTCAAATTTTATTTAAAAAATCCTGGAAACTGTCGAAGAGGCGCGGGCTGGACTCCCGCTACGTATTTTTTTTTAGATTCACGCTGTATTTCGCAGATAGCAGGGTTGGCACAGAGCAACTAGTGTAAAGACACTCCGTTCTCCACCCAAATTTCGCGACATTGCATGTTTGAGTGGCGAAATCCATCGCCTTGTCATGTTACCAGAACGAGGAAAATATTCTTTTTATTGGGAACTTTGGATCTTATTGTAGTCACGTTTTTAGAGTTCCGTACTTTTTAGGTAAAAAAGGAACCCTTATAAGATACACTCTGTCCGTCTGTCTGTCTGTCAAGACCCTTTATCTCAGGAACGCTTGGAGATATCGAGTTGAAATTCAAACTATATACTCAGATCTACGGCCCCATGATTTCCTGATAAAAACAATATTTCTATATTTACTTAGACAAAAGATATGGCCGTTTATATAGCAAAAAACGCGTATTTCGACACTATAAAGGGAATCAAACTTTATAGGGTACTTTCGGTAGACCGAAAATTATGAATTTTCACAGCTAAGATCTACAGTACCAGTTCAAGAAAAAACTGGAAACTATACATTTATGGTTAAATCTTAAAAAAATAATTTAATACTAAATTACTTTAAAGGGGGCAAAATTTTAATACCTTCCGTTTCCCACTTTCCGTTGAATTTTTAAGGTATTGCGTGTTGATGCCGCCGCGCTTTACTCTGTCACCAGATCAAAGACATGAAAATGTTAAAAATTACATTACCTCCAGTGGGGGATCGAATCAGTCGTAGTCTGCGTCCTGCGCCACGACTGGTCCCGTATACTTTTGTAATTGTTAATATATAAATATGATATTTTTTTATTACAGGCAACCCAAAAAATAAACCGTCGTTAAAGAGCAATCTCAAATGGTGTAACAGAATAAAAACTGACAACGGGTTCAAATATTCCTGTAAAAAATGTTCAGCGAACTTCGACATGTACAAATATTTATTTAGGCATATCTACAGGAAACACAAAAATGAGTTTAATTGTAAAATTTGTTTCGAAACATTCGATGAACACAAAAAATACATCAATCATTATAAAAAACATAAAGAAAAGAAATTACATAAATGTGAATTCTGTGATAAGACATATAATAATTTGCCTTCTCTCTATTACCATACAAACACGCACATACAAAAAAAACAGTTCACATGTGATATTTGCGGTAAGGTGTTTTTACACAAGATTTCGGTAAAGAAACATATTTTATGGCACATGGGTATGAGTAAAAAGATAATGTGTGACGTGTGTGGCCACCCTTTTAATGATATAACTAATTTGAATAAGCATAAATCCGCTGTTCACGACAAAATTAGGCCGTTTAAATGTAATTTATGTCCAAAAACCTTTGCCTCGTCCAAAAATTTAGTTTATCATATAAGAAGACACACCAACGATAGGCCATTTAAGTGCGATTTATGCCAAAAAGCGTTTATAACTATAACAATTTTAAATAAACACAAAAAAACACACGATCCGAAAGACCAAATTGGCGATCCTAAATTGTATAGATGTAAAATTTGCTCAATGTCATTCGATCACAAAGGTGTTTATTTGACACACATAAAAAATCACGACCTTATAAAGCCGTTTATTTGTGACACTTGCGGGAAAGGATTTTGTACACAATACACGCTGAACCGCCATATTGACTCGCACAATGGTGTAAAGAAATTTTTGTGTAAGCTGTGCAACATGTCACTGTCAACTAAGAGGTTGTTGAATCGTCATTTAGAAAAAATACACGATCCTAACAGACCAATCAAAAAGAAAATAACATGCGAAATATGCAAAATGGCGGTCACGGATATGGAGAAACATAAGAAAAGTCATACAAATAAACGTTTTCAATGCTCATTTTGTACTAGATCATATTCAGAAAGGAATACATTGCATCGTCATATAAAACATAATCATACCGGTATTACGTATTCTTGTACTTTGTGTGAAAAATTCTACGTACAGAAGGGTAGTTTGAGAAATCATATGAAAAAGGATCATAAAGATAGTGTTAAAATGAAAGAAGAATAATCTAGGATTAAAAGCAACTTCACGCTCTTTCCCGCAAGGATAGTCTTTGTGTTAAGACACCCTGTTCCCCACGCGCCGCTCAAATTTCTTGAAATTGCGTGTTGAGTGGCGGAATTAAACGCCGCGCTTTATCTATCGGAGCTTGTAACTGAAAATAAATAAATAAAATTATTCTTCCGAGTGGAGACCAAATAAAACCGCGTCTACAGACGATGACCTTACGAAAGAAAAATCTAAAATAGGGATATTTGTAAACATTTGACAGTGGTTCTTTCGAACTTTGTACGCGCAGTCAAAAATAAATAGTTTTTTCCCATTTTCGAGGATAATCGCACAAAAATATGTTTATACATACAAATCATTGAAATTCTCGGCTTTAAGCTAATATAACATTATACATGAACTCCGACTTTGTTTTATACTATGTAAAGAAAGAAAAAGACCGACCCCAAAACTATGCCATATGTGAATTATATTAATTTTAATATTTTTCATAGTGTTATTCCACACTTAAGAAAGAAAAATAATTTTTAGGAAAACATAAAAAACTGTAAATAGCGAAATCTTAGCGTGGTGTTAACCGTCCAGGCTCTTTGACTGCTACGTCTTAGTTACTTATTTATTTATTTATATATACTTTATTGTACACCACAAATACAAATTGAGGCCGGTCGTGGCGCAGCGGCACGAGGTGTGACTGCAAAACCGACTGGTTGTGGGTTCGATCCCCACTCGAGGAGATGAAATATTTACTTAAATTTATATTTCCATTTCTTCGCTCTGGTGTCGAGGTTAAGCGCGGCGTTGAGTTCTGCCACTCAACACGCAATGCCTCCAGAATCCGGCAGAAAGTGGGGAACGGAGTGTCTTAACACTAGGTTCCCTCTGCCTACCCTGCTGTGTGCGGGACACAGCGTGAAGCTAATTTAATTTAATTTTTTTTTTCACAAATACAAAGAAAGCAAAGTCACAACTTACATTTAGTAAATGCACATAACTTAGTGGTTTTTTTGGCCTTACTGTCATTGAGTTAAAGCTCATATTTGTGCGAGGTTGTACGATGTGAAGTTCGCCATCATTATTTTATTTGACCTTGGCTGAACTCGATGTAGGCCGAATAACTTCTAAATATTTCCGATCATTACCGAACAGGCGCCACACGCCATTTTCATAGCAGATAATGAATATAATAAATAACAGTCAGTGTTGAAAATAAATAATGATTAGAACATTAGAAATTTATAATAAATTATATTATCTGCTGTTTGTTATAACGCTCAACTTTACTTAGTGGTTGGAATAAGTATTGAGCATTTCGACGTAACTCGATGAGAACGTATGGCTTAGTAGTCCGAGCGCTTGGACGGTAAACAAGAGGCTTGTATGTTATCAAAAAAAGCTATTTATGTTATATTTATATATTTAAATATATGTAAGCCAATAAATATATTTGTACATTATCAACATTCTCACGCCCGGCATCACCCGCTTTAACTTATTATTATATTATAGCCAATTATACAAAACGATTACATAAATTAAAGCATATGTGTTATTCTGATGCTGATCTAAGCTATGTAACTGAAAAATTTTATCTAGTTCTGTAATTTTTACGTGAAAGTAGAACAAACATCTATACACGAACACCTTCACATTTATAATATTAGTAAGATTATTATATTTAAGCGTTACATTCATTTTGTAAATATGAAGAAAGAAAGTAGTAACTATTCTCGTGTTTTTTTGTTACCATTTTCCGCATATTTGATTATTTGATTGATTAAAGATTGAAGAAATCTATAAATTACACTCCTGACGGATATCGATCCTTGAATCATCGTTTAAAATGAACTGTTTAATTAGTTGTAAAGTATTCACTTAGAACTCTTATTATTCTCTTACAATATCTATTTATTATATATAAGTAAGTTAAATAATGTTTTTTTTTAGATATATTTATCTAATATAGAACTAATTATTACTTGCGGTTTTGCTCGTAGTCAAATGGGAGTACTCGTTGTGTATAACACGTTGTTATTCTAAGTGTGGAAGTTAACTTTAACCACAAGTACAGTGGGTTACCGTGGAACGATAAAATAATAAAATATAGCTTGTATATAGCCTTTCTCATTAAATAGGCTATCCAACACAAAATGGAGTTTTCAATTCGAATCAGTAGTTCCTGAGATTAAGTTCTACAAGCAAACAAACTCTTCAGCTATATAACATTAATATAGAAGTAAAGATTATTATAACGGCTGGAATTAAATCTCGCTCTTTCCAATATATAATTTAATTTTGATTAATACTTTGTTTTAAAAAGTGTTAGTAAAACAAGTAAAAAATAATATATTAAGTTTATTGTTTTCTGCTCATTGATAATAATGTAAAAAAAATCGTTAAATAAATTAAAAAATATATACAATTAAGTAAACTTATTTAAAAACCTTTTTATGTTTGTAACGTGTATAAAAAAGAAAAGATTCTGTATTTATCCTTAAATACTAATTTTACACGCCCACATAAAGATAAGATAGCAAGAACCTAATGTTTTAGATACAATAAAAGTAACCAGAGCGAGGAAATGATAATATGTCATAATGTTTAAATTTTGTCTCGCATTTATAACGAGACACAGAGCTGTGTTGAGTGGATTCTGAGGAAAGTGAGGAATAGAAATGTCTCAATCAGGTTCCCTCTGCCTACCCTGCTATGCGGGATACAGAGTGAGGTTAAAAAAATATATTAAATATTGTGTAAGTAATTTTAATTATTTATACTTATTTAGAATGTAATAAAATAAAAATATATTATGTAATTTAATAGTATACCAAAAATTGTTTGTTTATCACGGGATTGATTTGACTAAAAGTAAAATTACAAAAATATCTCAATAAAAGTTTGAGAAGCACTATTTTACACCTTTTTTATATATATATTATAAATACTATTCAATTTTCTCATGAGTACATCTATGCCTTTTCAAACCACTGCTCTGACTAAAATGGCTGTCGCATACATCACATGCAAACGGCTTCTCCCCCGTGTGCACACGCATATGCAACTTCAAATTACCATTTATGGAAAACTGCTTGTTGCATATGCCACAACTAAACTGCCTGTCCTGAGAGTGGACTCGCATATGCTTAGATAGATTCCCTATCTGTTTGTTGCATATCTTGCATGTGTACGGTTTCACCCCCGTGTGTACACGCATATGACGTTTCAACTGTCCAGTTTCTCTAAAAGAACGTTTGCATATATCGCAAGTGAACGGTTTCTCCCCCGTGTGAACGCGCATATGTATTTTCAAGTAACCATTGTCAGAAAACGCTTTTTTGCATACTTTACAAGAAAATGGGCGTTCCCCAGTGTGAGTACGCTCGTGTAGCTTAAAACTGGCCATTTGGGCGAATTGACGGTTGCAAAATGAGCATATATACGGTTTTAAGCCTGTATGTACCCGCATATGCACTTTTAGAGTAGTATATGCAGTGAAATCTTTCTTGCATATGCTACAATTGTAGGGTTTCTCACCCGTGTGTTGTCTCTCATGGATGGATAAGTAACTTTTGCTGGAGAACTGCTTATTACATACTTTGCACGCGTGTGGTTTAACGCCGGTATGTATAATAAAGATGTGGCGCTTTAAATGTGTCCTTTGTGGAAATCTACGACCGCATATGTCGCATACATACGGTCGTTCACCAGTGTGGGTACGAATATGACTTTTCAGAGTCTGATTATGTCCAAACGACTTATTGCATATATCACAAGTAAAATTACGTTCCCCAGTGTGAACTTTTAAATGCTCTTTTAACCCTTTCTTCCTTTGAAACTCCTTTTCACAATGAACACACTTAAACTTTTCAACCCCAAAATGGGTGACTAAATGATTTTTCAAAAAACGTGCTTTTTCAAAGTTTTTAGGACATTTTATACAAGGGAATGAGTTATTTATGCTGTGTTTTATAGTAATGTGTTTTATAAGTTCTTTATTTAGACTGTATTTAGTGTTGCATATGTAACAAGGGTGAGGTTTTTCGCCTGTGTGTACACGCATATGCATTTCTAGGGAGCCATTGTATGAGAATTTTTTCTCACATACTTCGCATGTGTATTTTTTTATTTTTGTTTCTGTTTTTGTTTTCGGTTCTTTTTCTGAAATAGAAAGATTTCTTTTAAAATCAAAATCAGTTTCACGCTCTATCCCGCACATAGCAGGGTAGGAACAGGGAACCTAGTGTTAAGACACTCCGTTCCCCACTTTCCGCCCAATTCTGGAGGCGTTGTGAGTTGAGTGACGAAACTGAACGCCGCGCTTTGCCACAACAACAGAACGAAGAAATGGAAATATAAATTTAAATAAATATTTCATTTCCTCGAGCGGGGATCGAACCCACAAACATAGTCGCATTTATAGTCAAATCTTATGCCTTTGCGCCACTGGTCTCTTTATTTTATATTAAAAAAATAGAAAAATTAGTTTTTAGTAAATATTTTATATTAATCTAAATATTCAGCATACATTAAAATGTGATTTTTGATTAATTTAATTCTACATTACTGATTATATATATGTGACTAGCGGACCCGGACGCGGCTTCGCCCGCTTGAATTATACGAATGCTTATTAGATATATATATGAAATTGTTTTTGAAAATATCTAATTTAAATGAAAAAAAATATAAGTAAACGTAATCATATTAAAATATTAATAAAAAAAAACTAAATAAAACCAGCTACATCATTAATATCATCAAAGTAAAATAAATATTTAAAAGAATTAAAATTAAATGTGCTGTGCTATGTTTTTGCAAGTGCATGTGGCTATTTACATAATACTTAAATACAATAAAAAATATTATATTTTTGTCTCTGTCTATCTTTCTATTTCCCCGAGCTAATGTCCACAATAACTGAACTGATTTTTATTGAACTTTCAGTGATTTTACTGATTTACCCGGGAAAAATCTTTTTACACGTTTTCCTTGCGCGCGTACATAGATACTATATGAAATAACTAAAGTCCTTTCTACATTTAAATATGATAAGTTTTGCGAGCAATATCAAATAAAACCCCAAAAAACTAAAAGTATAATTTATTAAGTGTATAATAACGGTATAGATAACCATCCAACCGAGATGAAATAACCAACAATTCTTTCCTTAAATAATAAATACTTAAATATTATTATACCGATGCCGCGCAGAGCCGCAACTTACACCACACCAAGAAATTTATGAAAATCTAACTAATCTACTACTCGAATAGGCCAAGGACCAAAGAAAAGTATAAATTAATTGTAAACATCAAATAATTACATTAAAATTAACAGTAGTTCGAAAATGTATGAAAATTTACAAAACCGTCAAAGTCGTCGGCCCGTTCGCGTCGGTCATACTATGCCGCTTGTAGGCTAGGTCATTTCGAATCAGTGACATCTCCTTAATTGTTTATTAGAATGTTATACAGTAAACTATAATTTCAATCTAGATGAAATGCTAAAAGTGACTATTATATTCATTTTCATAAGGATCAATATCAAATTATAGAAAATACATACAACCAACCCTATAAATATAAAGTAAATTAATTAAAATGGTTACTTTTGCTCAACCATTAGAGATAAACATATACCATCGCGGACTTTTTTAAATTGTCATTATTTAAAGAACCATATTTATGTTAAACATTGTTTTTATGTATCTTATAAGGTTAAGTCAGCGTACGACATGTATGCGTTAGGCAAGCTCATTTTGGGTGACGTTTTCTTATAACAACTAACAAACCTTGCAAACTGTTGCTTAGCAACGGTCGGTTGTTATTAAGATGGCAGAATAAATTGCCTGTCAAACTAAAAAATATTTTAATATATTAGTATATATCGACAATATTACAAATATTGAGAAAAAAAGTAGCCTATGTTCATCCGAAGACCCTCAAGTATCTCTATATGAGTATTTTATCACAATTGAATTAGCGGTTTGGCCCTGATTGCGTAAAAGACAGACAGACAGACAGACAGACAGACAGACAGACAGACAGAGTTACTTTCGAATTTATAATATAGGTATGGATTAACATTTTTAAAATAATAAAAAAAATATTAACGGTTCCTCCACGCATAGCGAGAGTTAGTGTTAAAACACTCTGATACGACGCATGTAGTGGCTTAATTCGTTTCTAACCTATAACCGTCGTGTTTACAGACAGACGCTGTCCAACTGCATTACGAAGGCTTCTATTAAAAACAAAATATAATCCAATTTTACCTATATTTGGCGTTATCCATTCATTTTGATCGCAATTACTTTTTAACGTAGACAGTGGTTGATCATCATCTCCTATGTCACTAAATGAACCTGTAATTAAAAAAAAACATTTGTTTTCCATCTTCACGGCCGTCTTCTCTTGACTGGCGTAACTCAACGCCGCGCTTTGTCTACCTATCTTACTGCGCCACGATGACCTCGCATGTATATTAAATACAATTAAAAAAATAAATTAAAAAAACTGAAGTATAAACAAAACAATTACTCGACTGCACTAGATCCAGTAGAGTAGCAGGTAACAATTGCGCCAACAAGACGAAACCAACGACGTTTCATTTATCAAAAGCGGTTCACTTGTTCAACAGTTACAAAAGGACAAAGGAACGGGCTAGTATATGCACATACAATATAACCCCTCATATTGGGCTTAGCCGCAGTCGGGTAAAAATGGTTTTCTAAAAGAAAACTCACCATCATCATATTTTTGGTCAAAGCTGTTTTGGTTTTGATTTAGAATTTCTTTTTTGAACTCTGCAAAATAATTCATTGTTATTTTTTAAATATAAAAAAACATCATTTTGAAAATTTCTAATAATTATTACCGTCATCTTCGATTTCATCTTTGATTTCTTTGCAATTAAAATCAATATCTAAAACAAGAACAATTATGAGAAAGCATATAAAGGTTCAAACATTTGTCTATCATGAAATTTTGCATTATTTACTTATTTAAAAATATGTACTATAAATTATGCAAAATAATATATATAAATCAAAATTATTTTATGCATTAAAATTTATAAGTATTTTGTAAAAAAATTTTTGAGAAGGCCAAGATCGAAAAAGAATTACGAAAATGACGTAGGTGTGGGAGCTTTGTGATCTTCCTCTAGTTCAGAATTGGAAAATTCAGATTCAGAATTTGGATTTTTTATGTAAATAAAAATATAGGAAATAATAAAAAAATACTTTAAAATATTCTATAAGTTGTTCATTTACCTTTTAATTGTGTACTACAATATTCATAAAACAATCTTTCACAAGATAAAATTTGTTGACTGAACTGAAATGCATCACATAATCTTGGTATACATGATTCACATATTGAATAAGATAAGTCAGGAGCTGGTTTAATCTAAAATACACAAAAAGAGTTTTATGAAGCTATATAGCTACAATACACAAAAGGCCAAGAGAAAAGGTTGTGGCGCTGATCACGGAAGTACGGAAGTTAAATATTTTATATTTTCATTTCCTCACTGTGGTAACAAGGCAAAGCACAGTGTTGAGTTCCATAAATCAACATGCAATGCTCACTAGAATTTTGCAGTGCATGAGAATGGGTGTATAGTGTAAAGCTTAAAAAAGCTAGGCAGAGAAGCCAGTATTAAGATATTCCATTTTGTACTTTTTCCTTGGGTTCAAAACATTGAGTTGTGAGTGGCAGACCTCAATGTCACATTTTGTCATGCCAGAGCTAGCCATGAAGCATAAAGAAACCTTATCGATAATTAAATAGTTTTATAAATATAGTTCTGTTTAATATTAAATAGAGCTATCATATAAGATATAAAAAAATAATAAATCATTGAATTTGTTAAATCATGACATAAATCATAAAAAACACACCAAATTTCATAGATATAAAGTTTTTGATTAACAGTTAATAAGTTTTTAAATAAACAAAAACCTTTTTAAGTCCAATATTTATCATCAATAATACAAAAAATATCTTACTTCTATATTAAATGTTTGTTGTAATATATTTGAATACACTTCCTCCTGACCATTGTATAAATAAGATTCATTTAAATGTTTAAAGTTCCCCTGAGAATGGCAGCATCGGCATATATTGTTTAAATTGAATATTTCAGACATTGTTTCATATTTTTACAATAATATTGACGTAAAATAACAAAAATGACAAATGACAATAGCTCACCTTGTTAAGAAATAGGGATGACCATTTTGTATACGTGTGATTAAATCGATTGTTATATTTTTCAAATCGGTTTTAAAAACTGTTTGTCTTTTAATAAACTACGAATAAAGAGTAGATTCAACATTTTTAATATTTTTAAAGTGTTATTCCACACTTAGGAAAAAAAATACATATTTAGAAAACGTATAAAAATTTGAACGTAGCGGAATTCGAACCCGCGCCTCCTAGAAACCGACCAGGATATTAGACTCGACATGTTTATTTGATGATTATTATAATAAGATACACAAGATTTTAATAGCTCTTTTTTAATATATTAAATAAATAAATATTTATACTTTTTTATTCGTTTGGCGTTTTTTACATTTTTATTGTTGACGCAATTTTATCGATTTGATAACTAGCTGTCCTCACGCTAATTTCCCGCTCCTTTTTATCTAATATTTAAGGGTAATTAAAAAAAAAATCTGTGACGTTATTAAGTGCCACCATTGACATTTTTTCTTATATATCTAGTACTGTATTATATTATTTAGTACACAATATTGTTCGAATCATCAAAAGATTAAAAATCCAATCAATATTTTTTTGACATTACAGATTATAAAAATAATCAGTCGTGTCACTGTCATGGCGGTAAAAGTGGATTTAGCGCGCAGCTCTATGAATCGATCGCATATTTTTCTATTTTTATGTAGTTAAAATGAGTGAAACAATAATAGAAAGTGCTTTATCCGGAAAATTAG
Source organism: Heliconius himera (assembly GCA_021202915.1). NCBI lineage: Eukaryota > Metazoa > Arthropoda > Insecta > Lepidoptera > Nymphalidae > Heliconius > Heliconius himera. Next base: position 1,619,140 of record JAJHJA010000077.1, on the reverse strand, counting down.
AATGGGATCTAATATCTAAATGGTTAAATAATGAGTCAATAGAGGTACATAACCTAGAAAATCAAAATAAAGTTTAAAGTATTTCAAAGTTTATTTATTTTATTTTTGAAATTGTTTCAGGGCGCAAATGAAGACTGTATATTACTTTGTGCTGATAGGTCGGAATTTGTGGCTTATTTTCTATCGTATTTAAGGAATCAAACTGACAGGTATATTAAATTATCCTCAATATTATATTAGCTTATAATATTAATACAAAAATAAAATCATAAAAAAAAAAATATAAAAAAAGATAATATTAACTATCTGTTATCTGTACTAAGTAGTTGCAGCAAGTGGTACTTCAGTATTTATCCTGCATATATTAAGGTAGAAACTAATGGATTAATCATTAGATACTGTTAAGTATATAATTATTTTATACACTTACTACTTGGGAGAATTGCCTCTATACTATATTCCCTGATTAATATTCAATTAAATCAGAATTTCTGCCTTATTTTCTGTTGTATTTAAGTAATCAAACTGACAGGTATGTCTGTCGGTCTATAAACAATATTTGAATACTTTCCCAATATACAAAATATACAAAACAGCTATATAAAATATTTTATAGATTTTATAGATGATATTGTGTAAGCAAATAATAAATGATATATAATTTTATCTCTTTTATACAGCAGGGTAAGCAAATAAAAGCTATTGCTATATTAACCAGATTCTTCAAGTGATTTAAATGCATTAATACTTAAGATAATTATTATATATTATATTGACAATGTTGAATTGAAATAATAGAATATAAAACAACACTTAGTATGAATATTGTGAAGATCTTTTTATAGGCCAGTAGACTGGATATAAATGCAAAAATTATGAGTTTGATCCAAGCTTTTCTTTCAACTTTACACTGTATCCCGCATGTACCAGGGAAGGCAGGGGGAACCTAGTGTTAAGTTACTCTGTTTCCCACTCTCTGACGAATCATGAAATAGGGTTCTTTATTTCACTTTTTATGTTGCCATATAATCATTCTTAGTAGAAACCTATTAAAATCTTCCTACATTAGTAATGTAATAAGAATTTTGACAAGCGCAATAAAGAATGTATGTCATAATTAGTGACAATCACATTAATAATAAGCAAAAGGCTAAACTAGTTTTTTTTAAGTGTATTTATTATAAATTACTTTGATTAAATAAACACATAGTCTCCACTATGTAGGGAGGGGGCTGTTTCTTCAATAATTGCAAAAAATCTGCTTTCGTAATACTTGAATGGCCTCTAAAATAATTAATATTGAAAATTAAATAATATTTAAATGTTTTCATCTTTTTACTATGGGGTAGCTTCTAACTGATGGTTGTGAGTTTGACCCAAGGGAGAATGATTCTATTGAAATTATTTTCGTTTTTCTGCTTTGATAGACAAATTGCAATGTTTGATTTTCTTCACTCAACAATGAAAAATTGGCCACAAAGTGAGGAACAAATGTCTGAACACCAGATTCCATCTGCCTACCCTATAATACAGAAAAATGCTTTAAGCTGTTCTTTAATAATATTTAAATACTATTTCAAATATTTCTTTCCAGCATTTTACAAACAAACAGCAATGCCCTACCCAACCTACAACACCAAAGTACACCAGAAAAAACGTTTGGTAGAAAGCATCACCGTTCAATCAGTGACCCAACTTGCGACAATGACAAGTCAAACGACAGTCTTACTGTCAAATCTGAAAAAAAAACTCATGAATCCCCAAACAGAGATCGAAGGAAACAAGGAAAGAGAGTAAAGACTAAACTGTTTCCAGAAGAAAAGAAGGAAAATGTATCTCTTTCATCTGATGAATCTAGGCTTAGTCTAGGTATAGACCGAATTGTTATATCTAGTACGCCTATGAAGAATGGCTTCAAAGACTATCCAAATTTACCAGCAAGTCCAGTTACTCCTCAAAATAGATCGTTTAAAGAATTTGAAAGATGTGATACACCAAGATTGAACCGGCATTCAAGATCGTCAGATAAAAGTGTCAGCTTAGCAGATTACTTAGTGAATGTCCAACCGAAAAGTTCTAAAAAGAAACGATCTAAGAACACGTCGAATGATGATAGCGAAACAAAAATTGATTTAGATTTGAGTAATTCCGAAAGTTTCCCAGAAATAGGTTCAAGAAAATCCAGTTCTTTAAAATCTGAACGGCGTAGGATAAAACCTACTAATATTGATAGAAGTAAAAAAAGTTATTCACTTAATAGTTTTACACCAGAAGTATTTCAACAGCCTTCATTAGCTTTGGAGGAAAATTTGGCTTTTAAACCAAAACCTCAATCAGAAACGTCAAATAGTATAGAAATAGAAAGAAATATACTGAAACAGGATAAGTTAAAACTTGCAGAGAAATTTAACACTTTAAACACAGCTATAACTCCTAAACCAACACCACAGATTAAAATATTGCAAAGAGAAGAAAAAATACAAAATTATATAGAAGCAGATGTGAATAAAGTTGTTTTTACAGATAAAATCGATGTTTTAATCAACATTTATAACATTTTATTAAAAAATAATCTAATTTTGAGTTTAAATACGGAAATTTATTATTTAATAACTATTTTGCTATCGAAACAGTGGGAAGATGATTATATTAACTTGGAGAGCCAGTTTAAATATAATTTGTGGGAGAATATATTGAAAATGATACATAATTCAACATATTTTGCTGTTAAGTCATTATGGAACCAAAGGACAGCGCTAGAAGTTATATTGGATAAAAATTCGTTGAAAATATTAGGGGAAAATAAGAAAATTAGAAGTTTTTATCCAGATTTAGCTAAGTTTTTGCTAAATTCTTATGGTTTGAAATGTGAAGCTGAAACCCATGGGGAACGGAAGAATGTTGATAGGCTCTCCAATGGAATAGTATGTTTCAATCATGAAACAGATAATGCTGAGAACTTTCCGTCCGTACTGAGCTTTCAGAATTTTAAAAAGCAACGGGATATGTTTTATGAGATATTGAGGTATGTGGTTTTGTATATAACATGTTTGTAATAGTTGTGGGTTCCATTCCATTCCTGTTAATAATGTCTTTATTTACAATAAAGATGATTTCTCGATGGCTATAGTGGCACAATGGAACATTGTAAACTGCGGCGGTTCTGGATTCGATTACCACTCCAGAAAAAGAAATCACATAATACCAAAAGTAAAATCGAAAAAAAATCTTGTTAATAAAAAATATGTGCATTTATATTTAGAAAATAAAGAAATAAATAGTTACCGCGGGTATAAGAGTTTCGTTGTAGCTTGATGAGAACTTCTAGGTCAAGAAGGGTTCAAATTACGATATGTTTCTAAATATTTTTTCCATTTGTTTTATATTACAGATGGTATCAAGACACCCACACGACATTGTCCAGGTCGACTCTAAGAGCCAGAATTAAATCATTATTGTCAAGTGGCTCCAGCGCTTCTAACTTTGCTCATCTGTCTACCCTTTTTACACATATGTTGATGGAGACATTGCCTTATAATGAGCAGGTAGTGGATTCGATTATGTAGATTTGTTTTTTGCTGAAACTGGTTCGGGAAAATATTGTTAGTACAATTGTTAGTTGATAATGGAAGATAATGTCTGAACACTTCTCTTTGTTATATGTCAAATATAAAAATATTTTTTTACAGTGTTTTAAATGTTCTATATGACATGAGGTCATCGTGCGGCATTGGCGCAAGCGTGTGACTGAAATAGCGACGGTTGTGGGTTTGGTTCCCATGAGGGAAATTTATCATTTAATATTTTCATTTTCTCGCTCTGGTAACAAGGAAAATATGGCGTTAATAAGCTCCGCCACTCAACACGCAATAGCTCGAAAATTCGGTGAAATGTATGGAATGGAGTGTCTTAACACTGTGCCCCGATACTGTGTGAAACTAAGAAAAAAAATCATAAAAAAAGGAGAATGGAGTATCTTAACACCAGATTGTCTATTGTATATGCGGGAAAGGGCATAAAAGTTTTTACATAATATGCTATTAATGATATGCATATGTCGTCTATAAGATCCTTATATGACAGAGTGATAGTCTCTGAGTGACGTGACGAGACGGTTGCGGGTTCGATGCCTCTTGGACAAGATGAATCATTTCGATTTTCTCGCTCTAGTAAGAAAGCGTGGCGTTAGGTTTTCAAGAGATGCAATATCTCGAAAACATGCGAATCTCGACGATAGTGTCTGAACGTGTCCCCGCTATATTCGGGATACAGTGTGAAACTGTTTTCTTTTAATTTATTGTTACATTTAATATTTTTATTTTGTACTTTTTTTAGGAATCGAAACTAAGTAAACTACAAAGGAGGTTAACGTGCCCTTCAGCCACAGAGTCCCATAGGTTACCACATTTTAGTGATAAGGAGATGTTTTACAAGTATGTACAATAGTTTAAGATAAGTATCAATAAATAAATAGTTAATAAAAAAATCAAAACGTTTTCTCTCGTAAATGTTTCCTAAATTTTATTATTTTTGCACGTATTGAATATATTTCGCTTTATGAACGAACTCAATGCAAAAGTTATTAAAATAAAAAAAATGCAATTTCAATGGTTTTGAACCCACAACTATCGTTTCTGAAGGGAAAATATAATTAAATATATGAAAATCACTAAGGTTTGGTTGGTTGGAAAAATTTTGTTGGTTGATAATATTTTTAGCTATACAGGTGGAAGCGTCTGCGCTCCTTTTACGGGTACAGTATATAGGGTAAAATATTTCAAGCCCATACCTAAAGAAATTAATCAAGATACCTCAACAGTTTAAACATAGGATTTTTTTTTATTTTCACGATTTTTATCCATAATGTATTTCGTGTAAACAGTTACGAATAAATACCAATAACGTAAACACATACTACTACAAAAATACAAGTAAACGTTGTCGATCTGCCACTTTTCATTCTCAAAAGACATACTAGAACGAGAAAGAGATCTCTCTCGTTCTACTTTACGCAATTCAACATCGCCGCCATTACCTACGACTTGATTTCGTCAATGAGGTGTGTTCGGCGTTATCGCTTTGGTAGGTTTGTGTCTGTGTGCGTCATTCTTTACAAATGGCGTTTTATTTTGCAACGTTATTTTTATTAATTATTTTGTCTGAAACAAAAAAACCACTTTTTTATTTTTGTGAAAAATCTTTTTTCTTTAATTGTATTAGGTTTTTACAGAGTAGTTAAAACTGTGGTTCATCGTGATTTTTTTTATTAAGCGGTCTGCAAAAAAACCATAACATTTTCATCCTATTGTGTAAACTTCACGCAGTTTCGTTTGCGAATTTTGGTATTGATGTATAAAAACATAATAATATTGTTTTTTTTTACAGAGAATTCATAATGTACGCGGAAAATGAAAGTTTCAGAGTGCATCTAAGAGATGCACTAGCTTCAGAAATTATAGCATTGGACTCTACGCCCATTCAGAATGAATCGTGTAAGTTTTCTATATTTTACGTGTTTATTTTATATGCAAATAGCACTCTTGATTTATGTTTTTGTACCCCTATTTGAGTATTTATACCCCATAATTTAGGTATTAGTGTGACTCATCATCATTTTATAGATAGGCCCCCTTTTAATGCCGTTTCCCCTTTTTTTTTGTACTTGTACCTCTATTTTTTGTGTACCCAGAAAATAATATGTTTAACTTTGAATTTTTAAATAATTGACTCTTGAATTGACTGGGTAAAAATTTGTTTTACCCATATATACAATGACTTCAGTAAAATTCTTACAATAAAACAAAATAATTTTCTTTTAAAAGATAATGTTTGTAACGAGATAAAAGCACATAATGCAATATATCTAAAATATCTAACTATCTCATCAGAAAAATAACTAAATTAAATTATAGTAATTAAAAAAAATCAGCTTCACACTGTACACCGCACACAGTAGGCAGAGAGAAACTAGTATTAAGACACTTCGTACCTCAATATCCGCCGATTTCTGAAGGCATTGCGTGTGGTGAGTGGCGGGACTTAACGCCGGGCTTTGCCTCCACACTAGAAATGAATAAGAAGAAGAAGAAAATATACATTTAAATAAATATTTCATTTCCTCGAGTAGGGATCGAACCCACAAATAGTCACGTCACACACTTGTGACCCTGCTCTACAACTGGTCTCAGATTAAATAATAGTAAATTATAACATCTAAGAAAATAATTTAATTAATATTATCCATTTTTTAAATTTAATAATTTGATTATCTATACATTTTTTCAGCAAACGGAACGGACATGAGCAAGGAGTTTTTGCAACTTTCAAAAAAATTGGCTATATTATCAAAATTTTTGGGTTATCTCACTTCTTTGCCCTACGCTCAAACCTCAATAGATATTTTACTTAAATCTAACATAACTAATATAAAAAACCTAGAGGAATTGTTTAAAACGCCTAAGGAGAAGGTTCTGGAAAATAATTTAATATTAAGAGATTATGTAAGTATTTTAGTTAACCATTGGTGAATGTAGATGGGTGTGCGTTTGTTCGTTATATAGTTTTTTGTATTGAATTTTTTATATTTGAAAATAAAAAAAACATTAAATGAAACGCTGTATCTCGCATACAGCAGATTAGGCAGAGGGAACCTAGTGTTAAGACATTGCTTGTTGTGTGGCAGACTCTACGCCGCGCTTTGATTCGAAACCAGAGAGAAGAAATGAAAATAAAAATAAATTTAAGTAAATATTTCATTACCTCGAGTGGGGATCAAACCCACAACCAGTCGCGTTTACAGTCTTACTTTTATAGGCGCAGGGGGCGCCAGTACTGGTCTCGATTATAATTATAATTTATGTTTATTTAAATAAATCGTATAGTGTATTACTATAAAGTGACGCCATTGTATTGCAATGGGACCACGTTCGAATGAAACGCGATGATTGTGGGTTTAATCCCCACTCGGAGTAATGATTATATTTAGATTATAGTTATAATCTCCCTGCTGTGTAAGATACCGCTCAAGATGCAATGTGAATTGCTGAACTCAGGCAAAACATGTAGAACGGAGTGTTTTAACTCTAGGGTTTCACTGGCTACCTTGCTATATACCGAATAGAGTGTAAAAAAATCATGAATACCGTCTAAATTTTTTATATATTTTTTTTATTTTCATGGCGTCTATTTTTTTCAGAGTCAACCAATTATAGACATAAAAGGACTATTAAAAGCTTCCATAGATAATAACAAAATATTAATTACGCTACCATGGATAATACATTATTTATCTATGCTCGATTACACAACGCTAAGACTGAAATATTATCAAAATATACACAAAATAATATTTCAAATATATGAAAACTTAAAAATAAACAACACAGATAATAAAAAAACAACGATTATATATTTAAAATCGATTTTAGGATGGTTATTTGATTTGCCACACTTCCCACAAGAGCTTTTCTATGAGAAGCGCAATATCGATGTTGTGATATCGATTGGTTCAATCGATTTCGTCATGGATGAATCGATTTTATTCGAATTATGTCCGTTTTTGAGGGATTTTAGTGTTTTATTGACCACATCGAGGGTTAATGAGAAGGAAAGTTTAAGTTTTAGACATATAACGCCGGTTAGCTTGAGTTTGAATAATGAAGATCGGATACGAAATAAGGAGAAAGAATTGCAGGTATTTTTTTTGTTTGTACTTTTATTTTGTTACTGTTTTTTTGCCTTTGCGATGTCCGATGTACCCCGCATTGAGCATGTAGGGTAGACAGAGCTCACCTAGTGTTAAGACACTGTTATTCACGCAATGCTCAATTGTCGAGACATTGCATTTTAAGTGGCAGAACTTAACTTTTTTTAAACAATTTTAAAGTGTTTTTCCACACTTAGGAAAATGTCAATATTTCCCTTTAGCTTATATTTTATGTTCACGTCTTTGAATCTATATAAAAAAACTAATTAAAATTTCAGTTACGTCTTGAAGAAGAGTTCATCAAAAGTCAGCCATCTTCCACACGAAAAGTTCTAGAACTGGTGACAGAGAGAGTGTCCTCTAGTATTGTTAAGGAATTTGCACTGACTTTGTCAGCGGCGAGGAGGAGGGTGAGAGTCTCTGCCGCTGAACTGGTCGCTGCTGATCGGGATAAGGTAGGATAGATCGGGCACTGAATGTTAGCTTTACGGAGTATCCCGCATATAGCAGGCTTGGCAGGTGGAACTAAGTGTTAAGACACTCCGTTCTTTCTTTCCGACTTTCTCTCGTATTTTCTAGATATTGGGTGTGTAGAGTTTGTAGTCTTATCACCAAATTTATAATATTCTTTATTCAAATAGACACAGAAAGCATTTTTAAATCCTTGAATTAATATAAAGCTCTCACCGAATGACTCGAAAGGCAGTTTTGTTGAGAAGAGCAGGCAACAAACTCCACAGTTGCTCTTTTCAATGTCAATGGTATAATTTAATTATTAAATTAACTGGCTGCTATCTGGCACGACATCAATAGATATTAATTTAATACATTTTTATCCTGTAAATATTCAAACGTTAGACTCCCACTTCAATCCACTCATTGTTGGAGCGTGTACCGTCTAAGCATCCTTCTAGACCCAGACGACCCAATCGCAGCACATATGCAGGATTCACTCCTCAGTCTCACTACACAGTCCTATCTCAACGGTCAATCTCTCCCCTGCGATCACCAACTGTTCACGCGGCCCACAGACGCGGCTGCTGCCCGCGCTGCAGGCGCTGTACGCGGCGCAGGCGGGCGCGCTGGCGGCGGAGGCGGCGCGCGCGGGCGGTGCGCGGGCGCGTGCGCGCGTGGCGGCGGCGCTGCCCGCACTGCTGCCGGGCGCGCCGGGCCCGCTGCGCGCGGTGGCGGAGCGCGCGGTGGCGCGGCGCCTCGACAAGTGGCTCGGCGACCACTGGCGTGCGAGTGGCACCGGTGAGACACTTTTACTTTTCATTCTATTGGCCACATTTTTTTTTAATTATGTTTAATTTTAAATAAATATCAAAATATTATTTGATATTTATTTAAAATTTTGCTAAAGAAAAACTTAACTTAATTTAGCTTCACGCTTTATCCCTTGCGGGGTAGTCAGAGAGAACGGAGCGCCAAACACTACGGTCTCTACATACCTCTTTCGCCTCGTCCACTGTCATCAACCTCTTCATACATGCCCTTCGGAGGGTCCTCATGCTTTTTACGTGACCTTCCTCCAGTATCTTTGATACTGTGTTTTCGAAGGTCAACCGAGGTCTCCCCCTACCTCTCTTACCGCTCACTTTTCCATCATAAATCTTTTTTGCCATTCTTTCATCACTCATTCGTTCGACGTGCCCAAACCAGCTGAGCAGCTTTTTCATTCTCACTGTGACATCCTCGCTAGTACCTGCCATTCTGTGTACCTCTTCATTGCGGATTCGATCATCTAAGCTGACTCCGCATATCCTACGAAGAGATCGCATCTCCACAGCATTCATCTTTCTTTCATTCTTCTTCTGTAATACCCACGTTTCGCTGCCGTATAACAGAGTCGGTACCAAAATTGCATTGTGTACGGCCAAACGCGCAGGTGTGCTGACGTTTCGCCGTCTCATCAATGCAGCTAAGGCTCCGTTAACCCTGTTACCGGCAGCAATACGCCTTTCCACATCCATCTCGTATCTTCCACCTCTACTGAACATACTTCCCAAATATACCACTTCATTCACTTGTTCTAATATCTTACCATTTACACTGATCTTGCATTCCGTCCTTTTTTCATCTCTTTCAAAAATCAGAACCTTTGTCTTATTCACATTGAGGCTTAGACCATTATATTCACACCCTTCTTTCAGAGTGGTGACCAATGCCTGCAACTCGCATTCTGATGATGCAATAAGCACTGCATCATCTGCGTACAGCAGGCAATTGCTAAAGAGAAAACTTATTTTAAAATGTATTAACACATACAAGATAATAAATTTTAAAAATAACTGATTATATAAATATGAAAGCTTACAACAATAAATGTTTGTTTAATATAACTCAAAAACAACTGACAAAACTACAAAAGAGTAGCATCAGTGTAACACATAGACTACTATTTATGTAAATATTTCGTATAATTCAGCTATAACCATAACAATAAGGTTAAGCAGGCGAAGCCGCGCATGAGCTACTATGATATTTTTTTTCTTACCAGCAATCCTATGTAAGAATATCGAAGAGGAAATGAACACGCTACTAGCGGTGGGCGACGCGTCCCCGCCGCACGTACCGCCGCTGCCCCTTGATAGCGAGTTTGATCACATGGAGAGTCCCGCGCATGCGATTATAGCACTTAAGGTTAGTAATATGATTTATTTTGTCTAAATTTAGCTTTTTTTATAGAAACCATTAAATATGTTTAATTTTAACATTTTACATACGTAAGAAAGAAAAATATTTTTTTAAAAATATACAAAATTTTGAATGTCGTGGGACTCGAACCCGGCCTGGTTCCTAAATTAATAAAATTTTAATTAGCTTCACGCTATATCCCGCACACAGCAGGGTAGGCAGAGGGAATCTAGTGTTAAGACACTCCGTTCCCCACTTTCTGCAGAATTTTGGAGGAATTGCGTGTTGAGTGGCAGAACTCAACGCCGCGCTTTACCTCGACACCAGAGCGAAGAAATGGAAATATAAATTTAAGTAAATATTTTATCTCCTCGAGTGGGGATCGCACCCACAACCTTTTTTTTTACAGTCACACTTTATGCCGCTGCGACTGGCCTCAAATCTAGTATTGAATAGTTTTTTATTAAACCTAATATTTACATAAATAACATATTATTAAAATGTTTTTTCTTTCCGTAGGAACAAATATGCCTTCTCCTGGAAGATCAAGATATATCTCCCATAGAGACGTTAAAAAGTTGTGCCAATATATGTTCAGCAAACAACGTGTTCACGCGGCCGCCGGCGTTAAGGGCCGTTTTACAGCTGTCCGTTGATTTTTGTATAGTTTATAGTGAGTTTTGCAGTATTTTTTATATAATTTTGAAAAAAAAAGCTCTTTTCCCGCATATAGTAGGATAGATGGAGTGAATCTAGTATTAAGATATAACGTTTTCCACTTCCCGCAAAATTTTTACAACATTGCGTAATCAGTGGCGTAACTAAACACTGTACTTTGTCCTCTGAAGCAAGTATTATATTTATATTTAAATTGTTATATGCAGGATAGTGCGTGAAGCTAAAATGTCATGTTTATTAATTTTTTATTTTTTCATTTTACAGTAAGCAAAAAAACGACAAAAATATCGAACCTGCTACCCCACCTCCATACTATATGGAACAGCTGCTGTCCAGACCGACATCCGCCAGCAGTCCAGGATTTGGAGACGGAAGCAGAGGAAATTAGAAAAGAACAGCCCCATGATGATGATCGTGACGGTAGAGCTCCAACTCCTGACTCCGATGAGGATGGGAAAGGTCTCTTTTCTTAGCTTCACGCTCCTCTATAACTCTCTCTCTCCCTCATACTTAAAAAATCGATTCTGTTTCCTTGGTTCCAATTCACTATAGTGATTAGTGATTATCTCCTTAAATTATTAGGTACCCTATTTTATTCCAAGGCATTTACTGTGAAAGCTGCGATTCTTTGGAATGAAATTTCTACTGAAGAAGAAGAAGTCTAGTGAAGAGTACAGCTTCACACTCTTGCATACACACAGCAGGGTAGGCTGAGAGAACCTAGTGTTGAGACACTATGTTCTCCATTTTCCACTGAGTTCTGGAGGCATTGCGTGTTGAGTGGCGGAACCCAAACGCCGCGCTTTACCTCGACATCAGAGAGAAGAAATGAAAATGTTAATGTAAATAAATATTTCATTTCCTCGAGTGGGGATCGAACCCACAACCAGTCGACTTTACAACACACTTTGTGGCCCTGCGCCACGATTGGCCTCTATTTACTTTATTTGTTAACGTTTAATCATAAATAGTATGGCTGACTAAAATGAGTCGTAGAATTTTCCACAATTAGAGAACAGATAACTATCACACTAGAAGAAGATATTTAAAGAAATTGGATAAATACAAAAAATACAAATTGAAAGTAATATAAAAGGAGCACAGGCTCTGACTGTGAAAGACGGTTGTGAGTTCAATTCCCAATTGGGGAAATGAAGAATGAAGTATTTTCATTTCCCCACTGTGGTAACAAGACAATGCGGAGTGTTGAGTTCCACCATACGCAACACCTCGTAAGTTGTTCGTGGCAAGTGGACTGTCTTAATATTAGGTTCCTTCGGCCTATTCTGCCTAAAAAATATTGTTGTTATTCCTTTTTTCACTTTCTCAACGTTTAGACGTTTTGTTAGTAAGCGGAGTTCAACCACGTATTTTGTTTGAAGCTCGATAATCAAAAATATAATCCTAAAAGTAGTGTAAATGTATATACATATGTAAATTATATGTATAGTCCGTCTAAACTCTTATTGATAATCGGAGGTACTCGCGTAAAATTGCGCAGAATACCTATGCGCGGAAAACGTTCGATCAGTGTTACCCTGTTATGTTGTTTTACCCCACGCTTGGCAAATCATAATTAAAATATCTGATCATCTTTATGTTGTAATATACAAAACGAAAATTTTAAAAATTATTATTTTTTTTTATATTAATATATTCTAATGTAATAATTGTTGCAAAAATTTTATGAGGATATCTAAATATTGAAAAAAAATCAGCAGTTCCATACATCGTCGTCGAGAATATAATCGAGACTAGCCTGAAAAGTATTTTTTTTAAGTAATGAACAGGAGTCATTTCAAACTAAACTTCTGCTTATATAACTAATAAAACATGATATTTATGTATATACTATATACACCTATGTACAACATAAATATTGAGTATGCGTAATACACAGTACTATACAATATGGATAAAGAATTATTTGGCAATATTTAAACTAGTTAAAGATTATATTAAAAAAATATTGGGTAAATTATAAAAATCTGTTTTGAGGTACAAAAAATTCTGGTATCCCTTTGCCAATAGTGTTACGGTGCGTCAGTGTGACCGCTACGTCCTTACAGAAAATTCGTACCCACACACCTTTATAAGTACAATCGAGCTCACACGCTATATATATAGATATACAAGGTCTTACTTAATTAATTAAGTTAATAAATGATATCTTCATCAATACATTTAATTATATTTTTGTTTGTTTTATATATATATAAAAAATATTTACTAACCCATAACTTGATTTTGCATGTTGCTTAATCTAACACACTAATTATTATAATATTACTAGATAAATATGCTTTACTGCGCTATTTTGTATATATGACGCTATCATAGAATAATATATTAATATTTCATAGTATTGAACTAACAGCGTCGCGCTTGACTGTACCGTAGTGTTGCGGCCGCCCCGCCACACGCCGCACCGATTCCCCGCGAGCCCTCGCGGGGAATCGGTGCGGCGTAAGAGGTCTATGTGCAGATATCAAAATACGCGTTATGTCGGACTATAAATGAATAATCATCATGTGATTATATAAATAAAACTGAAATTATGACTTAAGAAAAAATATTTCTTTCACAGTAATAACAATAGAATATCAAAAACAAGAATCCAAACCAGAGAAACCAGAAAAATCTGAAAAATCTGATTCTAACGGGCTGTTAGAGTACTTTGATAGGATATTATGTCCAAGAAATATATTACTTTTAAACGAATCTAAGGAGAAACCAGTCGAAGTTTGGGAGGCTTTGGCTATTTTTATAGTTTTTCTACTAAAAAATCATTATTTGAGTGAAGACTCTCTGACGGAACAATGTTTGGCTGTTTACAGACAGGATTGGTCGCAGGTTTGATATTTTTTCTTTTTTTTCAGTTTCACGCTGCATGTCGCGTAGTAGGGAAAACAGTGGGAAACTAGTGTTAAGACACTTCGTTCCCATTAAAACACCTTGAATTTCAATTCAATTATAAGGGCCCCAGTAAATAAACTACCCTACTATGTGCGGGATACGGCGGGAAGCTTAAAAAATATACACTTGTGTATTTATTTCACTATATTGTTTTTTTGATATCACAAAACCTACTCTTTCTTTCCAGAATATTTTAGAAAACCTATCAACTTGTATGAAATCTGTTTCATCAAAATGGCTGAACTCCTCCACGGGCAAGTTCAATTTATTTTTAGACTTTCTTGCGGACTATTGCAATGATATGGACTATGATTTAGTTGAGTGAGTCATTGCTTGGACTATATTTAACTTTAATTTCGAAAATAACAATGTAATTTCAAAAATAACAAATTATTAACAAAGTATTGGACTATATTTCGTTATTTTTGAATAAAATTGTGGGCTGTATTTGTTATAGATGAATTTTTTTTGGACTGTTTTCATTATTATTGAAAAACATTTTGGACTATACATGCTTATAATTGACAATGGAAATTTTGAATCGAAATTTTGGAATTGTATTAAAACAATTTCAAATTATTAATAATACAGCTAGCTATTTTTATATTTGTATAGTTTTTTTTTTCTGATAAATCTGAAGTAACTGTAAATTTGTATTTAATAACAAAAAATAAAGTTAGTCAATTATTAAAATGTATTTGTTATATTTTATTTAATGTATATATTTAAATTATATTATAAGATTTACATGTTTTATGAGTGAGGCCGGTCGTGGCGCAGCGGCACAAGGTGTGACTGCAAAACCGACTGGTTGTGGGTTCGATCCCCACTCGAGGAAATGAAATATTTACTTAAATTTATATTTCCATTTCTTCGCTCTGGTGTCGAGGTTAAGCGCGGCGTTGAGTTCTGCCACTCAACACGCATTGCCGCCAGAATTCGGCAGAAAGTGGGGAACGGAGTGTCTTAACACTAGGTTCCCTCTGCCTACCCTGCTGTGTGCGGGATACAGCGTGAAGCTAATTTAATTTAATTTAATTTTTTTTAACATGTTTTATTCTATTGTAACTTTAAAAAAATCTTTGCCTTTGTAACGACGGAAGTCTTTGACTATAAACGCAATGGTTGTGGGCTCCATACATACTCGAGCAAATGGTTATATTTAAAATTATTTTTGTTTCACTGATAAGCGAAACCACGGCAATGAGCTCTGCCGCTTAACATGTATTTTCTTGAATTAGGGCTGTGTATGGGAGTAGAGAGAGATGTAACGGAGTGTCTTAAAGCACTCCGTCAACCTTCTAGGTTCTCTCTGCCTGCTCTGTTATATGCGGGATACAACGTGAAAAAAAAAATAATTTAAAATTTAGAAGTTTTTTGTCATGTAAATGAAGTTTAAAAAACTAAATTATTTGGATCTGACAATTATTTGTTTTTTTTATATATATAATGTGAATAAAACATTAATCTTTTTTTATATTTTTATGATAATAAATGATGTACATATATCTTTTTTATTTGTTTTATTTTTGTTTTTTTGTCGATTGTGAGTTCGATTTCTGGTTGTATTTATATCCGTATACTATTAAATTATCAGAGTAATAGACTAACGTGATAATTCAAAACAATTTTTGAAATAAGTTGATAATGATTTTTTGCTTAATATTAAAATACTATAAACATGAACAAAATTATTATCTTTATTTTTATTCTTATTTATTTCGTTCTGTTCATTTAAAAAAAACTTCTATACATAATTTTACATATTTTATAGCATTTAGAAATAGTATTTATGTAAACAAAAGAATATATATTTAATTATTTATTGTAATAATATTATGACAAATAATATAAATGTAAACACCAAATTGTATGTCTTAATATAATTAAATCTATATATGTATAATATATACAAAATAATAAAATTTGTAGACAATTTATTAATAATAACTATTATAAAATATTATATTCGCATACTTAAGATTATTAACATATTGAAATTTCATATAAAAATATATATATGTATATAAAGAAAGACCGTTATTTCACAGTAAAATAGCGTTTAACTGCAAATACGATGGTTGTAGGTTCGATTCCCACTAGAACAATAAATTATTAATCGAAAGCTTAGAATGGAGTGTGTTAACACTACATTCTTTCACTCTGTGCTGCTATTTGTGGGATACAGAGTTAAGGTAAAAAAAACAAATATAAATAAAAAAATACTGTAACAGGTGCTGCTTACTAGTTAAGAGCGCGGACGTGAATAAAAATCACAGATGAAATTAACAAATATTTTTTATGGAATTTCAAAATATGTATAAGTATATCGCTCAATTGGTGCAACAATGACGTAATTGCAGCTTTAAAAAAAGTTAAATATATGAACTATAGTGACGCAGTCGTGGCCCAGTAGCACAGCGTGTGACTGTAAACACGACGGTTGTGATTTCTGTTTCCATGAGCGGAACCTTATTATTTATTATTTTCATCTGTTCGCTCAGGTAACAAGGTAAGCTTAGGTTCCCTCTGTCTGCTCTGCTGCAGCGTGAAGCTGAAGAAATATGTGAATGTGCGGAAAGACTATTTACAAACTTGGATTTCAATATATCAAAAAGTAAAGAAATACGTCATGATTGCACCAAATTTGCGATTTGTAGAACTAATTTAGGCCTACAGTGCTGCCGACTAGTAGTGGCCGCCCTTAACTTAGCTGCAGATGAGCAGCAGCTCGATTTTAGGATTTTCTTTACTTTTGGTTATCTTATTACCTCGGGCAAGTGAGCAATGCGATAATTTAAAACGGCGGACACGACTCGTCGACCGTAGTGTACCAAAAATAGTATGTAGTGTCGATCAAATATATCTTTATTTATATAGGTGTAAATGTGGTACTTATGATTAAATTCTAGAAGTAGTTTTAGTGTCTAATAGAACAATAATAATAAGATAAAATATCGAATTTTCTTATAGAATTCATTTCTTTATAATAAGATCTTCGATTGTACACATTCTAAACGAAACTCAAACCGGATTAATGTCGTTAAAATAACATAAATACTGCCATTTTTTGTAGATAATTTTAATTGTAAAGTTTTTTTTTTTTTAATTAACTTTTATATGCCGCAGTTTTTGGTTTAAAAAAGTTTTTCACTCCTTATCCATAGTTATCTTGACGGAATTCAACGCTATATGTAACAAGCCAACAGCGATGTATGAATAAAAATATTCTTACAAATTCGAACCTACAATAATATTAACTTTATTACCAATTACTTTATTACCAATTAATATCGTTTTATCCTATATAGGAAAATAGACCTCATGGTTAGGGGCCTTCTAAACTTAAAACTAAAACGACAATATTCATTTTATATTATTAAAATTAGAATATGTTCATTTTATACGAGTAATGTATGTAAATATTTATATAATTTAGTTAAAAATTGTATTGCTTTCTTCATATTACAGTTAATTAGAGGCGGTCGTGGCGCAGTGACAGCACGAGACTGTAAACATGAAGGTTGTGGGTTCGATTCTTACCCCTGATATTATTTATTTCCATTAATTCGCTCTGGTAACAAACAAAATACAGTGTTGAGATCTGCCACTCAACACCAATGTCTCAAAAATAGCTTCATGACTTGGTTCCTTTTGCCTACCCTAATATATGCGGGATACAGCGTGAAGCTATTAAACTTAATATTTTAATTAATTTTGGGCCCACACCATATGGTGAATATTTGAATGTGTGCCAATTCGACAGTTTTAACATTTTTTTCTGTATTTTTTATATCTAGGTAGTAGATTCGATTTGTAATTAAAAGCGTAGTGTCTTATAACTGCCGTCCTCGTGGATCGCTCAAATTCTTTGTCACTTGTGATAAGGAGGTATTTTGTTTTATATTTGCTATTATATAATAATAATTGAAATAAAATATTTTTAAATACATAAAATATTATTATGTATATCGTGTATAATTTGAATTAAAAGTACAATTTTGAGTCTACTTATAAGTTTAATGGAAAAGTATAAAACTTTAAAGAAATAAAAATAAGTTATTCGAATTAGAAAACGTATATAAAATTAATATGTAGCGTGATATGAACCCACGCCTCTTGTTTATCGTCCAAGTGTCTTAACCACTAATTCATACGTTCTTATCAAGTTATGTCGTTATTATTATAGGCGCATTAACTACCTATTAAAACAATCGTATCGCTTAGTGGTCAAAGCCTTCAAAAGGTTTCTGGGCGCGGGTTCAAAGTCATTGAAGACAACATTGACAACATTTTAAATAATTGATATTTATAGAAATAATTAATATTATGGAAATTAATTCATATAAAAGAATAATAACTTTCTGGAACTTCTAAAATTATGTAGTTATTTTTTAAAGTTATATACGTTACATTAAACGTATTTGAAGCTGTGTGTCTTCTCTACGTCCGGGTTCTTCACTACTGAGCTATACGTTGTTATCGCAATGTCGAAATAATGATGTACTTGATATTATACCTACAATTTTAATTGTTAGCATCTCCATATAAAGCGTATGATTGCATGAATTATTTTTATTTACTTGCTATGGTAACAAGTCAAAACTCGGTGTTGAGTTCCGCCACTCAACAAGTAATGTCTCCTATTCATGCAGAAAATGGGGAACACGGTGTCTTAGGTTCCCCCTGCCTACCCTCCTATACGCGGGATACAATGTGAGGCTATATATAAATTAGAAAAAAAAATTGCTATAAAGAAATCGTTTAGCTTAAAAGCTATTATAGTATACTTATTAAGTATTAAAATATTAAAGAGGACACAGGTTCAATTCCCTTTATATAAAAATGTATATAGAATTGTAATTTAAATATAACTATCTAGACTTAGTAATAGACAAATAATATATTCTATGTATTAGATTGAATGTTTGCTCATTTATATTAAAATATTTTTAATAAATGTCAACAGCGCACTCAGAGTTGTCAATTTGATTTTAATTAACATTAAATTGATAGAATCTATGTATGTTCATCAATTTAATTATAATTAAAGCTAGCGCTTTAATTGACATTTTTGAGTGGAACTGTTGAAATATTATTTACAATATAAATTGTATTATGTTTTAAATTGTTTTTACTAAAAATTATAGATATAGATAATATATGGAAATTTCGTAATAATGTTTCTAGGCTTATTTAATATTTTTACTTTTATTTATATTAAGTGATTATTATCTTGCAATTAAAACAGTAATATGTTTTTTCTTTAATTATTATTATTATTATATGTAATGATTACTATTTAATGTATTAATTTTGATCTGTAATGAAATCTGTATAGGTATATAATAAAAAAATGTCGAAATCATTTGTTTTTTATACACCATAAAATATACCAGATAGAAATATACCAGTTGAGGTCAGTCGTGGCGCAGCGGCACAAAGTGTGACTGTAAAACCGACTGGTTGTGGGTTCGATCCCCACTCGAGGAGATGAAATATTTACTTAAATTTATATTTCCATTTCTTCGCTCTGGTGTCGAGGCGAAGCGCGGCGTTGAGTTTCGCCACTTAACACGCAATGCCTCCAGAATTCGGCAGAAAGTGGGGAACGAAGTGTCTTCCCTGACCCTAGGTTCCCTCTGCCTACCCTGCTGTGTGCGGGATACAGCGATGAAGCTGATTTGATTTGCTTTTGTAAAAGATAAAAATAGGAATGTAGATAAAGAGAGACGCACAGAATCCGACTTTAACGCGATGGTTCTGGGTTCGATTCCCACTCATGAGAATAATTATTTTCATTTCTTCGTTCTAATAACGAGGCAATGCGCGGCATTGAGTTCTGTCACTTATTACGCAAAGGCTTAAGAATTCGGCGAAAAGTGGGAAATCGAAGTGTCTTAATGGGAATGGAGTGTATTAACACTAGGTTTGAAAGTTCCTTCTGCCTATTCTGCTATGTGCAAGTTACAACGGATAGGATGAAGCTAAAAAAACGATTTATTATAATATATCTATATATATAAAAGGACTTGTGCTGACTGACTGAGGTAAGACGCACGCAGAGCCGTAACCGCTGATGGTAGAAACGTGAAACTTGGGCAGATGTTTATTTTCATATTCTGGACATCCACTAAGAAGGGAATTTGAAAATTTTTAACCCTAAAGGGATGAAATAGGGGTTGAAAGTTTGTATGGAAAAAAATTTTAATCTGTGCCGATTTTTATAAAATTTGAAATTCAAACTCTAAAAAATATTTCATTGAACACGTGTTTCATGGTTTTTAAGAATTCACCCCCTAAGGGTTCAAATAAGGGGTTGAAAGTTTATATGGAAAAATCTTTAAATTGCCACCGATTTTTATAAAAATTAAAATTCAGACTGTTAAAAATATTTTATTGAACACGTGTTTCGTGGTTTTTTTAGAATTCACTCCTAATAAGCGGGCGAAGCCGCGCGCGCCCTCTAGTATCTTATATAACTAAACAGTGTCTGACTGTAAATTCGGCGGTTATGGGTTCAATAACAGCTCTTATTTCCAGTTTCCTGTTTTAAAAAAACAACCACATACGATGTTAAGCTGCGCCACTTAACACGTTATTCTGATGTTTCGATTTTGAACGGAAAATAGAGAACGGAGGGTCTTAACACTATCATTTCTCTACCTACACAGCTATATGCAGGTGATATGTTCAAATAAAAAGAATAATTATACATATATAATTATATATATATTTATTTTCGTGGGAATAACCTCTCCCATACCATTACTCTGCTAACAATGTCAGTGGCGTCAGTTCCGTGACTAGTTATCGTGTCAGTACAATTTTCTTTCTTCACTGGGATCCATGCTTGAACAAAAAAGTTAATATATTAGGCGGTTTTGGGATCATATACCAATGGTGGTGGCAATATATTATGTTTTTCTTAATAAATTCATTGATTTTCACGATTATTACACATTTTAAATGGAACTCTTTAGTCTTTAACTGGATTAATCGCGTATATTCAGTATTATATATTTTTGGAAACCTGACGTTTCGAACACTGTAGTAGTTCACAGTGTTACAGTTAGCCCGGTTAAATAGTTTCATTTAATTTCCTTTTTTTTTGCTTCACGCTGTATTTCTGGTGTGGCAGGATAGGCAGAGAGAACCTAGTAACCCATAAAATCTACAAACAAAATTGTGGAATATTATAAAATAACTTAAAGTTATTAACTTCGTTTAAATAAATGTAGTAAAAGCTCCGTTTAAAATAATAATTAAGTATACTGTTGGTAGAATTACAGTGAATACAGTTCCATACTATGGGGAGCACAAAGCTTATCAGTTCCTCTACGAAAACATTCTAGAACGGGCCTACGGGCTAATTTCTATAATGAAGAATCTAGGAATAAGAAGAATCCCCCAAGTGTATCGAACCCACCACCATCGTTTTAACAGTCCATTCTTGTCCCACTGCGACACGATGTCCTCTTGGTTTGAAACTATTTACTATAAAAAATACATTGTTAGTCTTACCGTATCCTGAAAAAAATTGAAATTGTTTTATTAGTTTTTTTTAAATTCTGAATAGAAAAAACTAATAGATAAACATATCAATATAGGCAGATAGAACCTAGTTTCAAGTCATTCAGTTCCGGGCGGAACTCGAAATCGCATTGCATGATTATGATTAATAATGTTTATTTCGTTGACCAAAAATTAAATCTCCAACTAACTAACGCCCGCCCTGTCCTTATAGCACTTTGGACTGGGATTTTCTCGGGCTTAATATTTTAAGCTTCACGCTGTATCCCGCACATAGTGGAGTAGGCCGAGGGAATTTGGGAACCTAGTGCTAAGACACTCCATTCACATTAATATACTGCCGTTCTTTCAGGAGAATTTTCGAGGCATTGCAAGTTGAGGGGCGGAACTCAACGCCAACTTTGCATCATTTCGTTCTAGCGAACCCACAAGTAAAGATAAATATAAATGATATTTTAGCAAACGTATAAATTTTTTAACGAAGCGAGATTCAAACCGGCAACTGGAACCTTGTTTACCATCAAAGTACCTATAACGCCCAATATTGAAAATAAACTAAATTCCATAATTACTTTGAGTTTTAGATTGACAATTTTCCAATTCTAAATAGCAGAGATTGTCAAACGGCCTGAACTCGTATGTCCAATCGCTGTATCTCAACCTCATGCCACAAACTAATCTGTAACTAAATTAGAAATACATAGATGCTTAAAATTTATATAAACATTACTTCTTCTCATATAGCATGTTAGGCAGGATTACGTGGTGGTGTTTAACGCCGCGCTTTGCTTTATCAGAACGCGGAAATAAAATTGTTTTATCCTGTGAGTACGGATTAAACCCTCAACCGGGCGAAGCCGCGTGTGGATCGCTAGTGTTTTTTATTATTTTATGAATCTGTCACAAATTAATTCGGTTAAACTGTCACCAAGCATTCATGTCATTTTCAAACATGTCCTCCGGGGATACTCATGCTTTACACACCTTTCTCCTGAGTCATCGACACTGTGTCAATTTCTATTCTAATTTTAATTTCCATAACTATTAAAACTAGGTAGAGACTGTCAGAGTCTCTATCTACATAAGAAACTAAAATAATAATAAAAAAGAGTTTTTTCTTTTCACTATTGTTTTATTATAATAAAATGAGTTCTTACTCTATATATATTGATGTGCACACTTGGTCGCATGCTCTGTGATCAGGATCCTTGTTCAAATAGAAGGCATTAGGGTTAGCCGTCGATGATTTTCTAAAAAACATACGTACATCTAAACGTTGAAACCGAGTATTAAGACGAAGTATCTTAATACTATATCTCTTCTGTTTAGACTGCTATATACGGGATTGAGCGTGAAGTTAATAATTTTTAAGATATTTAAGTACTAAGTAAACATTCCAATTTGTTTTTGTGATTATTTCTCCTTATACAAATAAATTATCTCATAATTATTTAATAAAATATCGGATTTCGTGTAAGCAAATTTGGTTTATTTAAAAGATTTAGAATAAATAGAGGACGCGTTGAAGCGTAAATATAATACGGGTTGCCATAGCCACCTGTTTGCCGCTTTATAAGTCGAGATCCCAGCGCATAGGTATATCAGTAAATATAAATATAAATAGGGCAGATATCTGTTTTTCTAATAAAACTTATATTTAAGGATAATACATGATAGTAGAATAGATTACACTAGAGTTGCCTAGAAGAATCCTGCCGCAATCACCTTTAATTAAACTTATGGTAATGCGTTTTCGTTGAAAAATTGTACTCATATGTTTTTTATGTGAATTCAACACCATTTGACAGAAAATCGTATAAGGAATTGGAAAAACAATGGTTGCCGCCTCTCAGTCTACCGCAGGGTTCCTATCTTGTTTAAGCAGGTCACTTAATGTTGATAATTTGCACTTATGTATTTTTTTAATCAATTATATATATCAAATTATATCTTATTTTTTTCTCAACACTATAGATAAAATCATCCTTGTTTTCTCGTGTAATCTATTCTACTATCATGTATTATTCTTAAAATTAAGTTTCATTAAAAAACAGATACCTGCAGATTTAAGTAATGGGATCTTATAGCCATCATAAATACAGTGTAGGTACATTTATATTGTCAAAAGCATGGTAGTGGGTGCAATATTTTATTTATTGATTTAATGTACTTTATAAGCATTATTATTGAAAAATATTAGCGTTCTGCATTTCTCCTATATATAAACTATAAGTATGTCTAATTTCATACTTCTCCGTCCGCGCAATTTTCATAAAAAGAGGTCCAAAGTTTTTGCTTCACGTATTTAATATCTATATCTACTGATAGATTATTTTATTAGCAGAATGGATTTCTTTGGGTGATTGATTTTGAAATCTACTAATCTTAATTAAAACATTATTTTGTTAACCATTTAGAAATCCTCACCTATAGAAGACCCAATCTCCTTTCTCCCAATACGGTTCGTAAAAACCATCTGCTTTCTTCTTTTTCTTAGGTCTCGGAGGAGTCATCACGTATCTGTAATAATGAAAAATAAGATTATTATAGTTTTATCATTAATAATTATAAAGAGGCTGCCGTGGCGCGGCGACACAGTGTGAATGTTTCTTTTTTCTGTCTGTCCGAAATGTTTCCCAGACAATGAGTGTCAAAAGTCCTTTTTGCCATTTAACACTAATCTCCCTCTACCTCCCTAAAAAAGGGGATCTAAAAAATTGGCTATGCGTAGAGATGTTGCAAAGCCAAAGTGTCAAGACTCACTGTGCGTCCTGTACCGTATTTTTCATGAAGAGTGTTTTGCGGAACTTTTTGACTTGTAGGGCACAGTACGCCACAACTTCAAGCACCATCCACACTATCTGGATACGTGACACTCCACTACTGTGCGGTTCTGTAGGAACTTTCTTCCAAGCGCCACACAACTCTGCAATGGCCTACCTGCGGCAGTCTTTATAAGTCGATACGACACAGGACACAGGTACCTTCAAAAAACACGTCTCTCCTAAAGTTAAAGGAAAATTAGTATAGCACTTGACTATTTTTTTTATCTCTATTATGGCTCCATCCCCATAATGAAATGAAAATAACTAAAAGTTGTGTATGGCGTATGACACATTCTAAATGTCCGAATGTCAGAACTAATACTTACAACCTCATGATATTTATTTTATTCAATTTCAGACGGCAATTCATGTAGAACGTTTGTTGTTAATGATGCTAAAGCAACATTATCTTCATCTTTATTTGAGTTTTCCTTATGATGAGTCGTCTTAAGTTTCTTTTCGTTTTTATAAATTACATTTGTTAATTAAAATAAATATATATAAATAAAAATAATCAATAGTAAAATAAAAGTAGTCAATAGTATTGTATCATAAGGCAAAATTATCGAAACTAGTGCGCGGTCCCACTGTCAATTACCGAAGAATCAAAGTTGCCCAAATTGACTGTAGCCTCTGTGATTTTATGCGTAATATAGAGTTTTGCAATTATATATTATTATCTCGCTAGATCATTTGTATGGTACACAACGATCATGGATATACATACCTCTTGGTTCTCCTTGGGGGTTTATATTATCTCTGTTAAAAATCTTAATGGTCTAGGGGACAAATCATGAGCGGTTCCTTGGGCGAGAGCCTCATCGCGCCCAGCCTTAACAACCCAGCAGTAGCGGATATATGGGGGATACAGTATGGAACTAAATCCTACCTATCCATATTCTAACTTAATTGTACTTTTTTCCTATGTGAATAGTGAAAATATAAAAATTATCATGCTTTTACTAACTTTCCATGCTCAGCCAGCTCAGCAGATATATCAGGTCTTGAACACTGCTGCATGGACTTTAAAGTAAACGATAAAAATACTGTAAACAAGAGTAGTCTAATTAATTACCACATACAATGTATATACTCGTATATATATGACTGTAGACATTCGAGGGAATGAATTTTCCTAGCTCTGAACCGGTGTGTGGTGTGTGGAAACAGACTGTCTTAACACTGGATTTTCTGGACTGGATATGCAGAATACAACGTGAAATTATAGTAAAAATATTAGACTAAGACGGAAAGCGCAGTGGCTTATCACTAGGTTGCTAATGCGAGAATAACTCCAACATTTAAATGTACACCGAAGTTATAAAACATTAAAAAAAAAACTAACCTAGTAAAAAATATATATTTCTATCCATTTCAGTGAACACAACTCAAAGCTGAAATTATGTATTATTTTAATTTAACGGTTGATTGACTGCTAATTAAATTGACTTTCTTAGTTATAAATATCATAATATTTTTACTCACCATTCTTATTATTCGGTAAAGAGATCATAGTGTCAAGACATTCCCTTTTTTATTTTCCACTTGAATTTAAAATGTCGTATGCTGAGTAGCGGAACTCAACTCTGCACTTTGTCCTATTAATTTTAATGTATTAAGTATTTAATGAAGATGGTTTCGGGTTAATTTTTTTTTTCATTACTCCTTTACTACAATATAAATAAAATTCAAATTTATTACAAAAATGAACAAAATATTTTAAATATCAAAAGCATTTCCTAACACCAATAAGTGAAATTCTTCGAATAGACACATTGAGTTCTCACCATTTTCTTATTATTTGTGCTATTATAAATAGATTTATTTTTAATTCTCTTATGTAATAAATTCTAAATTTCTAATATATATATTTATTAATAAAAATATCATATTGTAATATGATATTACAAACAATAACAAAATATTTTAAATATGGCAACATTATCTAATGTGATGTCAAAAGAAGTGAAATTCTAAGAAGAGACACATAGCGGTTTCCAATAATAATAAATTGCATAAAAATGTAATAAATAATAATAATTATTTATTTTTGAACATCTAAACATAATAAATATAATTTAAACATGTCTCTTGAATGCGTTAAAAGTGAGGTCCCTTCATCATCGAATAATATTACTATAAAAAGCGAAAAAAATGAAGACTATAATATAATAGAAAATAGTAATAATATAAAGTTACCTGAATTTGTAAATGTTAAAGTGGAACCGTATTTACCGGATTTTGAGTGAGTATTATTTTTTATTCTTATTTAAAGCGCTTGAATGTATTTAATTAATATTAATATCTTAATATGTTGAAGTTTAATATAAATTTATTTTATTACCGTTATAGTAGTAAATCGGTGGTTACTTAGAATAAATAAAAATTAAATAATGTTCATTGGATGTATAAAAATATATGTACAGTTACTTAATACTTTCTATTGATGTAACTAGTCCTTCATTTCGCATTTATTTTTTTACTATATGTAAAATATATACCGTGTGGTTCAGCGGCTCAGCATCTTGACAGTAAACCCGATAGTTGTATGTTTGATTCCCACTCGAGAGAATAAAGACAATTTATATAAAAATATAAAAGTCACTATTTTAAATGAAATGTTAACATCTAATTTTATAGACAACAAAATATTCTTACTAAATATAATAATAGTTAATGAGTTATATGAAAAACCTTTCTTTTTTTTCTTTGTATCTCTAGTTTTTTAACTGTTGTATGACATTAAATATAAATAACTACAAAACATTTAAAAACCTGACTCAACACAATGGTTGGTTTAATCCCCAATTGTCAGAACAAAATATGATGTTGAGTTCCTCTACAATATATACAGTGTCTCATATTCGGGCAGAAAGTGAACAACAGATTGTACTAGGATCCCTCCTGCTTACCATTCCACATCATAGGCATCAGTAGTGTTTATTTGCATTTAAAAGATTCTACATTGACACACAATGATGTATGAAAAATTTAAATGTATAATTTTATGAACTTGCTTTTTTAATATATATTTATAATAATTTTCAGTTTAGAAACCTCTGAAACAAACTTATATAATGATGTCAAACCAAATATTAATATAAAAAGAGAACCAAGTTTACAATCTATGAATGTTGAAGTCAAAATTAAACAAGAGCCTGCCGACTTTGAACCTGAGGTATGTTTATTATTGATCAAGTTTTACAACAAAGCCTGCATCTCTGTGCTAGTTGTTAGGCCTGAGCCACTATATTTAGTGAACTGGTGATAAATTATTTGATGGTAAAAAAATGGAGAATGTAGCTTCTTATTTTGAATAAAGTTATTTGACTTTGACTACTTAAGTATAGTTATTTAAATAAGAAAAAAATACTTATTTAAAAAACTATAACACTTTAAAAATATTTAATAATATTTAATAAATAGCATTCTCTCTTGCCAGATGATAATTCTTAATAAATATCTTTGGGTAGTGGAAATTTGTAAAAATCTCCCTACAGAGATGTTAAAAACATAAATAAGTTGTAATAAGCGTATAAAAATTTCGACGTAGCTCGATGAGAATGTATAGCTTAGTGGTCAGAGTGCCTGGTCAGTTTCCAGGAGGCGCAGGTTCGAGTCCCGCTACATTCAAATTTTTAATACGTTTTCTAAATAACTATTTTAATTTTTCCATACTGGCAGACAAAACGCGATGTTGGGCTCTGCCACTGTACTACAAAAATATTGTTCATTAAAATTCTATACAAAATAGAATGCAATGAGTCTTAAATTGTTTAATGTTTATATATTAATATATCACAATTTTTTACTTTAAATATGTTATTTTTGTACTATTAAATGATATATGTATATAGTTTAGTAAATAATAAAAC
This sequence comes from Heliconius himera, assembly GCA_021202915.1. NCBI lineage: Eukaryota > Metazoa > Arthropoda > Insecta > Lepidoptera > Nymphalidae > Heliconius > Heliconius himera. The sequence continues at coordinate 1,590,971 of JAJHJA010000077.1, read as the reverse complement.
TTTTTTTTATTTTAGGAGGAAAATTTAGAAATAGTTAAACCTATTACACAATCTGTTAAACCAAAATCTTCTAACATTTATATTAGTGATGGTGAGTTCTGGAAAGATTCTTTAAATATAAAACTTTTTATTTATTAGTGATCATAAACAGACAATTTCAGATTTTTTTAATAAAGATTTGTCTTTTTTTTAATAACAAATAAATCCATTAAAAATTACTGATATTTAATTTTGGCCTAATAAAGAATGATTATTGTGTACAACACTAGGTTTTCTCTTTGCTTGCTGCTAGATTAAAGAAAATATAAATAAATTGACTACTGACTAAATTTCACCTATATGCACAAAATTGTCTAATATCATTTAATTTTCATATTTAATACCTCTTAATTGTTAAAACAACCAATACTTATTTTTGATTTCAGTATCAGAAGAAGTATTAAATCTAAACTCGACTAAAGACGGTAAATTCATGTGTCCAATGTGTTACAAGAGATTTGCGAGCAAATCCAACGTACAACGACACATTTTATTACATACACGTGAAAAATACGAATGTAAAACGTGTTTCCGTCAATTCGTTAATCCCCACCATTATGAAAGACATTTGTTAACCCATTCAACGGAAAAACGGTACAAATGCGACGATTGCGGCAAATTGTTCCGAACTGCCTCCAATTTGAAACAACACAAAAGAACCCATTGGGTCGTTAAACCGTTCGAATGTGAACAGTGTGAACGTAAATTCGACCTCAAAGCTAATTTATTAAAACATCAAAGTAGAGGTAATTGTAAAAAACCGAACGAAGAACCGATCGTATGCACTGTGTGCGATAAAACATTCAAAAAAGAGTTTTTATTGAAAAGTCATTTACGGAAACACACAACGGAAAGGCCGTTCGTCTGTGATAAATGTCAAATGGCCTTCAAATACAAGTCTACTCTAATTCGGCACGTTCAACTCCACAACGGGATTAAACCCTATTCTTGTAAGATATGCCGAAAGACTTTCACCCACGCCGGCCTCATTAAGCCTCATATGAGGCGGCATACTGGTGAAAAACCTTATAAATGCCCTGTCTGTAATAAACTATTCGCTCACAAACATAATATGCAACGACATACATTATGCCATGCGAAAAAAAAACATCTAGTTTGTGATGTATGCAACAAAACCTTCCCTAAAGAAAGTCGGTTAAAATATCATATGAGAACTCATACTAAAGCGAAACCGTTTATTTGCGGGGTTTGCCCAAAGACATTTTCCCATAGACAGAATATTATTCGACATTATAACAGGAAACATCCAAATGAAACCTATAATTGTAAAGATACAGACGCAAGTGTCGCTAAAGATGTATGGGAAAGAGTAAAAAATCAAGATTTGGAAATAAAAGTTGACTTCTGTGAAGTTAAAATTGAGATTTCTGATCATAGTGACGATGAAAATTTGGCGAAAATTAAAAAATGATCACATTTTGGCCATAATTGGATTTATTATATTATTAAAGGATTAAAGATTTTAAGCATATTTGCTGATAGTAATTAATGAAGGCTACATACATTTTTCCTGATCATATTGTCTTCTATTTATCATAAACTTGACTTTATCATTGATTTGACTTTTTACTTCATTTCATTTAATCATAAGAAATTTTATATATACAGAATATTATTTATATGTAAGATTGTGATTAATGTCTATAATAATTAGGCAAAAATTAAAAAAGGGTTAGGCAATTTCCATTTTTTTATTAATCTTCACTTTATCATTAACTTTTCTTTACCATATACTTGACTCTGACTTGATTATATCAAGGCGAAGGCGAGACAAAATCGATTTTTAATGATTGACTTTATTGTCAATTTGTCAAAATAAAATTTCGAATATCACTAATATTAATTTGGTGAAAAGTAAAAAATGGATAAAATTGCTCCTTAAAGGATTAAAGCAAATTTGCTGATAATTAATGAGCATGAAACTATATATTTCTTTAATGTTGATTTTATAATTGATTTGACGTTTTGTTAGATATTTCTTGTTATCCCATCTAATGTAAGACATGACAGAATTGTAAAGGGTTTTTAAAACTCTTAATTGTAGCGTAAGTTTTTATCACATTGATGTTTTTTAAAATGTCGTTTAAAAATAGCGACATTCTGATGAAATCCAAAAAAATATATATTATTATGGTTAAGAAATAATTATTTTTAGAAATTCTCATTAGCTTAAAGAATCTTTATCATTTTAAGGGCATGGGCAATGGCATATATAAATAAAATGCTTGTAAAGGTGTATAAAATACTGGCAAGACTATATAAAATTTATGGGTTTAATTCCACTTTATCGAAATTGGCGTTATTTGATCAACTAACATACAATAAAATAAATAACGAAGTTTTGAACCCTAATTTATTTATTGAAATATTTTCAAATTATTAGCATGATATATTCAATTCTATTGTATTATTAGGTTTTTTTAAAAAATATATATAAAATTTTAATTGTAAAATCCTTTAAATTGACATAAAGTGTATGAAAAATACAAATTTGTATGTAAATGTTGAAAAGCTTCTAGTGCAATTTAGTGTGTAGAATTAATTCTTGAATATTGCTTAATAACTTTGAAATTGTTGTTTTTTTTATTCAATATTTGTATATTTTATAGAAATGAATATTTTGTTTTGTTTTTATTAGTGAAGTTAGTAACAAGACAAAGTGCGGCGTTTAGTTTCGCCACTCAACATGCTATGTCTTGAAAGTGAAGATCAGAGTATCTTAACACGAGTTTCTCCCTGTCTACCCTGCTATATGCGGGCTCAGCGTAACTCAGGAAAATAGTATTTTTTATATATATTTTTTTGTTATTTAACGTTGCTTTAAACGTCAGTTAAGCTTTTGTATATATTTAAAAAGATCAATTTCTTTAAAAAAAAATAATTGTATCTATATATTTTATATGAGCACTGTTTTTTAATGGATTGAGTTATTGTTATATTATAGTTATTATTATATTAAAAATAAAGGAGATATGTAAAATATTAATTGTTTTATTTTTTTTGGATTTTGTACTTGAAAAGGTACAAACATAACGCTTGTAGAATAACTTTGTTGGCCCGCTGTCATTCTATCAAGACCATTTATCTCGAGATCGCATGGAGGTGTCAAACTGATATTAAAATCATTTTTTTTTAGTCTATGGGCCCTTGAAGCTCGGAAAAAGTCAAGTCGCAGTCGTAAGCATTTATGCATCGAACTTGCTGCATTTTGTACGAAATTCGCGGTACTTCTCGTGAATCTACGGTTATGAAATTTGGCGCAAATTAAGGATTCACAATATAAATAAATGCAAAACTCGGAAAAGTCAAAACTTATTGGTACTTAAAAAAATTAAATTAAATTAGCTTCACGCTATATCCCGCACACAGCAGGGTAGGCAGAGGGAACCTAGTGTTAAGACACTCCGTTCCCCACTTTCTGCCGAATTCTGGAGGCATTGCGTGTTGAGTGGCAGAACTCAACGCCGCGCTTAGCCTTGACACCAGAGCGAAGAAATGGAAATATAAATTTTAAGTAAATATTTCATTTCCTCGAGTGGGGATCGAACCCACAACCGTCGCGTTACAGTCACACCCTTGTGCCCCTGGGCCACGACGGCCTCTTATTGGTACTTAATAGAAAAAAATCATTACAAACTTATACTATACATATTTATATTTTTTAACGACTTCTGTAAGAAAGGGAGACTATCAATTCGACTGTATTTTTTTGTATGTTTGTTATATCTGAACTTTTGACTGGGTGAACCGACTTTGATGGTTTTTTTTAATTGAAAGTTAGTGCTTCCCGTGTCCCATTGTTTTTTGGTTCATTTCTGAATCTATTAGAAAATTATATTATATATTAGAAAGTATCTATGAGAAAATTAAATAAGTCTTAAATGTGCATTAGGTAAGTGCGCGACAAATGGACGAATAACTCAATATCACGCCAACCGATTTCGATGATGATTTTTTCATTTAAAAGGAGTGAAAGGTTTGGTTAGGTTCTGATTATGGGATCCGGTTGAAATTGAACAAGTTTGTTTTTTTGGTGAAAAATATAATTATACTGTAACAGTTACAAGCAAAAACATTTTCAAAATTGGTGTCAGATTCCGCGTCGTTGCATTTCTTTTCAACCGACTTTAAAAAAGAGCATTTTCTCATTTTCAATCGACTTCAAAAAGGGAGTTTTTTTATGTATGTTCTTGTCAATATACCTATGCTTGTCACATAAATAATACCTAATTAGGAGTGAAGTTTTACATATTACAACCACTACTATAGTACACACTTAAAATCTTTTAACAAAAAAAACGACTTCAAACAACCAATTACAATATAAAAAATAATTTTACATAAAGTAAAATGTAGTTTAGTTTTGTCAAACAAAAATAATAAAAAAAAAAATTATAATTTTAAAGTCGGTGTCAAATGCTACGACAACTTTACTACTATATCGAATTACTATTTGTATATTTTATATACAAAATGAGTGCATATGGGCATATGCAAACTTAAGTTTGTTAACTTATACCTATAGATTGTGCTTTCCTTTGGCCTACAATTTAAAATTGATACGGCAGCAATGGTGGGCGAGTCCGACTCGCAACTTAATAGGTTTTTATTTTATTATGGAAAAAAACTGCTTGCCCTTTTATAGCGAATATAGATACGTCAAGTCAAATCAAATGTCACCTGAGCGGTAAGCTTACCGCTCAGGTGACATTTGATTATCCTGGCTGAGCTCAGCCAGTTGAGACACTCAGTCAGGAGGACCAACTTAAGGCTGTGCTTTGGGATGTCATCTTTATATAATTCGTAGAGGGCAGGTGATAAAATGCTGCCCTGGGGAATTCCGGCAGCGATCGAATGGCTGCTACACTCTCCACTCTCACGAAAAATGTCCTATCAGGTAGGTAGTCCGTAAGAACATGCGCGCCGTGATTAGTCCCTCCTTCTATGCCCTGGGGAAAGGAGCCAGGCGGTCGTGGCGGATCCACTTTTATAAGCAAACGACGCGTGGCGGGCGTCGAGCCATATGGCGCAGCAAACATTTGAGTAATGTAATTTTAAATCTGTGTTACAGCTTCAAAAGTACTTATTAAAATTAAAAACACTAAATGACAGTTTTTATGTATGTACATTGGTCAATATTAATTATGCTGTGAGTAAGGGATAAATGAAACATGAGTCGATACAGCTGTGTATGGCCTGCGTTATGCATTTATAATGACAATTAAAAACGGACAGACGGACAACAAAGTGATCCTATAAGGATTCTGTTTTCGCCTTTTGAGGTACAGAACCCTCAAAATGAATTATTTTTTAGTTTGGTGATCCACGCTGTTGTGCACTAAAAATTGTAATTTTAAGTCTTTTGGAATTGATTTGATTGAGCGTGCAAGAAAGTCATATTTAAAAGAAAAATGTTTTTTTATTTTATATTTGTCTAGGTAAACTGTAATTGCGCGCACACTGCTAACGTAATTTTTCCAACATAAATTCCGGGTTAAAATATAGATTATATATTAGTACTAATACAATAACAAATCTATCATACACAAATTGCGAGAACTACGTGGCTGCTTGAGAAAGTCTCAACTTATATTGGAGAATATTAAATATTGAAATATTTGTCGAGTTTTTTCTGTCATCACACAAACAATAATTGAAAACTTAAGATTTTCACTTTCTGCGCAATTTATGCTTTGAGTACAGGAGTCACGCCACTATGACGCGATTGCGTCATCAATTCTTATTATTCTACCCTGCAACTTATTTGTGAACGATGATATAAAAGGCTGCACGGGCGTTGTACGTTCAGTCTTGGCTCTGGTGTGGGTCGGAGCACTACTCGTGCTCCACCACTGGCTAACCTCGACTATTTGGACAATTAATTATTTGATTAATTAATTGTTATTTTAATTATAAATGTGGTTAAGACCTATTTATAATTATCTACCTGAAGTCTTGGCTCTGGTGTGGTTCAGAGTACTACTCGTACTCTGCCACATAACCTCGACTATTCGGGTAATTGATTATTTAGTTAATCAATTATTATCGTAGTTATGAATGTGGTTAATACCTATTTGTAATTGCTTACTTTAGAAATCATTCAGTTATTTATGCCTTCAGCTATTATTTGAAACTACCTTGCTTTAGCAAGTATTTATGTTAAAATTGCTTTTTGTACATATGTCATGTGTTCACATGTGAGTAGAACAAAACTACTAAAATCCATGTAACTGATTAATAAAAGTAGTTTTATTTAATATTACTAACACAATATTTATTCATAGTGGCAACAACATGTCAATAAATACAAAATACATACATTTCGTAAAGAATTACGAATATCACTCACGTAAGAGCCAATTCATAAATTACCTAAACCTTAAAAAAATATTAATATAATTAAATTAAAAGAATAAAAAAAAATTTTTATTTATTTGTAACACGTTATTTATTTGTAACACGTTATTTATTTGTAACACGTTATTTATTTGTAACACGTTATTTATTTGTAACACGTTATTTATTTGTAACACGTTATTTATTTGTAACACGTTATTTATTTGTAACACGTTATTTATTTGTAACACGTTATTTATTTGTAACACGTTATTTATTTGTAACACGTTATTTATTTGTAACACGTTATTTATTTGTAACACGTTATTTATTTGTAACACGTTATTTATTTGTAACACGTTATTTATTTGTAACACGTTATTTATTTGTAACACGTTATTTATTTGTAACACGTTATTTATTTGTAACACGTTATTTATTTGTAACACGTTATTTATTTGTAACACGTTATTTATTTGTAACACGTTATTTATTTGTAACACGTTATATTACTTTATATATTATAAATAATAATAAAAAAAGAAAATTTTACGTTATTTTAAAAAAAATAAAATAAATATTTATAATAAGAGGAGAGTTCGGAGAGTTCGGAGAGTTCGGAGAGTTCGGAGAGTTCGGAGAGTTCGGAGAGTTCGGAGAGTTCGGAGAGTTCGGAGAGTTCGGAGAGTTCGGAGAGTTCGGAGAGTTCGGAGAGTTCGGAGAGTTCGGAGAGTTCGGAGAGTTCGGAGAGTTCGGAGAGTTCGGAGAGTTCGGAGAGTTCGGAGAGTTCGGAGAGTTCGGAGAGTTCGGAGAGTTCGGAGAGTTCGGAGAGTTCGGAGAGTTCGGAGAGTTCGGAGAGTTCGGAGAGTTGGGAGAGTTGGGAGAGTTGGGAGAGTTGGGAGAGTTGGGAGAGTTGGGAGAGTTGGGAGAGTTGGGAGAGTTGGGAGAGTTCGGAGAGTTGGGAGAGTTGGGAGGGAAAGGATGGAAAGGGAGAGGTAATTTTTTTAATAAAAGAAGAGAAGATTTTTAATGAGAAATTTATTAAAACTTTACTTTTACTTACTTTACTTTACTTTACTTTTAGGTCGCATTTTCGTACCTCCCATAAGAATCTTCAATTGAATTTTTGAAATAAAAACACAACTTATCGATGCTTACAATAAAATCCTAACTCATCGGTGTCTGTACATGGAAGATATTACAATTAACATTGTAATAGAACTTGGTCAGTTTATCTGTTTGTCTGTGAATTTGTTCACGATAATCTCAGAAACTGCTTAACCGATTTAAATCCTTTTTTTGTTTACATTTTGGCAATCTGCCCTTAAATATTTAATATTAGTTTTATTTTAATCAGCTTCACGCTCTATCCCTCGCACAGCAGGTTAGGCAGAGGAACCCTAAGTATTAAGACACTCCGTTCCCCACTTTCTGCCGAATTCTGGAGGCATTCCGTGTTCTCGTTCTTTCGTGTTCTCGTTCGCTCGACACCAGAGCGAAGAAATGGAAATATAAATTTAAGTAAATATTTCATCTCCTCGAGTGGGGATCGAACCCACAACCAGTCGGTTTTACAGTCACACTTCGTGCCGCTGCGCCACGACTGGCCTCTACTGGCCTGGACTTTATTTTAATCGGTTCACACAAAGTTAAAACCAGATCCACGCTTTATCCCGCCTTTAGCAGGGATTTTGCGTAAGATTATGAGATTATGTTAAGTATTAAGATATTGCGTATAATGTGTGATTGATGTGCGAAATTAAAATATTATTAAACGAAATAAAAATATTATTAAATTATAATTCAATCCTCCAAGTGGGGATCGGACCAGTCGCGTTACAGCCCCAACTTTCGCCTTTAACAAAGAAGAGAAGAGAAGAGAACCCTCAGCGCTCCTTTTACGGAAATAGCATCTATATGCTAGTAGTAAAATATTTTAAATCCATACCTAAAGAATTTAAGCAACAGTGTAGACGTAAGTTTTTTTTTTTCATTTCACGATGTTTAATCTATCTATATTTCATGTGAGGCAGTACGCTTTGATACCAATAACGTAAACACATACTACTACAAAAATACTACTAAAACCTTTAGATTTTAGAACTTTCAACTTTGCCGCCAAAACCTACGGCTCGATTTCGGAATGAGGCGTATGCGGCGGTTTCCCTTTAAGGTGTATATGTGCGTGCGTCGTCCTTGACAAATTGTATTTTATTTTACAACGATAATTTTATTATTTATTCGCGGCTTTGTCCGCATGAATTACATGATTACTCATTTAAGAAATATAGATATTACAAACAGCCTTAACTAATAATTAATTGATTTGGATAAGTACTCACGATATTATTTGCAAAATAACTTATCTAGCTCCTGTACAGTTTTTAAATTAGTAACATATATTATTAGTTAAATATATAATTGATATACAGAATATACGTAGAAAGCACGTTTTTAGGCATTTTTATATAATCTATAAAATAATCAACATTTTCGGTCAAGTTCAAGTCGTACTCATGCCCCGAGAGTTTCGTACCAGTTTCATGAGATACACCAAAAGAATAACTAATTAAGTTGTCATTTTGTATCAAATTAAGTACCGATTAAAATTTGTACCTAATGGTTCTTTTCTGTGACACAAATACAATAAGTATTCAATTTTTGAAAAATAATTTTGGAATTTTCCTTTATACGTGCCGTAAGTTTTAACTTCTTAACAAATTTCGTAATTGTGTATCAACGGGATGCATAAACCCTCATAGTTTATCGTCATTTGATTGCGATGATTTAGAAGATAGATTTTTTTGTGCTCTAAGGAAATATAGACTTGAACATTGAGGTATCTAACCTTTAACCAATCTTGTATAAAATAGCCTTGACAGACGGACAGACGGACAAACAACAAAGTTATCTTATAAGTATTTTGATGTATATACCCTTAAATACCCTTGGCACATACATGCAACGTACAGGTGCAATAGTGCAATGTCGGTACGTGTCGCTTGTAAGTTATGAAATAATACTGCGGGATATTTTTATTAACAGTGTCAGAGCATTTTTTTCTTGAGACACAGTTTTTTAGAGGTTGCTCCCAAAAGTTATTTTTTAATACGTTTCTTAAAAAAATATTAATGACATAAACGAACGAACGGACTGAAGAACCTATTCAAAATATTTCTTTGAATATTAAGTCATTCTTTATCACTGTGTTAAATAATTACGAATATTAAGCTAGACTGTTACGAAGGTAATCTTCACCAACAATTCAATTTAGTTTACTTTGTAGTTAGTACTATGAACAATTGTACTTTAAAAATACGTAAATTTATCAACAGTCAAATGAATAAGACGTTTCTAAAGTCATTCTTTTGGACTTACAATTGAACTGAAAAACTACTATGTATATGTTAAATTTATTATAAGTATAGATTACACTTACATGACGTAATTAACGTTAAGCAGATAATAACTCAACAATATAATAACATTCATTGTCATATGTAGTCAATAGATATCATTGCGTATGTTTCTTTTTTTTTCAAATATAAAAATCTTTAAAACTTTAAGTACATTATTTTTTTGATAGAGTGTAGCGGTAACCTTTCCAAACTATATTTTCTTTTATGCACAGCGCCATCTATTTAAGATTAGTGATTTTTATGTATAAAAGTTGCTTAAATTTATTGTGTACTTTTTACGTGATACGTGTTCACATAAACAGACAAACAGACAAAAATTCCCAAAAAGTTGGAAATGGATTCTGTTAATTATCCTTTAACACCCTGGCTAATTTTTTTTTTATATTTTCAATGTACAGAAACGACTTTTGTACAGATTTATTATAAGTATAGATAGAAATTACATCACTGTACATATTAAATATGTGTAAATAATAATTTTATAATATATAGAGATAGAGATAAGACAATGTTTTATGCTATCACTAATACGGGCGGCAGATTTCTTATGATTTCTAATCTATAGAGAAACTACACACTCTTTTTATGCTTTCACAATAATACATATATTTTGAGATGTCCCTCTGCACTACGATGGCGGCTCTGTTCTAGTCAATTTGCACATTTTCTTTTGAAAATTAGTGGCATAACTGTAACATTTACACATGGTATCGTAAACTTTTTTGTAGATATTGATGTCTTCTATAAAACTTTAGTAAATTACTTTGCTCTATAATATAATAACTTCCACAGCGTACGCGATATAAGGTTTTTTTGGTATTTTTTTATACGTTAATCGCCTAATTGTAAAAGAATTTTCCAAATCGACCCAAATGATTTTGTTTAGAGTTATATTTTTAAATTCGTTATATATTTTGAATGGATTGTCTGATTTTGTTAATGTAAAAAGTACTTTACACATATTGAAATTATCTTTAATAAAATATTATTTAATAGAATAAGGATTAATGCAGAGGTATGAATAAAATTGTTTGATTATTGCCGGCACTTTCATCAACTTATAAAATATAAAAATGTAGTTATATTGTCATAACTATAGTAGTTGGACATATGGTATCGCGGACTTTTTTATAGATATTGATGCGTTCTATAATACTGTAGAATATTATTTTGTTCTATCATCAATAGTTTTCGCAGCGCAAGCGATGATAAAATTTTTTAGATCAATTTCTTCACACCTTGGGTTACATTATTGCATTTTTCTTAGGGATCCCTATTTTTTTTGAAAATGTAATATAGCCTATGTGGAACGGTGAAGATGCAGCTTTCTAATAGCGAAAGAATTTTTGAAATTGGTCCGGTAGTTGTCATGTGAAAACAATACAAACATACATACAAAAATACAAATCTTACCTCTTTATAATATTAGTATAGAAGTATAGACAGGCTGGAGACAGACAGACAGCAAAGTTTTAGTCATAGAGTTCCGTTTTACCCTTTTGGTAAGAAATCCAAAAAAAGGACTTAAAAAGCTTAAAATAATCTGTCAGCCAATCTTGCCATGTAGGAAGTGAATGTAATCATAAAATGTGGCAACATAATATTTAAAAAAAAAAGAAATTTATATTTTTTATAAAATATGAGATAGTCATACATAGACATTTTTTTGATTCCATGGGGTCTTCAACTAACAATTCATAGCCTCGTTCGTACACGATACATGAGTAATACTCTAACTTTACTAATACAATAAAGCGAAAGAATTGTTTGTTTGTTTAAATGTTATTTTTGTAGGAAAGCTACGTTCTTCAAGAGTTCTGTAGGCTATACAATATTATAGTATACGTCTTAGTGTTAGCCTTAAATAACGAAATAACAATAATAATGAACGCCATTGAATTGCTTTAAGCGCGTGCGCTGCAAAAATAGTAAAATATATAATATATCAGTATATTGTGTCAAAGAAATGTTCCTCTCAGTGGCGTAGCTGGGGGGGTGCGAGCGGTGCGGTCGCACCGGGCAACAAATGGAAAGGGGCATCAAAGTCTACGATCAATTCTTCTAATTTTTTATCAATCAAGAATCAAGGAATGTACAAGAAAAATAAGAGAATGAAAATGAAAAATACAATCTCGCTATCATGTCAATTGAACATGAACTAGTCGATACTATTGATTTTGAAAATGTGATTAATGACTTTGCTAGTCAAAAAGCGCGTAATCTCCGTTTTAAATTTTTGCAATATTTTTTACCAAAATCTAATGTTATAACTTATAACTTAACTTAACTTATCTTCACGCTTTATCCCTAGCGAGGTAGTCAGAGAGAACGGAGCGCCAAACGCTACGGTCTCTACATACCTCTTTCGCCTTGTCCACTGTTATCAACCTCTTCATACATGCCCTCCGGGGAGTCCTCATGCTTTTTATATGACTTTCCTCCAGTATCTTTGATACTGTGTTTTCGAAGGTCAACCGAGGTCTCCCCCTATCTCTCTTACCACTCACTTGTCCATCATAAATCTTTTTTGCCATTATTTCATCACTCATTCGTTCGACGTGCCTAAACCAGCTGAGCGTGTTCTTCTTCATTCTCACCGTGACATCCTCGCTAATACCTGCCATTCTGTGTATCGCTTCATTACGGATTCAATCAGCTAAGCTGACTCCGCATATCCTACGAAGAGATCGCATCTCCACGGCATTCATCTTTCTTTCATTCCTCTTCTGTAATACCCACGTTTTGCTGTCGTTTAACAGCGTCGGTACCAACACTGCATTGTGTACAGCCAAACGTGCAGTTGTGCTGATGTTTCGCCGTCACATCAATGCAGCTAAGGCTCCGTTAACCCTGTTACCGGCAGCAATACGCTTTCCACATCCATCTCGTATTTTCCATCTCTACTGAACAATCTTCCCAAATATACCATTTCATTCACTTATTCTAATATTTTACCATTTACACAGATTTTGCGTCCGTTCTTCATTTCTTTCAAAAATGACCTTCAGATGAATTTCAGAACCTTTGTCTTATTCGCATGGAGGCTTAGACCATTATTTTCACACCCTTCTTTCAGAGTGGTGACCAATTCCTGCAACTCGCATTCTGATGATGCAATAAGCACTGCATCATCTGCGTACAGCAGGCAATTCACATTCAGGTCACCTTTCACTTCAGGCCAACTTTCACTCCCATATTACTTTGTTTCACTCCATGGAGACAGCTATCCAAATACAAATTGAACAACCAAGCTGACATTTTTTTTTTTGTGAGGAAATCCTGTTACGGATACCGGCCCAAGTGGGGACTAGAGCGGGTTATGTGGGACTTGCGGACTGGCAGATGTAGGCCGTCCGAATACCCACTAAAATCTCACGGTGCTCCTCCTCGACCGCCACTGGCCGCGAGACGCGGGGACAATAGTCCTCCGCGAAGCGCCAGCTTCCCCAAGCTGACCGCCCTCTGGCTCATTAGGGCGGAAGGCGGCGATCGTGTGCTGCCCTCCGGAACCAAGCTGACATGGCACAACCTTATTTAACACCCGATCGGATGTCAAACCAGGGCGACACACCAGCTCCTACTCGCACGCAGGCTGAGTGATCTCTATAAAGAGACTTTACGGCCTGCAGCAAGGGTCCCGCTCACATTGTACCGGGGTAGTATCTTCCATAATTTCGCTCTTATAACTCTGTCAAACGCCTTTTCCAAGTCTACAAAAGCACAGAAAATTTTTTGGTTAACGGCAATAAATTTTTCCGTGATCATGCGGAGGGAAAAGATCTGATCGATACACCCTCTTCCAGGTCTAAAGCCTCCTTGGGCCTCCTACAACAGCCTTTCAGATCTCTCTTGCATTCTTCTCGCTAATTTTTTAGCATAAACTTTACTACCCAAGCTAATCAAACTGATAGCCCTATGGTTTGCGCAGTCTTTCTGTGAACCTTTGCCTTTATACAAAGGCACGATGAACGCACCTCGCCAATCATCTGGGATCTCCCCTGATTTCCAGCATAAATTGCACAAAAACCAGAACAAGTCCAAGATGCGTGGCCCACCATATTCGATCATCTCGGCAATAACTCCATCTGCTCTCGCTGCCTTACCACATTTCAGACTTCGTATTGCATTCTCAACTTCTTTTATACTGATTTCGCCATCAGCTACATCAAGACTTAACATTTCGCTGCTACTTGAGACTGAACACTCCATCACGTTCATACATCTCCTTGTAAAATTCCGCCCATCGCTGCAAAATGTGTGGTTCTTCCGTTAAAATTTCATCGTCCTTCGAAAGCAAGCAACCTCGAGAAACACTAACTTCTCGTCAGAAAAGCTACGTGTTTTCTCTGAAGTTGTTTGTTAACCTTTCGTCTCTTTCATTCTCTGCCTTTTCACGCTTCATCTTCATCAGTACTTTCGTTTGGTGATTTTGTAGCTTATACTGTTTCTTTTTAATGTCTCTCATACTTTTATCCTTAGCTGAGGCTTTATAATCCTGCCATGCTTTCTTTTTTCTTTCTATAGCAGTTTCCACTTCATCATCCCACCATTCGTCGAGGTTTTTGGTAAAGCCTTCTTTCTTTTCCCTTTACCACATACCTCTATTGCTGCTTCTTTCATGCAATCCCTAAGGTTCTACTAGCATACTCCAATACTTTCATTTTCAGATTCGCTGCTGTCTAGCTTCTTGAAAACTCTTTCTTGATATTCCTCTCTAATCGGTGGATCTTGAAGCTTCTAGTTTCTTATGCGATAATTTGACTCCAAGCTTGGACATCTTGTGTAATTGCGCCAACCTGCAAACAGACCCCTTATTCTAGTAACGACTAGATAATGGTCTGTTCCCAGCTCAGAACCACTAAACACTCGCGTGTCTATAACTTGGCTTCGAATACGCTGATCCACTAGGAATAAATCAATCATACTTTTCCCTTCCACTCGCTCCCATGTATACATGTGAATTTATTTGTGTTCAAACGTCGAAAATTTGCAAGAAAAAGAATTTGTTTGTGGCAAACACCACAAACAAATTCTTTTTCTTGCAAATTTCCAATATAAGCTTTCCAGTCTCATTTATTTTCTTGTCACCATATTGACATAGCACTCCCTCGTAACCGCTTCGCGCAGTTCCGATTCATCCGTTCAAATCGCCACATATTTTTCATTCCTTCTAACGCACCCTGACACTCTCCCAAAACTCAACTCCTCGAGTTCGCCTAATGGAGCTGAGGATACTGGCGCATACGCCGCTAACAAGAATATTCTTGTTATCCCCAGCTTAAAGCGAATCCAAAGCAGTCCCGGGTGGATCGCCTTGTATTCGACCGTTGCACTAACCAATCGAGAGGATAATAGCACACCTACATCTTGACAGCCCCGCTGGTTTCCTGGTACGCCGGCCCAGAAAGCGACTCGGCTGCCCGGTAAATCGGTAGTGTTATTGCCCTTCCGCTAGGTCTTAGTCACGCAGACGACATCCAAATCTCTATCATCCATCACATCTAACAGTTCATTCATCTTTTCTTTCATCCCTCCTCTTACATTCCACGTAGCTATTTGTAGCTTCGTCCTCCACCTCGTGGCGTGTTGGGTGGCGGTCTCCAACACCGCATTCGTCGCCATTTGACACACCATCATACCCCCATTATAACTTATATATAGTTATTATAGTTTTGAAGCAATAAAAAATGATATATCTACTCTAGTGTGTTTTGAAATCTGAAATTATTTTGACCATTTTAAAGGGCATCAAGTCCTAAACCGCACCAGGCAACAAATACCCTAGCTACGCCACTGGTTCCTCTTTATTAGATCCAAAAAAAGTCCGTGGCACCGTATATCTATCTCTTATAAATAAGTCACAATAAGACATTTTGTGACAAAAAATAATTGAAAATTGCAAGGTGGTTTGTCAATCCTTGCCGCCGATTTCGACTTTGCAAGCAGCCATGTAGTGCTTGCATTTTCTCAAAATTATTGAATGTATAAATTGTATTGATTACATGGCAAATGCAGCATAATAAAAGAATTATAAATGGTATGCGGGCGAAGCCGCGAGTGGGCCTTTAGTGATCAATAAGAAGTGTAAGTTCAAATACTTTTAAATTTCAAAATGATTTCAAAATGGTTGGACAACAATAAAAAACAAAATTATGACACAAAAGTTTATTATCTTAAATAATACACAAACATTAAGTACAAAGCGGATAAGTTCTTAATTTACAGTTCTGTATAATGAAAGATTGAAGCTAAAAAATAAACTGGGGTAAGTTCAATATTAGTATCTTGATAAAATCTTTTCATGTATTTTTTTTACATATTAAAAAAAATATATTGTTTTCTTGTTTTATGAAGTTCCAGTTTATTTTAAAACTTGTATTTATTATAGTAATTATATGGTGGCAAGTTAAAAAGAACTTATATTTTTTTTTCTTATAAAAATTATGTTTCACAGATATATATAAAAAAAATTCATAATAATATGAGTTAGCATAAAATTTGCAAGAACACAATAAAAAAAAAATATAAAAAAAATACATGAAAAAAAAGAAGACTAAGATTTTATAAATCAGAAATACTTGTACTTGCCACCATTCTATTGGATATATGTAATTTAAATCTAAATATACATATTTTTTTAATTATGTGCGTGATTAAAGCACCCGTTTAAAGTATTATTAAAAATAGAAAAAGAAGACAAAACATAGTGTTATATATACATATGTATATGGTAACATTATTATTACATTGTCTTGCTTAGCATAATGGCAAAATGTACTAACGCACAAAATTAGAAAAAACATGAAAATCATATTAATTTATTTTTTTGTATCGAGTTGTCAATGCGAATTTAAATCTGATAAATATTTAATTAAGATATTTGTTCCAATACTAAACGATATTGGAAATATAAAAAAATGTTTACAATATCCCTTAACAATTTTAAAATTAGTAAATAAATAACTTAAATGCTTTAAAAGCTAAATGATTTTTTATCTTTAAGCTGACAGTACTAATACACTTCATTTTTAATTTTTCTTACAAATTAAGACATATTAAGCCTTTTTTAAACTAACGTTGTGAAAAGAATTATATTGTACTATTTTGTGATTTAGTATATTTTGCCACTCAATTAGTAAGAACACATAGATATATCTGCTTTTAAATAAAAATTACAACTAAAGGACGGATTCAAATTAAAGAAGCTTAATATAAATATTTTAGTATTACTGTATATTGATATTACACAATAATTTAAAGAGTAGTAGTAGTAGTGGGTTCGATAATTGTCAATATTTTTGTTTTGTAATTTTAAGACTTTTAAAGTATAAATTTAATGGTTTTCAAAATAGTTATTAGATAGTAATATTTAACAATAAATTATTGTTTATTTATATTGAACTTCATTCAATAAAAAAATGTTACTTAGATATTTTTTACTACAATAATAAGTCGAAACTTTGGATAATTTACAAATTACAGCAAAATAAATGTGGTTTCATTTAAATGTCATTGAAACATAAATCATTAGAAAATTCTTAACATGTAAATGTCAGTAATGTAAGTTGTAATCTAATACTCATGTAGATAGATTGATAAATTCGACTTTTTATAACATTTTATTATATAATGTAGATATAAGATTTATATAATTAGAATAGTTTAAAAGCCATTTGAATAACTTAATAGACACTTATCGAACAAATATTTCATATTATTTTTCATATTTATATAATATCAATATACAGCCGGCAATAACATATTTTGTACCTTAAAAAATATAAAACAGCGAATATAGGGACTTCTACATAATAAAGCCTCCAGAAGAACCCTGTTTTACTCGACTACGTTATCGACTTGATGAGTTGAGACTATTTCTTGAAATTTAAGCAATGTTTATTGAAACTTAAATTTTAAATATAAAGCTAGCAAGTTATCAATTTAAGTAAATTGTTTTTTTATGTTTAAAGTTTAGTAGTTTTTTTTTTGTAATTTTTTGCTTGGATATTTTTTCTTGATTAAATATTAGTCAATTTTATTGTTCGTAGTCGAGTTTTACAAAAATATTTATAATATAACTCAAAAGTAACTAAAATAACTAAATAATAATATAAATTGTTAGTCCGATTTTAACGGACGGATAGTTTTATACGTATAATAATAAAAAGTCTTAAAAAGTACTTAAATAGGCTTATTAGATAATCATATCTATAATTTACGAATATCATTATAAAGCACACGTTTTTAGTAATTTTAGAACAAAGTCGCATCAAAATGTGTTACTTTTTTTATATTATAGAAACTACATTGCATGTTAAATGGCAGAACTCAATGCTGCCTTTAGTTTAAAAAAGATACTTCTTAATTTCTTTATCCCACATATAGCGGGGAAGTTAAAGGGAACTTAGTGTCAAGACACTCCGTTCTCCTCTATCCGTCTATATTCGAGACACTCGGTATTCAGTGGCAAAACTTAACGCCGCTAAAAATATGTTTTTCTATATTAGTGTTGTTTTGTTGTTTAATTCGACTTTGGTCTATGATTAATCTGTATAAAATAGTATAAACCGTACTTTTAATAGTGAGTACATGAGATTACTAAGAGTTTTTTAAAATATTTAACTCTATTACATACAAAACTTACAATATTTAAAAACTGTATACATAATTATTTTAAAGTACATAATATTTTACTTTAATCGGGAATAAATTCCGTGATGGATATTAAAAAAAAACAAATTTTAAATTACATTAATTCAATTAAATACAATTTCTTTCACTACTATCTGATAAGTTTTTGTTTTATTATTAGAAATTCCTTGAAATATACCCAATCGGCGGTTTCGCTGCGACTGACCTTTTTGTCTAAAGATTTTTTTTGTTTGTAAAAATTCTGGGGTGGGCATCACACTATGCAACTTAACAGAAAGTAATGAAACTACTTTCTTAGTAGGTATTTCTAAATAAATATTTGTAATATAAATTTTGATTAAATATCGGTGGATCAAAAATAGTATAAACAATTGTGTTATATTTTAGATATTACATTTTTAATATATATGTTTTTTTTCGTATTTGTAAAGATTATTAAAAAAAAAGAAAACAAAAATGGATGTTTAATCTGTAATTTGTAGTGCAGATTATGTTGTAAATTGAAAAATATAAGTAATATCTTTATTATTTAAGTAAAATGTGATATTTTTATTAAAATAACTGAAAACAATATAGTCAAAGATTTAAAATATATTATTTTATATATTTTTTTTTCATGTATATTATTCCTTAGTCTCCTTAGGTGTTTGTTCAGTGTATACAATCTCCGCGTACTCGGTGGAAGGCGGTGGAGGTTTCTCCGCGTTTTGTTCTCCTAAAGCTAGTTCAGCGTAAACCACACCTTCCTTTTCTTCAGCTATGTTCTGTAATGTAAAAAAAATCTAATTAAAACTCATATTAATTATCTAGAAATCGTATAAAAATTTGAACGTATCGGGACTCGAACCCACGCCTCCTGAAAACCGACCAGGCGCTCTGACACTAATATTATAAAAATGTAAAGTTTGTGAGGACGGATGCATGTTTGGTGCTTTTTCACGCGAAAACTACTGAACGAATTCCGATAAAACTTTACAGTTGTAGAATTTATATATCATAAATAACAAATATGCTACAATTTATGTAAAGATTTTATATTATAAATGAAACAGTAAGTTTTCATATTTTCATTTCTTCATTTCTTCGAAATATTTAAATATTCATCAAATAAAAAAATATCAATTATTGAGAATGACATATCCAATCACTAGCTTCTCTCCAAAACTATAAAAAAAATCCATACCTTATCCTCTACATCCTGTGCCTCAGTCGCCTGCACTCTGTCCCGTCCTCTAGGCAGGACGGCCCTCACGCGGGCGCTCAGCTGACTGAGACGCGATCTCTGTCCCGCAGCACTCTCTGTGTCGCTACTAACACATATAAAGAAGTTAGGGATAGAGAAATGGAGTAGGCTAACGCCCAATATATGGAACAATCGAAGATTGACGTAGGAGATAGATTATTAATATTGGGCGTAAGTCGGTAGGGAACTTCTGTCTTTACGGCCAAAATAATGCCAGGTAGAAAAAGAATTGTATATTGTTATAATATTATATAGGTTAACGAGACATTATAAGGTGATTTTTGTTAATCTAAATACAAACATATAATGTAGGAGGTTATGGAGGAGTGTATTAGATGATTTAGTAATAGAAATACCTATATAATTTTTTATATAATTTAAAAGGCGTTAATGTATAAATTGCAACTATAGATGTGTCGGAATACGAATACAATAAGAATATAATTTCATACATTGATCAATTAAAGAAAAATTATATAACATAAGACATAAGCTATACGCTGCCGCACTTTCTGCCTCATTAGTATCACATACGCCATTCTTTAATGTATAGAATCAATTCTTCAATATTGCCTAATAACTTTGAAATTATTGTTTTTTTTATTCAATATTTGTATATTTTATAGAAATGAATATTTTGTTTTGTTTTAATTAGTGAAGTAGGTAATAAGACAAAGCGCGGCGTTTAGTTTCGCCACTAAAAAGCTATAACCTGCCGCATTTTCTGTATCAATAGTATCACATACGTACATGTTAGGAGTAAAGAATACAGTTATATTATTCGAGTGTGTTTGTGAGTAATAATGACATATAAGAATATTGCGGCAGCAGGAAAATTGGGTGTTAATAGAGAGTTAATAAATATTTATGGATGAGAGAGTGAGGTAATATGGTAATATAAACCCTTTTTTAAATAAACTCTTTAACCGGACTAATAGCCATAACATTTTTGGAAATACGACGTTTCGAACGCTTTGCAGTAGATAGTGTTCGCAGGTAGAAGATAGACTGCGTTTTTTACAACATTTTTATAAGTTTTCAAATTCATTATAAAAAAATGTTAGTTAGTAACCATATTGCCAAACTTTTATCGTCTTTTACGAATCTTTTTGTGTAAAGGTTAGCCACACATTCTGAACTGGACACAGACTACCCTCACCTTCCATACATTCAATATATACAATTAATCTGCTGAAAATAGTTTCAATTATAGCATGATCTTATCAAATAGTGAAGAAACATTGTGTTAAAAAGCATAATACTAATATATTTTAGTAAAGTTTATAATTATACATTTTATTCTTTTTTTAATAAAAAAGCAATCTTATTATTTATTATATTGTTAGTTTTAATGCAAAGCGAAGCGAACTGTTAAATATAAACATACGTTCTAGAAGATACCAGCCCTCCCTCTAAAAGCACGTTTTCCGCTGGAGTCCTTTAATTATAAACAATAAATTGCAAAAATTTACAAAGCTGTTTTAAGATAAAGCTTATATTTTCTAATTGTTAGTATTATTTAGTTACATATATTTAAAAAAAAAGATAGAAAACAAATAATATTTAAAAGAATAATAGGGTATAAAAAAGTATATTAGGTACTATATTTTATATTTACTGTTATTTGATAATTAAAATAAAATTTCTATTCTGATTCAGTATAAAATTTGAAAACAGTAAGATTGAACCCGAAATTCAAATCCAAATGCTTCGTTATTTTTTTATACCAAATTAGTCAATTAAAATATTAATATTTAGTAAAAAAAAAACCCACAAAGTTCATGTTATTTACCACTTACAATATACAATAAATTATATTGTAAAAAAAATAATATAATGTTACTTTATTATTTAAATGATATATCTATCTATCTAACAATTTCTTAATATAGTGGGTAGGTGGTTAGATTACATAGCTTATAGCTTCACGCTGTAGCCTATTTTTATCCTTTAAATATTCATTATAGTTTTTTTTTTATTTTAGCACATTAAGTACTCGGCAGAAAGTCTCGGAGTGTCTTAACACTAGGTTCCCTCTGCCTACCCTGCTGTATGCGGGATACAGCGTGAAGCTGATTTTTTTTCTTTGAAGTTCTAATCTACACATATATATCTTAGTAATTAGCCTTTATATACATATTTACAATATTCACACAAAAAAAGATTGTTAGCATTAAGTAATATGTTTCATAAAAACATATGTAATTATTGTTTTACTTACGATTCTCCAGAACTTTTAGTGTGGTCTCGACTCCTACCACCTGAAATAGCACGTGTGATACAAAATATTTAGTATTTATATTTATATACAGTATATACTGGAATGGCTTCCCACCTTTTTCTGAGTAGACGTAGTAACCGTTATCACATCAGAACAGTAAGTCTGATTCAGATTTTTTAGATTAACCTTTTATATCTATTAGTATTTCGTTATTTATTAATATGGCATAATATTTTTAATAAAGAAAAATTATTTCATATAACCTTTTCAAACATATATTTTTTGTATATAAAAAATACAATAGAATGTTTTTTATTTAACAAATTACAGTGTGGTTTTTTGTCATCACCACTTTAAATGAAAGCACATTTGTAACTACTCTGTAAAAACCTAACATTATTAAAACAAAAGAGATTTTAAATGAAACTATTTTACCAAAAGAGATTTTTCCAAAAAAAGAAAAAGTTTATTTTTTCAAACAAAATAAATAATAAAATTATTGTTGCATGGTAAAACATCTTTAAAAATGACGCATACGGACATTAATCTATCAAAGTGACAACATCGCCTCATTCACGAAATCGAGTCGTAGGTATTGGCGGTGAAGTTGAACGTTGTTTAGATTTATTATAGAAAATATGTAATTGCGTAAAATAGAACGAGAGATATCCCTTTCTCGATCTGGTATGTTTTTTGAGAATGAAAAGTGATATATCGGCAACGTTTAGTAGTATTTTTGCAGTAGTAAGTTTTTACGTTACTGGTGTCTATTCGTAAATGCGTCACACGAAATACAGTATGGATAAAAATCATGAAATACAAATAATAATCCTAGATCTAAACCAGCGTTGCAATTATGAAAATTTTAAGTAAAAAATCAAGATTATTTCGCAAAAACTGTCACTATACTAAAAAGATATTGTTTTGGTTTACCATGGGTAAGGGAGTTAAATCTTCAAAATAATAATTACGATTATACTTATTTGTTTATTTCTATGAAATTATTGTTAACTAATTAAAATCTTAATGTAATAAAAAAGATTTCTCAGAGTACCTGGAATAATCCGGAAAAAGTGAGACTATGCGTATTGGGACATTTCATTTTTGGGCTAAAAATCAGGACGTCTCGCCAAAAACGGGGGACTACTGGCAACGCTGGTCTAAGCTGTTGGAGGAATCTTGATATTTTTTTTAGATATGGGTTTAAAATACTTTATCCTACATGCTGCTTCCGTAAAAGGAGCGCAGTCGCTCCCACCCTGTATATTAACGTAATAGAAAATGATAATTTGGCTATTTTATGTTCTTGCTTCAATATGCCACATATCGTGAGTATTTTTTAAGGTAAAATTTTTTATTTAAAAATTATTTACATGTCGTCAAAAAAGTCTAAAGTAATGCACTATTTATTATATTTACTAAGTAAACCGTGAACATTAGTCTTTTAAAAATATTTAGAGCTGTCAAAAATAATCTTATTTTTGTATTACTTAGTTACTACCGATTAATTGGCGATACATATTATATTAGTAACATAATCATGTGTATTTTTTGTTATTAGAGAGGCTTAAAAAGTTTGAAATAAAACAAACCAATGTCTTATTAATAAATACTTTATATTCATAATTCGTGGTATCCATTTAATTCCAGTTTCTTCACTATTTCTAAATAACATCGAGACATTTTAGAAAAATTACAAAAATGGCGGTAATGTTGCAAAAAATGACATTTTGTTTTTTTATTTCATCTTAATTCCTGTGCAAAATGGCAGTGTTTCAATTGACACATATATGCAAAATATGCCTTAAAATAATATATCGGTACAAAAATAAAAACTTACAATATAAAAAATTGTGTTTGATAATTTAAAAAAAATATTAAGAAAAAATCACAAAAATCTTAAATTAAATGTCATTTCTTCGTTTTTACATTAAGGGAGAAAGAATTCACGATTTTTTGTCTTTTTAATTTCCAAAATGGTTTGTTTTAAAGTTTCACTAAAATCTTTCTTAATCTGCATTTTAGTAATAAAAAGTAAAAAATCGTGATACATTTTAGTAAAAATCTAAACTTAAACACTAATTTTTAAGTAATAACGCTATTATATACAATAATAACATAAATGGTGGTTCGAACACATAAAAGAAACTTAAAATTAATTAAGTTTAACACAAAATGGCCTGTTTTTACAATAAAATGTATAAAAATCATGTAATTTTATAGTCAATAAGCAGTAAAAGTATATTTGTGTCTTAATTTACAGGTTTTTTTTAAAGCAAAACATATTTTTATCAATATTAATAGTTATATCTATTGCAAAATACATTCGAAAAATTGCCTAATCTATACATTACGATGGGATCCGTTTAGAAACACGAGATTCTTATTAACTATGAATATTAAAATTTTTAATTCTAAAAACATCAATCGAGAAAATTTTTATTTAAACAGTTATCTAACAATATGTAGATATTATTTTTTATATATAAAATACATTGCAGTTTTTGTGAACATTTTTTTTTAAATTGAACACGCAACCTATAGTTATTTGCAATGTATGTATAATGTTATAGAAAATATATATGAGACCATGTTAACTTATCGTAAAGTATATTGTTTACCCAAAATTTAGGGTAGTTTTACATTATTTCATATGAACATTACGATTACGCCAATGTTATTTTTTTTTATTATAATAAGGTAAAGAGAATCTATTTTATATGATTTATTTAAAATATTAAAGTGTAAAATTGAATAAATTCCCGTTTTTTTTTCGTTGATTAAAATTATTAATTTCTAACAATTTTTTAAAAATCTTCTGGCACTATACGAAGATATATGTATTTTTTTTTTTATTAGTAACACTGTCACTCATTTAAAAATTCAAAATAATTTTAAAGTTTTTGACAATATTTTCATTATTAAAAATATTTTCTTATAACAATTTAACTTTAGGTTAGAGATATAAATATACATGTGATGTTAGACAAAAAATCAAATTGTTTCATTATAGTTTTACCTAAATCATAATAATTTAACAGGACTTGCAACAACGCCCTTAAAATAAACGTGACCTAACTCAAAACTTCTATAACTTCTGTTTTTTACTAAAAACTGATCATAAAAGCCTATTCTTATAGTCTATTCCACTCAATTTCATAAACTGTACTTTTCTGACTTAACTTAATATTGTTCTAAAAGTGCAAAGTGTAATATAATAACTGATTTTTTTTTTATTCTTTAAAAACGAGTGACAGCCATAACTTACAATTTAGACAGCAGTATCGGGTTTTTTCTCGGGGTGTTTCGTATCACCATTGCTGATATATTCGCCATGGTCATGTGATGGGTTTTCTGAGCCCTTTATATCTTCATGGGAAGGCAATGGGGCCTCTGAATCCGCGCCATCAGGTATATCAGTGCGATGCGACCGTCCTGCCACATAGCAAGAATAAGCGATCAAGAATTGGACTGTTGTTTTGAAGGTAGTCCGTTCAAATTTGATGTAAGTTATTTTTTTTTAGTTTTAGTAAGAATTGTGTGTTAGAGAAGCTTTTTTGATTATTTGTTAGTTAGTTTAAGGTTGTGTCGAGTTGGAGCTGTGTTATAAATGATATATTTTTTAAATTTTTTAAGGAAAACTATATTGGAAAATTATGTTTAAATTTATTTTAGTATGCCATCGGTCTGTTATACTATAGCAAAATAAATCTTTACTGTCAATTGAAATATTGATATTTTTAGACGACATGATAAATGTGTTTTTAATAACATTGAATGTTATTAAATTTAAAATGTATTTGTGTTTTAGTTATTATCATTAAAACAACCATCACCAAAAAAAAAATGTGAATCAACTTTCAATGGCAACTAATTTCACTATTCGAAGTGCATGAACCCAACACCAAGGAAAAAGAAATAACAAATAATAATAATTATTTTAAAGATATCATGCATACATATTGCAAGTAAATTCATGCTTTTAAAATAATTAAACATATTTTTTTTAAGAAGAATAAACATACACATGCTTCGATAACACATTTATTAGTTAACAGCCAAAAATTACATGCGAATTATTTCTTTTTAACTTTCGAAATTCTTGATCACTCAATATTGCTACATGACATGAAAAATTTCAAATAAAAAAAAAACAATAATAAATTGCAAGACCAAAAAAACACTGCAAAATACACTTTTTTCATAAATAAAAATTTGCAAAAAAAAAGCTATTTTTTATATAAAAAAATAATTTTACCTATCGACTCGCCGGTGAGACTGTAGAAGATTTAAGATTTTAATTACTTTTGAAACATGCCTATATTTTTTTAAGCGTATGAAGAAAGCATTATGAAAATCCACGAAAACGCGGGTAGATCGCAGAAATTACGTTCCAGGGGAATTACCAAAAAATACACATGACGTCACAGAGTACATAAAAATTACATGCAATTATATGGAATAAATTCAAATGATCATGCATATTATTTGTATTTGTCAATATTTTTAATAAAAAAACAAGGACAAGCAATGTGACAATAGTCTGTAAGTTTTGAATACAGTTAAAACAACTTTTTGTTTTATTTTATTATGTTTAATCAAAAATATTACTAATAAAGAAGCTTATAATCTATATAAATTTCTGATTTATACAATTTAATTTTCTATAAATATTTAAAAAAAATACGTAAATTAAAATCCTTAGTAAAATTATTTACTATTGTCAAATTACTTGAACATCAAGTTAGTGTGAATGAGAGGGTAACGCAAAAAATGGAGCTCATCCACGGCTATTGTCTACATTGTTTCAGAACCGTTTGGATAAAAATTATTCTAAAACTTTTCTCAAGCTCGTATAATATGTACGGGCCTATTACGTAGCAGAATTTGAACCTGCTCCTGTAACACTACCACAGTATTACTCCAATTCATTTATTTTACCTTTTTATAAAAATACTTTTTTTTAAAAGAAACGAAAATTAATCCAATTTTTAGACTGTTCTTGTCCATAAATTCCGAATAACACTAAACGATCTACAACAACATCTATGAAGTAATTCATTCAATACAACAAAAAATAGAAACATCCAAACGATTCACAAATATATAAAAAATATAATACTGAATGATCGACGAGCCGTGATCATCCTGATGTTGACTGTAGATGGCTTCATAGATTTTTTCTTTCCTTTATTTATTATCCTACCGAGTGAAAAATGCGCAAATGTTCAGAAAACTTCAGGGTGTTCACGACTCATCAACCGTACTATAAATAAGATCATATAAAAGAAAATTTCTTACCAGCGAAACACCACCTGTCAGTTGCTTTGGCAAACACAATGAGGAATACAGCGATGAGAAGTATCAAGATCGCTATTACTATGCCCACAATGGCACCAGCTTCAAGTTCTACACCTGGTTTATTGAAAATAGATTATTAGATGGTTGAAAAGAGGAGAATGGAAGGAGAAGGGTTTCTGGTAGAGATCTCTATTAGAGATAAGTTAAACGTGGTACACATTCTTTCATATGTTTTCTGTATTTTCTTACTTGTGTGGTACATAAATAAGTGAAAAAAAGGGGTACGCAGTGGAAACCTGGGAACCTAGTGAGTTTTGATCTAGTAGACACTCAGTTCTCCACTTTCCACTGGAATCTCAGGGCATAGCGTATTAAGTGACGCAACTCAACCGCTCTTAGCTTTCTAACCACAAACAGAAAATGAAAATACTTCATTGTGCAGAGTGGGAATCGAACCCACAACTTTTTTGTCTACAGTCGTACGATTGTGCCCCTGCTCTACAACAGCCATTGTTTGCTTATTATTGACTAGACTTACATATGACTTAGAAAATGCTTTAAATTTCCGTATGCATAAACATGCACTATCTAACATACTAATACAATAAATTGAGAAAAAAAAACTATTTTTTATTTTTTAATATATAAACATTTATAAAAATAACATAAATATATACATATAAAATTATACTACATGTTTCTAAAAGATATTTTGCCAAAACTCTTACTGCAGCTGCAATTTAAGTTTCAAGATGAATAAATTAACCTAGGCCGCCTGGTCGTCGTCAACTATAAACGCGACAGTTGTGGGTTCGATTCCCACTCGAAGGAACAAAATATTAAATTTATTTTCATTTACTTGCTCAGGTTACGAATCAACGCGCGACGTAAAGTTCCACCACTCGACACGCAATGCCTCATTCAACGGAAAGTGGAGAACCGAAGTGTCTTTATGAGGAACAGAGTGTCTAGCACTAGGCTACTAAGTTCCCTCTGCCCTGCTTTGCGCATGAAGATAAAAAAATACATACATACATTATTTAAAAGATAAATTAAAGATGATTTCTCTTAAAATTTAATATTGTTTTTACATGCTATAGATAAAAAACATGTTTCGAAATGATTGTAATTGTAATTAAAATATTTCATTTTACTACAGTAATATATGCATCAACAAAACGACTAATCTACAAAAACATTAAAATTGTACCTTCATCTTCAATAAAATGACTTACAAACATCAAACTTAGCGACTGCTTTATTGAAAACCAATTTTTTTAACCAATTTTAAATAAGAAAAAATATCTTGACAATATCTTCATGCTCAGCAATATAAAAATAAATATTTCTAGCTATACTGACTAAAATCAAAATGCCGAAACAAAATTTCAATTCTCAGCTTAAAGTTCTTACCATATACATCGATCGTGAGAAACGAGGATTTTGCTTTGCGTGCTGTTGAGTATATTATTTAGTTTAGTTTAATTTATGTGGTATAAGTGCGTTATATATATTATATTTAAAATTAAATAATAAAAAAATATTGAGATGCCAACCTAAAATTCAATATTCTTTGTTTATTATGTTGGCAACACTTAAACGCTGTGGCGGTAGATGGATAACCCTACGATAAGGCTTTCGGTATAAATATTAATGACAGTCGTTAATAAGAAATTGGGTCTGCCTTTATAATTTGTGATCGATGACTAGTAAATTTTTATAATTTGCAAATCCATATAACTGAGGGTAAGATAATCGAGTTCTTACTGTACATAAAACTTTGTAGCTTAATCTTTTCTATATCTATATTAAAGCGTTTTTTATTAACTCTTTAATAAAGAAGATGTCTTTTAATAAAGGAGAAAATGCAGCGCCTGAACACTACATTTTATCTGGCTACCCTAAGACAATAGGGAAAAAGCTAGAATAATAGGTTTTGTTTTTGTAAAACTTACCAGCAGGTTCATCCATAGTGCTCAGTCGTAAAGCAAACTCCTCTCTTCCCAAATCGTTTGAAACACGAAGGTAGTAGGTTCTATCGACGTCTTCTTTGGCCACTCTCATTAGGACCAGTGTCACGTTGTAATAGCCACCGCCCTGATAATTTAATTATTAAATTTTATTTTAATACATAAACATGGCTTGATGCGTTCGTGTCGCGTTCAAACGCGACGGCTGTGAGTTCGATTCCCACTCGGGGAATCAAATATATTAAATATTTAATTCCCCGAGTGGTCCCGAGTTCCGCCACTAGATCATTTCTCAGTTTTGAGAGAGTAAAAATTTCGAGAGAAAGTAAAAATTTCCTCTGTCTACCTAACACTCGTGCTGAGTCGTGCTGTTGCGGGAAAACGCGTGAAGCTAATAATGTTATTATTTCCAAGCAAAATCAAGAATTTCCCAAATCACTTACCAAATGCACAGGCTCCAAAGCCATAATTGATCCATCCTCGTTATTCCTCGGTGGTACCAGCACAAGGTCTCCAATCGTCCACTCGCTGGAGGGAGCGGGGTTTGCTCTCACAGTGACATTTAAACGACCTTCAGAACCGATCTTCAGACCAAATATGGTGATTTGACCAGATTCCAGACGTTTTGGTGGGTCTGTGAAAATTAATTTTAGATTTAAATAGTGTAAATTACATACTTTAATAATCTAATAATAATGCCCCCTTAGAAAAAATTGAAGTTAAATATTAATAAATATTTATTTTGTTATTAGAACCGTCATAGTCAACGGTAGTGTCTGACTGCAAATGCTACTGTTGTGGATTCCATTCTCACTTTGGGAATAAATTATTGTCATTTCCTTGGCTGCCTGGTAACAAGACAATACTATTTTAGTATAGTATAATAGCAATGTGCTATTTTAAAAAAAATTATATATTTTTAGCTTCACGTTGTGTCCCGCATATAGCAAGGTACACAGAGGAAACATAGTGTTAAGACACTCCTTTCCCTAGTTTGCGTCGAAGTTTCGAGACATTGTGTATTGAGTGGAGAAAATCAATGCCACGCTATGTCTGTGCAAATATGGAAAAAAACCTAAAATAACTTACAATGCACAGTTATCTGCCTCGCAGCCTCCTTAGGTCCGTTCAGAGCTTCGTGTTCAGATCGACAGGCCAACTTTCTGCCATTGTCCTCGGGCGCCAGGCTCCTGGAGACGTTCTGACTGATGGTCTGCAAGTCACTGCCGGGCTCCGACGTGATGATGGGCTGGTGCACTCCGGCGAGGAGTTGGACCTCGTCTGGAGGAAAAAATTGAATGTTAAATGTACTATGGGTAAAAATTAAGTATTTGTAGCGTTGGATGGGTAGTTGTTGTTTATTAATAGTTTTTTTGAAATTTCTTACGTAACGCCATAGATGTCTCTCATACAGAGTGAAGTATATTTACATTGAGAAATTCTCTACTGGCCGAACCAAAGAAAACGAAAATTTTCTGGAATAGCGGATCAGTTTATCGTGTTATAATTAAACCCACGACTATCGCCTTATTGTTTAAATAAAATTTTAATGCATGAAAGTTAAAATTCAAAGAAGAATCCTTCTAAGTCTCGGTAACTTTTAATTAGGATAAAAAAAATTATTAAGCTTTACATTTTCATTCTTTTTACCGCTTAGCATAGCAATGATAACTTACCTAAAAACCAAGTGATCTTCGCAGCAGGTCTTCCATTGGGCACTACACATTGCGCCATGAACATATCACCTTCTCTAAACGTCGCCTGAGGCGGAGAATTCAGTATGGGATTCTCAGGTGCCCCTGAAAGTTAATTTTTAAAAATATAGAATTTTTCAAAAACTGTTGAGTAGCGGAACTCAACGCCGGATTTTTGACTTGGAGCCAGAGCGAAGAAATGGAAATATTAATAAATAATAATTCATTCCATTAAGTGAGAATCGAACCCACAAGTGTCGTAATACAGTCACACCCTTGTGCCTCTGCGCCATGTCGTCCTCTTAATAATTGTGATTTTCTCATATATATCAGATGTACTGGCAGCGGTTAATTACATTTTTATTATATGTATACACATACGTGATTCATATACAAAAATCAAATTTTAACAATGTTTATTTTATCAATTTTGTAACCGTCCCACAGCGGGCGCCAGGTTTTTTGTAATGTAATTTCCATACAAATTGGCCGCGCGTTTGTCGGTTTCATTCTCATGGGATTGTTTAAATATTGGCAACAATAAATGAAAGTGCACAGAGCGTGATAATTTATAAATGTATACTGCAAATTTATGAATAGCATAGCCTAGAATCGTTTTTTAGAAAGGGTTTAAAAAAATTGCCGTAGCGGGATTTCAATCTTCAAGACCCGTCCAAATTATTAAATAGTTTTTAATGTTTATTTTCTTTCTAGTTTTTTTGAGGCTTAATGTTTTTCTTTTTTTATGAACTTAGTAACAGTCTATAGAAAATTTTCAATTTTTAGTTTTCTTTCGCGCATCAGATTTTCTTTTTTATTTTGTACCATCAAAGTAACTCTTCCTTTCAATTCTGTACTTACAACATCTGTTGTCAAATAATATGAAGTAGTTTTCTACCTACTCATTCATACTAGCGTATCTATGCCTCTCGTACTTTCATTCCTCATATTTTTTATTTCTTTTATAATCTTTCTGTCTTTCTCAGTCTGGGATTGTCTGCTACTTTTCTTATTACTTATTTTCCTATAATTTGCTTATTTAATTATATTATGGAGTCTTACAGAGTCAAGATACTCCTTTCCTCTTCCTCTATCCATCTTAATTTTGATATATTGCGTGTTGAATAGCTAAACACAACGCTTCGTCTTATTAGATTCCGATAAAATGAAACTAATTTATGCATAATCTGTGTGTCATCATTTTAATCACATTGAAATCTTAATACTCACTTGCAACAAGTAATCTCATAGTGCCTGATACTTCTTTAGCTCCAGACTGTGGGGGGAGCCAGCAGGAGATGTTCCCGTTCAATTCCTCTCTTACTTTCTTTATGTGGGCACCGCATTCTCCTACCTGAAAATTTGAAAAGAAGTTTGGTTTATTTCCTTGGTAGAATCAAGCGTAATATAGAATATGTTTATACATAATAGAGAATAACTGTAACTTAATAGTATGCCAAATTTATATTTCATAATAATATTATAAAGTATATAAATTTGTTTGGTTGAACGCACTGATCTCTTGAACCACTGTTTCCAATTTAAACATACTTTCTGTGCAAAAAAGTCAAAAATATATTCGAATATTTAGTTTTTTGAATTTTTGAATTTGTTCCCTTTCTACATCACGTTTATCTTCTTCTAACGAATCCGAAGTTAAAGAAAAGAGCAAAAGGCTTCTATGTCTGTAGATTTAATTTTCAGACCACGCCTATAGACACACCTAGAAAAATAACAGCAAAAATAATATAAAAAAAGAAATCGAACCTGTAGCCCTTGTCCAGCATAAACGATCTCTTCATCTTGCTTGTCAGGGATCAACCGATACGATGTAGATCCTACTGTCATACTGGAAAATAATAAACACAATGCTTAAAACATTTTTTTTTCTTAAAATTGTTGTTTAAAGTAGAAAAATATTTTAACTATTTAGATATTTTTTTATTCTCCTTCATGTTTTGTCTAGCTTACAGCAGGGTAGGCAGAGTATCAAGACTATTTATCACATGTTAATTCATGATTCATGAGAGATTGCGTGTTGAATTGCGGAACTTAACGCCTCACTGACAAATGCCACCCTAAAAAATAAAAATAATTAATTCCTCCCAATGAGGATCGAATCCACAACCTTCGCCTTTACAATTAGACACTGTACCTCTACAACACGATAACGTCAATGTCATATTATATTAATTTTGACTTTAATAATATGAGTGAGTGACGTTAGTAAGTTCCACCACTAAACACACAATTTCTCAGTAATTCGTCGGAAAGTGGGGAACTAAAGTGTCCTAACACTAGGTTCCCACTGGATACTCTGCTATATGCGGGATGCTATGTGAAGTTAAAAAAAAACAATATAGATATAAATTAATTCATTTAATTATTAATAACTGTCTATGAGTAATATACATACCGACACGCGTCAATAGGGTACGGCACTTTGCAGACCACGGTGAGGTCATCTCCCTCTCGCCGCACGGCCTCCAAAGGACTGATTTCTACGTTTTGGCCTGTAAGAGAATACAAATATGTATAAGTTTAAAATGTAGATGGAGAGTTTCATATTCAAAATAGTATTCATAGTTTTGGTAACACAAAATGCGGCGTTGAGTTCCGTCACTCCTAAAAATGGACGTAGAGATAGTGTTAGGATAAGATATACTCGTACATATACAAGAAGATTTACCCAAATTAAATTAAAATCATATCATTCTTATTCTGAAACAAGTTGTAGTTCCCGAGATATTTCCCCCATGTGTGTATCTTTTGAACTGAAAATACTCTAAAAACATGTCTGTATCAGTATGACTCGCCTCATCCGCACTTAGACCGTCATTTAGGATTGTCACTTGCTTATGGCATTTTATTGAATCGGCATAAAGTGTGACTGTTAAATCGACTGGTCGTGGGTTCGATTCCCATTCGAGTAAGTGAATCGAGGCAAAGCGGCGCTGAGTTCTGGTAGCTGCCACTCAACACTCAATGCCTCCAGAACTCGGCGGAAAGTGGGGAACGCAGCAGGAACGCCTGCTGTGTACGGAATACAGCGTGAAGCTGATTTAATTTGATTTTTCTGATATTAGATTAGTTTTATATTATAAGAGACCGTCGTGGTTCAGCGACACAGCGTCTGATTGTAAATGTGACTTTGGGGTACGATTCTTTACTAGGGAGATCGAATTATTTGTTTATGTCTTGCATATACTGTGGTTCTCTACTTTCCTAATTTTCGAGAAATTGCGTTTTAGGTGATATTACGCATTAAACGAGTCGTGTTAGAGTGAAATGAAATTAATTTATTTCCCGGGTGGCAACTGAATCCATAACCGACGTGTTTACAGTAAAATTCTGTCCCACTGCGCCACGACGGCTTCGATTTTAAATATTTTGCTGAAGAATATATTTTTAAAATTATTTATTTTATTCCAGCGCCAACCCTAGTTATAAGAGCTTACCGGTTTAAACCGCTCCGAACTGGATTCGTTCGGTATTAACCGATTACATCTGAATGTGGTTTAAATTTCTTAGTCCATTAGGAATTTGAACTGAATTGGAGTCAGTTTTAGCTTTTACTATTAGGTAGAGCAAAATATAGTGAGTAAAGCCTTAATATAAAAAAATACGGACGATTTAATTTTTTTTGTGATTTAGTAAAATTTCATAGTGTAGCTTATATAATTTTTTTGGAAAGTTTCTGGTGCTTTCCGAGAGCAATTGTATTATAACATTAAAAAAATATAATTTTTCGTTACCACAGCGAGGAAATTATAAAATATTAATTATAAGTTTACAGTCACACTCTTGTGCCTCCGGGCCACGACGGTCCTAAATTTAAACTCAAGCTACTAATACTACATATTATTAAATACTTTTATATTAGTTTGTATGAAAAAAAACAATATTCTAGATTCTTTGATCTGTCTAAACTCTACTACTTCTAGTCAAATTCCAAACTGAAACGGTAATGGAATACTTGGAAATTCCTATGAGTTTGGTTTAACAAGATAGCCATGGAATAGTCACCCATGATTAACCTGAATATTTCTTTTTGAATTTCACATTTTATCCCGCATATATGAACGATTGTTTACCCTGCAACAAGACAAGACACTCTGTTCTTCGCTTTTCGTTCAATTTTGAGACAGAACGTCTCGTAACGTACAAGTCGTGCGGTAGACTTGGGACATGAAAACTCATTCCCCTGAGTGGGTATGAACTTATAACCATCGCCTTCTTAGATATACAGTGTTTGATGGCGCCAAGTTGCCATCATCTTCGTTGTTCTATTTTAGCTTGAAATAGCAACGTAGGCAGAGAGAAGCTAATTTTAAAACACTCCATTCTTTGCGTTTCGTCCTGAACAGTGCAGTGGAAATATTCAAACTCTTGCCAGAGGACGCAAATAGAAATAATTTATTCTCCGAGTGGAAATAGAACTCACAACCTTCTCCTTTACAGTTAGACGTCCTCAATGAACTTTATATTATTATAAATAAATATAAGGTTTTATCTGTATGTCTTCATAATAAACGTCTAGAAGAATTCTAATAAGTGACGCGACATTTGATGAAAAAACACCACTCATATTACATACAATCTACTAGTCTTGGAACTGTGGAAAGCATAGAGACGATTTTTTATTTTATTTTTCATTTACTAAAAAAATATCGTAATGTAATTTTTCTTTTGCGTATTCTAGAAGTAGTGTGTTTAGTCAAAATCTAATAAAGGAATCTAATTAAGGCGTATGCCGTATATAGCAAGGAAAGCCGAGGAAACACTCCGTTCTCTACACAGGGAAGAAGCGTGCAACATCATTACAGGTTGTAGGTTCGATTCTGATTCGGGCGGAAAGTGAGGACCGGAACCGTCTTAATGGGAACGGAGTGTCTTAACATTAGGTTCCCAGATTCTCTCTGATTACCATACTATGCTATGTGCGGGATACAACGTGAAACTAAATTTGCTTTTTTTAAAGTGTTAGAAAAGAAATAAATAAGTAAGTTATATACTTTATTATATTATATACATATAAGTCTCTAAAGATATCTATGCGTTTAATTTCCCTATCTCATCAAAATAGCTCGCTATTAGGATGAATGGGGACGAGATGATCAAATCTAATGAGGTCATGTTATAATGTCACTTTGTTTACTTCACTTATTGCTTTGGTGACGGCTGTGGGTTCTATCCTCACTCCTCATACGAATAACTTATTTTATTTGTTTCTATCTCAAAAATAAATTCAATGAACACAATATAAACTACTTCACGCTTTTCTCCGCATAGCAGAGTAGACAGAAAAACCTAGTGCTAAGACACTCCATTCCCAACTTTCCGCAGAATTTTCGAGACATTACGTATTAGTCTGAGCGAAGAGATGAAAGTAAATTAAATCTGATTTCCTTGAGTACCCATTCGGAATCCACATCGAACCCCAACCATAGCATTTTCAGTCAGACGCTGTACCACTACGCAATGACGACCTTAACTATCTTTTTTTTAGCTTCTCGCTGTATATTGCACATAGAGAATGCAGAGGCAACAAGGGTAACCTAGTGTTAAGACACTCTGTTCTTCACTATGTTATTTGAAAACTATACCACAATAAGATAATTTTAAAAAAAGCATATACAAATACAATACAGAATTAAATACATTACCCTCTTTCTTTCAATTGGTCAATAACAAGGTGTCCCCTAACCAGGGGTTATAATATGAACAAATGACTGGTCTCTTGTATAACAATTGCTGAACACATTTTGATGTACCTCAGGGAATTTTACAATCACTAAGTTTGTCTTTCTAATATAGTAATGGAGTAAGCCGGGATATGTTATATACACATATTGGAAAAATGGACTTTTGTAATTTATATTTATTATACAATAAAATATTATTAATTTACCAAATATTGGTAGTGTTTCTACATTTTTCGTGTGACCGTCACTGTGCAGAGGTCGTAGATTTGATGCACGCCCAAGGCAATGATTCTATTTAAAAAAAAGGTTCTTACAGAACTTATAGCGTTGAGTTACGCAACTCAATATTCAATGTCACAAAAATTCGGGAACGGAGAGTCTCAACGCTCCTGAAGAAGAGAAGAGATGAAGAGATACCTACTCGTGAGATACTTTACTCACCTTTTGCCCTATATCAAATATATTTGATTCTTGAATATTGCCTCAAATAGGAACCGAAACCACAATCGCCACATGCGATTGCACCCTCAGCGACAAGTTTCAAGATTATTGTGTGACGAACAAACAAACGGTTTTAATATAGTAGCGAATACGTAGCAATATATTCCACACGTGTTATTTGGACATAGCCGCGGGGAGAACCTTGTAAAAGAGGGTAGAATGCTTATTACAAAGTGTCGATTGTGATTCAATTTGTGTACATGGTGTTTGAAAATAGTATTATTTAAAAATGCATTTTTTTTGTGATTATTTTGCTTTGTGCTATATGAAATTGCAGTAAAATTTCTTATAAAAATATCTGAGTCACTGACTGACAACAGACAGACAAAACTACTGGGTTTAGAATTCTGAAACTTGTTATTATTGTAATACTGCAACCAAGGAACTGAGTAATAATCGTTCTTACGAGAACGCGATAGCTGATCATAAGCAAGTTCCTATTCCGACTCGCACTTGACCGATGTAAGGGATTTTTTGAGGGCTGAATCTTTATTTTCTCCTTAATGATCTATTAATCCGTTCTTTGTCTACAGTACAAGTTGTGACAGATCCTTTAAGATATATTTGAAGTTCTAACCAAGCAAAAATTCTAGTTAGTTAATTAAATTAAAGCGAAATTACAGAGCACTTCACATCTATTATCTATTCATTGAAGGTACGAACTACTACTAAGCTAAAAGCTTCAGATACAAAAGTTTTTGAACTAAAGTTACTAACTGGTTCCGAATTAAATGAAATTTTGCCAACCAGATAGTTGGTTCATATTATGTTATATATTTTGGGATAAAATTTAATATATAAAAGGTTATTATAAAATATATTTTTAAAAAATCATGATATACATGTTTTTATTTACTTTACGCTTCATACCGCTCTAATCGTCGCCAGTAACTCTTTTTAAGTGAACTGCAAGGCTTAAAATGGAAAATTTCTATTTACCCGTTCTTTTCCCTTATATGAATTTCAAGCTCCCCTACACTCCCTAAACTACCTGCGTGCCAAATTTAAATTTTCTAAGTCCAATAGTTTCGATTATGCATTGCTTGTCAGACGCTCACGAGAAAAGGAGTTTTATATATGTAAAGATATGTATGTAAATGCATATATCGAAGATCTGTAATGAAATATCATATTCATGCTGTGTACGTCCATAAGATAAGATTCCTCGTTCTCTACTCTCTGCCACAGAACTAAACGCCGTCAATAAAAATAATTAATTCCTCCTAGTGTAAATCGATCCTCCTACTTTGGCAGACATTTGCTAATGAAACGAAACATCCTGTACAGTGGACATCTCGATTTTATTAAGTGATGATATTTACAATTAGGGGTGAACCACAAGGGATGAATATGTGATGAACTGCTTTGCGCTCAGATATTTCAAATGAACACTTATTTATTATGCATTCGTTATAAATTTCATTGGTTGCCCATCTTGGGCGCCAATTTTACTTTAATTATCTTTGTCCTTGGGTACTGTGGGGAGTGTGGCTAAGCCTTTTATGATGTAACAAGCTAGTCGATTTTATTTAAATTTTATACATAAGGAACTGAACACAACATATTGACTGTAAACGCGACGGTTACAAGTACGCTTCCTATTCAGGCAAATGGATTATTTCATTTTCGCACTCTGGTACAATACGCAGCGTTGAGTTCCGCCACTCAACTCGCCATATCTTTAAATATGAGAGGAAAAATGGGAAATTGAAGTGTTTAACACTAAGTTCCTTATTTTGTTTAGCGTGAAGCTAAAAAAATAATAGGGAGCCCATCTTGGGCAGCAATTTTACTATAATTATTTTAGTCCTTTGGTCCTGTGGGCGGTGTGGCTAAGCCGTACAATGTAACAAGCTAGATTTTATTTAAATTTTGTGAATGGTTAATTTACAGTAATGGCAAATATTTTTTATTAGGCTTCTTTCAATCGTTTTTCTTTATTCTGTATACAGAGTTAATGAGTCTGAACCGTTAATTATGTGGTAGACAAATGCAGCGTTGAATTTCGCCATTTAACACGCAATGCCTGTGTGTAACTCAACGCCGCGCGTTATCTTGAACCAGAGAAACACTATCCAAATGTACCATGATAGATACACCAATAATATACTTTGTATTTTTTTATGAAATTGAACTCGACTTCATTTTTCTTTTCGGTCATTTAAGATTCACATTAGACGCGAATGAACGCACCGCTTGTTAAAATAAATGTAAATGATTCTAAGATAATGTCGAATGTTTTATTTATCATACTTTTAAGATGCCGTTGTGGCGCAGTGGCGCAGTGATTAATTGTAAGCACGGCGGTAGTGGGTTTTCTACTTGGGGTAATGATTGTATTAGTTCTCTGATTGTATTAGTCTCATATAGGTAGAAAAAGCGCAGTGTTGACTTCCGTCACTTAAAAGACAATGCCTTTAAATTGTCGAAAAAGTGGGAGCAGAGTATCTTATACCTTCACCCCAAGGTGAGATGGAAATAAAGCACAGTACGCAGGTACAGTAGAAATCCAAACGATTAATAGGCAGTACAACAAAAGGTTTTAATTTAAGCCAATAGTTCCCGAGATTAGCGCGTTCAACCAAACAAACTACAGCTTTATACTAGTATATCCCTGGAAACGCGGATGGCGTTATTATCTCGTGTCACGTCCGCCCGAAACTTATCTGTTTACTCAGACCGTGCTCGGTCTTTAGTACCTACTATTGTTTCAATAGAACCTCTAAGCAGGCTTTTATAAAAATAGCTAGTGTGTCGCACGCGACTTCAGCTATTATCTATACCAGTGATTCTCAACCTTTTTTTTGTTGCGAAAAAAAGATAAAAATTATTTACTACAACACACTGCATAAATAATGTATGACAAAAATTTTATATATACGAATTTATTTTTTTGTGGATTTAAATATATTTTCATGTTAAAAATATTTTTATTTTTAAATATCATTTAATTTAATAATATTAACATTATATATTTGCAAAATTTGGCGGCACACTTGAAATTTGGCGGCACACAAAAGTGCCGCGGCACAGTGGTTGAGAATCACTTATCTATACTAATATTAGACAGCCAATGAGTTTGTTTGGTTGAACACCCTAAT
Organism: Heliconius himera; assembly: GCA_021202915.1. Classification (NCBI taxonomy): domain Eukaryota; kingdom Metazoa; phylum Arthropoda; class Insecta; order Lepidoptera; family Nymphalidae; genus Heliconius; species Heliconius himera. Next base: position 1,550,768 of record JAJHJA010000077.1, on the reverse strand, counting down.
CTCAGAAACTACTGGTTTGAATAGAAAAAATCGTTTTGTGCTGGATACTCTATTTATCGAAGTAGGGAAGGCTATAGTCTATACTGCAACAGGTTTATTGTTTCTTTATTGCACCTGCGATCAGAGTCATATCCAAATACTTTGAATGTTTCATACAAAAATTTCAGTTATTTCAATTTGACCACTTTTTATATAAGACGCTTAAAGAACCCCCTGCTATGGGCGAAAACAACGTGAATTAAAAAAATATTAAATTATCTAATTTACGCAGGGACACAAGCGAAATATTGTAAACGCGAAAGGTTGTGGGTTTGATTCTCACACAAAGAAAATGTTAATATTTTAATTTCATCGCTCTGGTAACGACGCCACTCAACACGCAAAGCTGACAGAATTCATTCAGAATAAGGGAACGGGGTATCTTAACAATAGGTTCCCTCTGCCTTCCTTGCTACGTGCAGAATAAAACGAAAAGCTAAAAAATAAATAAATAATTTGAATAGGTATATCATTTACCAAGCGTGCATCGAACCCACAACCACCGTATGTAGACACTGCCCTCCTCAACGATGTATAATAAATGTACTCTAATAACATTTTTTGATAATCGCCCCTTCTCCCCTCCTAACTATTGGTACATTATAATTATTTTGTCCGTCTGTCTATTCATTTCACACGCAATGCCACTTCTGTTTGATGTGAAGTAAACATTCTGTCTATTATTTATTCTGTGGCTTAAAAGAGAATAACGCAATAACATACAAGTTTGTGAAAACCGATTTTAGCTTGGGAACTTATATATAGTATGTAAATAATAAGGGTCGTAGGTTCAATTCCCATTCGGAGGAAAAAAATATTTTCATTTACTTTGCCGTGTTAACAAGACGAAGCGTGGCGTAGAGACAGTTGGGAATTTTGGGCGGTGAGCTAGTCGAAAAATTGATTGAAGGTGAGTAGGGGACGAAGTGTCTTAACACTAGGATCTCTCTGTTTATTTTGATATATGAAGATCGCAAGAATGTTTGATAGAATCGCAAGAATGTTTTTCCAAGAGAAATTCGAATCCACTATAGGCGTATAATTACTGTCTATGTCAGAATAGCATTACGCAAAATATGAATATGTTGTCAAAATTTCGAAACAAAAAGTAGTCAAGTCAGACTCGCCCAAAAAGGGTTCAGTAGCATAGATTAAATATACAGATTATGTGTCAAAATTTATTCATCTAAAACTTTTTCGTTACTAAGAAACTCACAGATAACTCAATGGTAAGAGAAGTTGAGGGGCTATTTCTAGAAATTCCAACGAAAACGGAGAGAAAAGGAGATGTTTCCGTTTACATTGGGCGACGGAAGAACAAACAACCATAACTAATCTTTATATAAAAACAACCACCTAAAAACTAACCACCTGGTCAAATATTAAAAAAATCTTATTTATTCTACAAATAAATAAATTATTACATATTGTATAATATATTCACCCTCTATGTATTATATAGGGGGATAACTATTTGACAAGTCGGTTTTGATCCCGTTATTAATGAAGTGCTATTGATGTCCGGATTTGCATATGATTAATATTAATTTATCTGTCTTTGACTAATTTGAATCCGCCGTGTCGTGGTGAGGCGGTGTCTATTTGGTTGTTAGTTTTAGGTTCCATTCCCATTTAGGGGAAGTAATTATTGTCATTTCCCCGCTCTGGTAACAAGACAAAGCGCGGCGTTAAGTTCCGCCACTCAATATCTATTGCTAATTTTCTTGAAAATTGGGCATTACATAAGGTTCTCTCTGCCTACCCTGCTATATGCGGGATACAGCGTGAAGCTAAAAATAATTTACTACGTTGTAACAGTAGTAAAATATCTGACTATAAACGCGATAGGTGTGGGTTTGATAAACACTCTAAAATTATTATATTAAATTTTTTCTCTGCATTGGTGTTTCGAGATCAATCGGTAAGTGAAAAGCAGTATGTTTAGATAGCTCATGGATGTGTAACAGCATATGATTGTAAGCGCTATGTTGTGGGTTTGATTACTACTCCGAAGAATTCCTTATTGTTTACAAGACAAAGCGCGGCGTCGAGATCCGCATTTAACACGCAACGTGTCTGTATATGGGAGGTATGTGGGTAACAAATTCAATCCGTTGCATCACATAACTAGGTTCCCTTTGCCTACGCTGCTATATTTGAGATATATTGTGAAGCTAATTTAAAATGTTAAACTATTATAAGCAGCCCACTTAGAATACATATCCAAAACTAGTTCTTACAAAAATATCCTTTAACATTGAATCAAACCTGCTGCCTGTCTATTCTTTTCTATTCTATTCTATTCTATAAAGTATATATCAGTTCTCACTCAATAAAAGTGAAACCGCAAAAAATCTACCCCTAAACAAATGACATTGGGGTAGTAACAAAAGAGTAATTGGACACGATCCGCCCTATAGATAAAATTTACAAATAATCATATATAATACTTATTTATTTTATTCTATGGGGATAAGATAAAATTATAGTAGCCCAGTGGTTGTTAGTAAAAGATGGTAGTGAATTCAAATATTATGCCTTAGCTTAACTAATAGAGGCCAGTCGTGGCGGGTGCACTGTAAACGAGACATGTTGTGGGTTCGATTCCCACTCGATTTTCATTTCCTGACTTTGGTAACCTGGCTAACAAAAAAAGGCGTTTAGTATCGCCACTCAACACGCAATGCCTCGATAATTCAACAGCAAATTGGGAACGGAATGTAATACTAGGTTCCCAGATTCCCTCTGCCTACCCTGCTAGGCGCGGAATACAGGGTAAAGTAAATAGAATTTAAACTAATATCATTAAACAGAAGAGTTTTTTTGGTTGAAATAATCTTTTCTTTTCTATTCATCAAGGAAGGCAGAAGGCTATAGGCTTATAGGCTATATGACGTTGACTATTAATCATGTCGTGTAAGCAACTATACCTGTCAGAGTTAGTTAGTGTCATACAAAACTTTTAGATAAAGAAAAAAAAATAGAGACCGTCGTGGCGCAGTGGTATATCGTATGACTGTAAACGTGACGGGTGTCATTACGATTTCCACTCGAGGGAATATATTATTATTTTGTTCTTCGCTCTGGTTGATAAAACACGGCGTTGAGTTCCGCCACTCAATCTTTAAATGTTTAAAAAATTATATGGTGCGTAGGGAATCGAATGTCTTAAAACTATGCGGAATACAGCGTGAAGCTATAAATAAAAATAAAAACTCTCTCAACTTGGATTCGACGTAACGACCACCTTAGGGACATTTCATATATTAAAAGTATATACTATATTTTAAGTATCAGTACTTTTAATACATGCATATACAGGGTGGAAGCGGCAGCGCTCCATTTACTGAAACTGCATATAGGGTAAAATATTTCAAACACAAAGCAAAAGAAATTAATCAAGGTACCTCAACAGGTTGGACGTAGGAATTTTTTTTCATTTCACGATTTTTATCCAAGCCTTTATTTCGTGTGACGCACACATACACGTACTACTACAAAAACTACTACTAAGCGTTGCCGATCTTCTACTTTTCATTCATACAACACATAACCGAACGAGAAAGAACGATATTTCTCGTTCTTTGTCACGCAATTACCTATTTTTTATAATAAATCTAAACAACATTCAAAACTCTATTAAAATTGTTCAATAAAATGCTACTTTATTTCTTTTACTTTAATATGAAATTATTTCGAAATAATGCAAGGTTATTGAACCACCCACAAAATTATACTCAAAATTTTTAACACATAAAACGATATTGAACTACGATAGATAGGTACTTACATTTAGCATTAGTTTAACATCGTCATCGACGCAATCTCCTTTTACTTCCACTAATATTTACATCATAAGTAATATTAAATACTCAACATTTGTTTGAAATGTCTTAAAAGAATGTATGTTTTGATAGTACACTCAAATACTGACACACAATAGTTACACATTTAAGAAAAATACTCTCTAATCACATGTCACATTCATCACGAGTTTAAAATCCGATTTATGATAAAAATTAATATTAAACAACATCCAAATAAATTAAAACACTCAATATCTAAAGTCGAACAAAATAATGTAAATACAACAAAACTTAGCCGTTCCGCGGCTAAGTTAAGATAATTAAAAACATTGTAATAGTTGCCATTATTTAAAATACTTCTCGAACATACTTTCAATTTTTTTTATTAACATTTTAATTAATAATTATATTCGTTTAATTATTTTGATAGAAAATCGTATAAAAATTAAATAGAAACGAGTCTTATAATGTTACACGGGAACCTAGGAAAATTCAATATGAAATAAATTATTATTTAGTAATTATTTGTAAGTAGTATTGATAATTTTATTAATTATTTTAGTATCAAAACATACGAAGAAGTATAATCTACATTTATTATGAATTATAGTGTTATATTAAGCAATCATTCCTGCACGATATAGCAGCACTGGCGCGAAGCACAAAGAGGGCCAACCTTCGAATGACGCAACCGCGAGCCCTAGCGAGGAATCGGTGCGGCGTCATAGGGGGTCTATGTGCATATATCAAAACATGCGTTCTGCGTAGTTCTACCACGCGTGCTTCTTATATTCAATAGTAGTTGTGTCGGACTATAGCTGAATGTTATTTACTAAACCATATAAATACAAAGGATTATGGGCCCAGACCATATCGTAATAATAAAAAATTAAGAAGATTGCATCAATCATAGAAAATTAGAAATATCGGCGAGATTAAAACAGCGTTACTTCACGTGCCACGCGGTCGGCGTTGGTATTGGAAGTTAAGTTGCCGGGAAGGAATAAAAAAGAAAAACAAGCAAAAAAACAATCACGATGAAAGGAAACAGCACAGTAATAAAACTGAGTAAAAAAATTGGAATGCATGGAAGTTCCAAACCATAATTCTACTACGAGGTGAAATTGTGTCATCATCAACTGCATTTATTGCAAAAAAAGAAATGCTACAAATTAAAGAAATATTAAATGTTTTAAGTGTACTAAAATGGGTCATTGATAATGACTGAATGTAATGTGGACATAAAATGTAATAATTTTGTTAACAAAAGTGAGAAAAAAATGCTAATAATTTTGTAAACATGTTAAAAATGAGTGTTGGTTTAACAAGAGAAAAGTAAAAAATGCGTTTGTAGAGCCACAAAAATAAAACAGTCAAAATAGTTAGTGAATACAGATGCGCACAGTGAGCACATGTGTTATGACAAAAACTTATTTTCAACTTTTACACCAGTATCAAATAAATCAGTAATTTTAGGTGATGGTAGTGAAATCAGTGTCATTGGTTTTGTACAGATGTTGTTAGAAGTATTATAGCACACTGTTTGCCCTTTAATAGCAGTGATACAAAATCAATTAAAACTTGTGAGTTAATACATACCGTCTGTCACAACAAATCACATGTGTTATGCTAATGAAGGAAGTATCTATTGGAGGCTCAAGTTATTTTTTAATATTAAAAGATGATGATTCACACTGTAGAACAGTATACTTTATTAAAAAGTAAGATGAAGTTATAAGATGCATTAGAGATTTTATTAACAAGGCGAAAATGGTACAGGAAATTAAATAATAAATTTTAGAAGTGACAGTGGCTTAAAATTTATTAATTAAGATGTGTTAAATTCATTCTTAGAACATGGTACAGTACACCAAACCTCTGTACCATACACATCACAACGGAATGGCAAAGCGGAAAGGGATATAAGAACTAACAGATGCAGCAAGGTTCATGCTGTGTACCAAGAATCTCTCTAAAAAGTTATGGGCTGAAGCAGTGAATATAGCAGCATATGTATTAAACAAATAAATAAAAATATTGTTTATTATTTATTTTTTATTTTATTTTTTGTTTATAATAATAAATTTTTTTATTCATAGCTATTATGTGAAAACAGACAATAAAAAAATACTGACTTGACTTGTAATTGTAACTTTTTAAGTAATGAATAGTGCCAAAAGAGTCCAAATGAATATTTTATTATTTTTTCTTTTATTAATTGTTACTATAAACAATTATTAAAACATTAACATATCTTAAATGAAAACTAGTATTTAGATTTTGAGGTAAAATAATATATTTTTTAAAGAAAATAAATTAGTTTTTAAATAACAAAAAAATATTTTTAAGCCACTTACTCATAACACAAAAGTATTGTTGTTTTGAAGTATCGAGTGCATTTCTTAAGAACTAATGCGCATGCGTTAGAACATCAAAGTCAGTAAGAAAGTAACAAAAATAAAATAAAAATATAATTCCCATTCCTTCTTACAATCGTTTAATAATAAAAAAAAACATTCGAGACGTTTCGGCGATAGGCCCTTTCGGGATTTTTTTAGGACAGGTATTAGTAGTCGTGTAAGTAATTTATGTACTCATTACTATTATAATTCTTATCAAATAGTAATTACAGAATAATTTAGAATATTCAAAATATTCTCTAATTACGATTCACGATCCTCACATACAGAGGATGCCAAAAGAAGAGTGCGTGTCTGAGAGATGTTGCTATTATAAGTATGAGCTGAAAAACCAAATTAATTGCGATACCTATTAAGAAGTAAGTGAGTATCGAGTACAAAAGTATCGATATCGAAAAGCAATGTACTCGATACCTCAAAGTATCGATACTTTTTTCGTGTCTACATGTTTTGCTTTGTAACTAAACTTGGGTTACATACAAAGATTGGAGGTCTCGAGCTTTTTCTGAAATTCTAGCTTAGCTTAGCCGGAACCCTTTCATCTGATACCTCACTTGAACTAACGGCTTTAATACCAACTCTTGCTTCCATTTTAAGGCTATTATTTAAGGTTTAACAACAAATGTATAGTTTTTAGATATTTTCTTAAACAAATATTATCTGTAAATGCTGCCAAATTTCCTAATTCTAGGTTAACAGAAAGTGCCTTATTGATTCTTTTTATAATATCGAAATACGCGTTGTTTGCGATAGAAACGGCCATATCTGTTTTTAAGTAAACATATAAATCCTTTTTTTCATGAAATCATGATTCATGTGGCCATAGATCTGAGTATATGGTTTAAATTTCAACTCGATATCTGCAAGTGTTCTTGAGATAAAGGCTCTTGACAGACAGGTGGACGGACAACAAAGTGATCTTATAAGGGTTCCTTTTTTCCTTAAAAGGTACGGAACCCTAACAACCAAAATATCACACGACATCTTAATTAAAATAAAAAAAAAATCAGGCGATAAAACACATTAGATGTCCCAATACTTTTTATCAATCAACTATAAAAATAATAATTTTGAAAGCTTGTGTACGCGACTAAATAACGATTATGTGTCCCTGCTGACATCCATGTTAAAACATCGATATTTGAACTGATAATATCGATGTTCTTCGAAAATCGATGATCATCGGGCATCCCTAAACTAAAGTACCTACGAGTATACGTGACTGTAGGCTTGTGTTTGTTAAATTATTTCTCGTCTTTTAGTTAGTGTTTTTTATTTTAAAATGGCGTATTCTCATTTTAATTCTACGGAGTATATGGATATGATTTTAATTTATGGAGAATGCGGACAAAATGGAGCTCTCGCATTACGAACATACCGAGAAAGGTATGGTGATAGTCGTAGATGTCCGTCAGATTATCGTACAATTTTAAAAGCTGTACAAAGGGGCCGAGAAAACCAACCATTAGTGCCATACCAAGAGCGTGTTTCGTCACAGGAATTACCAATAGCCCGAGAAATTGAAATTTTAAATTACTTTGATAGAAATCCTACGACCAGTTTACGCAGAACAGCCAATCACTTCCAAGTTAGCCACTTTACCGTACACAAAATTTTAAAACGAAACAAACGTCGTCCTTTCAAATACACAAAAGTTCAGGCTTTATTACCACGAGACAGGCCTATCAGAGTAGCATATTGCCATTGGCTGCTAGAAAATGTCAACAACGACTCAGATTTTGTATTTAACATTTTATGGACTGATGAGAGCACTTTCACTCGCAATGGCATTTGGAACTCGCAAAATTTAAGATATTGGAGTGAACAAAATTTACATCTAAATCGAGAAGCCAATCATCAATACAGATTTGCTGTCAATGTATGGGCTGGAATTCATCGAAATAAAATATTAGGGCCAGTTTTTATTGACGGCAATTTAAATAGTACGAAATTTTTAGAACTCATACGTGGCCCCGTAACAGAATATGTCGACCAGATCCCCCTAGACGTGTATCGTAAGATGTGGTTTCAGCTAGATGGAGCACCCGCACACTCTGGAGTGCTTGCTAGAAACACGCTCGCGAGCATATTTGGAGAACAATGGATCGGAAGGTATGGACCTCGGCGGTGGCCTGCCCGTTCCCCGGACCTCACGCCGCTTGATTTTTTTTTGTGGGGGCAAATAAAAAATGAAGTATATGCGTCAGAAGTCCATACAGAAGAAGAGCTCCGGCAAAGAATTGAGCGTGCTTTTGAAAAAATTAAAGAATTAGCCGCGCGGGGGGATCTACTGAATAAAGTAAGACGTAATTTGTTACGCAGATGCCATTTATGTGTTTACAAGCAAGGGGGACACTTTGAGAATTTAATAACATAGTAAATAATAAGTGAACAGAAATATTATGATAAAAGTGTGTGTAAAGTGTATTCCTAAGTGTTGCGCTGATTTAACATCACTTCGCCGCCGTTAGCTACATACCTACGCTAGTTGCTGCGACTCGATTTCTTGAATGAAGCCTGTGCGACGTTGCCGCTTTGACAGGTTAGTGTGCGCGTATGTGTGCGTGTTTATAATATTCTTGACAAATGGCGTTTTATTTTAAAACGATTATTTTATTATTTATTTTGTTTGAAAAAAAAACTTTTTCATTTTTGGGAATTTATTTTTTTCTGAATTATATTAAGCTTTTATAGAGTAGTTAAAACTGTGGTTTCATTTAATGTGGTGCTGACACGTCCACCCTGTATATATATGAGACATTCATTTTAGACTAACTTGACCTGGCTTTATTATAAAATAAAAATAAATAAACAGCATACAAAGTAAAAAGCATTTTTCATAAAAAAATGCAATTAATTAAATTAAATAATTGATTTTCCGTCACGATGCAATTATGTATGAAAAGGATATGAATTTAATAAAACTGTGATGGATGTATTTAAATAGTATTAACGAAATTTGTATTGTAATATATTAAGGTACAATACAATACCCTGTAAATTGTGTAGTAATGTGAATGCATTGCGTAAATAATATTTTTTAAATATTTCTTGCCTTGAGTTCTAGAAAAATGTAAAATAGCGATGTTTGTTTTTAAATATTTTAGTAAATATTTACACATTTATTATCGTATATTAGTTAGTTTAGTTAAAATATTATATATTGTGTAGCATGTATACGGTCATAATATTATTATAAAATTATTAATAGCGCAAATATTTTTAGTAATATTTAACGATTATATACTTTAGTAGTTGTAGAGACTATTATGGACTTTTTTTGTTTCATGAATTTTATATACATTTTTTTCAATAAACGAATAATTTAATATGTAGTTAAGCAATATGGTTCTTATTTATAAATTGCATTTTTATATTTCAAGTAAGTGTTCTGCGATTGGTAGAAATTTCTGTAGAAACTGTGATATTTTTATTTGTGACAATCAATTCTATAAATTGCTTTTTAATTTTTTAATTATTATTTACTTCTAATATTTTTTTGATTTTATTTTGTTTTTATGTTAGTGGAGCTTCTTTATCTATAATACAAAGTACGAACTATATATAGAATACAAACAATTTTATCTTTCGTGATATAGCTTGTAGTGAAACATAGTTATCTCTGTAATGTCTAAATAATAAAAATAATAATTTAATACGACTTTTTCACAATTCAATTTTGATATTTCAAAATTATATAGGTATTAGCTTAGATTATTTTTATATCTTTAGATCGCTAAAAACTTTTACTTGTAGCATGTAAAGTTTTCGGTTACGGTTTTTTTAGTAAAATAGTTTAATTGATTAGAACTCGCCTAATTAATTATTATGTATTTCGTAGCTTAATACTCAGAAAATGTTTGTTAAGTTTTATTTCATAAGAAATATATGCAGCTGTTTTATACTACATGGTTTTTTATTTAAATATCCTAAGATTATAATTTGTAATATCACGAAAACCACTTCTACACATTTTTATAACTCGATTTTCTGTTAAAAACAAATTATTTAAATAATAAGCATTTAAAATTAAGATTAAACCTACAATTATTGTATACTCGTATTTAGACGAGAAAATATCAATATTTTAAATTAATTCAGCTTCACGCTGTATCCCGCACACAGCAGGGCAGGCAGAGGGAACCTAGTGTTAAGACACTCCGTTCCCCACTTTCTGCCGAATTCTGGAGGCATTGCGTGTTGAGTGGCAGAACTCAACGCCGATCAATGTTTTAATCATCAGTATTTGAAAAAACACAAAAATATCACGGTCACGCTTGCAATATATTCTAAAGCGTATTGGCAATAACACGATTGAAAAGAAATCAGATCAATCGCATATGGTAAGACATTAAACCATTTAGTGATTAATTTAGTGTATTATGTACACTAAATTAAACACTTATAAATAATTGATTTAATTTTTTTATTAGGCCAGTCGTGGCGCAGGGGCACAAAGTGTGACTGTAAAACCGACTGGTTGTGGGCTCGATCCTCACTCGAGGAGATGAAATATTTACTTAAATTTATATTTCCATTTCTTCGCTCTGGTGTCAAAGACAAGTGGGGCATTAACTTATGCCTCTCAACACGCAATGCCTCCAGAATTCGGTAGAAAGTGAGGAACGGAGTGTCTTAACACTAGGTTCCCTCTGCCTACTCTGCAGTGTGCGGGATATAGCGTGAACCTGATTTGAATTTTTTTTATTAGTAATATTATAGTTCATATTTTTTTGATCGTTTTGAAATATTTTTTCTGACAGTTGGTACAGTTAGTTATATGTCATTTTGTATTTTTGTCAATTGTCAATGTCAATCATAAATCAACTAAAAGTTAGCGGGTGGCCGATGGCGGGATTTTAATTTTTATTATTTATTTCTAAAGCACAAGTATTTTATGTTCATTTATTAGAAGTTTAAAAAAATTATTCAAATATGACTGAGTTACAACAAGTTAGGTTAGAAGTGAATAACGCTTTTAAACTCAGTGGTTTTACTATACGAAGAGAAGCAAGTACTTTTGTAGCCGAGCAACTACTTCCATTATCGAATCAAGAGCGAAAGAAAACTATCAATAAATTAATAGCACATCTCCTTCATCAATGTCTATCAGAGCCTGTTTTAGAAAGACAACATTTAGAAGTAGCTTATAAAGAATGTTCGAGTTCTGGACTAGAAGAAACTGAAACCGTATTAAACGTAATCGATGCCTTCGATGTTCCCAAGCTGCATTATGATAATGAGAGAAAGAAATTTGTTAAAGATATAAATGCAAGTAATAATTTATATCCAGAACCCAAATGGAAAGCCCAACTGCTAATTGATAGGTATACTATGATTTTGCAAAGAACAGTCAGAAATAAGTTATTTGCTAAGGAAACATTGATTTCAATGGAGAGTGAAAATCGTTTTCAATTACGTAAAATTGAAGTACTGCAAAGTTCTTCAAGCAGAATAGATGATGTTATTGTATTGGGATTATTAACACAATTAACTGAAGGAAAATTTTATTTAGAAGATCCTACAGGCAGTGTGCTTTTAGATATGACACAGACAAGATATCACTCTGGTTTGTTCACTGAAAGCAGTTTTGTATTAGCTGAAGGTTATTACGATGATAAAACATTACATGTTATGGGTCTAGTTTTACCTCCATCAGAAAACAGAACTACCTCATTAGAATTCTTTGGCAATTTAAACACATTTGGTGGTAAATCTAAAACATTATTAAAAAATTCTCAAAATCTATTACAAACAGAGCAAGAAAATGAAGATGGCATGATAATTTTCCTTTCAGATGTTTGGTTTGATAATTTAAAAGTAATGTCTAAACTTAAAACTTTATTCTCTGGTTACAATGACTTCCCACCTATTGCAATAGTCTTTATGGGAGAATTTCTATCTTGCCCTTATGGCTATGAACATAGCACACAATTGAAAGCTGCTTTAACTAATTTGGGAGAAATTATTTTTCCTTTTACAAAACTTAGAGATTCTTGCAAGTTTATATTTATTCCTGGTAGAGGCGATCCTGTTGCACCCAACATCCTTCCAAGACCCTCATTACCAAATTCTATTACAAAAGACATTAGAGATAAATTAGGTGATTCAGTGATATTTACAACAAATCCTTGCCGTATACAATATTGTACTCAAGAAATAGTAGCTATAAGGCAAGATTTAGTCATGAAAATGTGCAGAAATTCCATACATTTTCCTGAAACTGGGGACATACCTGATCATCTAACTAAAACACTGTTAAGCCAGTGTACTCTTTCTCCACTCTCATTAGGTGTCCAACCTATATATTGGAAACATTCAGATGCTTTAAATTTGTATCCAACCCCAGATTTAATAATTGTTGCAGATAATTTTCAACCTTATACTAGAATGTATCAAAACTGCCAAGTTGTTAATCCTGGTTCATTTCCAAGAACAGAATTTTCATTTAAAGTATATGTGCCTGCATCTCGAACTGTAGAAGATTCACAAATTCCTAATGAAGATATGTAAATAATTATTTTTATGTGTAATGTGTATAATGTTAAAATGTCTAACAGAAATTGTGATATTTATAATAAATTAACTAAATAAAATATTATGTTTTGTTGTTTATTTTTATAAGAAACAAAAGTTAGTTACATAGGCTGCAATTGGAGGGTTAAGAAAATACGATTTTTATACTTAAACTTATATTAATAAAATTTAAAATTAAAATACACAAATTTTAACTAAAACTAAACTATATCTAAGACTACTGCCTTCAATGTTGGAAGAACAGTAATCTGTTTAAACCTAAATTAATCTAACTTATATATAATTGTCCTCAATTTTGGAGAAACAATATTGAACCTAAACCTAACTAAATCTAACTTAACCTACGACTTAATTACTCCACGATAGAATAATAAGTGTGGGAACGGAAGAAATTCCTTTCCCACCGGCGCTGTTCACCCGATCTTCTCCTTTGTCAGCAGTTTGTGGCGCTCGGCCGCCCATCAGACGGACATATTATAATATTAAATAATTTTTCCGCCTGTGACACCGAGCGCTATGGTCCATTTTATTTTGGTCCATTTCTGACAATGTTATCTGAGAAAATCACTTGTCTTAAATTTGTATAAGGTATGTGCGCGATAAATGAAGAAATAACAATATCACGCCAACTAATTCCGAGGATTCGTTTTTCATTGGAAAGGATACACTTTAAGGATAGTTTGGTGAAAGTTTTGTTGGTCCTGATCATGGGATCCGGTTGAAATTAAACAAGTTAGTTTTTTTTGGTAAAAAATATAATTCTACTGTAATAGTTACTAGGAAAAACATTGTTAAAATTGGCGAACCACGGTTTACTTTTTGTCGTGCATTTCTTTTTAATCAAGTTTAACTTTTTTACTCAACTGACTTCAAAAAATAATATTTTTATGTATGTTCTTGTTCTATGTCAAAATGTTAGTTTGCACAAAAATAAGACCTAATTAAGATTGATTTTTTTTACATAGGACAACCACTTCCTATTTGTTTGAGAAGCATCCTTTGAAGGTCTACCCACATAAAGTCATAAAATTAATAATTTTTGTGTGTCGTGTAGTCCATTTGCCATACTTTATGTTAATAGTTTGCTGTTTGTTTGCCTGCACTACCAGTCTGTCAAGACCACGACCGGATCAACAATATTTTATGTAAAGATATAAGTATAATAAATCTGTATTGGTATAGATTATGGAGTAAATTAGTAATAAAATGAAAATAGTAGTGAAATATTTTATTTATTTACATTTACAATTAAAGTTTTAATTTCAATCTTAATAAGTAGCCACATACATAGCCATTACAAAATATAATTAATAAAAAAAAACAGATAATAAATATAAAGTACATTATGAATTACGACAAAATGTAAACATTTAAAACTTATAAGGTAACTATTGCATTGTGATAATTTTTGTGTAGAATAAAAGTTTTGTACAATTTTTGTATTATATAATTAATATTTTTTAAAATTTCAAAACAAGTCTTTGATAAAAAGATATGGATGATTATACATTTATATACTATACAAATTCAATATACTAAAAAATAAAAATAACATTGTATTATGTTGTTTTCGCTTTAATTTTGTAAAACTTAAAGCAGTAGATAAATTTGAAAGTAATCTATACAAAAAATTATAAATACCAAGTAGTTAATATTATATAATTTATAAGACACATTTGGTAAATAAAGATTTATAATTGGTGTTTCATAATACTACTAATACTAAATAATAATAATTAAAGAGCATTTTAGCAAATTATGATATAGTTAGATTTCTGTATAAACATTTGTTCCATAGAAAATATAAATTTCAAATACTGAAAAAATAAGTAATCAGATGCAACCAACAGATCAACCACACATTGTTTAGAACATTATTTACATAAATATAAACTTTTAAATCTGTGACAAATTAAGAGCTAACATTTTGAACAAAACGTCTGTAGAACACTTAATCACTATTCTATTATTAGTATAAATTAAGACATGGAGCCATTACAACAATCAAAATATAGCATTTAAAATATTTTTTGCATGAGCCTGCTAATCATTAAATTATGTATAGAATTGGTTCTAAAATGCTTAACATTGACTTGTCCTTTCGACAATTTTTGTAGTTCCGTCCCTTTCAAATACTTTCTTAGTTTCGTAGTTTTTTTTTAAATGTCGTTATTTTATCGTTTCATGCAAAATCATTAAACACAGGTACTTACAGCATCATCATAAAACAGTTATTAAAAGACAATCTTCCAAATAAATTGTGAAAATTTCTTAATTATTAAGAAATTCACTACACAAATTTGTTTACGTATAAGCGATATAAATAAGTTTTCCATAAATTAAGCGCCCATTAAGTTGTTATATGTATCGCCGATGGGAGCCAACGCCACGAGGCAGATCATAGCTATGACGAACAGTAGCACGATGGGCGCGTACACACCCAGCAAATGTTTTCTAAACATTGAGAACTGTAAAAAATATATAAATAAGGTTATTTTATGCGATAATATTATGAGTAAGGTTTATATTGAAAAGAAGAAAAAAAGTTGCAGATGAAATGTTATTTTCAAATATGGAATATAATATTTAATACAGACAAATTATGTTTATTTACAATGTTAAATCGGTTTCTGTAAGGCTTGTAAAATTATTTTATTTTCACAAATACTATTTTCAAAATATTATAATTTTATTGAAAATAAATATATTAATCAAAATGTATGTTTACTACAATTAATAATAATTAGTAAGATATTATTATTAAAAGAGATTTCTATACAATATGTAAAGCGGCTTTGGATCTTTGTAATTCGTCCGTTTATTTTGAATTTTTTTAGTGCGTATGTTTTAATGTACCCTACGTTCAGGCTAAATGAATTTTAAAACTGTTATTATAATATACTATATTAATGGGATAGTTATCGCGTTGAGCAAACATACTAATGTTAAAAAGTAAATAAGACTGTGAGTAAAAAAGAAAAAAATATGTATTAAAAATGAAAAATAGATTAGGCTATAAATTTTAAGGTGTAGGTACTTAGTATTTTTAATAAAAATAGCGTCATGTGTTAATTATGAAGTATTGGTTATTACAAACGTAAATTTGTTAAATGCTTTAAAAAAGCGAGTCTAGAAATAAGTAAAAAAAAAACAGAAAAGAAAGGAAGAACATGTCAAGCAACCGAAACAGGATAGATGTTCAGAAAAAAATGCAGCATGAGGTTCGAAATATAGAGAAGTAAGTAAAATTCAAGGGGAAAGAAAAAGAAAGTGGCATGAATTCAAAAAGTTACATTTGAAATGATGTGAAAAGAAATAGGTAGGGAAAAGTGAAAATAAATAAGTTAAGCAATAGATTACAAGAAATAGTATAAAAGGTGATTGAAGTTAAGCAAGAAAAATAACACGAGCTTTTAATTTAAGAAAACGTGCAATTTTGAAGTCAAGAATGAAAAATATACAAATAGGATACGAAAAACATGGCATAAGATATTAATACAGAAATAGAATTCCAAAAGAGAAACAAAACATTCAGTCAATGTGGTTTCAAATGAATGAAATGAAGAAAATCAGGTGAATAGGAAATCAGCAAAAGGACTGTCAGTGACATTTAAAGCTCTAAAACAGTAAGAAGATAAGAAAAGAAAAAGAAAACAAAAGTTAGTATTCAGTCACCAGCGTGAGAATAGTGATGAATTAGTGAATTATTTGAACATTTCCGAGAATGATGTTCTCACCGGCGCGTCAGAACTTCTGTCGACGGCCGTCGCTTGCCGCGTGTGGCCGAGCATGTCCTTCATGGGGAACGTGTTGACCCGCCCATTGCTTATACGACCCTCTGACACGCATAGCGTTAGCTAGAATATTGTCAAATTTATTATAGGATTTTTTTATTTATTTTGGGCTAATATAAAATCGCGATTATAAATAGTGAAGCTATTTTTATTCGTAAAAAGACTACTAAATTATTTATTTACCCTGACATTAACATTAACCTGAGAAACCTGAGAGCGTATATTGTCATTTAAATTAAACTCTAATAATTGCGTTCCTTTGATACGCAACAAGCTTTTATTTCTTTCTTCTGCACTAATGTATCGAGCGACGGAACACAATACTTTTAATCATGTTTTTACTTAGTTTTATAAAATAAATATTTTATGATTATAATGTTTTTGAAGTATAAAAGTATAAATTTTATAATTTAAAACAACACGTGACAATTTAATTCTTTGAAAACAAAAAAATATTTTTAAAAATATAGTTAAATTTGGTAAAATAAATAATTTTAATCTTTTACAGGAAACGTGTTGACTCTCATTGCTTATTCGACACTCTGATATTTGTCAGGTAGAATTTTCAAAAACATTCTTTTGGAGTTTCAAATATATGAAAAAATATGAAGGGTAAAATACTAATAGATTAGAAGAAGAAAATCCGCGAGTTTAGATTTATTGGTATTTTCGTCTGCAGTTTATCCGAATGCCAGTTTTCCTGACACAACTGGAACTACTGGACGGAGTTCAATGAAACTTTCTTTGTTTAATAATAATTACATTTCGGTTTAACCAATTAATTATAGACCAATACTTTTCAAGAAAACGATATAAAAATATGCTACGTTCAATTTTTTTACGTTTTCTTAATAACTATGTTTCATAACACTTTAAAAATGTTAAAAATTAATAAAGACCAATACCCACACATAGTAGGGGAGACAGAGGAATCTAGTGTTTAGATAAGAATTTCTGTTTCCCACTTTTCGCCGAATTCTGCAGAAGGAGAGCGAGGAAGTGAATATATTATATATCGGGATGGATAATTTCCGTTGACATATAAAAACTCTCTGTATGCATCTTGCATATAAATAATAATTAAAAAAACATATAAATAAGTAGCTTACCGATAAGACAATGTGAGTTACAATATGGAACACTACGAATGCGGCCAACACGAACACACTCCACGGGGGCAGCTCCGCCTTTTGTAAATAAACCGCCAGGAATATGGTGGCGACTGTGAAAAAATATTATATTTTAGATCCACATGCAAATAATTTATGGCTATAACTGTTTATGGTTATGACTTAATTTTTTTATTTTATTATCGTTATTTATTAATTGGGCTTATTTATTTTTGTATTGGAAAAATACTGTGGGTTTGTGGGTTTGATGCTATTTAATGAAATTGTAGGAGAACTTTTATCAAAATTATTACTAATTGTAATTATTTAGTTTTGTACTGGAAAAAATGTCTATGAGTTTAGTAGGAGTAGTGTTATATAAACAAAATAATATTAGAAGACCTAATTAATTTTTTACTTATATCTTATCCTATTTTTAGAGAAGTCTCTTGTACATCCTTCGAGTAAAGATATTTTTATATTTTAACTTTTTGTGGCGATGAAAAATTTTTTATGAATATTTATATATAAATAATAATCTACTCACTTCCTAATATATGAGCGGAGTTACCAACAAGCCAGTGCATCCAGTTGAACAAGGGACGGTGTTTAGTACCGGGGTGAGGTCTGAAGTATGCACCTGAAACATAATATTAATTAAAAAAATCTTTATAAAAACAAGATTTCATATGCTACCCACATTTGGTGGGTTGTGTAAAAAAATTAAATTATCATCAAAACTGAAGTCGTAATCCAGATTTCAGCTCGGACACTGGGAAGTGGATTAAATTGAGCTTACAAAATTTTACACACTAACACAAGTAAAAAAAGCTTTACGTAGTAAAAGAAATGTCTTTAGGTGTTTAACAGATATTTTTTATTTATTTAGCAGGGCAGGTAGAGAGAATTCAGTGTTAAGATACTCTGCTGTTTGCCAAATAAGTAAGAATAGTGAAGCTAATTTTTTTTGAGTGGTTTTTTTTTGAGGAGTTTCACCCTGATTGAGGACCAAACCCGCTATCATTACGTTTACGGGCAGATCATTATTTTATTTTTAACTAAGAAACAAAATAATAAAATCTCACCAATAGGTTGTATAAAGCACAGTATAACAGTAACAATTCCTGTAATAGCGTGGGGATTGTCTCCGGTGTCCTGCCATCCTCCCACTTCACTCAATATAAGTATGAAACCGATGATTGTTAACAACCATGTTATCACCATGAGAATGCGATGGGACTGGAAAAGATTTTTTATTAATAAGTATATTTAAATATAAAATAATTATATATATGAATTGAATTTTACTAAATTTTAAATGAAATTCTTTAACCGGATTGAAAGCGTCGTGTCAACATGTGGCGTCGCGCAGCACTAGTTGGCGCGATGCACATCACTATTCATGCGTACACTGCCTTCGTCGCCCACTTTACTTTGCTTTTGCGCATTATAATCTCACCATTTAATATTCCTTTATCTAATTCAAACGTCGTACAAGTCACTTTGGAACTGTCCCTCGCAGCACTACGACATACCTATACAGAGTGTCTCTTCAACCTCTGCTCCAGGAGGCTAATAAAATATCTTCGTTTATTAAAGATTTAAGACCATGGACTACTGCAGAATGTTTGAAATGTCGGGTTTCCAAAAATCTATACTAAATATACGTGATTCGTCCGGTTACAGAATTTCATTTAAAATATGTAGTAGGCACGAAAATCAAAGATCTTACTAACTAAATTTTGTTTGTCTCACTATTAATATAATATGGTTTGCAAGTTTTGCAACTATTACTTTAATGTCATGTTTTATTAACATTTTAAATGGTCAAGCACACATAGAACAAATAACCATAATATTTTAAAAGTAATACTACTGACTTTTCTTGGATTCAATTAGAAAGTCATTATGTAAAACCTGAATTACCGCTTTGTTTAACCAGGCTAAAGAAACAAAAATATTTTACATATAAAGTGAGAATTGAACCAACGACTATCACAACTATAGTTCACATTTCTTAACTTTGTCACGATTATAATACTTTATAATAAATATATTATAAACTCACAGCGAACCATATGTCTTTACCGCCAAGAGTTTTTCCCACCCATGTTTTTTTGTAGTATCTGAAATAAAAAAAGCATTTTAATTAGAGCTTCTATGTTTAATATTTGGTACCCAAGGCAATGATTTGAGTCACATTAGAAAAAAGTTTATATAATAATAAATTTTTACTTTTCAGTAGCATTATAAATTTTTACTTTTCAGTAGTAACCTGCTAAGCTGCTATGAAAGAAATAGCTTAGATCAAAGAAATATCTCTAATAGTCTTAAGATCTCTGTAATATTCAATAATTATTATTTATTTTCATTTCAGCACAATTTCGAATGGACCAATAAAATATAAATCTTAATATTAAATTATAAGAGGTTGTACGACTCCATCAGTAATGGCGCATGTGCGTTTAGGCACACACTTATACTCAACTGTATGCTGGTTGTGGGTTCGATCCTCACTCGAGGAGATGCAATATTTATATAAATTTATCTCTGGTGTCGAGGCAAAGCGCGGCGTTGAGTTCCACCACTCAACAGGCAATGCCTCCTGAAGTCGGTGGATGGCATTTTTTAAATTATTATCAACAACGGAAGCAACTCACCTAGCAATAACGATGCCCAAGGAAGCAGCCCCCAACCAAGCGCATATCATGAAGCAACCATGTAACTTCAACAATAATTTGGAAGCACCAGCGGCCGTGCCCACTGTGGACAACGATAGCGGGTCGTTGCTGGCTTCGTACGCCATATTGTGGAACCCTACTCTGTCTGCATCTAGAAATTAATAAAAGAACAGAAATTAGTAAAACGATAGTTGTGGTTTGTTTCAAAGAATAAAACATAAGGGAATTAGCTTAGCTAAATTGTAAGAACAAATTATGCCGAAATATGTACATTTAAATTTAAATTTTATATTGCTAGATCATATTTTAATGTAATGAAAATTCAATATAAAAGGCATATTTTATCATTTCAAAAGACATTAAAATATATTGCCATATCGATAAAATACGTTGACATGCTTGTAATAAAATAGAAATATTTTTTGATACATTTGTAGTACAATTTTCACTTCATGAAATGAAATGTAATATTTTCATTTCCTCACTGTGATGTGTGCTAACGGAGATATATCAATTTTCCAGTCAGAACGTGGCGTTAAGCCATACTACTCAACACACATGTTTCGAAAATAGTTCGGGAAACTGGGGAACAAAAAGTCTTAACACTAGTCTCTCTTTTTCTATTCTGCTATAAAGGAAAAAGCGTAAATCTACTCTTATAAAAAAAACAACCTTTCATAGAATCCCCAGCAAGCACCATCAAATTATACTTCTTATTCGCCAAATCGAAAACCTGTCCTTTGACCGTCGACACAGTATTTCTCTTGAACTTACAATACAATTTGCCGTCAATGGCGGAAGATTCTAACAATTGCACAATGTCCTGCGGGGAATCGAACCTGCTAACATACGGCTCAGCTTTCGGATAAGTCCAAGATGCAAATAGCTTTATCCTTCCATTATCATTAACACATTCCATGGCACTGTCGTCACCCATTTTGTTATCCATACTTAAACCGGCCGCGACGTATTTCGGGTTGTCAATCCCTTGTACTTCGAAGGTATAAGAATCTCCTGCTACGAAAATAGCAACAATTGCCTTGCAATTTCCATTTTGTACGCAATTTTGAGGTACTCCAAAACATAGTTTGGTGTCAGCGCAACCCTGGTATATTATTTCCTTTGGAGCGTTTGTTGGCTTAGGCTAGAAAAAAAAATACATTAGGCTTCATTTTCATATTTTATTTAGTTTTGATTCTGTATAATCAAAATATAGTTGTTTTAAGTGTTCAGATATTTGTTCTTAGCTTACTTTCATTCCGTTATCTAAGAATCTGTTAATTTATTACAATTTTAAATATTTCTGAGAGTGTGATGCAAACACACAACAATTTCTTTCAGTTCCTTACGCCACAATTATGCGAAAAATATAATTAATTTTTTAGAATTCCTGGACTTAAACTAAATATCGTAGAGATGTCAAGAGACATTTATTTTATAAGCATTTAACTATAATAAAAGTCTCTTAATGTCGGTAAAATGTTAAATGATGTATCTGGGTGCTTCTATAATGCTACTTACTTTGTTCTCCATAATGACTGGCGGTGCTTGTACGGCCCTGGGTGTGGTAGTGGGTGCAGCAGTAGTTATAACTGTGTCACGCGTCACGACTTCTACTAGAGGAGATTCGACGTTCTTCCAAAATGTCGCATAGCTTTGTGCGACCGTTGCTCTGAAATATATGAAAAAGTACTTTGAAAATTTATAAAATTGTTTTTTTTTTCTATACTCTGTATACCGCACATAGAAGGCAGAGCAGGCAGAGGGAAACTAGTGTTAAGACACTCCGTTCCCCACTTTCCGCAAAGTTCTGGAGACATTGCGTGTTGAGTGTTGCGGAACTTAACGCCGCGCGTTGTCTCGACACCAGAGTAAAGAAATGAAAATATAAATGTAAAAAAAAAATCAGCTTCACGCTATATCCCGCACACAGCAGGGTAGGCAGAGGGATCCTCGTGTTAAGACACTCCGTTCCCCACTTTCTGCCGAATTTTGGAGGCATGCGTGTTGAGTGGCAGAACTCAACGCCGCGCTTAACCTCGACACCAGAGCGAAGAAATGGAAATATAAATTTAAGTAAATATTTCATCTCCTCGAGTGGGGATCGGATCCACAACTAGTCGATTTTACAGTCACACTGTGTGCCCCTGCGCCACGACTGGCCTCAATAAAATTGTTCTTATAATACATTAATAGTAAAGTGTCATTGTGGCGCAGTGGAATATATGCTGACTGTAAGAACAATGGCTGTGGGTTCAAATACCAGACGAGGAAACGATTACGTATATCTATTATAAGTTATTATCATTGTCTCGCTCTATGAAGAGAAAGTGGCTACCCAAGACAATATGTCGAAGATGGGCAGAAAGTGGAGAATGGAGTGTTTTAACCGAAAGTTAAAATATGATAGTAACCTTTAAAATGTTATTAGTACTAGTTATTAGTGTAATGATTTTATATTAATTAGTTCTAATATTCGCAATAATTTATTATAAAAATGTAAATCAACCTCTTTGTTGAATAAAAAGATGTTTTTAAAATAAAAATAAGATGGAACTGTCACGAGAGAACATTAATAGAAATGACGCTTTATGTAGTCGGAAAATTATAATAACTAAATAATAATATTTTATAATAATTAGATATACTTTTAGACTTGGAGCGGAAGAACAAAGAGAATCTCTAGAACGAAATATTGTATTAGAATTTAAGATAGACATTGTACAAGCTTAACAGTATTTAACTCTGGAAGAAATATAAGTTCTGTAAAAGCCTCGAGGTGTTTGATTTCTTTACATCTCAGAAGCGGGATACGCCCTATAGTGAGGTACGTAAAAAAAAAAAAACATGCAAACCAAACTTTACACTGCTAGCTTTAGTATGTATAGCTTTTGATTGTAAATTTAGTCACTTTAGAATTTTCATTGTATATCTTATTAGAATAGTATGAAGATTGATAAGTGGTTAGCGTACCATAGATGATACCATGGATGATGCGGTGAGCGGGCCGTCACATGAAGTGGTTAGAGTAGATGATACCATGGATGATGCGGTGAGCGGGCCGTCACATGAAGTGGTTAGAGTAGATACCATGGATGATGCGGTGAGCGGGCCGTCACATGAAGTGGTTAGAGTAGATGATACCATGGATGATGCGGTGAGCGGGCCGTCACATGAAGTGGTTAGAGTAGATGATACCATGGATGATGCGGTGAGCGGGCCGTCACATGAAGTGGTTAGAGTAGTGATACCATGGATGATGCGGTGAGCGGGCCGTCACATGAAGTGGTTAGAGTAGATGATACCATGGATGATGCGGTGAGCGGGCCGTCACATGAAGTGGTTAGAGTAGATGATACCATGGATGATGCGGTGAGCGGGCCGTCACATGAAGTGGTTAGAGTAGATACCATGGATGATGCGGTGAGCGGGCCGTCACATGAAGTGGTTAGAGTAGTGATACCATGGATGATGCGGTGAGCGGGCCGTCACATGAAGTGGTTAGAGTAGATGATACCATGGATGATGCGGTGAGCGGGCCGTCACATGAAGTGGTTAGAGTAGATGATACCATGGATGATGCGGTGAGCGGGCCGTCACATGAAGTGGTTAGAGTAGATACCATGGATGATGCGGTGAGCGGGCCGTCACATGAAGTGGTTAGAGTAGTGATACCATGGATGATGCGGTGAGCGGGCCGTCACATGAAGTGGTTAGAGTAGATGATACCATGGATGATACGGTGAGCGGGCCGTACATGAAGTGGTTAGCGTACCATAGATGAAATAAAAAAGTAGTGATATGTATTTTGAGTTAGTGAGTCTGCTTGCTCGCTGGTCGGTGGTGACCGCGGGTTACGTCAGGTCACTGTACACTAGTATAGTAGAGGTGATTTGAAATTAAATTAATATTTTTGGTTATTTATTTTAGTATTTTTTTTTTTTCCTGTTTTACTTTTGATTTATTTATTGACATGTTGATGATCCATTTTGAATGATTTTAGAATGATATTTAAAAGAGAATGCTTTTGAATTGACAATTCAAATATATCAATCAATTTACTAAGATTATTAGTTTTTAATGAAATTTATTGCATTAATTTGAGGGATATGGAGTCGGATGCTGAGACTGCTGACACCTCAGAGGAACCACCCAGTGGAATGAGGGCAATGAGAAACGAAAAGGGCAATTTATTGAAAATACAAAACATTAGAAGAGATCTTCGCGGCCGTAGGAGTCGTCTACATCTTCTGATGAGTAGTTCGTCTGATGTGATAAAGCGCGTCGATGAAAAAAGAGTTGTTGAATAAAGAACTTCTTAATGGTATACAAAGGCAATGTTCATATTTATAAATTGGTGTATAAAAGATAGAGATTAGTCATATTTTAGTTAATAATAATATAAAAAAAATATTAGATTATGTTTAAATGTAATTCTGCAGTTTGACACGATCAACACCTAAATTGTAAATTGTAGAAAATTGACTTAGATAAGTAAATAAATGTGCTGAAATATATAATTGGGACTAGAAACAGACTATAAATTTTGCTCTTTTAATTTTAATGAGTTTTGAGTGAAAATATTTCGAATCGGCAACTAAAATTAAGGAAAAAATCTGAGTAAAATTATGGTCGGCTTCTTAAATAAATGAAGCTAATACTATGCAATATTAAAAAATACGCGAATATTTCTGTTATGCTATGCTATTGATTGTTTGTATTAGGATATTCGATAAGCCTTTAAGAAATAGTAAAAACCAGAAGATTTATTGATTTATCTTAGGTCCTATATCATGCATTGAAAGTAGAACGTAGTCTCAATCGAGTCAGGATCAGGATCAGGTCAGGATTAGGATCAGCATCAGGTGTGGACATAATAGTGTTGGTTTGGTCTGCTAGTCCAAAACGCCGAATCTTTTCTTTATTCTTATTTTTATTCTTATTTTTATGTAATTTAATTATTGTAGCAACAAATATATTAAACGACAAAAAAAGCACAGCACAAGGTACTGCCTTCAGTGACCTACAAGTGTCGATTTTTTTTTATTTCAGTAAAGAAAGATTAAATATGTATTTTTTCCAATTTCAGGAAACTAAATCCATATATGATTTTTACTGCAATTTAGTGCCATATGTATCTATACGTATATTCTGGCATTTTCTTTAATGGTAGCGAATTGAAATGTGCATAGAGCGAGTGCTTTAATGTCAATATCTGCATTATGCATACTTAAGCAAATTAATTTAATCACTTTGTAAGCTAATACTAGTAAACTTCTTAGCTTCTCTTCACCTCTTCTGGACCTCTGTCCAGGGGTTGGTTCACGATCATTTACCTTTTGAAAAAGATTTTGATGCTTTAAAATATGGCTTTCCGTGTTTTAAACCTGTTGCTTACCTTAGTCTTAGTCTAGCCAGATTTGTCCAGGGTATAGATGTTTACTCTCTTACGAACTCGAAATTTTAGCAATCGTTAGCTCGTAAAAGATTGCAATTCAATTTGTTTACTGGTTGTTACAGTTTATAATAGTAATACATTGCTACGTATGTAGTTATTTTACCTTAACGCGATTCTGTATCCCATAAAACAAGATGGTAGTCATTATTTAGTGTATTTTCGTTCACAACGGAATACCGATCACCGAACTGGGACCGCATTGTTAACGTAGATTTAAAAACTACAATAAAAATGATAATAATAATTGAAAATTAAATTTTTAGCCAATTCAATAAAAGTTATTTTGCTATAGTTTTGTCGTACAAACATGTTTAATATTGACATAAACTTTTTATTCATAAACCAATTCTGTTCATTAAGCGTAAACGGACAATAAAGATTTATAAATTTATTTATGAAAGTATGGTTAGTATCTCAAAAGCAATCAAGAAAATCCTTCAGAAGGGTGGTGAAGTGCGGTGATCGTATATGGGGGAAGATATCTAAAGGTTTTTGTAGCATTGTTTACGTTAAAAAATATATGAAAAATGCTTTATTTTTTTTTGTTATAAATCATAATTTTTAAAATTAGTTTTACTCTTTAAAATTACTCACCTTTGATATTTGTATCTAAATTCAGTATGTTTTCACTTGTTAAAATTGAGGTAAAACCTACTGTGATCAAATTCGGTTATTCAGAATCGGTTCTTTGCCGAGTAAACTTTATAATCCCAAGAATATCTGGTGTTTTAAGTCACTTAATATATATAGTTCAAAGATGATCGTTTCGAATATTTCAACTATGGTTAGAGATTTCTGTGTTAAGTTAAGGTAATGTGTTCACATTGTATTACTAAATCAAAATCAGCACGCTCATATTGCAGGAATTTAAAATTTGGAAATCTTTGTATGATCGTTATTGCGTTTTTCATGAGACATTTAAGACGTTAATGTTTTACATATGATGAAAAAAATATTTACTATGTTTTGCCTTATAATTGTTGTAAAAACTCCTTATCATCTTATAAATATTGTTTTAAATATGTATATATATGCTCAATAATAATAAGTCTAGATATTAGAAATTATTTTTTAACATAATAAATTATTTCATACTATACAATATTAGTAGGTATATGTGTGTGTATATATGTATATATGTATGTATGTATATATGTATGAATGTATATATTTAAGTATGTATGAGTATATAAAGCTCATACACGCCTACCGATTTTACATTCTCCTACACCCTAAGGTTGCCTGGCAGAGATCGCTTATGACGATAAGGCAGCCTGCTGTACATTTTCTTATGTGATGTATTTTCTTTACTTTCTCTTTATTTTTTTTGTTTTATACAGGAAAGTATTATTATTATTATGTAGGATATTTGTAATTATAGCGGCTACCATTATAGGAGTTTCAAATATTAATACGCTATTCTTATTATTTCATATATTTATTTTTATATAATTTAGAGTGAAATTAAAATTGATCATTAAAGGAAAACTTAACACACGAAACAAAAAAGAGCAAAATTTTATACACTGAAGGAAGGAAAAAGTTAACAATAATACGAAAAGAAAAGTTACAAAAGCAAAACTGATAGGTGATAGCAAGAACTTATAAACTTTAAATTGTATATAGTCAATATACATATAGATAAACAAGCATGTAGCTAGTTGACATCAGAACATATTTATATTTATGTGTGTATGGTTTAATATTATTTTATGCAAAACTGAAATTCACACTACATATTTCTTTGTTCGCTCAACTTTTATAACTAAAACCTTTATAGTACAAACGCACAGACAAACGCAAGGACACATAAACCGACAAAACCGACATTTTAATAAATCGTTTTGGTTTATTGATAGTGCCCCAATAATAGATTATCCCGTATTTCTTCCACGTACCGATAAGTTACAATTTCGTTATATGTATGTATAGGTAAACCACTGAGAGAATTCAAAAGTCTTCTGGTCACAAAAATAAAGATTTTTTGTAAAGTAACATGATAAATCTTGTATTTAATGTACATGTCGTTTGATAACATGATTGTAGTAGCTCCATAAGACGCGATAGTTTAATAAATAAATTTGTTGAAAATCAATTAGGCAGCTGCTATATAAAAATAAGTTTTATTTGTAATCAACCGAATGTAATGAATTTATAAAAAAATGTAGATTGTTACTGTTTTTGTGAGTAGTCGTGCATCAGGAGATTGCACGAAGTAGGATGGCCGAATGTAATGATTTTATATTAATTAGTTCTAATATTCGCAATAATTTATTATAAAAATGTAAATCAACCTCTTTGTTGAATAAAAAGATGTTTTTAAAATAAAAATAAGATGGAACTGTCACGAGAGAACATTAATAGAAATGACGCTTTATGTAGTCGGAAAATTATAATAACTAAATAATAATATTTTATAATAATTAGATATACTTTTAGACTTGGAGCGGAAGAACAAAGAGAATCTCTAGAACGAAATATTGTATTAGAATTTAAGATAGACATTGTACAAGCTTAACAGTATTTAACTCTGGAAGAAATATAAGTTCTGTAAAAGCCTCGAGGTGTTTGATTTCTTTACATTAGCTATTTTATTCTGCAAAGTTATTATCATATCCGGTTCGGTTAGAGAATGTGCACGTTATTTTAGAGGTATTGTTACTAAAACGGGCTGAAAGTAGAAAATAATTTAAACGTTACAAAATATGTATAATTTATCTATCTTTATCTTTTTATCTTTCTATATATTTATCTTTTGTTAAAAACCGTCGTAAAATAAATTGTAATGACAATAATTGTTACAAACCAGACTTCAAGGTTATATAGAAACGTTAGTCATTATAACTGTAGTAAGATTTATGAGGCGAGCTGACCAG
This sequence comes from Heliconius himera, assembly GCA_021202915.1. Taxonomy (NCBI): domain Eukaryota; kingdom Metazoa; phylum Arthropoda; class Insecta; order Lepidoptera; family Nymphalidae; genus Heliconius; species Heliconius himera. The sequence goes on along the minus strand of JAJHJA010000077.1, from coordinate 1,522,048 downwards.
ATCATTTAGTTTTTATAAAGTAGAATGTATATCCTGAATAACGAGAAATAAGAAAACACGTAGTTTACTAAATAAAACTTTTTAGATTCGCACTATATTTTCAATATAGCAGGGTAGGCAGTAGGCACTTAGTGTTAACAGTCCTTTCTCCACTTTCCGCCCAAATTTCGAGTCATTGTTGAGTGTTGAGGGGCGGATCGAAGAGCGAAGCAATGAAAATAATTAGCTGCCTCGAGCAGTAATCGAATCCACAACCGTCGCGTTTACAGTTGCATATACCTGTGTAGTAGTATATACTACTTGTTTGGTAAATATACATTATATACTATTCCCTATGAATTTTTAAACCATTTAGCAGTAGACACTGAAGTATAAAATGTGCTATTATGTTTTTTATTTAGTAAACAATATATCTACACTCTTATTAGAATAATTAGAAATAACAATAAAAAAGTTCTATCAGTTTGAATTAAAAGGAAAAGAAATAATAAAAAAATACCTAAATGCAACGCCTCCCAAAAAATCGTCAGGCGCTCTCCAAGTGAAGGTCAAAGGTTGTTTATCTTCCGGATTCGTATGAGTTACCGAGTCATTTTGACCTCTACAGCTCTTGATTTGTGCCAAATCAGAACTGGGTACTTTTGTAAATTTGCCTACGATCTTTTCCATATCCTGAAAAATTATGAAAAATATGAATTTAAATAGGTAGAGATAATTACTTTTTAAACGAATATTTAATAGTTGATTTTAATATATTTTATAATACGCTTACCTGTATTTCTCTAGCTTGTAATATAAAACCACCAATAGGTGTGGGAGCACCAAAAGGACTGCCGATCGTGATATTTAAGACATCACCCTGCCTGACTTGCGATGATGATGGGATGAGACTGTATGGCGGGACTGATGACTGTGCGGGGATCTCACTGTGCCTTGGTGTTTGGTCTAAACATGCCTGGAATACATATAATATAGTATTTATAGTAAACTTGTTTTCCAAATTACATTTCTTTTGTTTTTTCTTATATATATATATATCATTATGAACAACTTTTCAACCAATTGATAAAAAATATAAAATATTTTTTGTCTTTAAAATAATTTTTTAAATTGTGTTATAGGGCTTATGTTGATGTTAAATCGTAATTTAATAAATAAAAAAATACAGGACATAACATAGCGAGATTGAACTTGTGATTCCCCTACGTTCAAAATATTAATACTTTTTTTTATTAAGCGTTTTTCTTTTCGAAATGGGATAGGTAAAATAAATAAAACTTTTGGAGCAAAGTGGGGAACGGAAGTGTCTTAATGGGAACGGAGTGTCTTAACACTAGATGCCCAGATTACCTCTGCCTACCCTGCTATGTGGAAGATACAGTGCGAAGCTAAAATAAAAATAAAAAATACCTCAACAATATTGACAAAATATATAAAAGTATAATATAATAGCAAAGTGATTTTTGTGTGTGTTATCTTTTTAAAGGATAATTAACATGATGTTGTGTAAATAGACAATTTTCTATACACACCATAGGTGGAGCACCAGATCCATACTGATGTGAGTATTTGGCAAACATTAGTACCGTCATAAGTATGATGCCCATATTGTGTCTCTTCCTCGGCAACATAGTGTGTATCTGAAACGAAAAGAAAGTAAATTATTTTTTTATATTAATATTGGCTGAGACCCTATGTACTAATTCCAACGAGATCTCATTCTCTCTCTCTCTCTCTCTCGATTCTTAGTTTCTATTAAAATTTGTAGATTTTTATGTCGAAGTCGGTTAAAAATAAAATAATTTGTTGTTCATGTGTACGCCTTTTCTTTCTTTTCTTAGGAAAATCTAGTATTAAGATGGTCGGTTCTCCGCTTTTCGCCCGTATACAAGATATTGATATTGGGAATTGTGAGGCCGTCGTGGAGCAGGAACACAAGCGTGCGACAACGTTAACACGACGCTTGTGGGTCTCATTTCTGCTCGAAGAAATGAAACATTTAATATTTTCATTCTTTCACGCTGGTAACTAGACAAACACGACGTTGAGTTTCGTCACCCAACAAGCAATGCAGAAATTGAGTGTTAATTGAGGAATGGAGTGTCTTAACACTAAGTTCCCAGGTTCCCTCTGCTTACCGTGCTATGTGCCAGGATACAGCGTGATATTGGGCTTTGGATGGTGGCGTAACTTTCATTCTAACCATTCAGCGAAGGGGAATCGAACAAACAACCTTAACATTTAAAGTATTCAACGCACTAAAATGGATTTGTCAGTTAGGTTCTTACAGTTAAAGTTAAAAAGTACTTACTAGTACTACTATGAATTAAGCTTATATCGCACATTGAAAACAAAAATGGCATTATACCAAAAACCCAATTTTTCAATACAGCAGTTTTAAGTTTTTTATATAATTCTTATGCCCATATCTTGACAATTAATTGAGAACAAGCTATATTTTTAGGTTTATATAATACTCTAACTATCGCTCTTATAATTTGTAGGAAGAATAAGATAAGTAAACTAGTAGTTGTAGAAAAAAATGGTTTTGAAAAAAAAGTTCAGCATAGTGTCACTTTTGTTTTTATATCACCAATAAATTATACGTTTAACGACATATTAAATTAATTCCAATATCCAATGAATAGAGTAAATTGATGTGAAAATAAAACATATTAATATTTTGGATGCTTAAAGTACTTATTTGGACAACGCAAACAATTTAATGCAGTCTCAGTCTCAGACACTATACTAAAAATGTCAATAGTAATTTTATATTTTTTTGCAAGTTTTATTATAAATAAAGTAAAAAATGACACTAAGCAAAATATGTCACTTTTTCACTTATCTTAACTAGGGTTCTGTCTGGCAGCCGGGGCATTATTGGTTTAGTGTCGGTTTATTATTTACCAATCACGCTCGCGACAACAAAGTATGAAATGACACTAGCATCGTCTAGCGAAAACTAATCGGACTATTAAAACAAGTGTTTTTGCAACTGATGTGTTTTTATTTATAGATTATACGTGTTACCATAAGTCAAAAGCACACTTTTTTGTATAATGCCATTTTTGTTTTTAATGTGCGATATGTATTTTGAGTGTTCGTATCGCAATTTCGTTTCGAACTACAATTTCATACAAGGAAGTGAGGTCACGGTAAGAGTGAAGGGGAAACCTTGAAGGTTTTGCTACCAAGAACCAAGTAATGAATGGGTGTGGTCGATATATGAGTAGAGGTTTCATGGCATTTTACTATTTTAGTTTAACTTAGCTTTAGCTTTTTTCTATTTTAGTAATTTTTAATTTATTTCTAAACGGTTCGACCTTAATGTGATTTGAAGCCGCACCCTTATAGCAATATGGATTATTTTGCGCCATTGCAATAATTAAAAATGTAAATATGAAGGTTAAAATTATTATTTAAAAAAGTATAATTATAATAAATCTTATAATGATGTTAATGTGTGGAATTAAATGTTTATGCTCACGCTAGAAACTAACAATTTATTATATGAATAATATTTTTAAAACAAACTGATTTCTTGCCGGCACTTCTCAGTAGAACTGCCTTCCGATCTGATACACAGTTGCTTCCTGTTGGTCTGGCTTTAGGTACTATTTAACAACTTTTATAAAATGAATTTGGTAAAGCAAATCCCTGTATATACTATTTTTTTTCAGCTTCAGAAGCTGTGTGTGGGTGGGTAGGCAGAGGCAACCTAGTGTTAAGACACTCCGTTCCCCACTTTCCACCAATTTTTGGAGGCATTGGGTGTGGAGTGGCGGAACTCAACGCCACGCTTTGCCTCGACACTAGAGCGAAGAAATTTAAATATAAATGTAAATAAATATTTCACTTCCTCGAGTAGGGATCGACGCCACAAACAGTAGATTTACAGACACACTTTGTGCCCCTGTGCCACGACTATCAATATATACTATATACATACAAACCTTAAGTAATTTAAAGCGATTTGTTATTGAACATAAAGCACTAATGCAATAATAAGCGCTTTAGTTTTGTAAATTCCAATTTCCATTTATGTAATAATTAATTAAAGTTACGTTACTAACTTGATTTAAATTAAATCAGGTTTACCTCTTTATAAAGTTAATTCTTTAAGTAAATAATTAAAAAAGATAAAAGAATACTGTAACTTGGTTCAATAAAACTTAATTTTAACGTATTTATGATATTTTTTTGATATCCGATGGTAGTACGAAAAGAAAATTCTTCTTAAAACATGATCTTAACATATATTTTTTTAAGAAAAGACAACAATTTATATGAGCTTAAGTTAGAACGATTTACTAGTAACCTTTGAAGAGTTCCACTACTTGGGTTACCATCAGACGATCACACCAGCTCAATGATACGATAATATTATAAGGGGATTAAATTCACTTTCTTTGATTTTTTACGTAGTTATCTCTATATATAAGTATATAAAAAATCTAAGACTTCGATGATATAGAGTGTTAAAAAAATACTTAGTTTTTCAAAATCAATTTAGTCTATAACACTGAATGTACATTTCTATGGTTTTAAGCTGTTCACTGTAGCTAGTCATAAAAAGTTCCTTTGTGTTCCAAATGATAAATAGTTCGGTGAAGGCTGTACAAAAAGTTGCACCTTACAAGGCCTAATCGCTTGATAAATTTTATTACCTTACACTGGTTCTATTTTTATTTAGATTGTTTATTGTCTACTATTAGAAAATATTAGACTGTCAGTTGTTTTAATAGGAACTTCTCAAGAACTATTTATTTTTATATTAGATACATTTTATATAACAATAGTCAATATTTATAATAAGTAAGCTAAAAGAAAAATGTGTGATTGGATTTTGATAATAATGTATGTAGTATTTTTTTTATTAAAATAATTAACAATTAAATTAGCTTAAAGCTGTATCACGCCCACAGCAGTGTATGCATAGGGAACCTAATGGTAAGACACTCCGTTCCCCACTTTCCGCCGAGTTCTGGAGCCATTGTGCGTTGAGTGGCGGAACTCAAGGCCGCACTTTGCCTCGACATCAGAGCGAAGCGATGAAAATATAAATGTAAATAAATATTTCATTTCCTCGAGTGGGGATCGAACCCACAATCATCGATTTTACGGTTACAGTGCGCCAGGATTGGCCTCGATTAAAATAATAATAATAATTTGCCTAATAATCCTAACCAATAACTAATATTTTTTAGCTTCTTTATCACTAGCGGAGTAGCCATAGAGAGCGGAGTGACAAACATTACATTCTCTACATATCTATTTCGCCTCGTAAACTGTTATTACATACATGTACTTCTTGCACTCATTCTTTTTACGATTTTCCTGCAGTATCATCAAAACTGAATTTTCAAAGGTCAACCGGCCTCTCTGCCTCTCTTACTACTCAATCTTTCTTCATAAATCTTTTTTGTCATTCTTTCATCACTAGCTACGACTAAAAATAATAAAAAACCAAATTAAAAGTGCTTATTAAAATTAAAGACCAAAAGTATTATAGCGTTGCGAGTTAATTGCACGTTAAATAACTATTTACGGTTCGTTGTGTTCAAATTGGGTTTGATATGGATATAGTGATAGTGGCCGAATACACGCGATGGACTCTTCTTACGTTAGTCGTTTATAAGAAGTTTTTTTTTTTTTAGCTTCACGCTGTATCCCGCACACAGCAGGGTAGGCAGAGGGAACCTAGTGTTAAGACACTCCGTTCCCCACGTTTCCCCGTTAAATATTTTAATTAACATATTCTACAGTTATGTATTCAGAATAGTTATATCTCTATTCTTATTTTTCATTTATTTTCGGTGTTCGTAACTATTCTTCACGATGTATCTCGCACATAGCGGTGAGGGCAAAAAGAACGTTCGTCCTCTGCCCTTCGTTAACAATGCGTGTTGAGACATGCGTGTTGAATGTAGTTCTTAAGGGCAAATGAAAATAAGAAAGCATAATAAAATTAATTTAATCCCCTCGTGAGTGTCGAACCCACAACCAACACGTTTACATTCGGATGCTACCCTACTCCATCACGATCCCCTCAGTTCGCTCAGTTATTATTTAGATTATATCTAATTAGTCTAAAGATATTGTGCAAGAAATACATGTTTATGCATTTCTCGATTTTCTCATTTCTCTTTTCAAATCGAAACGGTCTGACATTATTTTTAGTCGATATTAATCGTATATAATATTTAACATTTCGTGCTAGAAACTTAATCTAGGGCGAGTGAAATTGAAGAAATGTTTCTTATAGTTAATAATTAAATAGCTTTATTAGGTCAGGTCGGCACGAGGTTAACTGCCAAGGAGTTGAGTAACCCTTAGCCTTTATCAATGTAACATAAATTTGCGTCACGCTATATAATTTTACTTTTACAACCCAAAACCGAAATGTCGCGATAAGTATAATGACATATTAGAAAAATTATAATATTTTGTGCGGTGTTAAGTTGAGCTATTCAACACGCAATGTCTCGAATTCGGGCGAACAGTGTAGTACAGAGTGCTTTAATACTAGGCTTTTGGCGAGGTACAATGTGACGCTGAAGAAATATATTTAGGGCGACTGTCCTATGGTTATGGGCAGAATTTTATTTTGCAACTTTTCATGTTTTTTCAAAAACAAAAGTCTGTGGCGCCTAACAATTCAATTATACAAAAAAATATATCTCCTCGAATTGAACCCACAACCTGTCGTGTCTACAACCCCTGCGCTGCTGCTACTTAAAATATTTTTTTTAAATATAAATTTAAGAACTTTAACGTTTATTTTTAATTTGTTATTGATAAGACTTCTTATTTTCTATCGTGACAAGTATCATTGCCCATAATTACACCTAATCATTAACTGCAACGAGCCGTCATTTATTACTCGATGATTGTGTTTTACTGAATAGATTAATTACTGATGACTCATAAAGCCTAATTAAATTCTAATTATCTCCTTTTAATTTTTGTATATTTTTTTTAAATAAACTTCGAAATATGAAGTTTTTGTATATAAACCTGACTTACAAATAATATTGGGACTGTCATGGCACAGTGGCGTAGCGTCTCACACAACGGTCATGGGTTTGATTTAATCTTAGGGAAATGAAATGTTCTCATGTTCTCGCTCTAGTAACAAAACAAAGCGCGACGTTGAGTTACGCTATTCAATACACAATGACTCGAAAATTGGGCTGTGCGTGGAAAAGTTTCTTCACACTAGGTTTATTCTGCCTACAAAATACAACGTAAAGCTAAAAACAAAGAAGTTTGTGTTAAATCATAGAATGATTTATTTGTTCTTACCACAACCATATTAGACCTTTTTTCCTATTTAGTACGTCTTTGTACATACATACATATATTATATTGTTTACAATATTTCTGCAAGTTATATTTTAACCCATAACTATCTCGTATCATCGTCAAAATATGAATATTCCAAAATACATAGTCGTTGAGCGTGTAATTGTTAGTTTGTTGAGATATTGCGTGGGAACGGCCTTTGTTTTCTACGCACTTACCTACTTATTGTACTACTTACTACAATAATATTTATCAAGTACACTTTTTATTTTAAAAAATATTTTCGCTTCTCACGACATCTCAAATTCGGCTCGAAAGTGGAAAGCTGTTTATTTTCTTGTTTTAGATTCAAGCTGTATATCGCGTATAGCAAAGTATGAGGGGATCACTCCGTTCTCCGCCTTAAGTCATAATTCAACGCAGCGTTTATTAAAAATAATATATTGTATAGGCTAAATAATGAGGTTAAGAAAAAAATCTTTATTTACGATTTGGAGTGTTTATTAAATATTTCACTCTTCCTAATGGAAACCGAACCTACAAACTTCACATTCACATTTGCACGCTTGTGCCGCTGCGCCACGGCGGCCTCAAGAATTGCGTTTGGAGTTTTTTTTTTGTACTTATTGATAAAGAAACAAGGTATTTTCTATAAAGTATATTTACACAATATTGACTCATTAAAATACTGCAGTATGTTTATTTTAACGATTAGTTATCAATAAAAGTGGAACGTATTATAAGTAATTTTACATTAAAAATAGTAGGTCACTGTACTTAGTTGCATATCGATGATATCAGTTTTATACAAAGCTCATGATGACTGTCGAAAGAATAATATAAGTATTTTACTAATATTTCTATATATTTTTTAGCTTAACACTGTATACCGCATGTAGCAGGGTAGGCAGGGGGAGCCTGGTGTACACTCTCCACTTCCCGGCGAATTAAAGAGGCGTTGAGAGGTGAGTGGTGGAAATACTCGAGTGGCATTTTTGTGTAGATTTCTTTTATTGTTTTTCGTTAGTTAAAATTCGGAGGTGATCACGGCCTTCCTCTCCCCATTCCTGCGCCCATGATTGTGATATATTGAAATGAATAAACATATCGTATACTTTTGTCTTACCTGACGTGAATATTTCCCCTGAATAGGTATCGAAGGCGTAACCATCATGTGTACGTTTTCCAACTTACTTTTTATATAAAAAAAAACTTTATCTACTTGCATAATTGTATTGTTACGGCGTGAGACTTTTATATTTCCTTGTTAATTATGTTGAATAAACCTTACGCTTCGCTCTTGATTTTATCTTGAGGACTAAAGATTTCAACGACCGTAGCTGTTTATTATAAATTGTTATTAGGTATTTGATAAAAATAATACGATTTTTTTACACGCTTCACGCTATATTCCGTATATAGCCAGGGTACGCAGAGATTTTTTTTATCATAGGTTATAGATCGTTTTTTTTCTACTTTTTAATATTGTATAAAACAATGAGACTATTGTTATCTATGTATTTACTAGAAATATTCTTTCTAAACTGAATTCAAACTTCTGATTTAAATAAAATAGTTTAAGTATAATTTCCTAAATATATTTTATGTATAAAAAATATATTGAAAATGTAATTAATATATCAGACGGAAGCAATAAAAATAGCAAAATAGTTTAGGTTCAATAAGGCAAGGCTAGTGTGTTTACAAATCCAAATTATTCTAAGGAAGTTGTGCAAAATTAATAAAATATTAATTAAAATTAAAAATTATTAAATAACTAAGTATATAAAATAAACCTGTTGAGAAACATTTGTTTTGGCCTTGGATTTTATAGATATGGTCAAGTCGTAGTGTGTCGTGACGTCACTTTGCAGCTTTAGAGGTCGGCCGAACTGGTTTGGCACGCCGCGCCGTATTATTTACGCTTGGGTTTTTGATCGTGTGAAATTTTGTTATTTATAATTTCGATGTATGAACAATTCACTCACATTTTCCTTAAGCATTGTTTATAGTATATTTAGTATATTTTCACGCGATTATTTTGCCAATATATTTTAAGACTAGTTTCTTGTTTATTGGATGTCATTTGTATGTAATATATTTATCGTGCAGCTATAAAAGTAAAAGGATATTAAAAAATTTGAATATATTGTGCGTAAAAAGCGCAATCGTTATAGCTATGGATGTTTTATAATAGGAAAAGATCAAGTATACATTTTAATATAACTAAGGTGTTTTTTATATTTTTAAAGTTTTATTTTTTATTTGAGGCCGGTCGTGGCGCAGCGGCACGAGGTGTGACTGCAAATCGACTGGTTGTGGGTTCGATCCCCACTCGAGGAAATGAAATATTTACTTAAATTTATATTTCCATTTCTTCGCTCTGGTGTCGAGGTTAAGCGCGGCGTTGAGTTCTGCCACTCAACACGCAATGCCTCCAGAATTCGGCAGAAAGTGGGGAACGGAGTGTCTTAACACTAGGTTCCCTCTGCCTACCCTGCTAATTTTTTTAAGTTTTATTTCACAGTTAGGAACGAAAAATATTTTTTTACAAAACATATAAAAATAAAATTAAATTTTCCTTCGCTATGTTTTCTAAATTCTTAATGGGGACGGAGTTGTTCTTAACACAAGGTTTCCTCTGTTTACCTTGCGGTGTGCGGGGATACAGCGTGAAGCTAAATAAAAATACACGAAAATCTATTGTTTGAACTTTCTTATTTTAAGTAATGGTTAAATTAAATATGAAGATAATATATCATATTATTAAATAAGCAATTTTGATTTAAATTATGAAAAATTCAGCTACATACGAGTATAACAAAGTTGGAATCGAATCCACAACAAAATGACGTCAAAATATTTATTTCTAGATCAACTATATGTTTTAATATATTTTTTCGCTTCAAACTAGTCTTGGTTTTTGCACGACAATCAATATAATTTTTTACGTCGCCTTTATCTTTCTAGGTCATTTGTCTTAATCATTTCCACTTCCTACATTTTTTAATATTAGTTCCGCTTGGCCTTTATATTTTAAATGTTTTAAATATAGCAGTTCTACGGTATGACCGTACGCAGTAATCAGGAGTTAGGATTTCACGCGCAGTTTCTTCTTTTAACTATGTTAAGATATACCGTTCACCACTTTCCGCACAAATTTCGAGACATTGCGTGTTGAGTAGCGGTGTTCAACGCCGCGCTATAACTTCAATCACAGAATTCACTGTTTCCCACTACGCCACGGCGGTCTGTTATTTAGAAAACGTCCTGTATTTAGTCAAATAGTAAACATTTCAATATCATAAATATTTATATTCCGATCGAAAACAGATCTGGTGTTTATCATATAAATATATCTGGTTAGTACAATTGGAAACACCAACTGGCTTATCACCGAACTACATCCACCACTGCAAAAATATTGTAATTTTTTTTAACTTCACGCTGCATCCCGCACTCAGCAGGGTAGGGAGAAGGAACCTAGTGATAAGACACTTCATTCCCCATTTTCCGCCGAATTCTGTAGGCATTGCGTGTTGAGTGGCAGAACTTAACGCTTTGCATCGACACCAAAGCGAAGAAATGAAAATATTAAATATATTATCCTCAAGTTGGGATCGAACCCACAACCAGTAGCGTTTACAGTCACACGCTTGTGTCCCTGCGCTACGACTGACCTCCAACTAAATTGTCTAAAGTAACATGTCAAAAACAAATTGAAACGATTTACACGAAATGTCTTTAAAGTTAGCATGCTATCATTAAATACATACTCAAAACAAGCTATATTAAGCCTTATGCATTAGATATTAAGTTCCTTTTTCAATCCACTCATACTCTAAAGTAATAAAAAAAAATATATTATAAACTTGAACAATGTAATATAGACTTTGATTCCGTTATATAAAGTGGTTTTTAACAAAATCTAATATTTCCGCGAACTATTGTAAAGTGATAGCGTTAATTCGACACGAGCTTACGCTTTCTCCAACCACACATAAACATTGAGTGATTTTGTTACCCACGTTTTCATTTCTTACCTGTGAGTTTTTTTTTAATTAAAAAAAAATAATGGATTATATGCGTAACAGATAATAAATAAATTAATGTTTAAAAAGTGAAGCCAGATGCATAGTGGCTGCCAGTGGCATAGGAGTACAAGCGTGCGACTGTAAACGTAACAGATTGTGGGTTTGATTTCCACTCCAGGAAATGAAATATTTAATATTTTCATTTCGTCGCTCTGGTGACTAGGTATATAATAATACAGAATTAAGCGGATAGTGAGGAATGGAAGTATCTTAACACAGTTATGCGTTTACAGCCAATTTTAATCAATATAAAGCGCACAACGTATTTATATTATTTAATTGGATAAGGAATTTCTTTCTAAATCCACTTCAATAAGATAAAATAAAAAAACAACTAAGAATACTAATATATAATATATGCATATTGCCTATTATATTATTATTAAGCGAGTAAAGCCGCTTGTGGAACACAACTAAATTATTGTCAGAAAATACCCAATGAGAGTATAAACGAATTATGTTTTTATGTTACTTCCCACATTCAATGACTCATGTAATCAAATTAGGTTTTTTTTTATTATAAATACACATTCTCCACTTTTTCTATACCAAAATCGTCTTTAATTTAAATATTTTGTTAAAGTTGTCAAGTCGATTACAAAGGATAGACAGATCAGGTATAAATGCACCTAAGGATTTATTTGTACTCTGTAGTGTGTACAGAACAGTGCTTAACTTAACTTAGTTTCACGCTTTGTCCCTAGCGGGGTAGTCAGAGAGAACGGAGCGCCAAACGTTACGGTCTCTACATACCTCTTTCACCTCGTCCACAGTCATCAACCTCTTCATACATGCCCTCCGGGGGGTCCTCATGCTTTTTACGTGACCTTCCTCCAGTATAAGAAGGTCGAGATTCGAAGGTTAACTGAGGTCTCCCCTTATGTCTCTTTCAGAACAGTACAAACGAATAAATTTATAGGAAGCCATATTATTTTTTTAATTACATAAGTCACCTTCCTCTCATTTCAAAATTATTTATATATACGAGTTAGCCTATAAATTGTTAGCAAATCTCTTCGAGTACGCGACTATTTTGCTACGAGTACTAAACTGGTTTCCCTCTAACCGCATACTTTGAAGCACGATTCTAGGTTAAATGGCATGACTTGTCATGTTGTCACTATAGATTTGCGTTATATACTAGCGGCTTGCCTGCGGCTCCACCTGCATACTTCTTATAAGATTATTTATTTAATATTATTTAAGCGTATTAAGGAAAGTTTATAATCCCATATAACACATTCTGTAAAACATCAGCCAAGTCTAGATGGTGTTGTTTGTTTGTCTATAAAAAGTACTGAAATCTCTAAGTAAAGCCAAGACAAGTCTCAGGTTTCTTATTGTGTTTTTTATTAATATTGTTAAATTCAATGTTATTATTAAAATAAATTATAATTTAAAAATTAAGAATTATTTCTTTAATGATAAAAATATTTATTTTCTCTTGTGTTGTCCTAAATTAACACATAAAAATACCAAATTACTTAATTTTTTGAAGTGTAATTAAAAAAATACCAGTTTTTTTATATATTATATAAAGCTAAAACTCAACACACAAAAAATCCGAACAAATGTAAAACACTACATACATTAATATCTGATATTAGTGTCGGAATTTCTGTAGTCTATTCTTACCGTTAGTTATTTCCATTCGACCACGCGGGCGAAGCCGCAGATTACAGCTAGTAGGTATATCATAATATAGTATCGACCTACCTACCCTACCTACCTAAAACTACTGACCTACTTAATACCAATATGTATGCAAAACTTGTTATATCGATTAAACAACTTTATAAAGACGACATAAAGTAGGGGGAATCCCCACCAGCGCTTATTACATACATACATTGATCATTAAGCAATGTCCTTACAAGGATAGTGTTAGACGTTACATACGAAATTGATAATCTTGTCTGGAAGAGAAAATTTATTTCGCCTAGGTTTCTGTTGTTACGGTGTAGTACACACGTTATTTAATTAAAATATCGAATATTGTAAAAAATTAAGTTTAATAAATAAAAGCTTTATTTTATTAAAACTATACTTATTACCTAATGTGAAATTACACTTTAAAACATATTTTTTACTGATTTATAGATATATCTATATACATTCCTAAAACTTATGCTTTTACAAGCAATGGAAAATATATTTCAGAAACTATTTTAATTAGAGAAAAAATAAACTGGCATTGTGAGCCTCTTGTTCACAATATATCTAAACTATTAAAAACTCAATAGATACTAAACAAGGCTATGTGCCTATCTACTTGCAATTTTCTAGTTGATTTGACCTTTAGCGTTTAGATCAAAGCACTTAAAGTTACACATGTACTTACATTTGGACTTAAATATGAGTATTAAGACCCGTATCTATAAATCGCTCTCAAGTGTGAGATCGATCTTGAGGTGCCATTTTCATTTATAGGTATGTAATTATGAATGAAAACGGCCTCACAAGGTCGACCTCAGACTTAACAGCGGTTTATAAATGCAGGGTTAAATGCGTTAAATGAATGAACCTATCTTAGATAATATTATATATATTAATATCCTGATAAGGTATTTTCTTCATTTTAATTATATTATGAAATATATTTTCTATGATGTCATTTATATATTTTTACATTTTTCTATTTACCCTATAAAATTTGCGAATTATAATGATCATAGAAAAATAGAAACAAAACTACGTTATCAATTTCTTTAAAAAGTATTATTGTCGTAAAAGCAGTTTGTCTGTCTGTTACACTTTTAGAACAGGAAATCCAATTACATGTATAACATGATTCATACAGAAAAATCAAGGAATATACTCAGAAAACTAATAAATAATTAGAGAAGTTATGGTGCAGTTTCCAAGTCAAGTAAAGCCACCGAAGTAAAACAGCTAGTGTTGTGTACGACAGTACAATGACGCATATAAGAATTGTGGAGGAAATGAAACAAAAAAAAACACATGTCATATTTAACATTAATCATCATTAAATTACTTAGTCATATTCATTATGTCTGGCTAAAAGACAATTAATATATTGAGTGTGCAATTTATGTGTTTTTTTTTAATTTAAAACAATTTATGTTTATAATTAATTAAAAAGATAGGTGAACTAAATTCGAATTAACGGATGTATTTTTAATACAGATTTTTTTATGCCTCAGTAGCATTCAACCTATTTTATTATTGACATTATATTAATGCGACATGGAAATAAACTTAATATTTTGCATATTTACCAAGTACCCTAAATTAATTTTATTTTTTGTTAATTAATTAAATTTACAATACAAATTTAAAATATATAATTATGTAAATAGATATCAGTTAAGCCAATCTCAAATAGCATAAGGTATTGTGCAAAACAGCATAATAAACTGTTAAGACGACAACTAACAAGTGATTTGCCCGAAGGTCTCATTTTGTCACGGTGCCCGCGCGGACAAACGTGTCAATGGCACGGTTCCGCAACGACGCGGTCTGCTGAATTCGAAACATTCGAATTATATCTTTTATTATATTTAGTAAAAGTTATTTTTGAAAATATTAAAGAAAGAATGTGATGATTTTATAATTTTATTTCAAGTAGTTGCATTGTTAGGGAGGTGGAAAGTTTTTGATTATAAATATGATGCTTAATTAACCCTGAGCCGGCATTGAACCTATTATGCATTACAGAAGGCTATAAATATTTTATATAAGTGCAGCGTTCTGCAACCTAACCCGCAATGCCTCTAAAATAGGCAAAACTCGGGGAACTGAGTGCTTTAACATCTAGTTTTCCCAGGTTAAAAGATGCGTGAAAAAATACATTTTAAATTTATTTTAATTTTACTTCTTTCAGTTCTTTGCTTTCTTTGCTCTTTAAGCCTTGTTACTATTATTATTAGCTATTTTTTGGTCTGTTGGTTCTACGTACGCATGCGTTTTACGAACGCATTACCTATGCGAGTAAAGTACCTTTGATGTAAATATTTTTAAATTTTTACGACGAGAAAGTAGTCAAATAATCGACAGTAAAAATTTTGACGTGATAATATCTTATAAATCGACGAACGTCGCATGCACTGACGAGAAAGTATGACTCATTGTCACGTTCCGCCTGACTCGAGCGTACAAGCGAGAGCGCGAAACAAAAGATAGAGAGGCACGATCGGCCTAAGCGTTCGGCTTGTGACGCATCTATCCATTCATTATCATTGCTACTACTACGCTACTTGTAATTAAAGAGCATATTGTTATTTTTAATCTGTATAATTTAAGTAAAACAATATTTGAATTAACGAGTGCAAATAAATGTTAATTTCTCGAAAAAAATGTACGAATTAACTTCTCTGTATCAAAATCTTTATATTATAATTCAGCGATAATAATTCAATAGAACTCATAAACGTAATGAAATTTTTCATCAATGTTTTGATATATGACATTATCACGTAAAATGATCGTTTACTAGTTTTGTTTGTGCAATTATTACCTTTATTACCCTTTAGACTAGACACTATATAGAAAAAAATACATGGGTTATACCTACCTACCTACAAGTGTTACTGTTTTTCTAATATTTTTTTAGCTTCACGCTGTATCCCGCACACAGCAGGGTAGGCAAAGGGAACCTAATGTTAAGACACTCCTTTCCCAACTTACTATCTAATAATTCTTTTCCAGTTTCGACGTTCTGAAAAATAAAAACAATGCGTGTGCTAATATAAACAATTCACATGTGCACGTTCGAGACGTGTCACGCTCTTATGGTGTGAAATCGTATTATATATGTGCACATAAACAAGAGTTGAAAAAACTTTCAAGGAAAGGAAGTAAAGAGAAAAATTAGTTTATACCTATGTTTTTATAGTTTTAGGCGTTGTCCCGTTCCCGTAGGGAAGGTAGAGGAGATTTGAGAACCTGACAAGGGAAAAATATGAAGAAAGAAATACATTTATGACGGATAAGGAGGAACAATTTTTTTTTAATATGGAAATTTATTTATTAGCCTTAAGAGCGTTGATAGTTACGAAGGGTATAAAAAAATGTGAAAATCATTTTACCAATAAGTTTTGCGTTGATTATGCGATACATATTAAGCATATTAATAATTATGTAAAAAGAGCCTACGAGATAATAATTAAATTATTATACTTAAATTACAATAAATGTTTTTTTACTGTAATTAATTATTCTTATCACAAATATATTTCACCTCATTAATATACGAAGGTATATAAGATAGGTAATTAGTAAGTAAGTTAATAAAATATATGAATAAAAAAATATTACATTACAATTAATAATGCAATAGTAGGTTAGAAAACAAAACCGAATTTGCATAGCGTGTTGAGTGGCGGAACTCAACTTGTCTCGTTACCCGGGCAAAGAAATGAAAATATTAAAAATTTCATTTCCACGAGTAGGAGTTGAACCCACAATATGTCGTAAGGGGCTCAAATATAAAATTTCTAAACCATTATTGATATCCAGTTCCAACAACAGTTACCCGTGTTACCCAGTCTACCCGTGACCACGGACTTCTGCAAAGTGTTCGAAACGTCGGGTTTCCAAAATGTATAATTTAAAATATACGCGATATAATAGTTTCATTTCAAAAGTTGTAGTTTTTTAAATTCGTAACGATCAATAATACTTCCATAGGTATTATTGGTTGTTACGACAGTGTAACTCAAAGTATGAAAATTTAAATTTAAATATTAGAAGTCGCTATATTTACACTACAAGCAACAGTTGATCGAAGTAAAAACATAATTAAATCACGTAACTGTGTTTCTTAAATAATATAGAATGTAATCGTGAAGATCAAGCGGGCGAAGCCACGCGTGGGTTGATAATATGTACCTAATACCTATATATTTAGAATGTATGTTGGGTGATCGTACCGAAATATTTAAACCTCTATTATGAGATAAGTGAGAAGATAAAAAAAACTGTAAAATTATTATAATAATTAAAAAACAATAGCGTGTGCTTCCAAGTTATTTATACCTCTAACTGCAATAAAGCCATAAATTGTTGATGTTGATCATTTGCACATAATGTTTGTGTAATGTATATATACATATTTATACGGCTTTGTATAAAAAGAATAAATTATCTTAACATATAGGTATATTATAAACAGGAAAATAAATGCGACAATGTGACACGAATAGATTGCATTTCTTGATAGTTTAAAAAAGATATTAATGTCTTTTTTATTTATTTTATAATCTGTAGTTGTGAAAAAAAAATGGTAATGTAATCTGTTTTCATTTAAAGCAATAATATATTGTACTTAAAGGAACGGCGTAAATATTTATTAAGTTCAGTTAACTTAGTATTATTAAGTTTATTTTAGAGGTGGTCATGGGCGCAGTGGCACAGAGTCAGTCTCTAAGCGCGACGCTTGTGGGTGCGATTCTTACTCGGAGGGATGGACTATTTTAATTTCCTTCCTCCAGAGCAAGCAAATGAAAATAATACCAGTAACAACACAAAGCGCGGCGTTCATCACAATTGCGTGTTGGACGGCGCAACTCTACAGTCAAAAGTCAAAATATAAAAACGCATTTATTTTTTAATATTCTACAATTGAAAATAGAATATATGACCTTTATGTACCATGCTTCTTTTTATTTTAATTCGTTTCGGATTACGCCGTATCTAGCATATAATAAATAACATAAGCAAGGTAGACAGAGGGAATTAAATTTTAAGACACTATGTTCCCCTTCTTTTATGAAGGCCTCCATGGCCTCAACAACTTGATAAATTAAAAAAAGGTTTTAAGTAGGTAAAAATGTATCGCATTTAAATTAAAGATATATTACTGTGCTTAGATGTTATTACAGTAATTCAATATTTTGTTATATTCCTAACGGTTAATAAAACAAAGTCACGTTAGAAACTTGTTTTAATACAGTATAGTTATACTTAAATTACTTTAAAACAAGTGAATTGTCGAAAATTTTGAGCAAATTAAAAAATATTTTTATGCAAAAATGCAAATGAGCGCGTAATGAAATTTTATTAACATACAAAATGTAATAATTATTTGTTGAGTAAATACTTTTACTTTCAACTTACTTATAAAGACCGGTCCGTCGCAAAACTCGTTGATTTCTACACTAACTATTACCAGTAAAAATATTTTCACTTAAAAACACTTTACACGACCCACTTTAAGTTTTTATAATATAAAATAAATAAAAAAAGAAACTCCACAACGTAGTAAATAATAGTTTTAAAGTTTCGAAATAATTTCGTATTTTTATTCAATTTGCTATACAACCACTACTTCCGAACGTTTTGTGCGACTGAGATTTTATTTCATCGTTTGACAAATTGACAGTTGATGGTAAATGTGTAAATGTTGCCATATTCTTTACTTCTTTTTAGGATAACCTTAAAGTTTACATTTATTTTAATTTTAAGGGGCATAATTTAATGTAATTTATTTATATTCTAAGTAATTTGAAAGCTATTTATTATGTAGAGCGACATATAAAATAGTAATTGTATTTTTCGTCTCTACATAAAATTACTTATTTTTAGTTACTTTTCACTGTTACCTTTTACTTGATATTATAATTAGATTAAATTATTATAAAAAAGATACTCGTAGCAAAATAAAATTAAAAATTATAAAGTACTACCTAAAAATACTCTACAATCTACATGAACAAGTTTGAAAGAAAAAAAAAACTTGTCACAAATTAAATTGATGTTACAGAGAATAATTTTATAGTTTTCAGTTCAATATTGGATCACTATCACATTAAGTATTTGAATATGCGTAATGTATAATTTCCCTAAATTAATTTCACATATTACAACTGGCAACATTTTTAGATGAATGACCGGCGGGCAGCGAGCAGTGAAATAACGGCATTACAAAGAGTGGGAGTATGTTTATTCCATTCAAAGTTTACGCGTTGTTTGGTTTTTACGTTGGAAAACGAATGACTCATTTCTTAATTTACAATATGCATTAATTGTCTAATACTGTCTTTCATATATGTACGTATGTGATTTCAAATATAATTATAAAAATAAGATTTTTTTTGTACTATGTAGTATTTTATCCGGAATCTTTTATTGTAACCTAAGAAGTAGGTAATCACCAATTCTAATATTTAATTTTTAAATTTCTCGAAAGAGAGAGAGAGACAGAAAGATAGAATATTGTATTGAATTAAATAGTGTAAGTTCAAAGACTATAGCAACGCAGTGGGTCAGTGTCGCGGTACTTGAGGATACGATTACCACTCAAAGTTATAGTTATAGTTATATGTGTTTCAATTATTTTCATTTACTCATAAAGTGCGGTGTTGAGTTCCGCCACTTCCCTTTGGTTGGAACGTGAGAAATCTCTTCTTCGTCTTTTCTTCTTACACATAAGTAAATCCAGACTTTTGAGTGGGTTTATTACATCATGACCTAATTTGAATAACAATTCCCTACCTATATACAATATATTAGTAATATTCAATCAAGAATAGTTGAAGGCCACTATCAAGCAAACAAGCAAGTAATGATATATAAAATATCACGAGCCACCAACAAGTTATTGTGTGCACTTCATATTAATCATTCTCGTGTAATAGTAAAAAAAATTAAATTAAATCAGCTTCACGGTCTCCCGCACACAGCAGGGTAGGCAGAGGATCTTCATTTTCTGCCGAATTCTGGGGGCATTGCGTGTTGAGTGGCAGAACTCAACGCTGCGCTTAACCTCGACACCAGAGCGAAGAAATGGAAATATAAATTTAAGTAAATATTTCATCTCCTCTAGTGGGGATCGAACCCACAACCAGTCGGTTTTACAGTCACACCTCGTGCCGCTGCGCCACGACTGGTAATAGTACCAATCATTTAAACATTTCTAATAACAATTTAATCATGCTAGTGAAGTTGGTCGAGGTTGGTGGGACAAGTAGTGTGGGCAGAGACTTTGGTTCGTCTCTTGTGACTTTGGCTCACCTCGGGGATTTCCACTCGGCCTTGGTTTTTACGCCCATATCAAAGGACTTCGTGACACGCGACTGAACTTGCCGCGAGAGAGAAGAGTGTGTGGTCATGTACTTCGCACTAATCAACTTCGGCTAGTACTTCGACGAGGAACTTCAAGAGTAGTGTAGGAGGCGCTTAAGGTTCAAGGTCGAACGTCAAAAGTGTCGTTGACACTTTTTTCATATACAAATTTTTTTTCCACACAATAGATACACATCGATGGAAATTTTGATTTTTATTTATAATGGTGTGCCCAAGGTCTCTACTAAATTTTAGCTCTGTGCAGTTCTTTTGCTATTTTGCTACTTGGCCACTATTCTTGTTCACTTCTAAACATTTTTTTTAAGTCTTTTGTTCTATCTATGTCTTAAACAAAACGATTTTGTTATATCTATATCTATACCTCCAACATTTCTATTTGGTTCTAACAAATTCAAATGTGTTTCATATAAAAGTGTTTGTAAAATTGAAGTCCTGACTCGAATTCTGAAGCACTTTTATGTTTTGAATTTGATGTAATAGCATCCTGTCATTTTTCCAGAGTAGGTACATGTCTTGGCCCCTCGCAAATGTTAGATATAGAGCTTTAATAGTAATTTTAACATTTTGAAAGTATTATTCCACGCTTAGTATAGAAAAAAAACGTAAAAAAAATGAATGTAGTGGCACTCGTGCCTCTTGGAAGCCGCCCTAGATTTTTGACCACCATATGTTCTAATCAAGTTACGTCAAAATCCTCATACACTTGGTGTAACAACTTATTTGTGCTGTTAACATTTTTTTTGATAAATATTAGCTCGTTGTTATTAATAGATATATTATATTTTTTTTATAATTAGAATTTCATTAATCCTGACTTACATTTATTTGAGTTTTATAATAGGGTTTAGGT
Source organism: Heliconius himera (assembly GCA_021202915.1). NCBI lineage: Eukaryota > Metazoa > Arthropoda > Insecta > Lepidoptera > Nymphalidae > Heliconius > Heliconius himera. The sequence goes on along the minus strand of JAJHJA010000077.1, from coordinate 1,500,751 downwards.
GTCCATTGAACGCGCTATTCGAGTCCTAGGTAACTTCAATGTTTTCTTTGTTTGAAACTTCTCCAAGAGGGCTTAATTGATATCGTATTGCGAGGAAAGGCCAAGGCAAACATGATCTCAGGAAATTGTAATAAATCCAAACTTTGCAACATGAACCTTTTTACTGAAAATTCCACATGTAAATCAAGTGGGATTTGAGTTTTTGGACGATATTCAACAGTACATTCAGTAGTTAAATTTAATTCGATAATGTTTTTTTGTGACTAAATAATTACTGATCGAATAATAATTTATACATTTTATAGCTCTACGCTGTGTCCCGCATGCAGCGGGGTAGGCAGAGGAAACCTAGTGTGAAGACACTCCGATTCCCACTTTTTGCCGAATTTTGAATGGCTAACCTAACGCCGTGGTTTTGCTTCCTTACAAGAAAGTAAATATTTCATTCACCGAAGTGGGAATGGAACCCACAACTATCACTTTTACAATTCCAGGCTTGTGCTCCTACAATGGCCTCGTAATTTTCCTATATCTGCCTTGAAAATGTTTTTGTATGTTTTTGTATGTTGTATAATGAAAACTATTTTTGCGATTTTCCTTTATTATAATGTCCCTTGCTTGCCCTATTTTAATTCCCTATATAACATAACTGGCGGCCCACTTCCAGCTTCATTTGCATACCACCTGTAATTCTTTTACTATGCTATATTAGATTATATAATTTATACATTCAATCATCTTTGATAATTTTGAGAACATGCAAGCACTACGTGGCTTCTGTAAAGGATATCATCGACGACAAGAGCGCCCCCCTCTGAACTCGAGCCTAGGCTTGCGACAGAGTAAGCAAAGCGTTAAATTATTTTAATTTTACATTTTGTCGAAAAGTATACGTCCAAAATTACATGCTATAAAAGCCAAAGTTTATCTTCATAAAATTTCCTTGATGATGGAATAACTTTTGTTTATAAGGGTCAATATCCATGTTAAATTAAAAAAAGTGTGAAGTGTACCTTGCAATTTTCAATATTTTTTGTCACAAAATTGCCTAACTGTGACTTATTTATAAGAGATAAATAAATATACGGTGTCGTGGACTGTTTTTAGAACTAATAAAATATACATATAATATAATTCGATGGCCTTACTTATTATTGTTATTTATGGCTAACTAAGTCTTACACCGTAATGTGGGAATGTAGCTTTCATACACAACAAAGAAAGTAAATCGGATCAGTAGATACAGAGATCTTAGCATTTAAACAAACAAACAAACTCTTCCGCTTTATTATATTTAGTATAGATTATGAGAATTATTTTCAAAATTGACCGTGAAACAATTGTTGATTGAAATGGCTATCGCCTACGAACAATCTCTTTAACTCTATTTTTTATTTTTATTTTCCAATATGAACGCTATTTTTACGTCACTAGTTGGAACTGAACCTTTTACATTCGTGTGTTCGTGTGGCATTACGTGTTAAGTGACGTAATAGCCAAGAAATGTAAATATTATATATTTCGTTCCTCCGAGTGGGAATCGAACCCACAGCTGCCGCCTTTACAGTCGTAACATTGTGCCACTGCGTCATGTCCTTTAATTTTCGTTATTTAACCATTTATAGATAATAAAATGAAAAGCAGTAGCAGTAGTTGTTTTCACCTTGATGTTACGGCTTCTGAATTTTTGCATTATACTTTATGCATTGTAAATTCAAATGAAAAATAATGAAAAGTATACTTAAATGAAGTCTCCAAAGCCATCTATCGCTAACTTTAGGGCAGACACGACTCATCGACCGTACTATACGTGAAAATAACTGCTACACGACGACTGACCCTGTTGTAGCATCTATTTTCCGAGTTCACTGAACAGATGGCACTGTAGCCTGCTGCATCGCGCTATGGTTTCGTTCACATCGATGTGTATTAGTTTGAGGAAAGCTGAACATTTCCTTAACAATTATGGATGATTGATGCGTTATGTGTACCTCTCTTTTATTCATATTATTTTTGAAACGTGAACTCTTAATCCTAAGAGTACGTTCTATATTGTAAGTAACAGCTACGAAATTACGAATAAAGAAGGAAAATTTTTATTTTATATAAGTTATTAGTTGTTACTTGTTACTTAATTATGTATTAGGATGTTAATTACAAAAAATATTTTAAGTTAAAGATAAAGTATGAAATATATAATTATATATTTACGTAAGTCACTTTGCTAAATTGTCAATGATAATATTTTGTACCCTTGCGCCACGACTAGCCTCAATTTTAATATTTTTTTTATTAATTAATGTAGCGTTTGGCGCTACGTTCATTCTGACTACCCCGTTAGGGATATAGCGTGAAGCTAAATGTAAATGTTACATAACCTTAATAAAAAGGATTTAAAATCAATTCTATGCTTCTTTCTTATTAAATCAATGAACGGTTGATATAAAAACTAGTAATATTTTTTAGATATTAACTCAAATATACATGTGATTCAGTTTATCGGGACCGAGGTTAATGCATATAGCAAATGTAAATATAGGAAACCTAATTTTTCACATCGTTTTCAATTTTTTGTGCAATTTTTGAGACATTGTGTGTTGCGGATTGATAATAATTTCCTTTTTTGGTAATCGAACACGCATCAGTTGAGTTTACAGACGCTGTGCTGCTCGAAAATATTTTAAAATGAGCTTCTAATAGACCTAGCTGTTATTCATCTCACTGGTAGAGCTCCACGTATAAACACGAAACAACTGATGGTATAGTTTTTTTATTAATGCACCACAGACTTACAATATGCTTAATTTTGTATTTCAAAATTTTAAAGATTATATGGAGATTGATCTCCTATGGAGATTGATTAATTATAAATGTTTCCTTAAATATGATATTTATCGTTTACTGGTTGATAAGAGCTACCATAGTCTTTATTGCTTCTTAACCTCTATGAGAGATTGCTACTTTAAGGTTGTAGTCGTTATATCTCGTACAGTTGTACCGTAAGCTCGTTGCGTAGTGCATCTTCCTTCGTACATAGTCTTGTGCCTTATTATTGAAACAGCGTGTAGAGCCGAGTGTGTTAGTAAGTGTCGGTCTATCTACGTAATTGCTCTAGAACACGTACACTGGCATGGCGTAGGATTAGAAACGTGGCGGTTGTGGCTTCGATTCCTTCTCGGCAGATTGAATTATTTCTATTTCTTTCTTCTGATATGTGTATGAACGACAAATGGCAGTGTAATGTTTGGGCAATGTGTAGAGAGCAGACGCTCACACTTCCTTTCTCTCTCCCTGATGCTGGATTGGTGCCGCTGCGTCACGACGCTCTCAATTTACGGTACTAAAGGGTTAAAATTATGAAGAAATTAAATAATAATGAAATAAAACACTCATATTTTATTATATTTTACTGATATAATTTTGTACAAATAACGGCGTATAATACATCGGACAGGTCTCACATACAAAACTAATGCTAGTCAAGCTATTCGTATTTCACAAGATCTACATAATGTAATAGTTCGAAATCAAACTTAATATTTAATCTACAGAAACAATAAAAAAAAAACATTTGAGATCGGTTGCTTATATTATAAAATTTTGTAAAAATGTATAAACAAACTGACTAGACAACGTTAATTACTATTTATTTCTGTTTGAAATGCATACATGTTATATTATAAACGTTATTTTTACATTTAAAATTGTAATGTTTAAATAAATTAAAATACGAAATAATTAATAAAATGGCTTAATATTAAAAATAATTACAAAAGGGAGAGACCGTAACGAAGATATGTTTTTGTATAAATAATTTTAACCCTGTGAAGTATATAATTGACAAAATTATTGGTGAAACATAAGTCTATAATGGGATAAATATTATTCAATAAACACAACTGGTATAAAGCTAAGTTAATTATTGTTTATCTTGGTCTGGAATTTATACACTGAGTTAAAATTATATTGCACTATAACATTCGGTTATGAACTTTACTTTAATATTTAGAGATGACTAATTACGAATAATTTTGATTTAATTGAAGTTGAAGTTGGAAATAAAATTGAATTTAAATTTCTTAAATTGAATTATGTAAATCAAAATCATTCGTAACCGCTCTTCTCTCGATACGACCCAGATACTAACACATGATATTACTATGTAAATACATATAAAGCGCATTTGAAATTACTCTACCAGATATATATTTCTATAATATGACTAGAGTGTTGCTAATGAGGGCTACCGTGATCCATTGCTAAAAACAATAATACTATACAAATATACGTAGCTTTACAGCTATTTATTATGTTTTAATTTATTTGTGTTGTTCTGGTGGTATATTACAAATGATAAATTTTAATGTTAACTTAAGACTACTTTATTTTACTTTAAAAAAGTTATTGAAACAGAAAATAGACATTGTGTGAAAATAGGATAAATAGCCTTAAATAGATCTAAATGACTTAGTGCCTATACCATTAATATTTTTTTTGAGTAAATAATTGAAATTTAGTGAAATAAAAAAAAATAATATGCAGAGGAAGTACAGACCGAACGTCAGTCTTAACAGTTTAAAAACAACCTATTAATTAAACGAAAACGGTAGCCATCATCTTTTTTTATATGTCAGACAAGCAAACGCCAAAAAAAAAAGCAAATGACAGACTTAATATAGAAGCTCCATAATAACGCTATAATTATTGACTACTTACCATCATTCTAACGTTCATATGAAAAATTCCCATATTTCTATTATTTCCCATATACAAACGCTAATGTGTTATCTAAAGTTAATTTATAATACACTCTTGTAACAAATTGTGAACTATTCTACTTTAAATAAAACTCAGACGCGTGCAAACCACTTGTACGACTAGAAGTTATTTTTTTTTTAGAAGTTAATTTATTCATTTAATTAATTTAAATATTATTACAATCAGTATTTTCATATATATCTACTAGATAGTAAAGCACTTCGAAAAGTTTTTTTTCATTGATGAATGAAAGGAGTTGAAGTATGAAAGTTAAGTTAGCGATTTTTTCTAAACTGACTAAATGTTAATTCATTTTTTTATTCAACTGATTATTGCCTCCGATGTTTTATATTGATATGTAGTATACGGAGCTTTTTCGTGACCAACCAACATACATTATGTAGCAATACACAATTATATATTTTTTGTACCCAATCGCAGCAATATTTTTACAGAAAACTCATTATATTAAGCTTATATAAGTAATATAATTTGTTACAAAATTCTCTCTTTCTGGGGAAAAATAAAATAAATTCCATATTAGGGTACGTTTACCCTAATTAGTGTATTTAATTGATACGTTACGGGGTACATCTGCCGACGTTGTTGGTAATCGTGTGCGGTAACTTTGATAAAGACAGCGGTATGTCGAAGTCTCCGCTCAAAGATATTTGGGAGACGCATCCAATAAGCCCGCTCTTGTATTTTCCCATTGTGTTCATTTCTATCGATGGTAGACCTCCTGTGAAAGAAACATATCATTATTAATAACATAGTTTATCATGACGCAGTGGGACTGTAAACGCGATAGAGTGATGTAGTGTGGGTTCAAGAGAATGTTTTTTTTATTTAGTCTTCTCCGGTGGACAAATCTGGTCCACCATTCAACATGCAATCTTTCAAATTCCTATGGAAACTGGAAAACTCTCTCTTACTCTGGTATTTCAAAGAGCTTGTTCGCTTATTGAATGATGAGCGTGAGTTTCCACCTACATCCCTACAATGACATCAAATAATTTATTTTATTAAAATATAAATGAAAATCAGTAACAGTTCCTGGTTGCTATCAATAGATGGCGTACTTATACAAGCTGGTATCTAGTACAATAACACAACGAATTATATTCGTATTTAGCTTGGTACACATTACATTATCATCATCATCAACACATTATATTATCTATAAATCTGTTTTTTTATTGGCACTTTTTACAATAAGATAGTTTACAAGAAAAAATGTTTCTTAGTACGTTACCTATATAAAGACCATTTTCTGTATTCAGTTGTTTTAGCTTCCCCGGCGATATTTTACCGACGGAACCTAAGCCATCCACTTCTAATACTCCAGCTTGTCTGTTTCTAAAAAAAGAAAAAAAATAAATTTTATATACGTACTTTAAAATAACTTGCTGACGGTAATTTTGGCATCTTTAAAGAACGCATTGTTTATAAAAAATAAGTTATATCATTATTGATCTATTGATTATTATTATCGTGGGCCAGTGGCACCATGTAGTTTTAAACGCAACGGTTGTGAGTCCGTTTCCCACTTGGGGGAATGAAATATTTAATATTTTAATTCCTCACTACGTTAACAAAGCATTGTGCGGCGTTGAGCTCCGTCATTCAACACGCAATGTCTCGAAAATTCAGCGGGAAGTGGTGACAGATTGTATTAACAATGGGTTCGATTTCTCTTCCCTGCTATATGCAGGATCAAGCATGAAAATGGAAAAATAATATGAAATTTGATGGTAAACCAATTATTACCGACATTTTTAATTTCATGCTACATCAATATTTTATATTTCATTTCTAAATATATAGTGACTAACATGGAAAATAGAAAGAAAATATCATCTAATAGTTAAGATTACGTTAGAACAATTACCTCGTTGCCCTCGCTCTATGCCAGAGTCCATCATCTAGTTTTGTATGGTTTGCTATTATTACTACTTCACCGCTTCCTAAATCATATCTGAAATAAAAAAAAAATTGTAAAAAAACAAATAAAACATAAAAAAATACGACAGTTGTGTGTTCGAGTTCCACGCACGCAGAGTGTGTATATTTGTGTATCCTCGCTCTGACAACGGGGTAAAGCAGTGTGAGAGAAACGGTGTGTTTTATCATTGAGTTCCCAGGTTTCTTTTGCTTACTCTGCTATCTGCGGGATACCGCGAAAACCTACTATTTAGTGGAAATAACGTACCTGAAAACTAGTACAGAGTTTTCTATAGCAAGTGACAAAAAGTCACCCGGCGGCGACGCGCGGCCGCTCCACACCAGCAGCCCGTCCGCAGCCACTGAGCGGAACCGGATGTTGATATCTAAAGTATAACTTAATAACCTGGAAATGAGATTAAACCTGGATTAAAATATATTATAGTAACATTGTATCTTTGTTCTAAATAATAACAGTAGGAAAGTTTGTTCAATTTTTTTATTAATTAATTCAGGAAGTTAAAAAGTATCGAAATGACATTCGTTTACCGAGATAAAATATTTTTTAAGTCCAAGCGAAATCAAGGAAATTCCTTAATAATAATATAATTAACCTTCATCATATTCTTATTAAATAACATGTAATTTGATGTAACCTCGATGACTAACTTGGAATTCCAAAGATATAATAATAAATAAATTAAACCTCCAATTATCTACTAATTACGTCATCTTATCAACTTTGTTAATAGTAACACGAGAAAACATCGGTTTTGAAATTTAATATTTTACTCTATACCACAAAAAATCTATATACTTATAATAAATCTGTAGAAAAGTCGTTTCTGTACATTGAAAATATTTAAGAAAAAATTAGCCAGGGTGTTAAAGGATAACTAACAGAATCCATTTCCAACATTTTTGGAATTTTTGTCTGTTTGTCTGTTTATGTGAACACGTATCACGTAAAAAGTACACAATAAATTTGAGCAACTTTTATACATAAAAATTACAAATAAATCAAGGTAGGTTTTAGTCTTTATTTCATTGTAATCGCTTCACTCTATCAAAAGATATAAGTATTTAAGTTTTCAAGACGTTAATATTTGAGATAATAAAAAACGACACAAGTAACGCTATCTATTGACTAATAGTAGGTACTAACGAATCTTGATAACGCAAAAAACGTTCTGTGGAGTTAAACACTAATTACGACGGGAGGAATATTAATCATTTTAATACTAAAGAATATTAATCATTTTAATACTAAAGATATAAGTATTTAAGTTTTCAAGAAGTTTATATTTGACATATTAAAAAATCGATACAAGAACGCTATCTATTGACCAATAGTAGGTACTAACGAATCTTGATAACGCAAAAAACGTTCTGTGGAGTTAAACACTAATTACGACGGGAGGAATATTAATCATTTTAATACTAAAGAATATTAATCATTTTAAATACTAAAGATATAAGTATTTAAGTTTTCAAGAAGTTTATATTTGAGATATTAAAAAATCGATACAAGAACGCTATCTATTGACCAATAGTAGGTACTAACGAATCTTGATAACGCAAAAAACGTTCTATGGAGTTAAACACTAATTACGACGGAAGGAATATTAATCATTTTAATACTAAAAAATATTAATCATTTTAATACTAAAGATATAAGTATTTAAGTTTTCAAGAAGTTTATATTTGACATATTAAAAAATCGATACAAGAACGCTATCTATTGACCAATAGTAGGTACTAACGAATCTTGATACTCTCTTCCATACGCATAACGCTATCACTAATTGTGATGGGATCTTAATAGATGGCGCTGTGCATAAAAGAAAATATAGTTTGGAAAGGTTACCGCTACACTTTATCAAAAAATAATGTACTTAAAGTTTTAAAGATATTTATATTTGAAAAAAAAAAGAAATTATTAAGAAATAAATTATTATATTGTTGAGTTATTATCTGCTTAACGTTAATTACGTCATGTAAGTGTAATCTATACTTATAATAAATTTAACATAACATTGTAATATTTTTCTAACAATGCTCGAATGGTTACAGTTCAATTGTAAGTCCAAAAGAATGACTTTAGAAACGTCTTATTTATTTGACTGTTGATAAATTTACGTATTCTTAAAGTACAATTGTTCATAGTACTAATTATAAAGTAAACTACATTGAATTGTTGGTGAAGATTACCTTCGTAACAGTCTAGCTTAATTCGTAATTATTTAACACAGTGATAAAGAATGACTTAATATTCAAAGAAATATTTTGAATAGGTTCTTCAGTCCGTTCGTTCGTTTATGTTATTAATATTTTTTTAAGAAACGTATAAAAAAATAACTTTTGGGAGCAAAAACGTGCTTTCTACGTATATTCTGTATATCAATTATATATTTAACTAATAATATATGTTACTAATTTAAAAACTGTACAGGAGCTAGATAAGTTATTTTGCAAATAATATCGTGAGTACTAATCCAAATCAATTAATTATTAGTTAAGGCTGTTTGTAATATCTATATTTCTTAAAAGAGTAATCATGTAATTCAAGCGGACAAAGCCGCGAATAAATAATAAAATTATCGTTGTAAAATAAAATACAATTTGTCAAGAACGACGCACGCACATTTTTTTTTTTTATCAAAGGGAGACCGCCGCATACGCCTCATTCCGAAATCGAGCTGTAGGTTTTGGCGGCAAAGTTCAAAGTTCTAAAATCTAAAGGTTTTAGTAGTATTTTTGTAGTAGTATGTGTTTACGTTATTGGTATCAAAGCGTAACTGCCTCACACGAAATATAGATATGATTAAACATCGTGAAATGAAAAAAAAAAACTTACGTCTACACTGTTGCTTAAATTCTTTAGGTATGGAATTAAAATATTTTACCTATATGCTATTTCCGTAAAAGGAGCGCTGACGCGCTTCTCTTCTGTTCTTTGTTAAAGGCCAAAGTTGTGGCTGCAACGCGACTGGTGTGGGTCCGATCCCCACTTGGAGGATTGAATTATAATTTAATAATATTTTCATTTCGTTTAATAATATTTTAATTTCGCACATCAGTCACACATTATACGCAATATCTTAATCCTTACATTACAACATAATCTCATAATCTTACGCATAATCTTTACCCTGCTAAAGGCGGGATAAAGCGTGGATCTGGTTTTGACTTTGTGTGAACCGATTAAAATAAAGTCCAGTCCAGTTGAGGCCAGTCGTGGCGCAGCGGCACGAAGTGCAAGCACTCGAGGAGATGAAATATTTACTTAAATTTATATTTCCATTTCTTCGCTCTGGTGTCGAGCGAACGAGAACACGAAAGAACGAGAACACGCAATGCCTCCAGAATTCGGCAGAAAGTGGGGAACGGAGTGTCTTAATACTAGGGTTCCTCTGCCTAACCTGCTGTGTGAGGGATACAGCGTGAAGCTGATTAAAATAAAACTAATATTAAATTGCCAAAATGCAAACAAAAAAGGATTTAAATCGGTTAAGCCGTTTCTGAGATTATCGTGAACAAATTCACAGACAAACAGACAAACTGACCAAGTTCTATTACAATGTTAATTGTAATATCTTTCATGTACAGCCACCGATGAGTTAGGATTTTATTGTAAGTATCGATAAGTTGTGTTTTTATTTCAAAAATTCAAGTGAAGATTCTCATGGGAGGTACGAAAATGCGACCTAAAGTTTTAATAAATTTGTCATTAAAAATCTTCATTGCGTTGCAAACATACATTATAGGTATATCAAAACACGAACATAATTCAGTGTGTTAATTAAATAATTTTGTGGTTTAAGCGGGCGAAGCCGCGAGCGGGTCGCTAGTTGTAAATAAAAATTCGATTCGAAAATCGTAAAAAATAATAAAGATAGCTTAAGTAATAAACAATAAGAAAATGTTACATTTGGTTTTGACGTCATACGATCGTGTAATCAACGCTATCTTTGTTAACATATTATAGAGTTAGAACATTACTATCATTATATATTTGGTTACAAGTCCATTGACATCACATCACACTAACTTTTTAGCTTTTCCAACCAAAAATAATCAAAAACCAAAAAAAAAATCAAATGTTGTATTTATGTACTGGTTTATTAGGACCTTAGGATCGAGATGAGAATTTCTATTGTAGTGGTTATTGTATAGGTATTATTTATTTAATTATCTGAGAAATAATTTGTAGATACGTATAAAACACGTGTCTTGGTTTTTTCCGTACATTATTAATAATAACTTTGATGTTTATTAATTATAACGATTTTCGTGTATTTCGTGTATTTAGCACACATATAAAAAAATCTTAGTTTCTCTATAAAAGAGATTTTTTTTTATTTTTGTTCCTTTTTAGCTCCACATTGTATGGCGTGACAAGTGGCGAAACTAAAAACCGCGATTTGTTATCAGAATAAAATGAAGCGTGGCGTGTATGGCGCACAAACGAAACCCCAAGTGTCGCGTTTCCAGCCATACGTTGTATCGCTGCTACAAGACTGTTTCAATTGTTGTGTATAAAACAAAATTTATTTAATTACTCCATACTATTGAGTGGTCGTGGCGCAGGGGCACAAGCGTGTGACTGTAAACGTGACAGGTTGTGGGTTCAATTCTCACTCGAGGAAATGAAATATTTTATATTATTATTTCTTCGCTCTGGTGTCGAGGCAAAGCGTGGCGTTGAGTTTCCCAACTTAACACGCAATGCGTTCAGAATTCGGCGAAAATTAGGGAGCGGAGTGTCTTAGCCCTGTGCTCCCTCTGCCTACCCTGTTACATACGGGAAACAGCGTGAAGCTGAAAAAAAGAGCCTACATACCTTTTCATAGTTTCCTCATCGTCTATATGTATAAAACTGTCCGTCCCACTAAAACTCGGATACGTGTTAGTGTCGCCCCAATTAATTTCATTACTATCGAGATACTTCACTTGCATGTAAACCGGTCCTTCGGTTATTACATCGGTTTTCTTCTCCACGTCGTTTTGCATGTGATGTTTTTTATTTGTTAAGTACTTCTTCTTTTTATATTTCTCCATGTGATATCTCTGGGAGTGTTTTTTTGATTTCACTTTGTGATATTTTATTTTGAATCCTTTTTTCGCCACTATTGAGTGGTGGATTTCGTTGCTTGTTAAGTTTTGTGGGTAAAACGGTATTGGTTCTAAAATTTCTTTGCATATGGCGTCACTGAAAAGAAAATGAGTAGTAAGTCATAATTTTAATATATGTATTGAATTTTGTCTTATTAAATGTAATGAAATTTTAGGTTTGTTACGTAAAAGGTACATCTGGTTTAACGCGATGGTTGTGCGTTTGACTATATATAAAATATAATATATTCATTTCCCTATACTAGTTAGACTAACTACAGAGACATGGGATACGTCTTATACATTTAATTTTATTATTTACGTAGAAATTGGAAAACGGACTAACTTCCACATTATGTTCTTTTTAATATATTTGTGATATTGTACACGCGGTTATGGATTAACAAAGATAAAGTGCGGCGTTTGGTTCCCCCAACAAAAAAGCAATATTTTAAAAGTGAAATTAAATTCGACAACGAAATGTTCTCTACCGTTCATGAGAAAGAATATTTAAAAATTACGTTTATACATACGTGCAAGTATCGTTGTGTGGTTCATCACAGTTGTCCACATTGACACCTCCAAGCGCCGACGAGACTACTGACAGTTCTTCATCATTTATAACCAACTGAAAAAAACAGAAGAGAAATATTGAAAACAGGAAATATTCGATATCATTTTTTTCTAAAATATATTAAGGCGGTCATGACACAGTGGGATAGGGAAAGTCTGTAAACTAGTTGTGGGTTCCATCCCTACTCGTGAAAATTATAGAAATTAAGAAAATTGTTGCATCAAAATGTATTGTAGTGCATTAATATCTCTTCAATTTTTTTATCTTAATTTTTTTTGTCAAATATAACAAAGAAATTGAGCATTACTAAAATTTCATAATATACAGTAAAATATACTAACTTTTCCCACACAACCACTAAACGACGTACTCAAGGCCAACCTCTGAGGCAGTGGAAGAGGAGCACCACCCAACATCATAGGTTGTTTCAAGCTGAGATGCCTCGCCACACCATGCGATGTCACAGATCGTGTCGTGTCCGTGTCCGAGTCGTGGGATCTAACGCGGAGTGATGCTCGTCGTCCCGATCGACTTACTGATATACGATGCCATTTGTCCTTTTGTAGAGGATATGCTGATCTGGAAGTAAATGATTGATTATGATGAATTATTTAATATTTGTATAGTATTTATATCATTTACATTGTTTATTCACATGACCTTCTTATTAGATATGAACATGGAATTCATGACTTTAATTTTTTTTCAGCTTCGCGCTGTATTCCGCATGTAGCAAAGTAGGCAGAGGTAGCATAGCGTTACTGCGACCTCCCATTTTCTGCCACCGAACTCTAAAGGCATTGCGTGTAGAGTGGCATTTACAGCCATTCGTTTGTGCTCCACCTAATGGCATGTCGTAGGATTTTAATTCAGCTTCACGCTGTATCCCGCACACATCCAGGGAGCACTGTATCCAGGGTAGACAGAGGGAACCTATTGTTAAGATACTCCGTTCCCTACTTTCTGCCGAAATCTGGAGGTATTGCGTGTTGAGTGGCAGAACTCAACGCCGCGCTTTGCCTAGACATCAGAGTGAAGAAATGGAAATATAAATTTAAATAAATATTTCATCTCCTGGAGTGGGGATCGAACCCACAACCAATCAGATTTACAGTCACACTTAGTGCACCTGCGCCACGACTGGCCTCAAGAATTTAATTCGTTTTTTGTCGATAAAATTAACTTTAGATTTGATTGTTTAACAGGGCACTTGAACGTAAAATTCTATCAATACATACCTCACAAGAGCTATACCAGAACCAAGATCGAAGGCGAATTCCACGAAGTAGTCACGTAAATGCAATGAGAAGAAATCTCCATCACCGCTTGGATGCTCTGAGTCATATAAAAGTAAGCCATCTCCATTTGTAGGTTTCAGGGTTATCTGTAGTAAAGATATAAACATACACTATAATGATACATTTTCTTCACGTTTATCTCGCATTTATTAGGAAGATACGAAAAAGCGAGTGTTTAGACATTCCGTTCTATACTTTTCACTCGAAACGAAATTCCGAAACTTAACGCCGATACCTACTTATAATAACATTTAAAATTTCGAAATAGAAATTTTGTGGAGCGATGGTCGTTATTTTGATTCCTTCTCGCTGGAATGTTTCTGTTATGATTTTTGTTAAGACGCAATATCTCTAAAATATATGGAAAATTAAGTGGCTTATTACTACATTCTCTCTATCAACTGTAAATTATATGAGAGTATCTTTAGTTAGTAATGTCATGAAAAATATGATTATCTTCTGAGAATATGTTTTATCGTAGCAGCATAAAATGTTTTACGACGATACTCTCTCACTCTTTACAGCAAATAAATACATTAATAATATTCTATTGAATTCGACTATTATTCAATAAAAAGTAGATCTACTTATTTTTGAGTATATCTTATGCTTTATAAGTATGTATACATAATTATGCATTGATATATAATTATACAGTTTCGTTGCATTTTGATTGCTATAGATGAATTTATTATAGATTTTTTTATCCCTCAAGTACAAAAAACTGTTTGTGTACAAATAAACATAATATATAAGTTTCCTAAGCAACGTAAGCGATAGGTTATATAGTTTTAAAAAATTCTACTAGAAGAGCTTAACAAAAGAAAAACGACGACCTTATAAATATAACTCCAGAAACCGGATCGTCATTAGAAATATCGAAAGTGCAATAGAAAACTTACAGCGGCAACCGAACATTTGTTCTACAAGTACCTACAATAACTAAGTTCTCTCGCAAAATAAAATAGAAAATGAAATATTGCAACGATCATTATTCCGTTTCCGGTCCTCGCCAGCGACGGGAGTAAATAAAATATTGAAGTTTTGTGAGCATTGATTGGAATTTGAAGAAAGTTTTTGAAAGTTGGAGGCGACACGACGCTCGGCGAAACTGCATTTTAATTGTATTTTATATTAAGATATTGTATTATAGGACAACGGACTTGTGATTTGTTGATATTTTTTGTTGTTTTTCTTTAAATTGTATTTTTTTATTTATAGCCGGGTAGACCCAGAGAAGTTAATGTTAAGACACTCCTTCTTCAGTTCTTGATTGTTGTGACATGTTTTGGGTGGCGAATCGCAATGTCGAGCTTCTGCGGGTCTCTTAAACTTCTCCGTGTCTACCCAGCTATACATAAAATAATACAATTTAAAGAAAAATAACAAAAATATTAAATCATAAGTCCGTTGTCCTAATATACAATCATCCAATATCGTAATATAAAATACAATCGAGCTTTTTATTATCGTGAACTGTGATCGAACCCATCACTATCGCGTTTTATACCAGCCTGTCTACTCTGTAAATGTTTCACGCTATATAGCTAAATTTGTCTATTGAATGGTGGAACTCAACGCCGCTCTTTTTCTTTTTACCAGCACCAATAAATGGAAATAATTTATTAACGTAAATGAGTATTGAACCTACAACCGTCGCGGTTACAATTTGCGCTCAGCCGATATGCCACGATGGTAATTGTGTCGAGAAATAAAATGAAATTCAAATTACAAGATTTATATGGGATAGATATTATTTTTATAATTGAACTTTCATATAAGTTTTTTTTAGCTACGATTATATAGGATTAACTATTCGTAGTGGGAGTATATAGTACGGTTCAAAAGTTTAACAAATGAAATTAAATATAACTTTTATTTTAATACTGTAGAACGATCTCTTTATTAAGAAATCTTTATAAAATAGGGAAACAAATTAAAATTAATACAAAAACATTTTTAATAAAATGAAGTCAATATTTTCACGTAACAATTTAAACGAGGAAGTAAAAAATGAAATCAACAATCTTTATTCTACTTAGTTAAGTTAATTTCCGATAATAATCTTGTCAATATTTATATTGCTTTTTTTTTAAATTAAATTAACAACGAAAATGGTATATATAAATTAGTTCAGGAGCATAACAACCATATACTGTGTATTTATTTAGATTATATTGCCCTTTTTATATAAATTTATATTGACATTAAGAGAACCATTTTAACAATTCTTTTCTTACGGAGTAAAGATCGTTTTTTTAAATTAATTACTTACAGAAAGGACTGACTTATACATTTATCACTAAGTTATCAATATTATTGCAGAATTTGAAGTGTTTTACTTGCGATACGATAAGTTTAAATTATATCCACAATAGTCAGTTTCTTGGGAGCGTCTGGCTGGACTCGATGGTGATGAATACAAATCCTATTTAAAATATATGTCCTATATTTACATGATTTTGTGTATATAATATACTAGAGGGCGCGCGCGGCTTCGCCCGCTTATTAGGAGTGAATTCTAAAAAAATCACGAAACACGTGTTCAATAAAATATATTTAACAGTCTGAATTTAAATTTTTATAAAAATCGGTGGCAATCTAAAGATTTTTCCATATAAACTTATTTGAACCCTTAGAGGGTGAATTCTTAAAAACCATGAAACACGTGTTCAATGAAATATTTTTAAAAGTCTAAATTTCGAATTTTATAAAAATCGGTGCAGATTAAAACTTTTTTCCATACAAACTTTCTACCCCTATTTCATCCCTTTAGAGTTAAAATTTTTCAAATTCCCTTCTTAGTGGATGTCCAGAATATGAAAATAAACATCTGTCCAAATTTCACGTTTCTACCATCAGCGGTTACGGCTCTGCGTGCGTCTTACCTCAGTCAGTCAGCACAAGTCCTTTTATATATATAGATAATTAGTTGAGACTCAAACGCTGATTCGCTCGCTTAAACTTTTTTTCCAGCTTCTCGCAGTATTCCGAACATAGCAGGGGTAAGTAGAGGGAACCTAGTGTCAAGACTCTACCTTAACCATTTTCCGCCAAATCTGAAGGTATTGCACACCTCGACAACATTTACACGCTTGTGCCTTTGCGCCACGACTGGCTTTATTGTTTATATTAAAAAAAAATTAAAGAGATTTACCTGTATGTCGAGCCATGACTGCGCCGAATTCCCCAAACCAGGTAACCGCAGATAAGACGAGCCATTGAATTTCGGCACCTGAAATAATATAATATTTAAATTTATTATTCTTCCTAAATACATAGATACGTATATAAACTAATATTAAAATATGATTTTTCTTTTATGACAGTATTAGGTTTAGGATATTTATACACGAGTACACATTCTAGATAGGTTCCAAGGGCACCCCACAATGTAGATATCTACTTAACGTGAAAACTCATTTTTTTAATTACTGTAAGAATTTCTAGACATTCTCTCTTATTGCTTCTTGTAATCTTATCTTTTTTCTTACAGACATGTCAGTCAGTATCAGTGAAGGAAGTTTTATATATATTGTTATTTTAACTTTATTTTCTTAGAAAATATAGATAAAGTAATGAATGTAGTGAAATATTACAAGGATCAGACGAATGGCTTATTAAATTAATGGCGGACGCTACAATTAAGACTCACATATTTCAGAGATGCCACTTATCTCTTTAAATCATAAAGATGGTGGAGTAAAAATAATTGAATTAAATTTTCATTATTTAGAAGCCAGACAAGTTATTTATAAAATGCGAGCTCGATTTGAAGAAGGTAAATATATTTTTCAAGAAAAAAGAGAAGAATATGATTCTTTCCGTTTTCCGTTTTACTTTATGTATTTTAATATAATATTCATTTAATTTAATTTAATTTTAATTTTAATATGATATTGTTAGCCAACTCGTGTTAAAAGAGGGTTGGTGTAGGTGAAAAAGACTTGAATAGCAATGGAATTGTGTCAATCAGGGGTGGTTGCTTGTAGGCAACGGCCCTTATTGGACGGAAGCTCGTGTGAAGTATTGTTATTGGGTTATGACATATCACTTATTGCAATTACGTAGAATCTCTTTCCGAAAAAGTAACATATTGACGACATGTGTTTTTATGTTATTCTTAAAAACGTTAACCACTTCCTAAACTAATTTCAATTGAAAAAATCTACTAATATGCTGAAAGTAAATAAATGGTTTCTCCATATTTTTTTCATCATAAAAAAATAATACGGGTACGGACCAAATGTCAGTAGAGATATATGAAATATTAAAAAAAATAACCTAAAGAATAGAATATATAACTGAATACATATTTTTTAAATAGCAAGCAGAGTTCCGTCTGCTAGTGCTAAGACACTCCGTACCTCACGCGCTGCCCAATTTACAAAACATTTCGTATTGAATGACGGAATTTCAAAGGAAATACAAATAAATAAGTCAATCCATTTGGAATCGAACCGACAACTATCGCGTTTGAAGTACATTACTACCCATTCCTACATTTTTACAATTAGTAAGTACTAACATCTAGGTAGTGGCTCACTAAAGTTCTTTCATTTAGTAAAAGCTTGTAATTTAAACGTCGAGTGCGAAATGAAAGAATATTTCACACTTTACGTATACGATTTAGACTCATTACGGGAGCGAGTCTGGTGCTAGTATGGAAATTACTTTAAAATACATGTGGGAACTTTGAAAAGAAAAAGGTAGAAGTTTTAATGTGTATTCAGTAATGTCATACGAAGACGGCAAGACAACTTCAACCTCAGTTGACTGTTGGCATAGAGTTTTAGTAATTTTTGTTTAGTTTTACGTGGTATTTCGCAGCAGGGTAGGCAGGGGGAACCCGGGAACCTAAAGTTATACACCAACACCGGGTGTTGAGTGGCGGAACGCAATGGCGCGCTATGCGTCGTTGCAGGAGCGAGGAGATGAAAATATGAATTATTTAATTTCTTCAATTCGGAATCAAATCCACAATTGTCGCGTCGACAGTCACTCGCTTATGCATATTTTTATTATATAAGCGGAGTAAGTTTGGCTATTTGTTGAAATTATTTTACTAATATGTCGTTATGACATATTTGGATATTTTTAGGTTTGGGTTTGAAATATTTTACCCTATATGCTCCCGTGAAAGGATCGCAGACGCTTCCATTCAGTATATTTTAATACCATATACATATATATCAAAAGAAATGTAAACGACGCAATTATTAAAATTGCAGGAGACAATGAAAGCAATTAACAAGTTGCTCAGAAACAAAGAGATCTATTGTACAAACTTAAAAACAAGATAATTAATTTCATATTCTTTCATACTATTCAATCAGCGTAACTTTTACTTGTGACTAAGTACACGAGTAGGTACTCATAAAGAACTCAGTGTTCAGGCGCTCTTCCCCACGCATCAACCAATTTTAGAGGAAATGAAAATAGCTCATTCTCCTAAGTAGGAATTTAATGTACAACCGTCGCGCTTACGATCAGGCTCTGTGCCACTGCCACACAATATCCTATATATAGCCAATAAAATAAAATTAATATGTATATAAATTATATATATTGACTATATCACGTGAAAAAATCATAAATATTAATGTCATACAGATAATGAATAAGGAGAAACATTGCAATATACCCTTAGAAATCGATACTATAGCCAAGTAATTCTTATAATCAAAGTAGTTAGTACTTAGATAAACCACTTACGTTTAGATAACCACCTTGAACTCATTGGTTAAATGCACTTGCATCAGTCATAATATGATAAAACATAATTTATAAAATAAAAAAAGGAAAAATGATAAAGAGAAGAAAATACATTACATAACAAATAAAACGTACAGACATATTGCGGTTGCGGGTTTAAAACCCTTTAAAAAATATGAGAAACGTATTTTTCTGGCATCTATTGTTAACTCTTCGTAATATTTTATTAAGAGCTCTAAAACAATGGTACTACAGTATAATGGATAAAATTTTTCTTATAAAATGTTGTTTCTTATTAAAAAATGAGCTTTGAATTATCTGTGTTATGTAAATGGCTATCCTTTATAATTTTATGTAGGTATTTTTTTGTTACAATCACAGATTCTGTTTTCCTAATATCTTATACCTATGAGTTATTCCGAATACTTGGTAAATTAAAAAGATAAAAGTAAGGACGCCATGTTAGGTAGCTACCGGTTTGGAGAGCATAAAGATCCGCCAAAAAGTACATCGTTATTCATTGTAAGTGGACAACGAAGAAACTTATTACTATCATATTAATTTTGTCTAGTTCGCAATATTAAAGAAATAGAAAAAACCGTGAAACCGTCGTGTTGAAGAGGCATAGCGTCTGACTGTAAATGTGACAGCTGTGGGTACGATGGCCACTCGAGGGAAAGAATTATTTTAATTTCTCAACAAGGAGACAAAGTGTAATAAAGAAATATTTACTTAACATCACTCACCTTCAGGTCTAAAGTAATCTCGCATCTATCACCAGCATATCCCAAAGGGCAGAGGCACACCCGAGAGACGCACCCGCCGCCATGTTGACATTCACAGTCGTCATTTTTCAATTCCTCAGCTTTCAAATTATTATCTAAATCGTTCACAAGCTTTTCGCTTTTCGCGTCTTCTTTGAAATGTCTGTTTTTGAACTGGGCTTTGACATCATTATACTTATATTGAACATTGTTATCCATTTTGTTGTTTTCTTTGGAATCTCTCATGACTAAGTCGTTGTCTTCGAAGTGGACTATATCGTTGATGTCGTATATAATGTGGGTTATGTCGCTCGGTTTTTGTGGCATTGGTTGACTGGTGACCTCGCTGGTTGCTCGCCATGGTGCGAGCGTTGGTGCGCATTCGGCTGAAAGTAAAAAAAAATATTGAGATTATGGATATAGATTGTAGCATGAAACTGTTTTAATTTTAAATAATATATATAATTTTTGTTTTCAGCTTCAAACTTTATTCCACATGTATCAGAGTAGGTAGAGGTAGTCTAGTGTTAAGACACTCCACTTTTGCAGTTTCCGCCGAATTCTTTAAGCATTGCGTGTTGATTGGTAAAACGCCGAGCTTTTGCTTCGACACCGGAGCGAAGAAATGACAATATTAAATATTTAATTTCCTAGATTGGAAATCGAATCAAAAATTAGTCGCGTCTACAGTCACGCTTGTACCACTGCTCCACGACTGGCGTCAGCACTTAAAGTAACTTGAATTGTATAAAATATTTTACTAGTTCGTATTCGATTAACCATATCGAATTCGAGCAGTGAAGGCGAATGTTAATATACTTATTGTAAAGGGGCCCCGGACGCCTATCCTTGGGTCGCAAGTCCTAGGCACTTCTCCAAGCGTATATGAGTATCAAGAGTATATGAGTATTTTGATATGCTACAAGACTACTATAATGATAAACGTGCGTGAAATTAAATACTATTGTAAATTATATTTTGAAAATAGCAACTGTTGAATTTCTTGCGGCTCATCGGAGCTGCCTTCCGAGCCGGTGTAGCTTCCTGTAGGACTGACGCTACTGACATTTCTATGTAACTTTATCATTTAAAAGTGCTTGAATCTAATTGAATACAGAATATTTTGATTTTAAGTTGTCTAAAATACAGAAGATCACACAATATTTCAAACAAGCACAACCATATTCATTCAATAATAAAACAACAAGTAAAATAAAATAAAATAATAAAAATGCAGTAGTTTCCAGAGGTTTCCATTACCGATTCATAACAGCAAAATTTATGATGGTACGGAACAAAAGCTGCATAATATGATGTATTACGTATGCAGCGTGTGACAAATGATTCCGTATTCAGCCAACGCCGCGCCACGAAATGCCATTCTATCAATATTGGGGGTGGGTTATTAAAATTGCGTTTTCTTGAGTTTGGGGTCGAGACTACCTTTGTGTACCTTTATTTACCATTTTGAAATAAATTTATAGATATATTTTTCAGCTTTACGTATCCCGCATATAACTGGTGTTAATACATTCTGTTACCCATCTTCCGCTGAATATAAAATTCACAAAAAGAAAATAGAATCAATTTTACGCTATATCCCGCACAAAGCAGGGTAGGCAGAGGGAACCTAGTGTTAAAACGTTCCCCATTTTCTGCCAAATTCTGAAGGCATTGCGTCTTAAGTGGCAAAACTCAACGTCGCGCTTTGCCTCGACACCAGAGTGAAGAAATGTAAATATAAATTTAAATAAATATTTCATTTAAAAGAATATTACATATAAATATATTTTATTTGCATTATATTTATAAATCTTCAACTTTTTAAATCGAAATTTATTGCGATTGCTATTTAAATAAATAAAAAGATACGAAAAATGTCTTAAAAACTCAAATTTATAACTAGCTTATGAATGCTTCTGCGTCTGCGTGTTCAAATGAAAGTAATTAAGAGCCTAACCCTTGCTATAATGACTATTCAACACAAAAGTATTAGTTTAATTGGAACCAGTAGTTCCTGAGATTAGCGCGTACAAACAAACAAACCATTTAATCTTATAATTTTAGTAAAGAATTAACGTTACTTACATAGCGTTATATTTTTCTAAAATAAACATATTATAACACACAAGTATTCACGATTAGGTATTGGTTCGAGAGTTTTCCCGTTAACTGCTACAGAAGTCCCATTTATCACGTCAATATACTTAATCTTTTAAGTTGTCGCTGTCTCTGTTCAGGAACATACGGCAACTTTTACTTCGCAATGCTTTTAGAATATGAATGAATCGTTTCTTGCTACTTTTAAATATTAATTCGTCTTTTTGTTATTGTAGCTATGAAACTAATTTTTGGAAGCCGTTATGGCGCAGCGGTGCTGCGTCTGACTGCAGGTGTGACGGTTATGAGTTCGATTTCCATTTTTTTCTAAGACATAGAGTGTTAAGATACTCCGTTCCTCACTTTCTGCCGAATTCTGGAGGCATTGCGTGATGCGTGGCAGAACTCAACGCCGCGCTTAACCTCGAAACCAGAGCGAAGAAATGGAAATATAAATTTAAGTAAATATTTCATCTCCTCGAGTGGGGATCGGATCCACAACCAGTCGGTTATACAGTCATACTTTGTGCCACTGCGCCACGACTGGCCTCAAAATATTATTCATTTAACTAAATAACATAAAACATAAGATAAATATACTATTTTTTATTAATCAGTTATTCGAAATTTCTTTCTTTTTTCAGGCTTTTATTAAAGTACACGTAGTGGAGCTACAATTTTAATATACATATAATATTTAAGACTTCTATATTGCATAAATACTCGGGTTGGAATATCTAATGAATTTACCATTTTAACATTAGAAATCAAACATTTTTCAATTACTCAAGATTTAGTATACTAATATTTTTGTTTAGTAATAACTTAGGTTGTACTTACTAAATTAATTTTAGTAATAACAAGTTTATTTCTACTAACAACTTTCGGCTCAAACTTTGTCTTGAAGCAGCAGTTTACTTGAAGTTATCAAGATATTAGCCCGCAGCTATTTAATTAATTAATTATTATTATGTTATTTATTCAATATTATAAAAGTGAAAAGTTTATATATTTGTGCATTAATAAATAGTGGATAAAACGAGATTCGATAAATTAGGCATTAGAAATAAGCTATATCAAGAATAAAAAAAAACTGTGATTTACGTTACGTTTTATCTTAGCAAATAAAAAAAAATAAAGAGAGGCCAGTCATGGTGCAAGGGAACAAGCGTACGCCTGTTAACACGGCAGTTAGTTGGTCCCACTCGAGGAAATGAAATATTTAATATTTAAATGTCGAGGTTAAGCGTGGCGTTGAGTTCCGCCACCCAATGCCTCCAAGATTAGGCGGAAAATGGTGAAAGGAGTGTTTTCTCAGGATCCGTTTGTCTGCCTTTCCATTTGAAAAAGAATGTCTAGAACTAATTACAATATTTTTTTGGATTATGATTTGTAAATGTTTCATAGCCTAGGCCACGCCAAGTATTTTTACTAGTAAACTATTTTTTTTTAATTATGATCAAACCACACAACCATCACGTTTACAGTTAGACTTCTCGTGGGCGTATAGGGGAGGCCACGACTAGCCTTTATTCATATTGATTGCATTATGGCTTATAGCATAAAAACTAATCAAAGCCAATCCAATTAGCTACATCCAACGTAACAAGAGGTAAATCAAGGGTAATGAAAGAAGAAAAACGTTTCTTTTGCACAAGAAATAGGAAAGGTCTCAAAGGCACTCGACTTATTAACTAGGAGTTGCGATCGCTTATAAATGTAAGATAATGTGACTATACTAGTAAAAATATTTGGCACTGCCTGCGCTATGATATATTAACAAATCTAAAGATTATTGTAATTAGTTTTAATATTTTTTTTCACATAGCATGGTAGGCAGAGGGCATCTGGGAACCTATGTAAGGACAATATGTTCCCAATTACAAAACTTCAGTTCCCCACTTTCCAAATGCCAAATTCTTGAGGTATTACGTAGTGTAGTAGTTTCGGAACTCAACTCCGCCCTATAAATAAAATTTTATTTTTTCAGCTTCTCGCACATAGCAGGATAGGCAGAGGGAACCTACTTTTAAGACATTTCAATCCCCATCTCCCACCAAATTCTCGGGACACTGTGGTTTGAGCGGCCGAAGTCAACACTGCATACTAATATTAATATAGTAATTTAAATATAATTAGTTACTGTGTTAGATTTTTTACGCGATAGTTCTGTTTAAATCGTATAAGCTCGTGTGTTTTACGATTGTCACAGTTTATATAAAAGATTATATTAATCATTTATAAAAAAACTCAAACTCGTATATTATACATATGTACTTAACTAGGTTTTGATTAATTTTTATATAAAAAGACACAAATACTATCGAAATCATAATCAAAAATTAAAAAGATATAATTAGGTTAATTTTCAAATCAAACTTAAAAAAAAAAACTATATTATTGAAGTTACTGCAACACAAAAATCTAGAACCATGTTTCGCCAACAATTTGAATATTCGATGCGAAGACCCGAAGTTGCGTAGAGGCATTGTCCACGGGAACTACCAACACGTTATTCCGATATGCACTCCATCATAAATATTGACATGTTTGGTATGAACGGTACCATGAACCAGAAATTTGTTTAGCCTCACAAACAAAGCAAAACAAAAGGAATATAAAAATAAATAAATCAGCTTCACGCTGTATCCCGCACATAGGAGGGTAGGCAGAGGGAACCTAGTGTTAAGACACACCGTTCCCCACTTTCTGCCGAATTCTGGAGGCATTGCGTGTTGAGTGGCAGAACTCAACAGCGCGCTTTGCCTCGACACCAGAGCGAAGAAATGGAAATATAAATTTAAGTAAATACTTCATCTCCTCGAATGGGGATCGAATCCACAACCAGTCGGTTTTACAGTCACACTTTGTGTCGCTGCGCCACGACTGGCCTCAAAACTGGCAAAAAACAAAAGAAATATATTAAATAAAAAAGCAAAACAACAGAAATATATTAAAAAATATAAGTTTAATTGTGTCTATCTTAAAACCTGCCTAAAGTGTTTTTTTTTAAATAAGAAAGTTTGAGAACATGATGGTTGTAGATACGCTTCACATTCGGCGAAATGAAATTTTCATTTCGTCCGTCTGTTAAGCAACATTGAGTGTACAGTTCCACTAACCAATTAAACAAATCCTGCTATACGATGTAATACACCGAAAAGTAAATAAATAAAAGGGCGAATTCAGTGATATAATTCAATATTTAAATTATACTAAATCGAACCATATGTATTTTAGTGTTATTAAAGAACCAGTAGGTCCTCAAGGGCCTAATCCAATAAATAATGTCGTCATGTAAAATAAAGGGCCAGTCCATAAATATATTTGAATAAAGGAATTATTTTTTCATGAGACCGTATGGGTGTACCTATATCCATACGGCGACCTTCCTAATTAGAGACAGGTTCAAGGTCTGGTATTACATGATTTGTCAGCGGCACGTGCCTCCTAATGAGAACGAATGTGACTAAATTATGCTGAAATTTGATATTTTCTATAGGATTATTTTTTTGTTGCCGTATTATGTGGAATGTTCTCGTATTTCTAAAAACATTTTGTTTCAAATATTATTTTGGTAAGTAAATCTATTTAGCGAAATAGAACAAAATAAAGATATTGATTTACAACTTAGAACATTTAGAGGCAATACGTTACATCGAATAAACGAAGTCACTTCCAATCGATTTATGCGTAGATCTTATAAACTACTTTAATATGGTTTTTGCTGATAGCCAGAACAAGGTTTTATTCAAAGTACAATATTGGATTTTGGAAACGAGATAGTCGAGTGAGGCGGGAGTCCAAGAGATTAACACCATTTTTAATAATAAAAATATGGCAAACTTAACGAAATTTAATAACCACATAAACAAAATTAAATATAATAGGCTTAATTACAGAGGCTTATATAAAAATAGACTGTTTTGTCTTTCGCGACAAAGCGAGCCCTTTGCCCTTTGTTGCGAGGGAACGAATGAGATCCATAACCTACTAATTAGGGAACGGATCAAGGTGTAATACTAATAAATTTCGCTCTTTGTCCGTCCGTACACGCGCGACTAACGAGCTTCGTCGTATTATATTCGGAGTTAAGACTCGCTGAGTTAGCAGGTGACATCAATTTTCTTTATTCTTCAGAAATATTATATGTTATGAAGTAATGATGAACGTGACAAACATTTATAATACACATTTATTTAGAAAACGTATAAAAATTTGAATGTAGCGGGATTTGAAACTGCGCATTTTAGAAACCGTTGAAGCGCTCTGACCACTAACGCCCAATATTAATAACCTATCTCCTATCTAGAGATTGGATAGATATATGAAACAATCTAAGATTGACGTTGGAGATAGGTTATTAATACTGGGCGTAAGCCATACTGTTTTATCCAGCTACGTTGAAATTCTCAATAAGTATTTTTTTCCTTATGTAAGTAAGTGTAAGTGTGGATTGTTATTAATCTACAGATGTCATTGGCAGGAAAGATGCAGTTCATTTAGAAAAAAACTAGTACCTGATTATTTTTTATCAGCCAAATTAAAAAAAAATGTTTTATTTTGTGGAGAAAACGTAATCAACATTTTAGTACCTGATCGGACATAATTAAATAATTTATCGTCCCCACTTAGGTCCTCGCAACTCTTTGCGTGGACGTGAAATAATATGGAAATTTTCGTATTGTCCCGTCCCTGCAGGAGAATTTCGAGACATCTTTTCTCAGTAAGCTTCTGCCCTTCCTAATGTGCCCATATGCAAAAGTTTCAAGTCCTAATTTATCATTCAACGGAAGAGTTTCATATAAGTATGTAGATATATGAACATTTATACGAATAAGGATCCAATCAACAACCGTCGTATGCACTATATATTTTATTTACACATAACATAAATATTTTTATTAAATTTCTTTACTTGAAAATGTACTTATAGCCAATATAAATACGCAGCACATTTTTTAACCTTTCACTGTGAATAAACGATTTTATAAAATAAGTTAAAATATTTAACTTTAAAGGTTTTGCGTTAACCAATATAGTTAAAGCAACGGTTAAAAGGCGACGTGCACCATGTGAGCTTAGATGTAAATCTAAAGCGTTCACCTACTAACCCGTTGCTTTCAGCTCTTTACAGAAGGATGCAGTCTTGAATAGAGGTTACTTTATCTATATATCTAAACGCGTGCACGATGAAGTGAAAAGGCTGAAATTATTTGGGTTCTTTATTTTTGTAAATGTTAAGTATTTTGTTTGTTAGGCAGAGGTGATCGTAGAATAATTAGAGTTTTTACTAATGTTGCTATTCCAGCTTCACGCTGTATCCCGCATCCGGTAGGCAGAGGGAACCTAGTGTTAAGATACTATGTTTCCCACTTTCTGCCGAAATTTCGAAGCGTCGCGTGTTATTGGAACTCAATTGCTATTATTTGTTTTGTACCGTACTCCAGGACCTTAGAAAGCCTAAAATTATATTTCTATTTCTTCGCTCTGGTGTAAAGGCAAAGCGTAGAGTTGAGTTCCGCCACTAAACACGCCATGCTCCAGACTTCAGAGGAAAGTGGAGAACAAAGTGTCTTAACACTAGGTTCCCTTTGTCTACCTTGCTGTGTGTGGGATATGATGGAAGCTGATTTTTATTTTTATTTGTTTATATATAATCACAGCGCAGGCACATATGTTTGTCAATTACCGTTGAGACGGCGTTATAAATCAAAGGGCCCCAGTAGGTCGTAAATAACACCCTCCTCGCAGAATATTAAAGCTTGTTAACCTTTGTGTATGGTTAGAAAATAAAACACAATATGGTTTTGATTTTCCTTTGCTACAAATATAAAGTGTTGTTTAGATTTGGTTCCCCAAACATGAGGACTGGAAGTATCTTATTGGAAACGTAGTGTCTTAACGTTAAGTTCCCAGGTTCCTTCTTGCTAACACTACCATGTGCGGGACGCAGCGGAATATAAATTGCTTTTCAGTTGTTATTGTAACTTTTTCGCGCACGGTATTTTCACATAATAAACGTACGAAAGATTTTTCTTCTTATTAAATAAGCGAGCGGTTTTCCTCCAGAGAAGTACCTATTTTTGTGTGTTATATTGAGACTCTCTTCAGGATTGCACTTTTTTGTGATTTATTTTTATGTGGGAGCTGGATTATACAAAATTATAAGCTTTTTTGGGTACTTAATGCTTAAAATATTAAATTTCGTGACTATTTCGCTTATTTAGTTATATTGAAGCCAGTATCGAAGTAATTGCTACATATAGTGGCTTCGATTCCCACTCGAGGAAATTAAATAATTCATATTTTAATTTTTTTATTGGTGCGTGCACGGCGCATGCGTGCGCGGTGCGCATTGAATTATGCCGCTCAGCACGCAATGTATCCAAAATCTGGCAAAAAGTAGGGAGAGTCTTAACACTAGGTTCCCTCTGCCTATTATGCTGCTGTGTGCGGGATACAGCGTAAACCTGATTTTTTAAAAATATACAGCTTACACAAATATAAAAAAAAATGTTTCTTAAATATTTCCTAAAATATAATTACAAAAGTTTTCTAAGAAAACCAAGTTCTGTTATATCCACACGTTCGTCGCATTACATGGATGGGTAAATAAACCCGAATTTACGATCAGTTTATTAATATAAATGAAAATAGTACCCACGGCCACTCAATAAAAATAATCTATCGCCAATTCTGAACTCGAGAGGATATCGATGGGTGTTTGTAAAAATCCAATTGTGGGTCTCTCAAGTGATCCATCTAGCGTTATTGACATGTAAACGAGTTACGGCTATAGGCGTGTATACGTACAGTGCGGTCGACGAGTCGTGGCCACCCTTAAATTAGGTTTCATGAAATTTTGTACATTGCACTCTTGGGAAGAAAATAATCAATCGGTGTAGTCATCAAAAATGAATTTCAGTAATAGACGGATAGGAAATGACGATATCTTATATGTATGCATTGCATGTATGCAGTTTAGTTACAATTTTTGACATGGTTCGATTAAAAAAATCAAAGTTATGACTTTTGATGTAGAGGCTTTGATGTAGAGGTCCAGTACAACACTGAGCTGAGAGCGGTGCTAGGGAGGCCTAGGGAGGGATTTTTACGCAATCTACTTCTGTTAAAAGTAGATTTACGAGCACCACTAGCGCTCTCCTCAACACATATAAAATGGAAAGGCCCCTTTGGAGGCACTGGAACAATACCCATAAGTAAAAAAAAGAAGATAAATAATAAGTAAAAAAATTTTTGTAAATAGATTAAGGAAATATGTATTAATAAAATATTATATGGACCAACGGTCTGAAATACAGTTTTATTATTGTTATTATTAATAATACTAAGTTGCTTCCTAACGTTACAGGATATTATAGTCCGTCAAAAATATATGGGGCGCGCTAAACGTTATAAATGCCCGAAATCCGTCACCGGCTTCCGCAAATAGAATGAAAGCATTTTTACGTTAAATTGCCTTTTCCGAACTAAAACTAGGGGAAATTACAAATTACACAATACTTTAAGATATCATTTCGTTGAAAAGGTAAGCGTATTTTATTTAATAAATATTGGTATAAAAGTAAATAGTGTTCTATTTCTGGGTTCTTTTTTTATTTATAATCTATAAATACTATAGGTTTAATAGAGTATGGCCCGTATCCACTCCAGAATAGTCTCATGCCATTCATCATCCCTTCATAAATGAACTATTCAGATTAAAAATTTTCAATTTGTATTTGATTAGTTCCTGAGATTAGTGCGTTCAACCAAACATTTTTTTAACTTTTTAATATTAGTAGGTAGTGTCCCTACAGGAATATCTATACATGGGAGTTTTACTCCCATATATAAGGAATACTCGACGTCATTTGAAGTTAGGAAAAGAATGCATAACAAATATATTGATAGAAGCTTCTAAACTCGATCGCTAGGAACGATTTGAATAACAACAAACTATGTGAATAAAGGCTTTTTAAACTTTTAAGTTATATTTTTTCATATATTTTAATGGTTGTAGATAAAACTTTATTAGGCTATTTTCAATTTTAAAGTCTATTATACTTTTTATTTTGAACAATATTCAGGAGAAGTAAACTTTTAATTTTATTTTCATTCAATAATTTGAGCAGTTGTTTTAATTGAAGTTTATACATAATACAATTACTATATTAAAATTTTTGAAGTGAAACTAACAAAAATGACGTGACTTTTGTTATGGACATAGGAAGTTTTGGTTTTTAATACATAAGAAGGCGCAAAGACGGATCCAGCTTTCGAAAAGTAGTTTGGCCACACCTTAAATGTGCCAAGTGCGAATCGGAATATTAACTCACTTATGATCAGATTCACTTTAAAAAATAAATCAGCTTATCCCACACACAGCAAGGTGAATGGAGGTTATCCTAGTGTTAAGACACTTTGTTCCCCACTACAGATTCTCTTCAGATCTCTTTTGCCTCGTCCACTGTCATCAATCTCTTCATACATGCCTTTCAGGGGGTCCTCTTGATTTTTACGTGACCCTCCTCCAGTATCTTTGATACTGTGTTTTCGAAAGCCAACTGAGGTCTCCCCCTACCTCTCTTACCGCCACTTGTCCGTTATAAGTCTTTTTCGCCAATCTTTCATTACTCACTTGTTCGATATGCCCAAAGCAGCTGAGTACATTACATTACAGCATTCTCACTGTGACATCCTCGCTTGTACCTGCCATTCCGTGTATCTCGTCATTGCCGATTCGATCAGGTAAGCTGACTCCGCATATCTTACGAGGAGATCGCTGCTCCATAGCAGAAGAGTTATACATGATGTCATTCGATCGTAATTATTAAAAAATCTAATAATAATTTTTCCACGTGAAAAGAAATATTATTTAGGAATTCGAAAAATAAACTTGCTTTTAATTTAATTACAAATAGGTACAAACACGCACAACTACTAGCTGACGGACGCGCACTGTTTGCACGTAAT
Source organism: Heliconius himera (assembly GCA_021202915.1). Lineage (NCBI taxonomy): Eukaryota > Metazoa > Arthropoda > Insecta > Lepidoptera > Nymphalidae > Heliconius > Heliconius himera. Next base: position 1,469,504 of record JAJHJA010000077.1, on the reverse strand, counting down.
GGCGCACCAAATGTACGCGGTAATATTACTATACTAATGAAATCTATATCTAATAAAGTAGAGATTATTTTTTATTTATATATATGTTACCGGACAAACCCGATTTTAGGACAAACTAGTTTGGACTAGGATGATCTAGTTTTTCCTGACCACACTAGGATAAACTAGTTTGGCCTTATTGATTACAGGCTGAACTAGTTTGGCCTAATAGCGTTAGGATAAACTAGTTCAGCCTGGTAGAACTGTTAGGCCGAATTAGTTTGGCCGGGTAGCGTACGGATAAACTAGTTTTGCCGGGTTGTTTAAGGGTAATGAAATATTCACATTTCGATATTCTGAGGAACAAAACTAAACGAGTTTATTGATTACTTATTGTTACATGACGTTAACTAACCTTTTTTTTTTTTTCGTGAGGAAATCCCTTTACGGATACCAGCCCGAGTGGGGACTCGAGCGGGTTATGTAGGGCTCACGGACTGGCAGGTGACGTTAACTAACCTAACCTAACCTAACCAAACCTAGCCTATCGCCACCTCCCAAAAATTTTAACAAGGTAGAATAAAATAAAAGCAACGATGCACAAAGTCTCTGATTACGTCAGAGGGACGCAGACGTAAAGCACAGAGCTTTACATTTAAAAAAAAAAAAACCTAACCTAACCTAACCTAACAGTTCTACCAGGCTGAACTAGTTTATCCTAACGCTATTAGGCCAAACTAGTTCAGCCTGTAATCAATAAGGCCAAACTAGTTTATCCTAGTGTGGTCAGGAAAAACTAGAACATCCTAGTCCAAACTAGTTTGTCCTAAAATCGGGTTTGTCCGGTGACATATATATATAGTTTTTGAGATAGACATTATATTCTGCTAGGATAGCTTTATGATATCAAAATATTTGTGCTCTACAAACATTGAACAATATTTGATTAGTAAACAATGAAAATGCTTAGGTAAATATCAAAACAAATACATATAAAGGTAATTATTATTAATATTATTACGAGAATATATATTATTAATATTATATATTCTCGTAATAAGAATATTTTTAGAAATTAATAATAAATTTCAGAAATTGTTTGTGGAAAAATCATCACACATATAATTTTTTCGCTACAGCTCCTGAAAGCTACTTTAGTAGTTCCCATATTTATTATAGACTTTAAATTGTTGTATGAATCAAAAAGCCCAACAAAGTCCCAACTGTAGAATTGTATTTTCTATTTTTTTCAAGAATCCGATTTGAAAAAAAAACATATGCTGAACCAGTGAAAATCGCTCGCTTTTACCCATAGACCACCGTTTGTTCTGTAGATTTAGTCACGCCTTATCATACGTCAAAAACTTTAGCTGATATAGCTAAAGTAAAAAATGTATAGATCGAGCATTTGTATATACTTTTTTTTTATTAGCTTCACGCTGCATACTGCACACAGCAGCAGAGGGAACCTAGTGTTAAGACACTCAATTTCTCACTTTGCATTGAGAGTTAAGTGGTGGTACTCAACGCCGCGCTTTGACTCGACACCAGAGTGAAGAAATTTAAATATAAATTTAAATAAATTTTCATCTTCTCGAGTGGGGACCGAACCCACAACCAGTCGATTACACAGTCGCACTTTGTGCCACTGCGCCACGATTGGCCTCCTGGATGTACATACATACATATATTATATATTTTTTTATTTATATAGCTCTTTAATCACACTTTGCTGTAAATAAGTTTAGTTGGCGATTTGGAACATATTTTCACATTGGTAAAATTCTATATCAACCACTAAATTCGATAAATAGAGCTATAAAGTAGAGTGATAATAAAAAACTTAGTTATGAATCCCTCATAGAGACCAGAGTCTTCAGAGAATTTCAGAGAATTTCATAACCAGTAAAAGTATTTTCCAAGAAGTAGTTTCCGAGTGCACCAAAAAGATTAAAGTTTAAAATATTATAGTAAATACGTTTAACACGACGCCGCGGCGGAGTCAGCGGCCAGAAAAAAGTGAAAAGGCTCTCGACATCAAAGAGGCAAGAGGAAAAGCGTGTAAATTACATTTAAGTGGGTCAGAAAATGTCATTTTCCTATAAAAAATAATGTAAAAATTTTAATTAAATGACTTTAAAATGTGAATATGTAAATGAGCATACTGGTATAATTATATTTCATCTTTTATTCTTTACAAGCTTCATGTGAAATATTTAATATTTTAGTTTCCTTGATTTGGTAACGCCACTTACGATGCCTCCAGAATTCGGCAGAAAATAGAGATCGGAAGTGTCTCGGCACAATCCGTTTTGCGGGAAAATATGTGAACGTAAAAAAAGTCTTCATTACAAGTCACACCATTCCGTTGTAATTTATAAAGTTTTGGCTTAGTGTAAAAAACAAATAATTATTTATAATTAATTTAGAAATATGCTTCACGCTGATACCATAGCAAAAAAATAAATAATTCATTCCTCCGAGAGGGCATCGAACCTACAACCTTCGCATTTACAGGCAGACGTTGGGCTGCCAAGATAACTTTATCTCAAGAGTAATTGTTTATCTTTATGTAGTATATATGTTAACTTATATAAAAGTCGAAATTGAACTTGCTTCCTTTAAATTCCTAATAATTCTAAGGCGAATCGATTAATAAAACTACATGAAATAAGATATGAATCGAATTAAATATAAGTCATTTAGACTCGGCATTATCAACGTCAGTAGGAAAAGTTACCCAGAATATGTCCACGGGGACATTTAAAAAAGGGGACCAAAAGGTATAATGGAATCACGACGTCCCAAAAGGTCACCGGACGGAAGTATTTGCATTTGTAGTCCTTCAAGCATTTTCCTTTCTGTGTAGATATCAATGTACTAGGCAGTAGGCGATAAAAGTAAATGAATGACAGGTGTTTTTCCTTTGCTTTTGTTATGTAATTTTCGTTCTTTCGGAGAGGCTTAGGCTAGAGGGAATGTAGTGTTCGGGCACTCAAAAAGTTAATTGTTAATTAAATATCGTAGAGATGTATGATTGTTATTACTATTTGTAATTGATTTATGCGTGAATAATGTTTAAAAAAGTATCGTCAAGTATCATAAATATTGAATGATTTCATTGTTTGTAGTTTTTACGTAACTTCGTAAGAAATATATTGACATTTTCTTAAAACATTTTGAATAGCAGGATACTCTATATGTTTGATAGCACGTATAAGCTCTCTAGCCACTTAACCTAAATGTTCATATCGAATTTTAGCACAAAGAAATTTCTCTATGGTTACTCTATACAAATATTGTTATTTGCAGCGCAGCGGCACATCACCTGACTATAAGCGGTTGTGGGTTCAATTCCCACTCGGGTAAATGAATTAGTTTAATTTCCTATACCTACCTATTTGTACCTAATGGCACTATTACAACTTGTGCTACCGTACATAAATAAATCGTGTATAAACAACAATTATAAAGTACATGTAGAACGGTATTTAGATGACATTTAATTCTTTTAGATGTTACCTATCTTCTTTTTTTTTAGATATTCTACTTTCCTTAGTAAACTTTGATAATTAACATTTATGACAATTTGTTTACATTTCTCTCATATATGTATATTGACAAATCTATCACATCATTCTGCATTTATTTCATTCATCTATTTAATTTTGTGTTGCGAATCTAAATCTTTAAATTACAGTAGAATTTTACATTACAGAAGTATTTAATCTAGGTCATATAACAAAATGAATATAGTAGAAATTAAAATTCTGAACAGACAATGAGTCTGTTTGATAACTCAAAAGAATTCATAAATTAGCTTCTAATTAGATAAAACATTAAAATATTCAAAAGTTACACTTATCTTTAGATGTTAAAAAAGTGAATTATTAATCCTTTTATAGAAAAGTAAATCTCAAATGAAAGTTTCGTACAAAAATTCCACTGAAAGTTTAAAATTATTTAATATAGAACCTTCGCCTTCGCTTTTGGGATGTGTCTGTCCAAAAAATTTACAAAAATATTAATATAAAAAAATAATCGAATTATGTTGTATTTTAGACATAGAAAGCAATGTTATAGAATTTCAAAGAGAATCTTATAATAACTTAATTAAACATATATCCAAAGACAATATTCATAATAAAAGGTCATATTTATTATATACAAAATCACCTATGTTTGTACAAAATATAAATGATTGAAATAACCTAAATTAACCTGAAAAAATGACCGGAACAAAATTATTATTACTCTCTGCCTACTATTGCGGAGATGCATTGAAATAAAAATAACTTTATTAAATGCAAAAATTACGAATTGCGGAGAAATATGAGTTAAAAAATACTTCTATTTAATCCCGATGTGCGATGTAAATTTGCTTTAAAAAGTGATACCACGTATTTGTTTGTGCTAGGGAAAAAAATATACTTACAAATATCAAGAGTAGATACAGCATCTTTAACCAATCGATACGTGTCGCCATTTATTTTTAGGAAATCAACACATCCCAGTAGACCTTCAGATAATCCAAGTTTACTTTGAAGACCCGTAGTGTTGCCCGCGCCGCCGACCCACACTGGCTCCCTGAATGTCATACGAGAGAAGAGGCCCTGAAATAGAGAAAAATATGTTAGTTGTTATATATGTAAATGGTTAAATTTATCATATTTAAGTTTTATCATTTTCCTTTTTGAATAAAAACAAAATACTTTAATAAATAAACACTCGTGGCTATTATGAGTTTACGCCCGTATTCCTTATATAGCAGGGTAGGCAAAGGGCACCTAATATTAAGACACTTCATTCCTGACCGTCCGTCCAATTTCCAAACCAAAACGAGGAAATAAATAAAATAAATTCCCTCTCATTCTCGAATATTGCAAATTCAACTCCTAAGCCTTCCCAGTGGCTTTTAACTGCTCAACACGCAATGTCTCGGAAATCAGGCGGAAAGAGGCGAACGGGGTGACTTAACACTACAATCCCTCTGTCTAACCTGCTATATGGGTATAACGTGAATCCGAGTATTAAAACGCAAAGAAATTTTAATTTTATATGTATACCATCAAAGCAAACGGATTTATAAAATCAAAATTAAATTAGATTGCCACAAAAAAAAATCTCTTTGCAAAATCCGGCGAACAATAATTACAAAGTTGCGAGCAATTACAGCAGTCTGATAGCGGGGATTCCGTCAATTATTATACAACATTAACTTGGCGTCGCGGCAGTTATGAGACCCGTTGAGGTGAACGGTACAGGGGACGAGCTTGTAGCGATTTTGTATTTTAGTTAGTGGGTTTTTGTTTGTATGAATATTGAGGATGCACGAAGTTTGTACGATATGGGGGTATATCTACAGGTGAAATACTTATTTAGAAAACTCGAATCCGTGCCTCGTCGAAACCGACCAGGCGCTCTGATCACTAAGCCATACGTTCTTCTTTCCTAAGTGTGGAATAATACTTCAAAATGTTAAAAATATCTGCAGGTGATTATCATTTTCTGTCTTATATAACACTAGGTCAGATAATAAAAGTGTCACCGCCACTATAAAAATTACTTTAAAAATTATGAAACCTATTTATATATTTTAAATTTTATAAATAAACGCTTCACACTATTAAGATAGTCCTATTTGCTCACTTTCTGCCGAATTCACGAACAGCTTAGCCATATATCAAGGCATGATAAGTGGCTAAACTTAAACTTGAAAAGCTTTTAGCAAATAGAAGGGAAGACAGAGGCAACCTAGTGTTAAGATTATGTATTCACCACTTTCCGCAATTTTGAACCGCACTTGGTTTTGACCAGAGCAGGAGAATGAAAATATTTAATTAATGTATAAATTATACGTAAACAAATATGTATATATAATAAGCATGTCTAATCTGAATAAGCACATAGCTTAAACCACCATCTATAATTTAAATACGCGTCAACCTCTTTGTCTCTGGGATACCCTTTAGAGACACGAATATTTTTAATGAGTGATGTTTCTACTTTGCTTGCAAAATAAAAAAAAAACAATTTTCGTCTATGGTGTCACGTTCCCCGCGCTATGGTTTTGTGAAAGATAACAAATGGTTACGAATGAGATTACAAAAATTGTTACGAGAATCTGTTTGTGCTTTGAATTATGGTAAAAGGTTTTTAAATTGTCGTTTACCAGATTTTTTCGAGCGTTAAAATTTTATATTTTTGGTGTTTTTGTTGATGTTAGTATGTTTAATAATTACGAAAAACTATTAAAAATCAATAATTTGTTAACAATTACTCAGATTTCTATCTTAATAAGACGATTACGTATAATAATACGAGACGTATACAGTGGGCGTATACCTGATGCGCCTTTTACAATACTTAATAGTATTACTTTTAAAACAAAATAGTTCCATGTTAATTTGCCCACGAATAAAGATTTTGGAAAGAAACATAAAATATTTCTAAAATATTCTGAAAGAGAAGAACAGAACGATATATGTATGTATATATTTTGAATCATTTATATATGTGGGGAACACTCCGTTCCCCTTAACTTTACGTTCCCTTGGCCTTCCCTGCTATATGTGGCTTATAGCGTGAAACTGACTATTAATATTTATATAATATTATGTATAATTACTGACATAGAGAAAAAACAAAACCTAAAGATTTCCGTCTAACACCCAAAATATGACAGCTACCTGAATATAACTATGAATAAAAAAACATAACATTCTGACTGGAGACTGATATTACTAATATAATATGCCTACTTCAGTAAATAAAATAGTTATTTCAGAGGAAATTGAAGAAAATGATGAAATGGAAGAATAAGAACTCCATATTTCATATAGCGGGAGTCGGGACAGGTAAAACATACCCGTGCGTTCGCTCGGCGGAGTGAGTCGTCTCATTGTGTATTCACAGAGCTCAAATAAGATATGCTGCTTAAAGATTCTATTCCACTAAGTGACATAAGCTATGCTATAACATTTTCTGGTCATGTTATTTTGCAAGTTTTGTACGGAATTATATGAATATTTATTATGTCGTGCAATGTACAATATATCTAATGAAAATAATTATAACTGATCTATTGGCTGCTAAATTAATTAAAATCAAAGTTCTGTATTTTCTGTATTTTATTGTATTTTAATCACATGTTTTATATATGTCAACAGTAATCATTAATTTCAAGTCTAGTGTTATGATAATGAATAATACGCGATCACTTCAAATAGTAAAAACCAACATCAAACATAGCGCGAGGCAATTGGTGGACGACGAGCCTAAATTGTTAGAAGTAAACGCCAAACTCCCTAAGTTTGATATAACTTTTCGGGATCTACAGATGCTTCGAGATTACGAGGAGGATGCGAATACATGACTCCGCAGAATACGCAACTGCTTGTCGAAACGATAAGCTGATCTGAATCTGAATACTTGGAGGAATATATTTTTGTTTTGTTTTGTTTTTACTATCGACGTTTTATATATTATGTATTTACATGTATTTGTATGTACTAAGAGCTCAATATATATATTTTTTTGATTTTACGCATATCTCACGTAGTAGGAAAAAGAAATCCTACTTAACACATTTCGTGTTTAACAAGTCTCAATTTTATATAAGACATAAGTTGTTCATAACCGTGTTTTATTTGTGCAAAAACATTTTTTGCGGGTATTATTTTTATTTTTTAAAATTTTTTTAGAGAGTTGTGAGACCAGAGTCAGGAAAGTTATAGCGCATGACTTCACGACAGGTTGTGGGCTCGATTACCACTCGAGGAAATGAAACATTTAATATTTTCATTACATTGTTTTGTTCACGAGGGAAAGTGTGGCGTTAAGATCCGCCACTTAAACTAACTTACGTCAGAATTGGGCGGAAATTTTGTCTTAATGGGAACTGAGTGTCTTAACATTAGGTTCCCAGGTTTCGTAAATTCAGTTCTGCCAACGCCTGTTAGTGCGGAATACAGTGTGAAGCTAAAAAAATATTTTTCTTGTTTCATTTTTTTTAGTTTCTCAGTCAAATATGTTTTAATAACAAATATGCCACATCTATGAGGAATTAAATAAAAAAAAATATCAAAAATTGTAAAAAACAGGACCCTGAGTGTAATATAAAAGAATACAATAGGTACATTTTTTTCTTTACTTCAAAGCTAACTATTTGAATAATTTCAAATTAAGTTATAGGAATATCCAGCGAGTAACTTTATAAGGACATATTTTTCTTTACAGCGAACTGAACTACCGAGGCCGCGTACCGAATGAAAAAGGTTTTTCTCAAAGGAACCTTTTAGTTTCAAACGATGAAAACGGACGATCGTTTAGATGAAATAAAAATATAGGTAGGTATTTATATATATCTTATAATTTCCACTTTTCCAATTTAATTGGCAGCGATTATGAAAAATTTTCCTGTAATTATAGATATTTGTAAGGAAGAAATAATATTTTGCATTCATTTAATAGGATTTCATCTTTTAATATAATATTATGAGTAGGTAAGCTCGTATTTTGAATTACTTTTGGTTATCTTACGCAAATTTAATTTAAAATTATATATGATCAATTTCTAAAAAAGGGTTTAGTCTTAGCCTCTCTTTACATAATGCTTTACATTATGAAATATAAAGTGTACATACTCGTGTGTATTAATTTGCCGAAATTCATCAGAAATTTAAACATTAAATTACAATCACATGATAATATAAATAAAGAAAATAAAAGTTCAAAACACAAATATTAAAATAGAATTATTTTGCGAACCTAGTATTACGATACACCGTTCCCTACTTCCCGTGGAGTTCTGGAAGCATTGCGTGTTAAGTGGCGGAACACAACGCCGCGCTTAGCCAAGACCCCAGAGCAAAGAATTGAAAATATAAATATACCTAAGTAAATATTTCATTTCCTCGAGTGGGGATCGAATCCATAACCAGTCAATTTTAAAGTCTCAAGTTAAGTGTTTAGTTTAGTTTGTGCCCCTGCGCCACGACTGGCCGCAAAATATAAAAAAAATAATATTATTGTAAAAGAAAATATGGATATAAAAATAAAAGAAATTATAATAATAGTATTGTTTTTAATTTTATATCAAAATACAATACGTATATAATATTTTAAAGGTATTCGGGAGTGGGGTGTCAGTTACAAGGTACAAATAATGAAAGTAACAAACCTTGAGTTTCAAAATGAAATGACAGTATGGTTTGCATGTAGTTGGGACACTCGACTTAGCTTAAATAGTTTTTTTAGCTTCACGCTGTATCCCGCACATAGCAGTGTATGTGGTAACTTAATAGGAATCTAGTGAAAACACTCTGTTTCTATTAAGGCACTTCAGTTCCTCAAAAACTAGAAGTACCTACGTTTTAATTACATGCTGTAGCTTAGTCACATAGAATATTTGTGATATATATACTTATAAATTTAGTTTCCACTATCTGTCTTCGTAAGAATATAGAACGAATAATTCAGTGATGCCATATAACCATAATGCCATTTTCATTTTTTAACGTTGGTTGAGCTGAGGTTGTACTGTACATAATCCGGCCAAGCTCAATTAACATATGAGTGAGTGTTTATGTTCAAAATATTGAAAGGTTTTTATCCCAGCCTAATAGAATAAAGTGCGGCGTTAAGTCCCGGAAAGGATTGCGTAATGTAGCATGGGATAAGCCACATCCATGTACCGCAAAAGCCCGCGGAACTTTAAGACAATTAGGTATCTAAGGGTTAGCTTTTTGAATTAACCATTTTAAAAAAGTATAGGTATTAATAAAAAAATGTCCGAGAATGTTCTATAACACATTTTACAGAAGTTATGAAAAGACGTTTGAGTGCTAAATGACAAATTAATGATTATATAAATGATAACACGCCCTTGGAATGAAATGCTTTAGGCTGTTTTAAAGGTATCATTGTCACAAATAAGTAAGTGTGAACAATTGATATAAAAAAAAAAAGAAATCCCGCTGAGTTTCTAGCGCCGGTTCTTCTTAGGTCTGAGGCAGTCACTTTAGTGATTTGGTGGTAAATTAATTGACGTTCAAGAAATTAAACTCATTTCCTTTTGACTTATTATAATATGTAAAGGACTCGTTGACGTTAAGTCACTTTATAAATACAAAAGTGTATATTGTCAAATGTATTATAGTGTGTTATGCTTTCTTTAATTTGTTTAATATACCTTTTATGTGTTATTTATAAAAATATATATTAGCGGTTTGAACTTCATCTATAAACTATAACTGTATCAAAATTTCATATTCTTCCGTCCGCCCATTTTTCGTAAAAGGGGATACAATTTATGTTTTATGTATAAATATATAAAAAAATGTAAATAATAATATAAATTACATACCTTAGACCTCCCTCGAACCCGCTTCCCATTGTTCAGTTTCAGCCACGCGTCCCAGCGGTGACGGTACACTGATATAGTGTTCCATCTGCCGAGATGCACTGGTTCTGGTGATCTTAATACTCCCGCGCCACTGCCGCAGTCGAATCTACAGCAAAAAAGGATTTATATAAAATATTGAAAATGTATTTAATTCACTTGGGCATGGGCAGGTCATGTTGCACGGACAACAGATAACAGATGGACAAAGCGTGTCACCAAATGGAAGGGTCCAAGTGGTAAAAGAAGATCAGGAAAACCTAAGGACCGCTGAGTAGACGACATTAACAAAATTGCTGGGAAAGAATGGATACAGATGGCACAAGACAGAAAAGTATGGAAAAATTTGGAGGAGGCCTATACCCAAAAAGGGGCTATGTCTTGAACATGTATTTACTATGGTATTGATTTTGTAATATTTTTTATCAAGTCATAGAAATAAAGGCTTATTATTATTATTATTATTATTATTTAATTCACTTTAATACTTATGGCGCTTAGTGTGTGTCAAATAATTTTGTCATTTAACGTTGTATGGAGAACACGGTGGAGATAAATTATACAGGTTATAGTAATATCGGATGTAAAAAAGTAATCCAGAACATATCAGCAACCTTGTATTCGATCTGTATTTGATAACATATTTATCATTAATATTGTCGTAATTTTCCTATATCTGCCTATACTAAGTGCGGAGTTAGGTTCCGTTAATGTAAAGTTACGATTAACGTTACAATTACTAGTTTACGTCAGAAATAATTATTTTCATTTCTTTGCTCTGGTAAGAAGACATGGAATTGAGTTCCGCCACTCAATAGGCAATGTCTTCTTCTAAGCAAATAGTAGCTTCCTTCTCCGTACTCTGCTATTTGCGGGATACAGCGTGAAATTAAAAAAAAGTATATGATTTGTACCTACCGATTTAAAATTTACAAGTGACGAAAGCCGAAGGCCGAACGAACGAAATCTATCTATATTTATTATAAAAATAAATAATTATAATCCAGGTCAATGAATTGATATTTTTTTACATTTTCATTATAAGTATGAGTTACAACTGTAATTTAATTACGCCCGTACTACCTGACGCTACTAATTATTATGTACAAATAATTATAAGGTTTTTCTTTCCTATATTTTATTAATATCCTGCTTTTTTAATTTAATGACATGACATTAAATTATATACTTTTGTATTGTTTTTTTTTTTTATATTAGTTACAAATATTTAAATCGACGTTCCAAAACTCTACACTTGTCATTAATATTTACAAAAATCGAAAGTAAAGCGAAATTTAGTAATTAAAATTTTTAACAACAAAAAAAAATCAACCGGATTCCGTAGTTAGAACCTAACCAAATTCTCTTCAAACTACCCTTGAAATGTATACACATTTCCAATTAAAAAAGAACCATCGAAATCGGCTCACCCAGTCCCAAGTTCTGAGGTAACAAACATAAAAAAAATACAGCCGAACTGATAGCCTCCTTAGGGAAGTCGGTTAAAAAAAAGCGAAAATTTAGCTGCTTCAAAGCTTAAAATAAAAAAAGCACGTTCCATTTTTATTAAGCTTCAATCAATATAAATAATATATCAGAACGCGATCGAATATCTGCGTCGAAATTCAATTTCCCAAAAATATTGTAAGCCATTGTCCACCGACAATAGGCTTTAATGCGGGCTCGGACGCGGTGAACTAATTAACTTCGAGACCTGCGAGGATTGCCAAAACCGTGTTTGTTTGGATAGTAATATTATAACTAATATTGTTTTAAATTTACATTTATTTTTAATTATTCCTTCATTGTTATAGAATGCGTGTCAATCACTGTACTAAGGTAGACCTGATAAGCTGAAAAAATTTGGTTGAAAATTGGAAATAATAGTATATTACATAATTTAAGTAATCTATGTCTAAGTATACAGCATTACAAATTCGGCTGGTACAAACCAACATAAAAAAACTTCTTAGTTTATCATGACTTTACTTTGTGATAGAAGATATTTTTGCAAGGATAGAAACTCTGAGCAGTGCAGCGGTTTTGCGAACCCAGTGCAAGTTTAGGAACTCCTTCAAAATTTAACGCTACGCTACGCTATGCTAGCTTTAACGCTCGTCCTTTAGTTTTGGAGATTGTCTTCCTCATACATACACCTATCTAAATTACCACTTATAAAACGACATGATTGACTGACCATCATCTTCGAAGAAGGGATGAATATCTTTGAGTAAGCTAGAGAAAGATTTCGCTTTGGCTTAACGGGACAAAATGAAAATACTATACTATCGTCATATTCCCCTGAGTGGCTAAAGAATCTACAGTCATCGAGTACAGTCAGACATTTCCCTACTACGACGACGACGTCATGACGACGTTAAAAATAATATTAAGCTTAGGTTGAATGTTATTACAAAAGATAATATTATACGCCAAGCGATGAAGAAAATGTGTTGCCACCAAAACTGTGTCTACTCTATAAAGAAAATAAATGAACATTATAGAATATATAAATTAAAGAATTTTTACGTAGTACTTATTGAATCGTTAAATTAATGCGCAACAAAAAATTTATAAATAGATATTTTTCATATTTTAATATAAACAAGATATTAAGATTTCAATCTTTTATGAACCAAATAAAATTCTCGTCAATTGCGCCGCTAAGGCGCTAGACAATAATGAACCAATTTTAACAATAATATTTTTTCAGCGTCACGTTGTATTCCTGCTACGTATAGCTGGATAGGCAGAGAGAACCTACTGTCAAGACACACCGTTTACCAGTATCAGGCGAAATTCAACGCCGCGTTTTGCTTTGATATTAGAGCGAGAAAAGGAAAATATTAATACACAATAACTAATTTCCCTAAGTGGGAATCGATGCCACAACAGCCACACACCTGTGTGCTTGTGCCACGACGGCCTCTGAAATACCTATATTATAATATAATGTAATATTGACTATGGCTGATGAAAATTAAATAATAATGACGCTCCTCATGAAAATCATTAACGTGTTCAATTTCGTTTCACAAGCCACTTTCAACGAGAATGCGGGCACTGAAACGTGAAATTATAAAAATTAAATTTATAAAATTTTAACATTCATTTTGTACAGCGATTGTAGCATCGCCATAAAAGTATAATTTCCATTAAACAACCTAAAATTACAGGTTCGTGTAGATCATAGACCTTGTAGTAGGTATATAAGGATGAACGAATTAAATTTGACCAAATTTCTTCTTTTATTTTTACTCTATTATTAAATAGACCGCTAATAGCTAAACACTATCTTGAGTGAAGTGATTGTGAGAAGTAATAGTGAATTCAAATATTCTTGTAGCGAAATGTATGTCTATTGGATATTATTATAATAACCGTTAACTAAACATAAAACAGAGGGCAAAGTTGAATTTCTTTAACATGTTAGCCATATAGTAAAAAATCCTTAAAAACAAAAAAGGTTATTTAATTCTGTCGACCGTCATCCGTCGTCATCTGTCATCCGTTTTTTTTTTTTTATTTAAATTCTTTATTCACATAAATATAAATTACAATACAAATGTTAACACAATAAGCACCGATGTAATATAATAAAAATTACTTAATGAGGCTAGTTTCGCCTTTGTAAGCTTATAAGATATATATTAAATAATTCATTACAACTTGATATCATTTAACGTGGTTTCACAGAAAGTTATAATAAGATACAATATTTTCGACTAAATATCGTTAATTGCTTGGGGTAGTTGGAAATTTGCTGCACAAAAGCGAAATACTCATTGAGTAGTTCGTAGTGCAACCATTATATTAGCAGCGATGAGGACTGCCCTGCCCCCCGCGTCTTGCGCCCGTAGGACCCGCGAGGGGAGTTAGCGCGAGATCGCGCGTATCTATCGGTCGGTCATGCGCTTGCGCACCGGTTTGTGTGATGTCACCGGGTGGAAACAACAGATAGTGATGGGGCAAGCGATAGGTTCTGTACCTGTCGATATACGATAAATCTGTGGTTGATGTTTTACATATATTTGATATTAGCGGATTATTACTTTGCTTGTTTTTAGTGTAAAATTTTTTAGTTATGTTAAGAATAAATTGGATTAACACCGGATATTTGATTATTAAATGTAATTTAAATAGATTAGTTTTCCAAGGGGTATTATATGCAATTTTTAGTGCCCTATTTTGCACCACTTGCAGAAATTGGTAGTTAGTCAAGCAAGTACTGCTCCACACCGGACACGCATAAGTAATACACGGTCTAACAAGGGTGCTATATATTCTCATCTTAGTTTTGGAACTGAGTTTATTATTACGGTTCATGATCGGACTTAAGGCACCAAGGGCTTGGGCACCTTTTGTGCGTAAATTCATAATATGTTTAGTCCAGTTGAGCTTGGAGTCCAAAGTTATACCTAGATACCGGACTGATCGACTCCAAGGAATAGCATAACATCCGATTTTAAGAGAGCGCTCAGGTAACTGACGTTGACGGGTAAATAAAATAGCTTGCGTTTTAGATTCATTCAATTTAAGTTTCCAGCTTGTAAAGTACTCAAATAACAGTTCTAATGAAAATTGCAACCGGGATATTATGAGATCGACATCATTAGAAGATGTGTAAGATGCAGTGTCGTCTGCAAAACATGCAAGGTTGGTACGATGTTGTACCGGCATATCGGAGAGATATAAAATAAACAAGTAGGGCCCAAGGATAGAACCCTGGGGTACGCCAGCAGGTACTAATATATTCGACGACTGAGTATTTCCTATGGATACTGAAAAAGTTCTATTTGTAAGGTAAGATTTAATAAGCTTTACTAAATCTAAAGGAATGTCAAGGTTGACTAATTTATGTAAAAGCCCATCGTGCCAGACAGTATCGAAAGCTTTCTCAATGTCTAATAGAAACATTCCAGTAGACTGTCTGAGGTTAAGGTTATGTGCAATGTGTTCAGTCACTCGTGCCAACTGCTGAATGCATGAGTGCTTAGAACGAAAACCAAACTGTTCATTCATAATACGATGTTTAGAAACAGCAAGGAGTCTAGCGTATATGATTTTCTCAAATAATTTACCAAGAGAAGGTAATAAACTTATTGGACGGTAGTTTGTAGGGACAACATCATTTTTACCGCTTTTCTTAAGGGCAATAACTTTAGCCTTTTTCCACATATCTGGGAAATAACCAAGACTTAAGCAGCTGTTAAAAATTAAAGAAAGAAAAACAATTGCTTTTGTCGGATAATGTTTAAGTAATGAGTTAGTTATTTCATCGTTACTCGGTGACTTGCGTAATTTTAAAGTTTTTAAAATTTTATGAATTTCGGTGGGTCTAACGGGCTTAACAATACCAACAATCGAATGTCTTTCAATTTTTACTACATTTTCCTTAATTTTAGAGTCGAAATCAGAAATGGTTGAATTGACTGTTAGTGACATATTACCTAGAAAAGCATTTGCAAGTACTTCACATTGTTCAGCTTCACTAGATGTCATCGTTCCGTCGCTATACATCAAAGGCGGAATCTTATGTGATTTAGGTTTAAGGGTTTGTGCCAAACGCCAAATATCATTACTGGGATTATCGACTTTGCAGAGTCTGTCGTTCCACATCTTATCAGAATGGTTGGTGATTTCAATAGAAATAGTAGCACATAAGCTATTGATAACGTAGCGAATGCTACGCTTTAATTGACCTTTTGGGAGCTTAGTATCAAGTCCCCGTAGGTAATTTTTATAAGATATTAGTCGCTTGATATAGCGTGGTAATTTACTTGTGCAGCCACGGGTAACTCTCAAAGGTATTGCTCTATTTCTGGCCATAATTGTTAATTTTTGAAGATGGTCGACAGCGTTATCAATACTGTCGACCGATCCAAATTTACTTGATGTTAAAGAAATGTTTTCATTAATAATGGAACGATAAAGTGGCCAGTTTGCTCTGCTGTAGCAGAAAACGTGCCTTTGCTTGAACGTGAGGCTGCCCCCAACAGTAAAGTATATGGGATAATGATTTGATGAGAGGGCTATTATTGCGTCAACATGGCTAATTGTATCTATGTTTTGACAAATTACTAAGTCCGGATTAGTAGGATTGTTATTCACGGAGTAATGGATATGGGTAGGTATGCTAGGAGCGAAGATAAAATAATCGTTATTTAGCATATGATGAAACAGGACTCTGCCACGGGTATTAGTATAGCTGCTTAACCAATGATCATGGTTAGCATTGAAATCTCCTGCAATAATTAGGTGATTTGACAAGTTAAGGAGTACGTCGAGATCACTTGGCACGAGAGGCAAATTTGGTGATTGATAAGCACTAACAATAACATGTACAACACCAGAAATATTTAAAGATATGCCTACCACTTCAATATTTATAGTGGGGGGTATGTTAATGACCGAATGCTCAATACCTTGCTTTACTAATATTGCTACCCCTTGACCTCTGCCACTGTCGTGCTTGTCTTTACGGTAACAAACAAAGCCCGGAGTTAAAAGGGGAATATTATTAGTGAGTCTAGTTTCGCAAACTGTGATAATATCAACTGGTACAGAACACACCGCGAGGTCTAAAAGCTCCTGAATTTTTGATCGTACGCCATCGGCATTCCAAGAAAGTAAACGAACTACTTTTGGATCAAACATAGGAACCAAGATGAGTAAGGATAAGTGTTACTTTCTCAAGCTGAGATTGACATGTTATAAATTGTGATTTAAGATTTTTAATAGCTATTAGTATGTCCAGCATCTCTTTAGTGACGGAGTCATCGACTTGAGTAACATTGCTTTGAATTGTGCTGGGTTGTTTGTCGTGCAAAGATGCATCGGTAAACGTTGCATGAGTAGGTGTTCGCTTTGTGACATCAGCCCACGATTTATTAGATATTATCTTAGTCATGAACTGAGGTAAGCTGGGCCCAATAGCTGGGTATTTCCGCTGGGCTTCCGTTGTCATCCGTTTAATATTTACTCTGCTATATACATTTTAACTTCTTTTATATATACAAAATATTTTAAACATACTGTGTATATTCAATTATAATCTCTATACATAGTAATCTACATACATATCTCTATATCTCACACAGTTCTCAACTTAATTGAATTATTTCCTAGTTATCACAAAGGGTGAACTCTCAGTACCTTTGTGTATTAACTTACTCCATATCTGTCCATTACTTGTTAGCAACTTCTGTGATGGTAATTTCTAGTTCCAAATAGTTAGTAAAACTTACACGGGTCTTTTTGGACATAAAAATGATGCATCATTGGGTTTGATTATTAACATAAAGATCGTGGGTTCGATTTTTTAGCTGTTTACATTTAAATATATTTCCCTTTTAATATGCAATAAAATTCTTGAAGCGTGCGTTTCGAACCCATAACCATGTCGTTTAGTCAAGCCTCCGTAACATTATAACCCTTATAATGTTAATTTCTTCTATTTATAGAGAAAACACTTTTGTTGGCAACATATTTTCTTCATTTCTTGAGATATATTGTAACTACCTCTACCTCTCACCTCAACTCAACATGTCCATTCCTCAATATCAGAGCCAAGTAGTCCCCAGAGAGGTCATCATGCTCTCCGGTCAGCAGCAGCACGCCGCGGGCCCTCTCCGGCCGCACTCTCAGCCGTAACCGTACCCGCTTGTACGCGCCGCGAAGCGCGTGAAACGCTAGCCAGGACGAACCGGAGAAACGTGGGGATGATATTTTTGTATCTGGAATTAAAATTGTATGTTAATATATAGCAAGGTTGACGAGTCGTGGCCGCTCTGAAGTTAACTGTAAGTGGTTGTGCAGATTTTATTTTAGGATTTTTCGTACTTTTGATTATTTTTTTTCCCGAGTGAACAGTACACAAAAGTTTACAAAACGTAATTTCGACTCGCCGATCTTTCTGCACAATATTTGGTAATTCAAATCTATGAATAAGAGTTGGGAATGTTTATCATTAAAATATAATAAATGGTAATTTTCTCAAGAAAAAGAAAATGGAACTGTTTTGATGAATGTATCTGAATATAAACGTAATATATTAGAATTGAAAAAAAAAAACAATTCAGATTGGATAACTTTTTAATACAATGTAAAATTATGATGAAATATCAGTTGTGAGTAAATTAGATTCCACGAATGTAGCAACACGAAATACATTTTTAAGCGCACTCAGTAATAACTGTTACCACACACTGTCATTTAATTTTAATAAGCTTAATTGACGACAATATTTTGTGTTATATTCTTCATTTTACAGCTTTAAGGCGTCTCAGTAGAGCTCCATTTACTACGCCATTCTATGTCAATTTACTTTTTGACATTAATTTTAATATATCTTGTTTAAAATTTCCTACTGACACGCGCGGCCACAGTTAAAAAATATAGTTAGCGTTGTAGAGCAACGCTAACTATATCATGAGTAGCGACGGACGCTCCAACATTATTTTCTAGGATAATATTATAATAATTTTAATATGTTTTCAGAATAGAAAATACGTACAAAATCTTTGAGGCCAGTCGTGGCGCAGCGGCACGAAGTGTGACTGTAAAACCGATTGGTTGTGGGTTCGATCCCCACTCGAGGAGATGAAATATTTACTTAAATTTATGTTTCCATTTCTTCGCTCTGGTGTCGAGGTTAAGCGCGGTTGGCGCGACGGTAAGACGCGTTGAGTTCTGCCACTCAACACGCAATGCCTCCAGAATTCGGCAGAATGTGGGGAACGGAGTGTCTCAACACTAGGTTCCCTCTACCTACCCTGATGTGTCCCGCACACATCAGGGTAGGTAGAGGATACAGCGTGAAGCTGATTTATTTTTATTTATTTTTACAAACTCTTTTCAATTATATTATTAAGGTCTTATTTAGGATTTGAAATGACAAACTTAAATAAATAGTGAGGCCGGTCGTGGCGCAGCGGCACGAGGTGTGACTGCAAAACCGACTGGTTGTGGGTTCGATCCCCACTCGAGGAGATGAAATATTTACTTAAATTTATATTTCCATTTCTTCGCTCTGGTGTCGAGGTTAAGCGCGGCGTTGAGTTCTGCCACTCAACACGCAATGCCTCCAGAATTCGGCAGAAAGTGGGGAACGGAGTGTCTTAACACTAGGTTCCCTCTGCCTACCCTGCTGTGTGCGGGATACAGCGTGAAGCTAATTTAATTTTTTTTAATTTTTTAAATAAATAGTAAAAAAAGAATAGAAACAGAAGTAGTGCCTGGACTCGACTCTTAGTTTACAATATATAACAAAATCAACGAACTGTGTCGAAATACTTATTGATGATAAATTAAATAAAGCTTATCACGCTTCATTCGTTTATAATCATATTTGGTACATAAATGTGTGTCTCTATACAGAATATGTATTTAATTTTAACAGGAAAATATTTCATTACAGTTATTAGTAAAATCAGCATCACGCTGTATCCCGCACACAGCAGAGTAGCCAGAGGAAACCTAGTGTTAAGACACTCCGTTCCCCATATTAATTTTAAACTAATAATCTATTAATAATATACTAATAACAAAAGTTATAAGTATATTGTCAGTTTTAATTACATCGGCTTCGTGGATAGGTAAATTGGACGTTGTAGATTAGTTAAAACATTTAATAATAATCAACAAAATTCGAGAAGACAATTGTGGAAAACGTAATATAATTTCTTACAATTTTTTTTAAGCCTCATGCTGTATATGCATATAGCAGGCAGAGGGAACCTAGTGTTAAGACACTACGATTCCATTAAGATACTTTCGTTCCTAACTTTGCGTCGAATTCTGAAGACAGTGCGTGTTGAGTGGTGGAATACAACGCCGCGCTTTACCCCGACACCAGAGCGAGTATAAATATATTAAATGTTTCATTCCCCCGAGTGGGAATCGAGCCCACGACCTGTCGCGTTTACAGTCACACGCTTGTTGGCCTGCACCACAAAAAGTAACTCATATCATCAATCAATAATTAAGATAAATACCTTATAAATCATTATAAGTAAGCAAATTGTACATATAATACGTCACTTTATTCTCAATATAAAATCAAATCAAATCAGCTTCACGCTGTATCCCGCACATTGCAGGATAGGCAGAGGGAACATACTGTAAAGACACTCCGTTTCCCACTTTCTGCCGAATTCTGGAGGCAATGCGTGTTGAGTGGCAAAACTCAACGCCTCATTTTCAATATAAATAACTATTATCGGTTTAAAAAGTCAATGTACTCATATTCGACTTGTATTCTGTATTGACAAAAAACATCAATCCAAAATTTTACATGAATACATTTCAATATAAAACGCATTCAAAAGTCCAATGGCGGCTTAAAATGAATTTTCTCTAGCAAATATGTTTATATAAAGAATATATTTTTTTATTTAAATCACGCTTTACGAACGGAACGTGAATATATGGAGAGTTAAACTTTATTTACTTTTAATTGGTATTCATACGAGTACATTACTGTCGGCCGCAGTTCTTGTATAAAAGTTTATAAGTGTAATATTTTACTTTGATGAATGTTTCATTAGTGAATTAGTGGAAGAGGAAGATTTTATTTACTTTTTAAGTTTTGTTTTCAGATCTTGCTTTATTAAATAATTTTAGTAAGAATCATATTTTAGTAAACATATGCTTTTGTAAATGAACTTCTTAACTACACACAGCTTCATGCTTTATGATCGGTGGGCAGAGAACCAAGTGTCAACGCAATCCATTTTCTCCGGAATTAAATATACTTTGTATATTGAGTAGAGAAAACCAACTCAGTGTTTTGGTTTTAACCAAATAACGAAATATTTGAGACATGCAGTATTGAGTATCGGAGTTCAGCGGTGTTTGTTTCATAAACATTAATCAAATCATTATTTCAAAAGAACATCTTTTATTTAATGTAAAAAATGTATCTATAATGCTATTTACCACGTTAAAATATTGGATGAAAACCGCATTAAATTCAATGAATTTCAAGTAAAACAGACCACAATCAAACAAGCTTAAAAGCTTTATACGTTTTAAATGTAACAAAGTCAAATAAATATTTATACATAAAGTACTATACAAGAAATAAAGTTTTAAATAAATAGTAAAGGCCAGTCGTGGCGTGGGCACAATTCACAATCGAGAAAATTAAATATTAAATATATTTTTTTTCACGCTAGTAACAAGACAAAGCACAGAGTTGAGCTCCACCACCCAACAAGCAATGCCTCCATAATTTAGATGAAAGCGGTTCATAAGGGGTGAAGCAAAAAGAGTAAGTGGTGCCTGTATTAAATTCTTTTTTTTACAATGAAACATAATGTAACGTGGTCTTTTTGAGCTTTCAGCAACCCTTAAATCAAATTATTGGTCATCTCCACTGTCTAGGCTGTTAATAATCTTACGATCAAAAATATACTGTATAGACATCGGTAGTTGTAATAGCACTATAATAACCAAGAAATCTCTATTTCTATATATAATAAAAGGATAGAGGAAAGTGAATTATGTACATGAATAAAAAAAAAATTAGGTCGGTTAACATATCGATTATAGAAGCTAAATCACTCAGCGGAATTCTTGTCCGTCTGTCTGTTTGTTTGTTCGTCAATCACGCTAAAACCACTGGACAAAAATTAATGCAATGCTTCCAAAACTAGCTCCCTCTGCCTACCTTGCTACATGCGGGATACAACGTGAAGCTGAAAAAAAAGCGTAAAAAAGTAATTTTATATTAATAAAACAAAGCAGCCTACTAACGTAACCTCGTATCGTTGAAGCCTACACATTCATCAATACTGGTATTTCAAAGTAAAACCGCTCAAACTTTGTGATAAGGGGTCACGAGCAAATATGTTGGGAGTTACTTTTATCTGTGTTTTGCATGTTTGTAGTATTTGTACTTTATAATGAAAATCTCAGACAATATGTATGTACTTGTATGCGTGAAAAGCTGCCAACTACGGTGCGAGTACTGACAGAGTGTTTGTATATATAATATATGTAAATTATGTGGGATTTAAAGATTTTATGGAATTTCTTAAGTTGTATATATATTTTTGAAGTGTCTAATAATAAATATGTACATAAAAACTTTATAACTTTAAAATTTGGTAAAATAGAAAAGCACGTTTTCTCCTACATAACGGGATAGACAGAGAGAACCTTTTGTAAAACACCATGTTGCCCACTTTCCGTACATTTTGCGAGACATTGCGTGACATTTAAAAAAAACAGAATAATGCTACGGTGATTCTCCAAAGATGCATAATGATATAATGTTTATATAGTTTACTTCCCTTTGTAGTACGCGACGAACAGACGTATCTAAATACGGGCATTGTGATATAATTATAATTATACCATCCAAGTATTCATAAAGCTAGCTGTCTCTTGCGGATTGCGGAAGCTCCTAGAGTAAGTTTCATTCTAGGATCGGATTTGGTAGATTATATATATTTAGTTCCGAGTAAAATAGCTTTAGTAGATTAGTAATGGGTATTTTGTAGATATTAGAAATTTAATTAATTTAATTAACACCTATTATTTAAAAGAATAATCCACATTTTAATTAGACATCAATTTTGTTTCAAAGAACATAAAAAAAACCCTCTTTTACAAATATTGCCTATTTTAAATCTTACTTAAGCTTATCTTAGTTAGATAAATAAAAATTAAATTAAATTAAATTAGCTTCACGCTGTATCCCGCAAACAGCAGGGTAGGCAGAGGGAACCTAGTGTTAAGACACTCCGTTCCCCATTTTCTGCCGAATTCTGGAGGCATTGCGTGTTGAGTGGCAGAACTCAACGCCGCGCTTAACCTCGACACCAGAGCGAAGAAATGGAAATATAAATTTAAGTAAATACTTCATCTCCTCGAGTGGGGATCGAAGCTACAACCAGTCGGCTTTGCAATCACACCTCGTGCCGCTGCGCCACGACCGGCCTCATAAATAAATAAAAATAATTTAGAAAAATTTGTTAACTTCATTCAATAATGACTCGTTTAGAGTACTCGACTGACTCGTGGCGCAGCGGCATAGTGTCTAACTGTGAACGCGAGATAAAAAATAATTATTTTAACTTTTTCGCTCTCATAAAAAGACAAAGCGTGGCGGTGCGCTCCGTTCTCAACACGTAATGTCTCGAAAGTTGGGCGGAAAGTAAGGAACAGAGATTTATTACCTTCTGTTTTCATTGCACTATGCGGGATATATGGTGAAGCTAAAAAAATATCTTCATCCTTACCATAATTACTTTAATCCATTAACATCATGTGTAATCAGACACAGCTCATGCACTACCATGTCGTTTTCAATTTTATGTATTATTCATTTACATAAAAAAAACCAATTTATATATTAAAAATGTAATTATATATGTAAAATATTTATTACCTATATACAATTAATATTAATAAAAAAATGTTTATTGATTGATTTTATCTGTATTTTAATACAGGCCTGTTCCGCTTTCGCATGCAAGGCTAATGAGCCGCGCGTGCTTACTCCGACGTTGGAGAGCTTATAATGTTTGTTAAACTCTACGTCACTTAATAAAGCGAATTTAATTTTTTCCGCGATTTATTGTGAAAAAATCAATTTGTATATGTTATAGTGATCGATCACAATAGTAAAAGCTGAAACTAAATCTTACATACGATACGATAGACTCAATTTTAAATCTAGGAAATTCATTTAGTTATTTTCCATTTCCCGCTACTTTAAAAAAATAATGTGCGGTGTTGAGTTCCGCAAAACTCAATGTCTCAAATTTTAACACAAAGTTGAAAATTTATTGTCTCGACACTAGGCTATTTCTGCGTTTCCTGTTCTCTAACATTGTCCTCACAAATTTGCGCCATTATTAATTAATTTTACTTCACATTTTATATATTTAGACGAAACCCAGGGATTTATGTTAAGCTAAAAAGATTATTACTATAAAAGACTTCCCTGACAGTAAGACCAGCTCATTATAATTTTAAATTAAGCTTGTTGCTTTATGTAAGAGGTCTGGTACCGGGTGTTAAAAGATAATACTTGTGTAATATATTTTGTTTTCTTTTTGTACTTAATTATACTTAACACCTTGTGATGTAGTAACAGAGCTAAATATTTTTTTAGCTTCGCAGTGTATTCCGCATATAGCAGGTTAGGCCGAGGGAACCTAATTCTGAGAGGGAGTATTAAAGGTATTGCGTTTTGAATGGTGGATGCCAACTCCGCGTTTTGTCTCGTCACCATAGCGAGGATATTTAAAATATCTTATTTAGCGTAATTCAAATATTAATTAAGACTTTAATCAAGTTCATTATGTATAAACAAATATAACAACATAATATCAAAGGCATTTTATTAAATTTAATTCGAAGAAAATTCAAGATAATATGAAAAATCGTCGTCTATTTCTAATTAAAAGTGCTCGACGTAGTCCACATTCCTGGAATGACGAAGAAACTTTTAATTATAAGAGTTATTACACCTGTAAATAATTTGTTTCAGATATATTTGCTATATATTTTTATAGATCTACGTCTTGAGAACTAATTAGTATGTTCATCTAAAGAAAATTCTATATTATTATAATAAAAATACAATATTATTGTTAACAAATTGCGACTAATATATATTTTTTAGTTTCGTCGTTTATCTGTCATATATATGTATAACAGAGTAGGCAGAGGGAACTTAGGGTTGACCCTCGTGCCACCGGGCCACGACAGCATCATAGTGCCGAATTGTAGAGGCGTTGCGTGTTGAGTGACGGAACTCAATGCACCTTGATGCACCTCTTGACACTAGAGAAAATATTTAATATTTAATTTCCCCTAGCGGTGATCGAACCTACAACCTTTTGTGTTTATAGCCACATACTTGTGCCTCTTCTCAACGACTGGCCTCTCCTATTTTTAAAATACATATACTTTGAAGCCATCATGCCGCGGTGGGACAGCTTTTTAGTTGGTTGTGGATATAATTCCCACTCAGGAGAATGTATAGTTTTCATTTCCCTGCTCTGGTAAGCAAATCAACGAAGTGCTTGAAATTAGGTTTTCTACTGAAAGAATTTTGTATAATAGTTTAGAGGGAACCTGGGAACGATATTCCTTTTTCTTCATTTCGTTTATTAACCTTCGTTTGTGGGTGGCCGAACCAAATATTCCTCTTCATCAAACCAGAAACAGATATACGTAAATATTTTTACGTTCTCAAAAATTTATAAAAATAATTCAAAGAAAAAGAGTCTATTGAGTTTTCTTTAACACTATATTGTAATTATGGAAGGCAAGCGGATGCCGACAGCGGATGTGGTGCTACCTAACGGTATATGTCTTCCGTTACTATACTTATATATGTATACTCGCATTTCTGTATTGTACTAATACTATAAGTCGTAGTATAATTTTATGTATACATTAATTATTTCAATATTTTTTTAGTCTAAGTTAAAAAAAACATGATTAACAAGAAATATTTAAATATTAACCCAAAGTTTCTAAAGGAGACAAAAAAACTTGGGCCCAAATATAAAGAATTAAGATATGGTCTTAAAAACACAAAAAGAAATCCATTTTTAACATTTTTAAAGTGTTATTCCACACCTAGGAAAGAAAAATATTTATCAAGAAAACGTATAAAAATTTGACCGTAGCTGGATTTGAACCTGTACCTCTTTGGAAACTGTCCAAACGGTGTCTAAGTGTAGAATAACACTTCAGAAATGTTAAAAATATATAAAATTTAGTATTCTCTCTTGTCAAACGACAATTCTAAGTAATTATCTTTAGGAAGCAGAAATTTGTGAAAATCTGTCTACAGAGATGTTAACAGCATAAATAAGTTGTAACAAGCGTATAAGAATTTCGACGTTACTTGATGAGGGCGTATGGCTTAGTTGGTCGGAGCGCTTGGACAGTTTCCAAAGAGGCGTGGGTTCAATTCCCACTACGCTCAAATTTTTATACGTTTTCGTGACACAGGGGCACAATTGTGTGACTGTAAACGCGGCTGCTTGTGGGTTCGATTCACACTCGAGGAAATTAAGTATTTATTTAAAGTTATATTTTAATTTGTTCGCTCTAGTGTCAAGGAAAAGCGCGACGTTGAGTTCCGCCACTCAACACGCAACCCCTCCAGAATTCGGCGGAAAATAGGTAATATAGAGTGTCTTAACAATAGGTTCCCTCAGCCTATCCTGCCGTGTGCGGGATATATCGTGAAGCTGATTTATATTTAAGTATAAATATTCATAAGTTATTAATCATAATATAATTTGAAAAATATTTTCTGTAGGAGTAAAATATTCTTCTCTTCAGAATATGAATCTCGTAGAGTAATAAAGTCCGTCTTCACTTTGCTTTAAAATATAACGAATTTAGAAACTACTGCATGAAATACGTGCGCGGGAACGTGAAATATTGCAGGCGAAAATTATGATAATTTATCATACACATATTCAAAATAAGGCTTTATGCAATATTTTTTCACCTTTACGCTGTATTTCGCATATAAGAGGGTAGGGAGAGGGAACATAGTGTGAAGACACTTCGTTCCCCACATTTCGCCGAATTTTCGAGGCATTGCGTATTGATTGGCGGGACAGAAAAATAGGAAATGTTAATAAATAATAATTAAACTCTCCAAGTGGAAATCGAACCTACAACAGTCGCGCTTATAGTCGTGCCCTTGTGCCACCGGGCGCCTTTAATACTATTTCATTTGCAATATTATTTTTTTAAATAAAAAAATATATTAATGACTGTCCTAACTAGCTTCTCCACGGGACTTTTTTAATGTAAAATTAAATAGCTCTAAGCTATCTACACGTTTAAACTGGTTAAAGAATTTCATATAAAATGTGTAATAATCGTGATAATCTAAGATCATATTATGGTAAAATTTACTTTATAGTTCAACAATTAATTTACTTTTTACTGTGTATCTATGGAATTTAACGTGGCAGGTAAAAATACTAAGAATTTATGTATTTTCCAATTCATGTGAATGCAGTATTCAGATTTAGATTTATTAAAAAAATAGTTATTTTTTAAATTTTTGACTTAAAATTCACTATTAAAAAAAAGAAAAAAATTATATTTAGCTCAACATCAACGTTGTAATGTAACAGTAATTTAGCAAATCCGGAAGACGCGCCATTTCTGCCGCTTCCGACCAACTTCCGGCTTATCTTGTATGCGTTGTGGCGTCAGAGGAAAGCTGTTATGTAGAATATTTATCTTTACTAGCTTATATAAGTTTTGCGATTTCGCTCGCTTTAATCTTGGAATAATGCTTAAAGAAAAATTTATAATTTTAAATGTTGTATGATTTTTTTTATTTTCACATCACACTGTGGGAAATATGAGAAAGTATTTTTAAATCTAGTTTTTGAAAAATGAAACTATTTAACTGGATTATTCGCGTATATTTAGAATTCGAATATTTAGTATATTTCGTATTTAGTTTAGTTCCGTATATTTAAAAGCGTTCGAAGCCCAACCTTTCGAGCGCTTTTGCCTTGAAGTATTTCGTAGTTGCGGATAGACTGAGAGAAACTATCAATTGACATAATTATTTTAGAAAACTACCGTCAACGATTTTTTGATTGATTGACTCGCGTACACTCTTGGATTCTTGTAAAACGAGCTGACCGTATCTTGCCCTTCTGGTATGGTTTCCTTAAAAGATTTTATGAGTGGGTCCCAGGTGGTAGAAATTAAAAAAAAAATCGATTGTAAATAATTACAGAATCGGTAAATGCAAATATCCTTATGGTGATAACTAACTTTATACATATAACAAACCGACAATATAGCTATAATATATATTTTTTTTCAATAACAGAGTTTTACTTGTTATTATAGTACACAGCCATATACAGTAGTAAATAATTATTTATTATTGTCACTACTAGTTTCAAAGTTCGATAAGGGCATGCCTATACTTTTTAATTGAATTACTCATTAAAAGTTTGTGCTAACAACGTAATTCAACTATAATTTTTATAGTTAAATATTATTTTAATTAAAAATATTATAAAATTCATCACTACTATAGTACACTGTCGTGGCGCTTGATATGATATTTAAGGGCGGTATTTAACTGATCTGACAAAATAAGATATTGAATCTCATAAACTATATATATGTAGAGACTCTGTGAGTGTCTTAAAATAAGTAGATGTAGATTATATCTATACATTATTTGTTGGTGTGCTGTTTTATACACATTTATTTTCGTTTTTTTTCTTTTAATTTGGAAAATTAGAAGGCCCCGTTCCGTACTTTCTGTCAAATTTTAGTTTTCAATGTATGGATATTAACTTATTGTTTTTATTGTAACACACACATTTATTGTAAAGTAATTCAGACTAAGAAATATGTAAATATGAGCCAAGCTGAGAGCAGGTCGCTAGTTTATTATTAATTTCACTTTGGCAGGTAATTTTAAAAGTGTTTTGATAATATTATACAAAGTAAACCTCACTTTAAAGTCCTAACTACGAGTAAGCCATCAATCTTTGGATATCTTTATATATAAAAGGACTTGTGCTGACTGACTGAGGTAAGACGCACGCAGAGCCGTAACCGCTGATGGTAGAAACGTGAAATTTGGGCAGATGTTTATGTTCATATTCTGGACATCCACTAAGAAAGGAATTTGAAAAATTTTAACCCTAAAGGGATGAAATAGGGGTTGAAAGTTTGTATGGAATTTTTTTTTAATCTGTACCGATTTTTATAAAATTTGAAATTCAGACTCTTAAAAATATTTCATTGAAGACGTGTTTCATGGTTTTTAAGAATTCACTCCCTAAAGTTTCAAATAAGGGGTTGAAAGTTTATATGGAAAAATCTTTAAATTGCCACCGATTTTTATAAAAATTTAAATTCAGACTGTTAAAAATATTTTATTGAACACGTGTTTCGTGGTTTTTTTAGAATTCACTCCTAATAAGCGGGCGAAGCCGCGCGCGCCCTCTAGTTTATTATAATTTACCTGAGAAAATATATCTATAGACCATCCATTTCAAATATTAACCTTCTAAAGCGTACGACGTCGTAACTTTGAAGCCGTCATAAATTTTGATTAGCGTTCTTTGGGCTATGGAAGAATAAATTGTAGAAGTGATATGATTCATGCTCTCCGTACCACAAAAAAAATTGTAAAATAGGTTTTTTTCGACAAGTTTTGTGGTTTTGTTTACATAACATACATACAAACAATAGTTGCAATTATGTCGATTTTAGATATATACATACGTTACGATCGGATTTTATATTTATAATGAGCTGCACGTTGTATCCCGCACCTAGTGGGTGCGGGATGTAGACAGAGGGAACCTAGTGTTAAGACACTTCGTTCCCTATTTTCCGCTTAATTCTGAATCAGAACTCAACGCCGCGCTTTGCTTCGACACCAGACCAAAGAAATGGAAATATACATTTTAAATAAATATATCATTTCCTTGAGTGGGGATCGAACCCATAACCATTCGAGTTTACAGTTACATTGAGTGCTCCTACCACGCCTGGCTTCTATTTTTTGTTTATTTTGATTTATAATTATTAAAACTTATCTATATCTGTAGATAAGGAATAAATAAAATATCTGATTGATAAGGAATAAGGAAGAGAATCTGCCAATTTGCCGTTCCTGCACATTTAATAAGCTGTGTGAGAGGTTCTGTGAGATTGCGTTGAGTACAAATTTTATTTAGAAGATCTTTTATGTTTACCTAAATAAAGGGTGGAGTTTGATTTCACTAACAAACACGTAATGTCGCTAAGTAGACGCAAAGAGGTGAGCCTGTTTTGTAAAACGCAAAACGCGGTGATCTTTGTAGAAATAAAAATAGCAGTAATATAAAGGATATAAAAGCTATTTTTATAAATATTTAATATCAATTTAATATAACATTATAAAATAAATTGCAAAATTATTTTCTATTACATCGAAAATAATGAATATTACTTTGTAGAGGCCATCATAGTGGATAAGGGGAGCGTCTGTAAATGGGATGGATGTGAATCGCAAATGAATTATTTTTATGTTTCCGAATCAGGGAGACGCTGAAAAGTGTGATACTGAATTTAGAACGTCTTGAATTCGAACGATGAGCGAATAATGAAGTGCCTTAGCACTTTAAGTTCTTTTTTTCAGGTGTGATACAGCGTGAAGTTGTAAAAAGGACTAAACTATTGCTGGGAACAGTCACATTCTCATTAATTTCATGCTGTATCCCACATATAGCAGGGTAGGCAGAGGGAATCTGGGAACCTATTGTTGAGGCACTTCATTCCACATTAAGACACTTCAGTTCTCTACTGTCTGCGCAATTCTTGAGGAATTGCGTTTTGAGTTGCGTAACTCAACGCCGAGCTTCGCCTGATTATCAGAGCTAGGAAATGAAAATATTTCACATTTCATTCCCCCGAATCGGAATAGAACCTTGTGGGTTCTATTCGCGTTTACAATTGCACGCTTGTTGTCAAGACGTTCTTCAATTAATATTAAATCGAATTGATGAGTCTTCTATAGCATATTCTGTGTAAATTTTACCTTAATAGTACATGGTAAAATGATTTTAGTGTTTATTGAAAGCTGTTTGAGCGATTGCGTTCTACATAAAGCTATTTCAGCAAAGAGATGGTTTAAGTAAAAGTTATATTATAAAAGGAGTTAAATTATTATAGGGGTAAAAATAATAATATGTTTTATATTATTCTCGTACCCTTATAGTTAATTGTTAGTTATGTAAGGCAAGAAGTGATGTAATATTTTTTGGCGTCACGCTGTGCCCTAATTGTAATATTAATTTTATGAAAAACTTTGCTTGATATTTTCTGTTTAATATTTAAAACTTTCGCTGTAGGTCTACGGGAAAATTCCTATGATTGTGCAAACTTAGGTATGTCAACTTCTTTATAAATTAAATACTTATTTAGAAAACATATTAAAAACGCAGCGGGACTCGAACCCACGCCTCCTGGAAACCGACCAGGGGTAACGTATTATGGGTTAGTGGTCAGAGCCCTGGTCGGTTTCCACGAGGCGCGGGTTCGAGTCCTGCTACATTAAATTTTTTATACGCTAGTTTCTAAATAAGTATTTTTCTTTCCTAAGTGTGGAATAATATCTTAAAAATGTTTAAAAAATATTTATAAGTTGTATTTATAAATATAAAAAACTTCCGGTTGGAATCTAAATTAAATACTAGCGAACCAAGAAGAAAATACATATATATTATAATAAACATTTCATTCCTTAACCATCAATACAACAACTTTGGACAAAATATATTTCGAAAGACTGTCAAACCATTACACGTATCCATTAATATATTGACAAATGAAATTCCAATTTAACTTTTACCACTAAGAAGTTAAGATCCAAAATCGTGTGTGTTTTATTTAATGCTGTATGTGACTTTCGATAGTCGAAGAAAAGTTTTAATTGGGTACGAAAGAGACAATAACGCTACGTAACGCTACAACATGCTACGTCGTAGCACTTGTTCGCGAACTACGAGAATTCAAAGTGCAATCTCGTTGATACTCGAGCAATTTATTTGGAAGTTGGTAAATTATAGGTTGAACTAGTTTTGTAGTTTTAGCGATTTTATTTTTATATTTTTACTTAGTCTCTATATTCTGATTGAGTTTTACTTAACAGATTTGTGGTAAATAAATTTGCAATGATATAATATGACTTTCAAATTTAAAAAAAAACTATAAATTTATTATCTATTTTTTTAGTAAATTCAGTAAAAAATTATAGTTAAAATTTTGGTTTTCATGCAGCATCACGCATATAGTAAGCAGAAGGTACCTAGTGTAAGGACATTCCGTTTCCCACTTTCCGCCTAATTTTCTAGGCATTGCGTGTTGTGAGGCGGGACTTAACGCCGCACTTTCGCCTTGGTACCAAAACAAAGCGAGCATACCCACAAATTTCCGTTTGTTAACTTTAATAAGTCACATTCCCGTTAATCTACATTCATGAAATTGGTATGAAATCCTCGATGAGCGAGTCCAACTCGCATGAGTGACTTAAATGAGTATTCTATCTTACCTATGTTAGATTATAGTTCACGTTTCTGGTATTTATTAATAGGTCAGCCATCTTTTTTACTTTTTGCCATTAGGTTTAAAGAATGTTGTGGTTAAAGATTATATTGCTGTTGGAAAACCGAAATAGTTTTGCATAGTTAGAAAGGTCGAAGTTTCAGCTCCTCACAATATTTGTGGATAAATCTGAAGGAACCGTTTAGCCACCAGTTTTGAAACTATTTAGAACATTTAATAAAATATATCTCTAAAATTCAGCGGAATGTGAGGAACGGAGTGTCTTTATACTAGGTTCTCTCAGGCTACCCTGTTATGTGCGGAATACAGCGTGAATTTGATTTTTTATAAATATTTGTTTACTAACATACTTACATGTGTATTAATATCAAGAGTAAACTCTGGTACATTACTTATATGATTTTTTTTTATCTCTTTCTTTCTTTATTTTATGTTACATGGTAGACAGAAGGAACCCAGTATTAAGATATTGCGTTCCTAACGCATCAATCAATTTTTGAAACTGCATGTTGAGTGGTGAAACTCGACGCCGTGCTTTACACTACAGGAACTCGAAAGGATCGAGGAGGAGGAGGAATCGAATGATATTTTGCTCTGTTTCCTAGTTTCCGATTAAAACTAGGTATATATATGACTAATTAATAGTTCATCACATCAGTTATCGCGCTGTCCCATTTAGCAAGGCGAGGAAAATTTATATACAAATGAAATAAGCAATTAATAGCCATCAAGTGATGTCGTCGTCGCACAGTGGCAAAGCGTCTGACTGTACCGATTGTTAGGGGTTCGATCCCTACTCGAGGTAATTAAATATAATATTTAAATTATTTAAATTTTCCTGTTATGGTATACAAAATGTAGCGTTGAGTTCCTACACTCAACGATCAATGTCTCAAAGATTGGACAGCAAGTGGTAAACGACGTGTCTCAATACCAGGTTTCTTTTGATTATACGCGAAAAAGCTAGAAGTTCCATTTTAATATCTTAAGTAGGATTCGAATCCACTATTATTAATGACTACTAACAATAATGTAATTGTATCATATATATAACAAAAAAAAATACAAAATCTAAGATAGGCATTTTGGTGTTGAGACCCACCATTCAACACAAAATGCCTCCAGAATTCAGCAAAATATGGGCAAAGGAGGCACTCCTTAAATACAAAATCCCCAGGTTCCTTCTGCCTACCCAGCTATGTGCCAAGTACGGCGTGAAGCTAAAGAAGACTAAGAAGCAATAAAGATTATTATCATCAAATATTAGGTGCGATTATTTTATTAGTTTAATTTATTCTATAAGCGTTATTACTTTAACGAGAGTTCGAAACAACCCAGACAAAGATTATTATAATGGTTTAACTTAATTATACGAATGTTATTATCTAATGAGGCGTGAGTGGGACGTTCAGCGTTGTAAGTATACGTGGGAGAAAATCCTTTATATAGAATATTTTTTTGTATATATATAAGAATATATTTTTTTATTTCGAAATAGCTTTAGCGATATTTGAATAATGACTAGAGATAAGTTTAAGTGATATTATACTTGTGTAGGGTTCCACATCTTAAAATAAAAATTGGAACCTTATGTTGTATCGTATTGTATACAATTTTTTTTTGTTCGGGTCACCTGGGTCCGGGTCACCGGTAAGTGATCACCGCCGCCCAAAACCCCGTGCAACACCAGAGGAGCTACAGGTGCGTTTCCTGCCTTTAAGGTGGGTTGGGCGCCGGAGCCCGGCATTACCTGATGCGAAACGCAGTGGCATAAAGCCACTACTTAACGCCGGGCTTAAATGCCGGGGGTGGTAATGATCCGGTCGAGTCTGTCCATGCGTGTTGCCATTGCTGGCGACGTGACTCTACCACACGTAATAAGGCCTTAACACTATGTTCCTTCTGCCTACCCTGCTATGTGCGGGATACAGCATGGAGCTGATAAAAAAAGCTTGAGATTGATAAAAATGATATAAGATAATTGCTTGTTATATTTACCCAATTAAAAAAATGTCTTACTTGGTTTACATTTGGTAGTAGTGCAGCTTTCTACTGCTGTCGTCCTTGCTGGCGATGACGTTCCCTCCGGTACCTGTATAACACATATTATTCTTAATACACATCGGTGGTTCAAGAATTTATTAACAAGTTCCCTCTCCCGACATGGTACTGGTATAGTAAGAGTTATAAAATTACCAATTTTCATTACAACCTATGCAATTCTTTTCTGATGTTAGTTTTATAAAGCAAAAATTATTTTATATTTTAATATTAGAGAATTGGTCAAACTTAATAATCCAATGTTAAGACTCTCCGTTTCCTGTACCCTAATTTTCAAAATATTCGCGACATTGATGTGTTGAGTAGTAGAACTCAACGCCGTAGTTTGTTTTGATACCAAGGATGATGAATATGAACATTTTATTCCCCTGAGTCGAACCCACAACCGTCGCGCTTACAATAAGACACAGTGCCGGTACGCCACGCCTATGCCACGACGGCCTCCGTAGCTACATGTAGTTAATTACGTATTTATTACCAAAAATTGTGAAAATATATGAAATTATCTATATAACGATATAATTTGTAAATAACCTACAATACCGTAGTCACTTTGAAGTGCGAAATATGATATATAATACCTAACTATTGTTCTACAGCGGACGGAAACCACAATAAATACGTCGGCGCAATGCGGTCTACATTAATTCATATTACGGAGTGTCTGCTTCTCACTGTACCTGTATATATTCATTATCGACTGTTTAATTTGAAATGTAATTCATTATATTATTAATATGTACGTTTAATATATAATTTTACAGAAATTTGTTCGTGCCAGTTTCTTAAGAGGTCAGTCGTGGTGTGGGGGCACAAGAGTCCGAAAAGCGACTGAGATCGTGGGTTTGATTCCCACTCTTGGTAATGAAATATTGAATAACGAGGCAAAATTGGCCAGTTCACGCGGCGTTAAGATCAACACGAAATGTGTCTTCAAAATTTGGTGGAAAGGGGGAAACGGAAGAGTCTTAATGGAAATGTAGTGTTTTAACATTAAATTCTTAGGATTTTCTTCATACCCTACAATATACAGCGTGGCAATCTTATATATTTTACCATGAAAATAAATATATATTTAATATATCAGCTAAAATCTATTATTTATTATCAATAAAACTTACTTTTTGTTCCAAGCTAGGTCCAAGCGTCGTAGGCCTCTCTTTGCTCGCTTCAAACAATGCCTCCTTCTCTTCATCATCAGTTATTATATTCAGATCAATTTTGCTAACTCCGTCCTCTATGAGACTTTTCAATCCATCTAACTCCTTGGATCTCTCTCCCGTAAACGTATAATTTACGTTACTATCGCCGTTATAGTTATCTACAGGTGTTGGCAGTGTCGGTGACTTACGTTTGTTATCATCGATATGTGTTACGCTTACATTAGATTTACTAAGTCTATTGGACGGTGCTATTTCTAGTTCAGCCGAGAACGATACGTCTTTCTGATAGAGTACATCCTCTTGCTTGTCCGACGTGATTTCTGTTGCTCTGGTTGCGTTTAACTCTGTAACAAAAATTCTATATATGTCACCTTTTTCTAATAGTCGCGCAGGCGCACAAGTGTGTGACTGGAAACGGGATAGGTTGTGGATTCGATTGCCGCTCGACAAAATGAAACATTTAATATTTAAATTTTCTCGCTTTGGTAAAACGGAAAACCGCAGGATTGAAAATTACGGAACGGAAGTTTCTTAATGGGAATGGAGTGTTTTAAAACTAGGCTCCCAGGTTCCCTCTGCCTACACTCATATGTGCGAGAAATAGCGTAAGGCTAAAAAAAATAAAATCAAAAGGAACGTTTACTAAGATTTTACACTGGAATAACAGATATGTGATCAAGGTAATTAAGTTCTGCTTGACCGAACACGATGTCTATAGATATAATATACTATACTAGGGGGATATTTCTATTAATAATATTATTTAAATCAGAATGATTAACTTAACTAACTAACCATTTTAACTTATGAAGATATGCTCATATAGATAGCGTCTATGTTAGATACATATGAAGTTATTCATTGGCATATTTGAAGCAAAATGAACAAAACTGCAAATAATTTTAGCATAAAATATGCTGTAATTATCTAGATTTATTAACAAGACAAATGGCATGATGTTGGGTTAAGGCAATCAACACACAATATATCAAAAAGTCGATGGAAAATAAGTAAATTTTCTCTATAATTGCTTTACGCGACATATAGCGTGAAGCTAGACCAAAAGCTATGAAAGCGAGAAAATAAAAATATTAAATATTTCAATTCCTCGACTGAGAATCGAATCCACAACCGTGGTGTTTACAATCGCATGCTTGTGTTTCCTTGAGGACGGCCTCTCTATTATAAATAGGTAGGTATGGTAAAACATTATAATGATTAAATAATATTTTAATCCAGCGTTATGGAAGTAGGCAACTGGCACCTGTTAATACGCAACTAGGCTTATAACTTGAATAATAAATAGTTCGGCACATTAAAATTTAATATCATATCCGAAAGTTAAAAGTATTTACTACTATATTATATTAAATATTATTTCATCACCATTGTGGTGCAGCTGAAATATTGCGATGGCTGTAGGTTTGAATCTCATTGAAAGGAAGAATTTCTTCTTAAGTTCTTACAGTTTTTTTATAAAAACAGCAGTTTAGTATACATCGGTGTATGTATGCAATAAATATATCACACACATTACAAGGGAATGAAAATAACTGATCTCCGAGTGGGAAACGAACTCGCAACCGTCACGTTTACAGTCAGACGTTATGCCAATATATGTGGAAGATAAAGAAATATTTTGGGGGCATGTATTAACGTGATACAATCTAAAATAAAAATATTTAAAAAAAAAATATTCGTTTGTCTGTGCGTTTGTCCACGTTAATCAGAAACCACTTATAACTGATTAAGTTTTATTTCAATCGGTTTTATAAATAAAAAAGTTATATCAATATAAGCAATTGCATGCGACACTACTTCTACAAAATAAGTGTTTTATTAATTTGAATTAAATAAATAAATAAAATAAATCAGCTTCACGCTGTATCCCGCACACAGCAGGGTAGGCAGAGGGAACTTAGTGTTAAGACACTCCGTTCCCCACTTTCTGCCGAATTCTGGAGGCATTGCGTGTTGAGTGCAGCAGTGCAGATCTCAACGCCGCGCTTAACCTCGACACCAGAGCGAAGAAATGGAAATATAAATTTAAGTATATATTTCATCTTCTCGAGTGGGGATCGAGCCCATAACTAGTCGGTTTTACAGTCACACCTCGTGCCGCTGCGCCACGACTGACCTCATTATTACTTTGATATTTGATATTAGACTTATTAATTTGACTGAAAGTTTATCTTGACAGCCAAATTTTCAGCCAATTATTTTGTATGGATATGGATTAGTTTGTATGAATATTGTCTTTAAAATGACAATGTTAATAGATCACGACAGTAATACAGATGAGAAAATAAATTATTAATAAGCCGGCAAAGCTGCGTGCGGGTCGCTAGTAAATAATAAACGATCAGTAATATTATACAGCTTTTAAAATAGATATTTATTAAGTATACATTCTAAGATTTCATTTAATTGAAATTCAATATGTACGCACATACTTAGTCGATGTAATGAGAAATCATATAATACACAAATGAATTTAGCATAAATTGATTCTTAGAAGGTTGCTCAAAGTCAAAGTCAACATAAGCTCCAGCTTTATTCTATACTAACGGCTTTACACGTATTATTTTTTTTATTATTTAACTTTAAAATTAAATATTCAATATAAAAAAAGAAGAACAAAATGTTTTTTTATTCCATCAAAACAAAATCTTAAATCTGCTCAGGAAATTCGTAAAAATGCCCAAAAAAGTTTTATCAAGAACTTCAGCAGTTAATAAGATTGATTAATGTAGCATAAATTAATAGACGTGTAATTTTTTAGGCATTTGATTTATTTTAGCTTCACACTGTATACCATTTACAGGGCACGCAGTGGGCACCTAGTGCTAAAACATTCCGTTCCCCATTTTCGGCCGAGTGCAAATATTGAATAATTAAATTCTTGAATGGGAATCGAAACCACAATCGTCACGCTTAGAATAACAAGCTTGTATCACAGCGCCACGACTGCCGCATAGTACCCTACTATAGGTAAAGAGAATCTAATGTTAAAATATTCCTTTCCTAATTGTCGGGACGTATTGAGTGGTGTATTAAAAGCAAGAAAGCCAGTGTCTTGACACTAGATTCCCTCTGTCTTTTATACATAGTTATCAGCGTGAAAAATGTTAAAACAAATAAAATATCATTACTGTGGCGGTGGTCGTATGTTCGACCCGTACTCGAAACGCTTTATTTTCATTTTCTCACTCTATAAACATGAGGAATAAAACAAAGCGCGTATTGCATCAGTCAACATATAGCATCTTGATTAGGAGGAACACGACGAACGGAGTGTCTTAACACAAAGTTTCCAGATACCATACAATATTGTTAAAGAATTCGAATATAACAAAATATTTTCTAATATCGAAGAAAAATGATTGAATTATTGAAAATATATTGCATTTTAATATATATTCGAAACAGTAATAGAGTTAAAGCTCGAACCGTCCATGGGCATGTAAGCGAAATCGGTCACGTAAACTACATCGCTAGTTCGGATGCATCAAATGCATAGAAGTCCTGTGAAGTCGTAATTCAGAAACTGTTATATTCAGAGTTCTACGTACTGAACAAATTCAATCTGGTGGAGCTCAACGTGAGACGTTTCAGATTGGAAACCTTTGTTTTGTGTTCTCAGGTACGTACATTGTTTTGTTAGATTCGATTTTCGATGGTAAATAAAGCAAAAAACTTGTAAATATACATTTTTCTAGTGGGCGCGCGCAGCTTCGCCCGCATATTTTCAACCCCTATTTTATCCCTTTAGGGTTAAAATTTTTCAAAATCCCTTCTTAATAAATGTCCAGATTACAAAAATAAATATCTGTCCAAATTTTACATTTCTACGCACAGCGGTTACGTCTGTGCGTGCGTCTTACCTCAGTCAGTCGGCACATGTCCTTTTATATATATAGATTAAAAGCTTAAAAAAATTGATATAGTTTCTTTAATTCTACTTAATATTTTAAATGTGAAAGTTTGTAAAGAGTTTCGATTCCCACACGAGTAACTTAAATATTTAATATTTTCATTTCTTCTCTCTGGTGTCGAGGCAAAGCGCCGAGTTGAGTTTTGCCACTCAACACGCAATGCCTCTAAAATTCGGGTTATACACCAGAAATGACATAACATCAGAATCATAGGCTACAATTTATGTCACCATTTTGTGTAATTTTTCTATAATAGGCGAAGCTGTAGGTGTGTCGCTAATTTGTTTATATAATGACATAATGTCAACCTTTATCAACTCACTTCGCCAGCGTTACCAAACGGGAATAACTAAGAGTTGTACCTATATATGTCATACATAGAATATGAAAACACATGAAATATTGTAAGTTCCTGAGATAAATCAAACCGCAGGTGCAGTTGGTCACATCGACACGATCGTTGAGATATATCGCCTCGAGTAATGGACTATCCAATATAATATTTTTCAATTCCAACCAGAGACTAATTTCTGCCATCAGCATATTGGTCTAAACAAACTTTTCAGCTTTATAATGTTAGCATTAGTATAAAGTACTGATTAACAAAACTAATGATAAATTAATATTACACGCTATATCACGCATATAGTAGGGTAGACAGATAGAACCTACGTGTTACATTCCGTTCCCCACGTACTGATAAATT
The DNA here is from genome assembly GCA_021202915.1 of Heliconius himera. Lineage (NCBI taxonomy): Eukaryota > Metazoa > Arthropoda > Insecta > Lepidoptera > Nymphalidae > Heliconius > Heliconius himera. The sequence continues at coordinate 1,429,169 of JAJHJA010000077.1, read as the reverse complement.
TTCACATTGGGTGTCAAGTGGCGGGAATTAACACCTTGTTATTGTGTCTTAGCACTAGGTACCCTCTGCCTATCCTTATTTTTTGTTGTTATCAAATGAGCGTACGGGTCACCTCATAGTAAGTGATCACCGCCCACAACCCAATAAAAGGCTACAGGAGTTAAAGGTGCGTTGCCGGCATTTAAGGTGGAGAAAATCGCTTTTTGTAGGAACCCAAATCATATCGACCTGGAAACACTGCCGCACATAGCCTGTTATACCTATATGCGGAATACAGCATGAAACGATTTATTAATTATAACACAAAGCAATAAAAATATGTACGTAAATATCATAAAAAAACGTGATATAATAAAGTAAACGTAGCAAAAGCTCGCACTAATAAGTCACCGTAAAGTCAACCACTCAAACACCTGTTACAATTTTCACTGCACGTCTGTCATTCCATTCAGCGATAAGTGCTGAAAGCTGCTTACTTTAAAAGAGGTGAAAGGTCGTTTATGATTTATGTGTGTATATTATAACTTTTTCTATAGATATAATAATTGAGGCCGTCGTAGCGCAGGAGCACAAGCGTATGGTTGTAAATGAGACGGTTGTGGGTTCGATTACGATTCGGTGGAATTAATTATTATTTACTACTACTAGATACTGCCCTACTGTGCCACGCAGGCCTTAATCCACTTTCTACCGAATTTTGGAGGCAATTACGTGTTGAGGGGCGGAACTCAACAACGCGCTTTAGTTTGACACCAGAAAACAAATGAAAATATTTAATATTCCAATTTCTTTGCTCTGGTGTGTGATTTCCTAGACGGAATCGAACCCACAAGTTGTTGCAATTACAATCACTCGCTTGTGCCCTTGTGCCACGACTAGTCTCTTATATACATGCTTATAACACGAATATTTTCTTTTTATAAGTGTGTATGTATATATGAGCTAGTAAGCTTTAAAGTCTTATTATAATACAGCGATTTATTTGTAGCGCCGTCATATTGTATTCTACGATAAAAGCTTTTGAAACACTTGAAAGTTCAAGCGCTGTGCTTTGTTGATTCGAAACAGGTTAATGCTTTCTGAAACGTTCCTATTTGTAAAGTATAATCGTATTATATATATATATATATATATATATATATATATATATATATATATATATATATAATACGATTATACTTTTATATTATACGATTACGATTTTATATTACGATATTTTATACGATTATATATATATATATATATACATATATTAAAATTGTAACGGATCGAAAGCTTCCGTTACCATATGGTTGTTTCATTAGAATCGGTTCATAAGTAAAAAAGTTATGTCAATTTAAAGTACACAAATTTGCTAATTGCTAGTTACAACTAGTTATAAAATAACTGTTATTTTTACTAAAAGTTATTTTATACAACTGTTTTCCTAAATTGGCCGAGTTGGCCAAATCCTTAGTTTTCAATGTTTTCTTGTTTGATATTGTTTGTAAATTATTATTTGTTGATGATAGAAAACAATGTAGATTATATGATTATAATATAGACCGAGATTTCAATATTTAGGATTCTGCAACGTAAGTTGACACTCTCTCACGCAGTCACTTAAAGTGAAATTTCTCAATGATAGAAATAGATTTGTAATAGACAGATGTGCATAGTACATATAAGTTGTAACAAGCGTATAAAAATTTCGACGTAGCTTGATGAGAAAGTATGGCTGTAGTGGTCAGAGCGCCTGGTTTCCAGGAGGCGCGGGTTCGAGTCCCACTACGTTAAAATTTTTATACGTTTCCTAAAAAAGTACTTATAGGATTACTTTTTTGCCTGACTGTCCGTCTGTCAAGTCCATTTTACTTGACATTGCGTTTATAAAATTACTGATTACTGAGAACAAAATCCGTGAAGAAAAGTAGCAGTTGTTGAAAATATAAAAAAATGGAAAAGCACTCAAAACGGATCGAAACGAATGAAGTAAAAAATGTAAAAATCAAAGTGGCAATGTCAAATAGCTGTCACATCTGTCATTTAAAATATATTTGGTTTTAATCGATTTAAATGAATATCTTTTTGTTTTTTCAGTAATTAATTGATATTTACTCTAATTATATGCACTTATAAGTGCTTTAAAATTCTTAGACTTAATTAAAATTAACAAATATATATTTTTTCGTAATACTGTAATGGATTATTCATATCGATTAAGGATCAAAAACTATTTTTCTCATTTATCTCCGCTTTCAGATTGTCAATTGACCTAAAATCATTTTTTTTAGACCATATCTCTCTTTCAACTCTTTACATTTGGGCACAAGATTTTCCTTCTCCTTTATTAGTTATTTATTAACTCATTTTATATGAATATCAAAACCAATAGTGTATATACATATGTCGCAGAGTACAAATACGGAACGTCAAGTTGCTTGACTTGGGTGTATTCAGAGGAGAGCAATACTGTCAGTTGTCAATGTCAATTGTCAGCTTTTAGGGAAGTGAGGTGAATGACGCCTCGTTCTTATAATAGTGGGAACGAGCGATGCGGACTGTACTACTCGAGTGGCAAACTGAACGGTTGTACTAAGACGTCATCTAACTTCACCGCTATCCGAGCACGAAGGAATACCTAAGGAGTCAGGATTGCCTGCCCGGGACCACGCGCCCCGATCGTTGTGTATAGTTATGTTATATATTGAAAGTGGGACTTGAACCCACTTATTTTCAACAGTTTCCCTGGCAAATTCTAAATCGATTTTCAAAAAAGATTTTTCTATCCTTATTTGTCTGATTATATTTATGTGAATGGCAAATTTCAGCATTCTATATTGAATAGCTTCTATTTGTATATGGTATAGTCTTAAAAAATATCGACGAAGGACGTTAAATAACACATCGCATTTAATTTGCACTTTGTAATTTTTTTTTTACGTTTTTGCGAGACCGTGGGTGTAAAAAAAACTTTCATTTCACATAATTATCATTTTATTATGTTTCAATTAAGTTAATGTTATCCAATTATATGGTAATTAATAAGCTGTTATTTTTAATTATTCTTCGTTATAAAATTGTCTATAAAATGTTACCGAAAAATGAAATAACTTTATTACATTATTTCATTTTCCGGTAACAGAACACAGATTAAAAATGTTAGAGCATTTTAATTTAGTCGAAAATAGTTTAAATATTTACAGCACTTCCGGTCTCGTAGGTTAGTGAGTTTAATTTTAACTCAGAGTTTTATTCTTTATTTCAATTTACGTTACGTATGTGGTGCAAAAACAGTGTGTGACTATAAAAAAAATATCCTTATTGGAACTAAAAACGATTGTGGTTTCTATTTTTCACTGAAAGAAATAAATAATTTTTATTTTAAGCGAAGAAATGGAAATATAAATTTAAGTGAATATTTCATCTCCTCGAGTGGTGATTGAACTCACAACCAGTCGGTTTTACAGTCACACTTTGTGCCCCTGCGCCACGACTGGCCTCAATACATATTTATAAATAATCAATATCAATACTATCTCTAAAAACTGAACTTAGAAACTTTTCTATGGAGCTTGTATTCCAGCCATCCATTTCGATGAAATATAATTGAAAGCCTAAAAAGAAAGGATTCGGTTTGAAGTAAGATGATCTCGCAAGCTTTATACTTTAAGATAAATTGTGTTTATCCTTTTGGAAAATTCAGCTGTCTTTCAGTTGTAGAACACTCTGTTATACGTAATTTTATCTGATAAAACAAATTAGTTGATTCATCATCATATTTTTAAAATTGATTAATTTAAAACTATTACTACTATATACTATTATAGAAATTACGATTAGATAATAAATATAATCTTAATACTATCCGCGTGAATATTGGAATACAACTCTTAATTCTCTTGTAGAAGTACAGAAGTTGATACTTTTACCGGATGAAGTGAACCCATTGCATATTATGAATATGCCATGGCTTCTGTATCATTTCTTTAGTATTTTTTTTAATATGTAGGTATTAACGCGCGGCGTTGAGTTCTGCCACTCAACAAGCAATGCCTTCAGAAAAAAAAAAATGGGGAACGGAGTGTCTTAACACTAGGTTCCCTCTGCCTATCCTGCTGTATGCGGGATATAGCGTGGAGCTGATTTATTTTATTTATTTGATTTTTTATCATGTTGTGTGTATCTAATTATTCTATCACGTACTCTTCTTACTTATGTATTAAGAAATTTTATTATATTTTTTCTAAAAACGGGATTTTTCTATAAAAATATATATCAAAAGCTATAAACAATAATGTACAGTGTTTGCGGAAAATCCTAGGTATCCGCTATACTTTGAAGTAATAGCCGTGCTAACTGTAACCACAGCCTCCACGACTCGTAATCTAGGCTTTGTCCAACAACAATCACTTTAACATGTTCGTTTACTGTAATCGCATGAAACGTTAAGCGGATTTTATTTATTTATTTAATTTTTTCATATGAAATGTAACTTAATAAATTACAACAAAGATCGGTTGCTATTTGAAAACACAGCTATTATTCCACCTACTATCATCGATGAAACTGGAGGAAGGTCGCGTAAAAAGTATGAGGGACCCCCGGAGCGGGATGACAAGGTGAAAAAGATATGAAGAGACAGTAGCGTTTGGCGCTATTTTAAAGAAACAAATAATTCTATAGATGAAAAATATATAATTAGGACTATATTTATGCATATATAATACGCATAAAGGAACTGATTTAGTTTATATGTTTTATTATCGCGGTAGGCGAGGAGTAATTTGTTATTTCGTTGCTTGGGTACATTCCGTATAATTTTAGACATTACATTGTTTGCAGTGGACTTTAATAACACCTTTGTTTAATACAGAATGCATCTATGTACATCAATATTACGAGTATAAACAAAATGATTATACTTAGGGAATTTGAATTTAAAATCAATAAGAGTTCGTCGTGCGACACAACCTTTTTCTTGTAAATGAATGCATTTCCCATTCGGTGGATTTTTTTTTTCATTTCTTTGCTCTATTACCAAGATAAAGCGCGACAATGACTTCCGTCACTCATAACTCAACAAACAATGTATCCAAGATTGAGCAGTGTGTGGAGAACGAAGTGTCTAAACACTAACTTTCCTCTGTCTACCCGGCTAAATGCCGTTAAATTTACGAAAAAAATCCACCACGTATCATCACAACGCCACAACAGCGTTAAACATCGCCAGTCAAAAAACTGTAATAAGCAATTAAAATAATACACGTATTTTAGATGTAAATGGCCACAGTAGCCAGCATACGTTATGATTTATGGGAACAGATGCCGGTTGATAGCCGCTCGTCAATTTCGCGAAACTCCGCTCACATTTTTTGCTTCGCTGCGAGAATTTATAATAATGCTTCGAGAAAACGTTGGATTTTTGCAAAAAGTTCAAAATCAATTGCAATGCTATGAATTTCACGAGGAACTTACGTTATAAATTACGGGCACGGGAAGAATATCTAGCGAAGCATTTATCAATTTTTAAATTTTTGCCTAAGCAAAGATATTTATGTAAAGTTTAGGTATATTATGTGCACAGTAAAGCTAAGATTAAATATAATATGGTTTTAAAAATATTAGGTCTTGAATTTTACTTTTCAAATTAAAACTGCTACATTTTTTTTTTGGGTTCACACTGTATTTGCATATAGCATGGGGACTCTACTACCTTATGTCACTTCTCTCAATTTTAGAAGCATTGCGTGTTGAGTGAAAGGTAGCCGACGCTACACTTTGCTTTGTTACAATAACGAAGAATCGAATCCGCAACCTTCACGTTTACATTCAGACGGTTCAGGCTGGTCTGTGTCGCTGTACCACGATGGCCTCTAGACCTATTTGGGTCTGTTTTAATAAAGGTGCCTGGGCCTGTTTAAATTAAGTTAATTATGTTAACGTCAAACAAAACATGGTCTACAGACTATACACACAAAATACAACTAAGGTAAGCACACCTATAGACTATATGCACACTGCACATACTACGTACTAGTTAATATGGAGATACTTAAGAAAATAAAAGTAAAGAACGAGTCTGACAGATTCACTCTGAATACTTTAATCTATACTTTACTTGTTCTCCAGTCGAACTTTGTAACTTAAAAGTTAGTAGCACTTGAGGCCGTCGTGGCGCAGTGGCGCAGTAGCACAAGCGTATGACTGTAAACGCGACGATTGTGGGTTCGATTGTCACTCGGGGAAATGAATTATTATTTAATAATATTTTTTTTTCTTCACTCTGGTAACAAGGCAAAGTGCGACATTGAGTTCCGCTGCCCAACACGCAATGATTTAAAAAAATGGGCAGAAAATGGGCAATGGAGTGTGTTAGCCTAGTCAGCTACATGTGGGATAAAGCGTGAAACTGGGAAAAACTTTCACTAACTTAACTTGACCAAAAAATCAATAGCCAACCAATACTGTATGCATAAATACCAAATATATTAGGAACATAACCCGTTTTTACGATGAAAATGACCTAGTTTCACAACTAACTAGTATTAATAGGTATTGAACACGTTCAATATATAATTTTAAGCCCCAAAATATTATAAATAATCACTCAAATTTTACACCATTAGAATCACAGTGGACTTTTTAAAAGGTATAATATATGCATTTACATTTTTTATAAGAAAAGTTTTAACTTTATTTTTTTTTATATACTCGCACCTAAGTTAATACAATTTTTCTCATTCTCTAAGCATATCGCTTAAATATATAATGGAAGATATTCACAAATATTGTGTTTAGTCAGTTACCTAGCTGAGCCATGTCTCTAAGTTTAAATAATAGACTCCCTTTTTTTTTTTTTTTTTTAGATTCTTTATTGCACAAAATTTAATACAAAAAATGTACAATAGGCGGGCTTAACGCTAAACAGCATTTTCTACCAGCCAACCTAAGTCATGTGGGAGAATAAAATGTGTAGGTGTGCAAAAAAAAAATAAAACAAAAAAAAAAACAATATTCAACATACATATAAGTATATGTAATAAATACACTATAATATATGATATAATTATATACATGCTAATATAATATTATATGTATGCATATGATACACATTATAAATAAATATATATTATTATATATAATAAATATACGAGCATATATACAAAATATAAACTATATACAACTATAAATATATATATAAATAAATAATAATAATAATAAAAGAGTAGATAGATAAAAAATATATAACTATGAGTTTATGAAAAAGGATTCTTTTACCCGGCGTTTGAATATTTCACGAGAGGGAGCTCTTCGAATAGGCTCGGGTAATTCATTCCAGAGTCGAACTCCTGCAACTGCAAAAGAGTCTGACATGTACCCAGAAGTATGATGTGGTGTTGACAGTAGAAGGTTTGATTGGGAACGTAAGGATTTATCATGGAAAGAGGAAAGGTACGAAAAGTCAGAAGACAGGTAGGTGGGGAAATTGGGATCGGAAAGGATGGAATAAATTAAAGAAAGGACCCTACATTTTCTACGATCGGCTACCGACAGCCAACCAAGCTGCCTCCTACAAGATGATACACGGTCATACTTGCGCAGGTTAAAAATATAGCGAATACAGGTGTTGAGTATCCGTTCGAGCTTGTTTACGAGATCTTTACTCATATCCAAACAGCAAGCATCACCGTAATCAATAATAGGAAGCAGCAAGGTATTGACCAACTGGATTTTCGTTTGCACAGGTAAAAAATTCTTTAGGCGCATCATTGTGTGCAATGAAGCGTAGATCTTCCGCGATATATCGGCAACGTAATTGCCCCAAGTTAGCTTGTTATCTATAATAACACCTAGGTCTTTCACGGTCTTGGTAAATTTTATGATCGTGCCTTTGTATGTTAGGTTGGGCAACTTATCGTATTCGACTTTAGCCAATTGTCTCGAACTCCCAACGATTATGGCCTGACATTTGTCAGGGTTAACATTGACGCCGTATTTGGAAGACCAAACTGATATTTGTCGGAGGTTAGCATTTAAAGAGTTTATAACCCCAGCAATATTTTCCACGCTAGAGTGCTCATAAAGCTGCAAATCATCAGCGTAAAGATGGTATCGAGAAGTTATAATGGATGTAATGGAGTTAATAAATATTGAAAAAAGAAGAGGAGATAAAATACCGCCTTGAGGAACCCCAGCTGTCACATCATGCCAATCAGAAATAGTCTGGCCTACACGAACCGACTGCTGACGTCCCTGAAGATATGAGGAAAACCATTCTAAAGCTGTACTGGATACATTAGCATTGCATAACAGAGCAATAAGAAGCTCGTGATCTACTGCATTGAATGCATTACTAAAGTCAATTAAAATAAGCACTGTTAAATGCCTATTTTCCATTGCAGATCTAATGTCTTCAGTAACTCTTAACAAAGCAGTGGTAGTGCTGTGTCCAGTTCTAAAACCGGACTGCAGTGGATTTAAAAAGTCGCATTTTGAGAAATAAGTGGAAGTCTGTTGGTATACAGTAGATTCTAAAATTTTGGAGAGGAAAGGAAGAATTGAAATGGGACGAAAATGAGATGGTAGCGTAGGATTTGATATTTTAGGAAGAGGGAGAATAAATGCCTTTCGCCACACGTCGGGAAACTGATTAGAGGATAAAGAAAAATTAACAATATGTGTTATTACAGGAACAAGGATCTCAACAATTGAAGTAATCATAATGCGACTGATATCATCCGAACCAACTGCTTTAGTAGAGAGGGCTAGAATAGTTTTCTTAGTATCATTATTACTGATAGAAGAAAAGGTAAAAGCTGGGAAATCAAGTTTCGGCAAACTATGAATTTCAGAAAGAGTACACGTTTTAATACTAACATCAAGGGGACAAAATGTAGAAAAATATTTATTTAGAGTATTTAAATTAAGGTCGGAATTGATTGGGGGGGTTGAAAGTTTGCCAATACCGAGGGACTTTAAGAATTTTAAAGTCGCCTCGGGAGAAGAATCACGTATTTTATTAAAGATATATTGGCGTTTTAATTTTCTACACATCTGATTACACTGATTTCTTGCAGCCTTATAAATCGACCAATTGAGATCAGTTCGATCCTTTTTATATTTTGAGAAAGCCTTATCTCTCTTAGCCCTAGCTTTACGAAAGTCATCGTTGAACCACAAAGAAGACTGATTTTTGATTTTGATTAGTTGGCGAGGTGCGTGCTTGTCAAACAAAGCAATAATATTGGAGTTTAACCAGTCAACTTTTTCGTCAATAGATCGTATCGCTTCAACTTGTGACCAGTCAATACTTAGAGCATCACTCCTGAGCTTCTCAATATTCAAGTTTTGAAAACTTCTAAGTAATAAAGTAACTGGCTTCGATTTGGGTAGCTTTAATCTTAAAGACACGAAAATAAGATCATGCAAAGAAAAACCTGAAGCGGGGAACTGACCATATTTAGAGACGAGATCAGAGCTTGACGTAATTATTAAGTCTAATAGTGTATCGGCGTAGTTGGTATGGTGAGTAGGTTTTAGGAGTAACATGCGTAAATTAAGGGACATTAATATCGAATTCAATTTTCTCGCTCGAACATCATCTCGAAGTAGACACGTGTTAAAGTCGCCCATTATCGTTACGTGAGAGTAGTTGGCTAAGAGATCTTCGAGTACAACTTCCAAGTTATTAAAATAGTTTTTATTGGGTGGACAATAAACTACCCCAAGGGCAAACTTTACTCCTACATTTATTTCAATAAAAAGATATTCAAAACAGTCCGGTGAAGAAGAGGAGTCATTTGAGGATGTGGAGTGACAAATAGTTTTATAGGAAATGTGGCTTTTAAGATAGATGGCAACCCCGCCGCCAACTCTTCCCAGGCGATCATTTCTTATTAGTACATAACCCGGAACGGAAAAACAAGTGGATTGTAATGAGGGCTTCAGCCAAGATTCAGAAATAAATACAGCATGAATGTTAGGTTGGTTAAAGGTGTTATAAAACTCTGAAAAATGACCAGGAAGACTTTGAGCATTAATGTGGCAAATGTTAAAATTCTTATGAAGGGACGTAAATTCCTTAGATAAAATTTTATCAAGCGTTAAACATGGATCATCTAAACTGCAAAAAGAATTAGATGAATCCTCATCACTACTGAGTGCGGAATGGAATGAATCAATGCTAGAATCCATAATAAATATTCAGAAAGTATAATAAATAATATTTCTATATATATATTTTATATATAAAATAATAATAAAAATAATAATTAAATAAAAATTAAATATACACTGATTATTAAATATTAAAAGTAAATTGAATAATATATTAATAAATGAAAACAAAAAAAAAATCTAAAACGAATAAAAGATTTAAAAAAAAACCACACATGACCTGATGGCTCAGAAAAAAAAATGTTTTAAAAGCACAATTACAAAATTATCAGTTAAAAAAAATAATAATAATAATATACAATATGCTACTATACATCCCACTTGCAACAAAACAAAAAAAAATAACCAATGAACTGCTGTCAAAGTCAAGAAAACAGATCAAAAGTATGCAAGTGACAGTTGACAGGAAACATTATACAAGACAAATTGTAAACAATAAAAAGAAAAATCAACGTTACTTAAATAAAATAAACTACCTCTGGGCTTCAAAAATTTAAAAAAAGGTGAAAAATATTAACAAACTAAAAATAATTTGAGCACAATAACATAAAATGTGAATATTACTGTTTACAGATACACTTTAAAATATACTACACTTTAGTTATAACTAATTAAAGACATGTTATGAAATGTGAAAAGTAAAATCATTTGTGTAAAAGTCAAATGAATAGATATAACAATACATTACATTTGATCTCAATTAGCAAAAAGAAGTAAATTTTAAAGTTAGAAATAATTCATTAAAAAAAAATACAATAATAGTAATAATAATACTATTCACAAATTAAGGTATACATGAGCTTCAATACAATACAAACGAATAATAAAGGCAGAAGCAAGCCCTAAATATAATTTGTAAATTATTTGTATTACACATTACAATTATTAATAAGTATGGTACACTTATGTAGCAATAAGTAATTGAAAACAAGTAACAATAATATTCAAATAACTAATTGAAAATAAGTGACAATAATATTCAAAGAGGGATGTAAGATAGATATAGAAAGTTCATAAAGATAAAAATAAAACATACTATGGTTGAAATACAAAAATTAACAAAACAAATTAAGGTTTCTTTATAACATTACGGCGAGTAAGAGGTTTTCTATTATGATCGCCACTAGCTGCAGGACTTACTTTTGGGCGCTCTATGGTGGGCGCTCTTTCAACTGGAGATACAGAAGAATCAACATTTGGAAATAATTTTAAACACTCTTCCAAATCAGTGGCTGTTAAAATTTGCTTGCGTTCATTATTTGGAAGCTTCACATATACATTGCCATAGTGCGTCCAGGTGTTTCTAATTCCAATGGATTTGCGTGCTCTTGTGAATATTGCTTGGCGAGTTTTAGTGAGAAACTCACTTAGTATTACTCGGGAAGATTTGAGTTTTTTCTTGTTATGCCAAAGATCACTCCGCACTTTGAGGTCATTAAAGCGCACTAAGATGGGACGGTTACGGCTAGCAGATTTAGTTCCCAGGCGATGACAAGATTGTATGGCTGAAGCATTTATGTCGGATACTCCCATCAATACTTGAATTGTACCTAATATTGTGGAAACCAAGTTTTCACCTTCAGCTTCTTCGATGCCACCAAAGAGAAGAGCATTCCTCCTGCTTGAGTTGTCTATCTCATCAATTTGACTGGATAAATTATTAATTAAAGACTTAAGAAGTTCTAATATGCCCCATACAGAAGTTTTGAACTCCTTAAACTCACAAGCAAGTTTGTCCAGACTGACCTTACTGGTATCATTGGATGTGGTGCTGTTCAATTGTTTTTCAAAATTTGCCATCCTGTTGCCAAGTGCTTCAGCAATGCTTCTATGGACTTCTAGAATGTCCTCTACTCTAGCCATATTGTTTTATGTATATTTTATTTATATTTATCTTATTGTGAAGTTTGTAAAATTAAGGAGCCAGCAGGTGATGTTGTATTTATGCACTTAAAGACATTAAATGCAAAATAAATTATTTCTTATTATTTGTATTCACTATTATTGTTTTATTTTTAAATCGTAAAAACTGTTTTATAATGAATTTATTACAATAAAATCGAGGAGAGCAAAATTTAAAGCGTGTGCACTTTTTCACACCTACCGCCAAAAAAAAAGCCTTCCATTTCCATGCTATAGGGAGGAGATATATGAAACCAAAGAATAGGCCAGTGGTGGCGCAGAGGAACAAACGTGCGATTGTAAGCGCTACGGAGCGGATTCGATTCCCATTCAAGGAATGAAATATTTAATATTTTCATTTCTTCGTTTTGGTGACGAGTACTCAATGCTTACAGAATTCGGCGGAAAGTGGGAAGCGTAAATGTCTTAATGGGAACAGAGTATAATAAAATTAGGTTTCCAGGTTTCCTCTGCCTACTCTTCTATGCACCGAAAAAATACAGCGTGAATCAAAAAAATACTACACTTACCTAAACACCCATACCCATCAACCTGCAGAACGAACCCCGGCCCGCAGCCGCACTCGTAGGTGCCGTCGTGGAGCTCCCGGCACAACTGCTCGCAAGGACTCGCTTCACCGCACCGGCCTGAAACAAGGTATAAATTATTTACTAAGCAATTATAAATAAAATATTTATTTATATTTTATTGCTTCGCTCTGTTGTCGAGGCAAAGCGCGGCGTTGACTCCCGCCACTCTACATGCCAGGCCTTCTGAGTTCGGTGGATAATGGGAAAGCGGAGTGTCTTAACACTTGGCTCGCTCTGTCGTGAAGCTGAAGAAAAAATTTGACTTATAATTTCACGCTCGTAGCCTATTGGAAAAAAATAAATAAAATAACGTCATTTAATATATATAGCTTATAGGCTTCCTCGATAAATTGACTATGCAACACAAACATATTTTTTCATTTCGAACCGGTATTCCTGAGATTAACGTGTTCAACCAAACAGGTTTTACCTACATCGGTTACATTCGGTTACATAAGTGACCGAGGTTACTGTGACCGCAGGTTAAGGGTTACATCGAAAATATTAATGTGATTTAATATAGCTTATAGCCTTCGTGGTTAATTGGGTTATCCAAAACAAAAATATTTTTCCAATTGAACCTACTACTTCCAGAGATTATCACGTTGAACTAAACAAACTTTTTAAGTCTCTATAAAATAAATAAAATAAAATGTCTTATTGCTGACACTTAATTTTCACTTTATATATAAAGTGAACTGAAAAATTTTGTGTATTGCGTGTAGATATTAAGTTGAAAAAAAAAACAGGTTAACGTTATATCCCGCACACAGCAGGGTAGGCAGAGGGGAACCTAGTGTTAAAAAACTCTATTCCCCAATTTCCGCCGTACTTTTCGAGGCGTTCCGTGTTGAGAGACGTTGGGCCTTGGTATCAACCAAGGCCCAGCGTTGAGTTCCGCCTCTTTGCCCTGATGGGCAAAGAAATGAAAATATTAATAAATAATAATTCATTCTCTTGAGTCGGGATTGAATCAACAAACTTCGCTTTACAGTCACAATCTTGTGCCCCTGCGCCACAATGGTCTCAGATAATAAATTATGAAATCATAATCAAATCAAATTAGCTTCACGCTGAATCTTGCACACAGAATCTTGCACACAGAGTAGACAAAGGGAACCTAGTAATAAGACACTCCATTCTAAACTTTCCGCCGAATTCTGGAGGCATTGAGTGTTGAGTGGCGGAACTCAACACGCCTTACTCAGTTTGCCTCGACATCAGAACGAAGAAATGAAAATGTAAATTAAAATAAATATTTCAACTCCTCGAGTGGGAATCGGACCCACAATCAGTCATTTATAGTCACACTTTGCGCCCCTGCGCCACGACTGGCCTCTAAGTAAGTTATAAGTGATTAATCAGTTATAAATAAGTCATAAATCATAAGACAAGGGATACGGTAAATATGTATGTAGTCAGTACATGTTTTATGATAAAAAGACAAGTGATAAGCATGTTATATATATATATATATATATATATATATATATATATATATATATATATATATATATATATATATATATATATATATATAATAAATAAATGAATACTAAAACTAACAATGACTTACATGTGCACTAAAGTTTTATATAAATAACAGTGAGTTCGTGAATTTCTTCCTTTTGGTTGAATCGAGAAGAAACTTTCAAACATTGCATATTTTTTCTTTTTTTTTTATATAAAAAAAAACATTTCAAAATAATTAAAATTAGTAGTTACTTTTAATTTAAAACATTATACAATTTAAAAAAAATATGCACAGTGGCACTACGAGTATTATAGGGGACTAGTGGGCACGCGCAGCTTCGCCCGCGTATTTGCACCCGGGGGGTGCAAATACGCGGTGACTTCTAAAAAACCGAGTTAGGGGTGACTTCTAAAAAACCGAGAAACACGTGTTCAATAAAATATTTTTAACAGTAAGTATTTAAATTTTTATAAAAATCGGTGGGGATTTAAAGATTTTTCCGTATAAACTTTTAACCCCTTATTTGAACCCTTAGGAGAAGAATTCTAAAAAACCATGAAACACGGTTCAATGAAATGTTTTTAAGAGTCTGAATTTTAAATTTTATAAAAATCGGTGCTGATTTAATTTTTTTTCCATACAAACTTTCAACCCCAATTTCATCCCTTTAGGGTTAAAATTTTTCAAATTCCCTTCTTAGTGGATGTCCAGAATATGAAAATAAACATCTGTCCAAATTTCACGTTTCTAACCTCTGCGGTTACGGCTCTGCGTGCGTCTTACCTCAGTCAGTCTGCACAAGTCCTTTTATATATATAGACTAGAGGACGCGCGCGGCTTCGCCCGCTTATTAGGAGTGAATTCTAAAAAAACCACGAAACACGTGTTCAATAAAATATTTTTAACAGTCTGAATTTAAATTTTTATAAAAATCGGTGGCAATTTAAAGATTTTTCCATATAAACTTTCAACCCCTTATTTGAACCCTTAGGGGGTGAATTCTTAAAAACCATGAAACACGTATTCAATGAAATATTTTAAAGAGTCTGAATTTCAAATTTTATAAAAATCGGTACAGATTTTTTTTTTCCATACAAACTTTCAACCCCTATTTCATCCCTTTAGGGTTAAAATTTTTCAAATTCCCTTCTTAGTGGATGTCCAGAATATGAAAATAAACATCTGCCCAAATTTCACGTTTCTACCATCAGCGGTTACGGCTCTGCGTGCGTCTTACCTCAGTCAGTCAGCACAAGTCCTTTTATATATATAGATAAAGAATGAAACTAAAAAAATATGCAGAAAATAAGTACTGATCGAATGTCTATAGAAGTATCAGTTTTTAAATAAAAATAGAACTATAGTAAATAATAATCAAATACCTTCCAGTTCCACACATATAAGGTCAATTTAATATATATGAAAAAAAAAGAAACAAATATAATAAAAAACGCACCCCTGAAAACGTGTCCGAAATATATTTTTAGTCCACAACAAAAAAAATATCGATAGTTGACCACTGAACGTTGTACGTGCCAAATAGCGTGTCGGTAAAAAACGACATTGCGAGATGAATGACTAGCGACTGCGTACGAAAAATGGCTAAGCGGTTTTTAAACGATGAAATTGTAAAAAGGTTTGGCTTATAATATTAGTTAACAATGCTTTTTTAATAGGATAAATATTTTATATATTATTGAAGCGGATGAAACGCGGTGTTCAGTTGTGCCACTCAACTCGGAATGAGTTAAACATTTGGCGGAAATAAACAACACAAGAACAAAGTGTTATAACACATAAAGCAGGATATTAGTGGGAATCTAAGACGCTGCGCGTAAAGCATAAACCTTAGCGACTTAGCGCATAAATCTAAAGAAAATCATATTTTATCGATACCAGTCGTGGTGTAAGACTGGGACTGGAACGCGACAAGTTGTGGGTTTGATTTGTACTCCAGGAAATGTAATATTTAATGTTCTCATTTTTTCGCTCTGGTAACACAGAAGTGTCTTAATACTAGGTTCCCAGATCCCCTGAGCCTACTCTGCTATGTGCGGGATGCAAATATATTATACTTTAAAAAATATTATATTTAGAAACGTTTGACATTTCGTAGCGGGTCGTTGTTTGTAGTGTGTTAGTTTTGTTTAAGAAACTATTTAAAATTTCTAATCTTTTAAATTAGCCTAATTTGGATTTTTCAGAAACCTGTTGCAAAAACAGCTATTCTTTCTTAGTTAATAATAAAGGTCCCTTGTAAACCTGAGTCTAGTCGTTAATTAACTAAATTACTTGGAAGCTAAGTGTTAACGACTCGAGATGTAATTATTTTAAAGAGAAATGGGAAATCACCTTGTATACTCTACTTCACTTTAAAATTCTCTTCCAGTATTTGAAATAAAAGTTTTTCGACTTTAAATTGCACTCTGAAAGCCATCATAAGTTCTTGAACTCCAAAGCAACTTAAGTTGGATATCGATGAACATTAAAGTATAGAAAATTTATAAATAGGAGAAAGTTTCTAAGTTTTAAATAAAATTTGCAATAAAAAGTAAATGTTTATAACGACAACGGACTATAATACATACTTTAACGTGTCACATACGAGAATTTTATTTTCTAATTCAATCAATCACTCTTGCTATACCTACTATATAACATAATATTCATTGATAGTTTATAGATGTGGAACCTCATAAAAAATAATACTAGTTAATATATTTTTTTCAAATTTATAAGGAACTAGCGCATAAAGTTAAGATTAAATATTTAAATTATTATTTTTTTTCTCTCACATAATTTGCTACGACATGAAAAGGATCTCCCATATGAAATAATATTTTAAAAAATATGACTACTAGTACTTACAACTAACTTACGGTAAAAAATACTGTCACTGCAATCTCGTCTCTCTATCTTTTGAAGAATATAGTATTTTTTAGCTTCACGTTTCGTTTCTATATATAAATTTCAATAATACGTACTTCTACTGCTATTCAATAAAGTAACTTCCATAGGATTTGAACTGGCTATCTTTATCATATAGATAGCATATATAAAATATTTTGCGTACCCAGTTACTACGCTACGACGGCTGTCAATTAATGTTATGCAACACAACAGTATAAGCATAGAGCTACAGCTACAGGCCACGTGTTGCAGATCCACTGAGCGGCTTGATTTCATTATACAGCGTGTGAGTGATAAATGATAGCGGTCTTTGTAAATAGTACCGATAGTATTGTTTATTAAGAAACATGATTAGTGTGTATAATTTACTATGCGCAAATATTTTTTAAGCCAAGATTATAACATTTATTTTGTTAATAAATAATAAAAATTGAAATCAAAATTAAATCAGCTTCACACTGTATCCCGCACACAGCAGAGTAGGGACCGCACAGCAAAGGGAACTAGAGGGACACCGCCGAATCTGGAGACATTGCGTGTTGATAGGCGGAACTGAACGCCGTGCTTTTGCCTCGACACTAGAGCGAAGAAATGAAAATATAAATTTAAATAAATATTTCATTTCCTCAAGTGTCCCTGCGCCACCACTGGCATCTAGTAATACAATACAGCGTAAAATACTTTTTCATGTTCACGTTTTTTGACAAACCTAATGTCAAGATGCTCTGTTGTATAATTTACGTCTTCGAGTTATTAAGTAATATCAAAACTAAATGGCGTGTTTTGTTTTACCAGAGCGTGAAAATAATTTTAAAATATTTTTTCGATTTTGGATCGAACCCACAATCATCGTGTTTACATATGACACCGAATAACAAAAACGCAAAGCAAATCTGTCAATAATATCCAAATTTGAAAGTGCTATCGTAAATAAATTTACCATCATTTAACAAAGTTTCTATTTAGATAGATCACAAAATCAGTAGTGCTGAGTGCTGTCGCCTCGTCCCAACATTCATTCTACAATACAGCAATAGTACAATAGATCTGTACAGCATTTCAACACAATATGGGAATTGGACTTACGTTTTTATAGAGCGAGAGGTTTACGTAACTTGCAAATTAAATCAAATCAAAGGCATAATAAGGTAAGGAGCATTGATGAAAACCAAAATGCCGCCATCCTTCATACAAACCTCTATACAAATCTAATAAGGCTCTATTTATGATAATGCCGCCTCATTATAGAAAATTTGATTCAAACAGTAAATAAATTACGGCAACGAGATATGAAAGGGAATCAAGTTAATTTTATTTATATCGTTTAGCATTTTATTCGGTTACATTTGAAAGTATAATGCTTTTTGTACTGACATATTTAGAATAATACATACATACATAGCTTCACGCTATATCTCTAGTGGGGTAGTCGGAGAGAACGGATCGCCAAACGCTACGGTCTCTGCAGACCTCTTCTGCCTCGTCCACTCTCATCGACTTCTTCATGCATGCTTTATACGTGACCTTCATACAGTATCGTTGATACTGTGTTTTAAAAGGTCAACCGAGGTGTCATCTACCGCTCTTTTTTGCCTTTGGTCACTCATTCTTTTGACGTGCCCAAGCTAGCTGAGCATGAGTTAGTTTTCATTATAAAATATTTAGTTTTCTATTAAAATAAACTTCTTTCCTACTAAATGTCCAACTAAAAGAAACTTAAGGTCCAAAAAATTAATGGTCCAGCTATCAACTCAAAACTTATACCAAACCCCGTCATCATGCATGATGCGCTTGTGATATTATAATATCTCTTTGATCCATCACACCTGCCCACTACCCGGGATAATGGTTAACGTGTTTATTGTAGAGCACTACTATGTATAATAGAATTTATTTAAGCGCTCGCTGCATATATTAAGCTATTAAATTTTAGTGTTTTAGAACAATATGCATTTAAAGAAGCCGTCGTGGCGCAGCGGCACGTCGGGTAAATGCGACGATTCTGGTTTGATACTCACTTGGGGAAGTAAATTATTTTCATTCCCTCGCTCTGGTAAAAAGAGAAAGCTTTACAGAGATCACTCAGCCTGCGGGAGTGATCTCTGTAAGAGTCTTTACAGCTGCTGTAGGAGCTGGCATGGCGCCTTGACATCCAATCAGGTGTTAAACAAGGATGCGCCATGTCAGCTTGGTTGTTCAATTTGTATTTGGATAGCTGTCTCCAAGGAGTGAAACAAGTGATATGGTAGTGAAATTCCCTGCTGTAACAAATGATGATGCAATGTTCATTGCATCATCAGAATATGAGTTGCAGGCATTAGTCACCATTCTGAAATAAGAATATGAAAATAATGATCTGAGCCTGAATGCGAATAAGATAAAAGTTCTGGTATTTGAAAGAAACGAAGAAAGATTGTAATGCAAGATCAGTGTAAATGGAAAGATATTAGAACAATTGAATGAAGTGGTTTGGGAAGTATGTACAGTAGAGATGTAAGATATGAGATAGATTCCAGTTTCTCATTATTTAGTTATTTTGAGGCTAATAATTTTTTTCTAATGTATACCAGATTACCATTGATTTTCGTTTGAAAATAGAGTACAACGTGGCAATTTTTTTTGTAGTTTTTGCATCTTTAATCAAATCCAGGTGTTTGTCAGTAATGCATTATACAATGAGAATTTTTTTTTCTTGAGTAACTTATCGTATCAATATTCATGGCGACTTCTTTCAAAGTGTTCACGTGTGAGACATCTTATTCTAAATTTCCAATGCTCGAAGATTTCCGCAAACAACTGTGGCAAAACGTTTGTGGTTCTCATAACCTTTTAATAATAAAAAACTTCAGCCTCTTTCTGAATGAATTTATTTTCAAGATAACTGTCAAACTTACAGCACGTCATAATTCTACAATACAACATACATAACGTTATATGTTTTTTACAAAAAAGTTACATATAGTCAAATTTATAACCTCTTCTTCTTGTAGAAGTCCGTTAAAAATATTTACAAGTACACACCTCATATTGCTTTAGAAGTAAAGATCAAGTGTTTACATTTCAAAATTTCTTGTATTGTAGAACAAGAATAAATAAAAAGTTAAAAATGACCTGGCAAGAACAAGCCACAAAACAAGTTGAAGCTAGCAGCAGATGTTTCAATTCGCCTGGAATATTGCCAATGGGAGCAAACTTCACTCTGGTTTGTCACTTGGGACTGGCCGGGACAAAGGCATTTTATTCAATTACTAGCTTTTGGCCTAGCTACCTGGGAACAGTGTCAGCTGCAAGTGCCAAGGTAACAAATATTAACATTTTTATAAGCATTTATTTTTATGTATTATATTTTATCATAGTTTTAATTAAATAAAAAAAAAACATTTGGAAGTAGGTATATCGCTTAATAAACGTTGAAAACGCAATGATAGCAATATTATTAAAAAATATTTAAAGTCCTATTCTACACTTTGTAAAGACATAAGAACGAACGTACCAGGACTCGAACCCGCGCTTCTTGAATACCGTCCAAACTTCTTATCATTAAATTTTATCGAGCTACTTTACATTTCAAATTTTTGTTTTTAGCATTAAAAAGAATCATGTTTTCTAAATAACACAATAGTACATTTTTAACAAAGCTAAAATAGCCGTCATATCCATACCCCGGTATTAATTATAGCATCATAATAAGCACTACAAGGGAAATTCAAATAACAATTTTAATTATTAGCTTCTAGAAATATAAAACGGCTCCCTGGCCTTTGTTTAGCCAGCGCGGACGCTCTCAGTTCCTTGACTATTAATTACTTAGGTACTTCATAGTATAAAAAACTTTGTAGCGACTTCTTGTATGTGCTTATTTAATAATATTTCTGTCTTCTGGTACATTCTTACGTTTACCTTTTTTATTAAAGAAGGTTTGTGTTTTTTCATCATTTTATTAAGATCAATTAAATAAATTGTTTTGACAATTTTATCGGGTTTCCATTATTACATCTATATAAGTAATTATATTAGAAAAATAAGGCATTTTAAGTTGTAATACGAAATCAATATTATATCATACTTATATCATTCGCGACATTACAAAAAAAAAAAATCTTATCACTGTACCAATATATTATTACAAAGAACTGACATCCTAATATACCACGCCCCTCTAATTACAGCTTCCGTAAATGGTAATACAGAATCTTTTCCTCCAAGAATTATTTATTATATTTTGACAAAACAATAACGTAAATGAACGGTAAAATTTGCGGGATTGCCTTGCATTGTTGTGAACAATAATGCTATTATACTTCTAAATTGGATGAATAATAAAATATATCTTTTTTAACTACAATATACGTTATGTTAAATACATATGCTAAATTGTTTAGTGATACCAGGTTAATTATTAGTATGTTCACTGAAACCGTATATTAATAGTAGGTTTTATACGTGCTATATATACTTATGTGCTTATTTTGTACTTTTTTTATGATTGGCATTGGTTTAAAAAACAGTCGTAACAGGGTTCCTCGTTTTCGTAGAAATTTCTATTTGTGCGCTCTATATTACCCAAGGAAGGTACGCAAAACTTCAGCGTTCTACGCCACGTACATAGTTCCGGGTGCTTCGTCTGTGAATCACATAGAAACGGGTTTTAGCATAATTGTATAAACACCTATATATTATATTTATATAGTGTCCTTGGCTATATAAATTCGATTTGCGCAGCGACAGCATCATCAGCGTCGGCTATTGATTATAAGAACAAAATAGTATGGACAAATCCATTAATTTTTTGATTGAATTGAGGTCGTCGTGGAGCGCAGGCACAAGCTTGTGACTGTAAATGAGACAGGTTGTGGGTTGGATCCTTTCGAAGGAATGAAACATAAAATATTTCCATTTCTTTGCCCTACTGTCCGCCACTAAACACTTAACGTGGAGAGCGGAGTATCTTAACACTATACTCCCTCTGCCTACCCTGCTACATGCGGAACACAGCGTGAAGATTTATCCATATTAACCAATGCGTTTGTATACTAAATAAACCCAAAGTAAAATTGTGTCCAATATTTGTTTTGCTTATATTATTCACCCCAACAGTAATGCGTCAGTAATATTTTTCTCAGAAACCATCTGCCAATTTCCTTGAGAATGAGTCCTGAATTATTTATCCCGGGACGAGGCTAACAAAACCGATATATCATGAAATTAACCGTAGAATAAACGATACCTATTATTTATGTATCCTTGGTTAAGTCATTTTCTATTCTTCATTCTTTTGATATACCATTTCGGTTGTGAACGCAAAAGTCGAGAAAATAAATGTGCATAATATATATGTTGTAGATAATTTATTTTGAGTTTCATATGGATGGACATCTTATATCAAACTGGGAGGGCACTATAGTGCTTAGATTTTTGTATGGAAAAGACAAACGAGCTTACTGGTCACCTGATGGTAAATGATCACGACCATAAAAATAGCTGACATAAGACACATAAGTGTCTATGTATAGTTTACCAGTAACATAGCTTTGTATACATATATCAAATTTGCAACACATGCTCTTTAATTGATAAATTCATTTTATTTTCTTTTACTTTATTTATTCACTTGTTTTAATTAAAATATATAATCTAGGATCGAGAGCCCACTCTGCGCTTATATTGCAAGCAGTACAATAAAATAATATGACAAGTTTTAATCAAATTAAAGACATCCTGGCAGACAGTAGCTACAAAAAATGTAATTAAAAGAAGTACTTTTATAATAAGCAAATAGAAAGGTAAGTAAAGAAACATAAAATGGGAAAGTTCTTTTAAGTATCAAGTATAAAGTATATAAACTTAAAGTTTGTTGTGAAGTATTGACGACTTCGTAGGCTATTAATTAAAGACGAGACTAAAACTGCTTGTCTATTTTAATAGACGAGCAGTTTTAGTACAGCGTGGGCCAAGTATTTTTTTTTTAAATTAAATTTTCTAAGACTTATATGATGGTGTCTTATAAATTATACAGAGTGTTTTTGTCATGACCACTTTAAATAAAACCACAGTTTTAACTACTCTACAAATTTGGAGATTTTTTGAAACAAAGTAAATAATAAAATTATCGTTGTAAAATAAAAAGCATTTGTCAAGAATGCCGCACATAGACACAAACCTATCGTAGGTAATGGCAGCGATGTTGATAAAATAAAATAATTGCGTAAAATAGAACGAGAGAGGTTTTTGTTCTAGTATGTTGTCTTGAATGAAAGTGGCAGATCGCTTAGTAGTGTTTTTGTAGTAGTATGTGTTTAAGTTATTCGTAAGTTCGTCACACGAAATACAGTTTGGATAAACATCGTGAAAAGAAAAAAAAGCTTAGTGGTCAGAGCGCCTGGTCGGTTTCCAGGAGGCGCGGGTTCGAGTCTCGCTGCGGTCAAATTTTTATACGTTTTCTAAATAAGTATTTTTCTTTTCTAAGTATGGAATAACACTTTAAAAATGTTTAAAAATAAATAAAAATGATTCCCACAAGTGGGGATCGAACCCGCAAACGTAGCGTTTTAAGTTTGACGCTTTGCCACTGTGTCACGAATGCCTTCAGTAGTGATATCAAATATTCTACTATTCACACCAATGTCTTTTATAATTTAAATAAAGATGGTGGCTCCCTATTTTCATTCCAAAGGTCACATGTGGAGAATTAAAAATGAAATAACAAATAATATAAAAAATGGGTATGCTGATCTATACATAGTACGTACATTTCAGTAGACTTTGCCTAATCAGATGGGATGAACTCCTATACTAAAATACACATAAATATTTTGTTTCTTGATTTTAAAGTTAGTGAGTTTTAAGTGTGCACGTTTAAAATTTCGACGTCGTTCGATAAAAACGTATGACTAACGAATGGTCAAAGCGCTTAGTAGATATTCAAGAAGTGCTAGTTCCAATCCCGAAAAGTTCAAATTGAAAACAGAATTCATCAAGAAGCCTTTCAATGAAATTTCAATGAAATTTCTTTCATTCGTGACGCGCCCGCGCTTGCCGTCGGTCGATTACGGAAGCGAGATGTCTAATACGGTGAAATGTACGAAATGTAATATAGTCATAAATGAAGTACTTGCGTTTGTGTGTAATAAAATAGATGTTATGGATGAGGAGAGCATTTGTCTAATATGTGCAAGTGCGTTTACACCTAGTGAAATTACAATCGCGAAAAATCTGTTATATGAGTCTGTTCCGAAGTCTAAAAAGAAAATTCGCAAAAAAGAAGGTAAAACGCAAAGAGAGATTGAAGATATTATATGTTTATTGAAGGATACAGACCCTGAGTGCATTCCTGTTTTCGTGGCCAGGGATTTGCAAAAGTTACCGCCGGTTACCTTTGATCATGTGGACGTTACTAGTCTACTAAAAGATATTAGTAAAATGAAATCTGACATTGCACAGTTTAAGGAGTGTTATGCATCAAGTGAAGAAATTAAATTATTAAAATTGGAAATTGATAAAATAAAAAAATATATCAATTGCGAACAATCAAACTATGACTGTAAAACATGCATCGCCCAAAATTTGCTCGCAGCCGCCTAAAAATTATATCCCTGAGGGTATATCTTGTGCAAGCGAATCAAAATCTACCCCCGCAGTCGAAGCTCAGAGCAACGGTCATAGGCCGTTACCGATGAGTCATCAGCCTAACGAGTTGCAAGCGACCGGACACACGGCACTCGCGGCTAACCATAATACAATAGCCGACATCGTTCGTTCTGGCAAGTGGAAGGAATATGATACCAGCGATGAATGGAAATTAGTTCAAAAAAAGAAGCTACGGAATCGATTTATCGGGAAAACCGGGAAAGCTAAGACGGAATTAAATGAAAAATTTAAAGCGGCTGAGATTAATGTACCTATTTATATTTACAACGTCTCAAAGGAGGTGGCAGTGTGTCACGTTAAAGAATACATTGAAAAGAAATCGAACGTTTGCGTCACTGTAGAAAAAATTAATATGAGAATGCAAAAAGATTATGATTCCTACAAAATATTTGTACCTAAACACAAGCTTGACATGTTTATGAATGATGACTTTTGGCCAAATGGAGTATCTTATCGACACTTCGTCAACTTTGTGCCTAAAAAACGTGTAATAAATAAAATACATAATGATGAGTTGCAAAGCTAATAAATTACAAAGCAATTTCGAGCATAAATTAATTAGTTTTAATTGTAAAAGTTTTAAGAGGTCTATTGAAGGCATAAGATCACTTTGCCAGTCATGTGATATTATAGCCCTGCAAGAAACATGGCTCTTGCCCCATGATTTGTCTTTGCTTAACACGGTGGACGCGAATTTCGAGTACACAGGAACGTCGGCGGTGGATGTTTCGGCTGGGCTGCTCTGCGGCCGGCCCTACGGAGGTGTGGCTATATTGTGGCGTAAAAGTGCGTTTGATATGGTGTCGGTAATAGATTGTGATAATGTTCGGATTGCTGCCATCAAATTAACTGTAAGTACTCGAACTATAGTGGTTTTTACTGTTTATATGCCGACTTGTTGTCAGGAAAATTTACCGGTTTTTACGGAGTGTTTAAGTGCAATAAGGTCTATAATGGAAATAGAGGAGAACTTGGGTGTTGAATCTTTTTTTATTTTAGGAGATTTTAACGCTCACCCTAATGAGTTATTTTATAAGGAAATGATTAACTTTTGTGTGGAGCAAAATTGGTTGTGCGTGGATGTTAACAATCTTGGAATAGACTCGAATACGTATACATTTATAAGCGATGTGCACGGGAGTGTAAGGTGGTTGGACCATTGTTTAGTTACAGTATCAGCAAGTAAGACAATAAGCAATTTGTATGTAAAATACGATGTATACTGGTCGGACCACTTTCCACTTGTGCTTGAATGTAATTTATTTAATGTAAAACCTAAAACTGTATTACCTAATTGTGGGCATAGTAATGATCAAACTAGAGTAATATGGGGCGATAGACATATTTCTCAAATAGAAAAATATAGTGAAATCTGTCAATCCAAACTTAGAGAAATAGATTTTCCGGCAGAAATGGACCATTGTTGTGATGGCTATTGTCACAATATCGAGCATAAGGCTATTATTGACCGAGTATATAACACTGTAATTTGCGTACTATCCAATGCTGCATCAGTTACGTATCGAAGCAAGTGTCCCAGAAAGAAAGGTTATATAGCAGGGTGGAATAGGTATGTCGCAGACCAGCATAGGGAGGCTCGACTCAAATTTCAAATATGGGTAGAATGGGGAAAACCGCGGTCAGGTAATATCTATGAAGAAATGTTAGAAAGTAGGAAATGTTTTAAGAGACAGTTAAAATGGTGTCAAAACAAACAAGAGCAAATAAAAATGGATATCTTGGCATCTGATTTAGCGGGAAATAATTTTGGAAAATTCTGGAAAAACACTAACAAATTGAACATTAAACCCAGTGTCCCGGTTAGCGTAGGTGGCGAACATAACATAAAGGCTATCGCAAATGGTTTTAAGGAACATTTTACAGTCATATCATCATTAGGCTCTGTATCAGGTAGTAATAATGATATTTTATCTAGAAGATCTTTTAAGATTGTTGAGAAGGATATTTTCAAAATTATTACTAATATGACAAAAAAACGGTCTCCTGGGTATGACGGTCTAAGTATTGAACATTTTAGGTATGCAGGGGAGCACCTACCTCGTATACTTGCAAAACTTTTTAATTTTAGTCTGGGACATACCTATTTACCTGAAGCACTAATGCGTACAATTGTGGTGCCTATTGTTAAAAATAAAACGGGGGACACATCTGACAAGAGCAACTATAGGCCTATATCACTTGCAACTACAGCTGCAAAAATGCTTGACAGCTTGCTTAATGGCCACCTCATGAAATATGTGAAACTTCATGACGCACAGTTTGGATTTAAGTCAGGTGTTTCTACAGAAAGTGCTATTTTCAGCCTTAAGCATACTGTAAAGTATTACACTAAGAGAAAAACGCCGGTATACGCGTGCTTCCTGGACTTATCTAAAGCCTTCGATCTGGTAAATCATGAGCTCCTGTGGCAGAAGCTGGAGGATACGGGTATGCCGGCAGAGTGTACGCAGTTATTTAATTTTTGGTATAAAAATCAAAAAAATCAAGTGAGGTGGGCGGGTGCCTTGTCGGATGAATACACTCTTACATGTGGTGTAAGGCAAGGTGGGCTTAGCTCCCCCACACTTTTTAACCTCTATATTAATCAGCTGATTGAGAGACTCAGTAGCGTCCATGTTGGATGCTACATAGATGGCCAATGCCTCAATAACTTAAGCTATGCTGATGATATGGTGCTGCTGAGTCCCTCAATCAGAGGCTTAAGAGAATTGATAAGTGTCTGTGAATCGTATGCGGCGGTAAATGGTTTGGTGTATAACGCTAAGAAAAGTGAAATTCTTGTATTTAAGGCCGGTCACCGTTCACCTAGTCATGTGCCGCCAATTACTCTAAACGGGTCCTCATTGAATAAGGTTATAAAATTTAAGTACTTGGGTCATATAATTACAGAGTGCTTAAGCGATGACGAGGACATTGAGAGAGAGCGTAGGGCGCTGGCGGTAAGAAGCAATATGGTCGCACGCAGGTTTGCCCGTGGTGACGCGGTTGTCAAGATTACCCTATTTCGGGCATTCTGTCAATCGTTTTACTCGGGAGGCCTGTGGGTGAGCTATACGCGTCGAGCCTACAACGCACTACGCGTGCAATATAATAATGCCTTCAGAATGTTGTTGAATCTGCCGCGGTTCTGCAGCGCCTCAGGAATGTTCGCGGACGCGCGGGTGGACGGATTCCACGCTATAATTCGTAAAAAAGCATCGTCCCTGCTGCGGCGCATGAGGAGCAGTCACAACAGCATTCTGAAGACAATTACGGCCCGCCTAGATTGTTCTATTCAAAAACATTGGATAGAAACAATAACCGGCCAAATAAAATAATATATAAATAACAATAACTAACATAATTCATAAGAAAAAAATTGTTACTAACACACTAACACTATACAGATATGGATTTTAATCTGAAATAAATTATTTTTATTTTTTATTTATTTTAATGAAAAATTTTAAAGTAAAAGAGAATTAACAGAATATTTCAAAGCCTTTCTTAAACACAACGTCAGTTTCAAAAGCACGACAGCAACTCCATAGTTTGAACAAACGTCAATTGCAACGGTGGAACTAACTTTCTATTTCCGCCTACAATAGCCACGGTTGATTACAGTTTTGTGAAGCCTGAACCTGAAGTTGGACTAAGTAATTATGTTATAGCGTTATTTACGTATTGTTTTTTAGTCATAGTTATGTGTCTTTTTGAAGAACTTATTCACACCCGCTTAATCCATCCGCCATCGACTTCGACATCGATGATATTACCGTCGTTCTACTTAATCATAATTTATAAATATTAATTAAGAATACTTATATTAAATTATATTTAAAAATGTAAACATTTTGTCTCGAATAATAAAAGTAGTAATTCTAATTAATTCTTCACCTCCTACTAATAAGGCGACCACTTGGTGACAAGCGCCACGCCTACACAACAGTGCACTCTATTACTCCCGAGTTCCGATTTTTTGACAAGAACAGAGCAGGCAAGAATTCGGTGGAAAGTGGGGAATGGAAGTGTCTTGATAAAGAACAGAGTGGCTTAAGAGTCGTTCCTCGATTCACTGTGTCTACCATGTTATGTTGAGGTGCGATTGAATGATGAATAGATGTTACTCGTACTTTGAAAAGTAAAACAATGCCTTATGCCTGGTTGGACTTTTAACGTTTGTATGTATGAAAATAATGAAATTCCTTCTGCGATCCTCATTAAAAATATTAATAATATAGTTTAGATACCGTTTACTAAACAAGCACTGCCCGACTCTTTGAACTCATCCAACAGTTGTATATTAAAAAGTTTGTTCATCCTTTCAAGTAAATTTTTTTTTTATAAGTTATAACAATAAAAAGAATAATTCTAGCTACCGCTATGGGCCCTGGCACCAACGTCGGTAGAGTATTATTTTTAATTTAAAAATGTTTATTAATATAAAATATTAATTTGTATTTAAAACTGTAAAATAACTATATTATATTACATGAGACGGCTCAATGGCCCCATTTATATTTATAAATATAAAATACCATTTATATTAATAAAAGTAAAATAATAAAGATTATTAAGAAAAACTTCGAATAAAAGATGCCGAGAAATATCTTAACAATG
This sequence comes from Heliconius himera, assembly GCA_021202915.1. Taxonomy (NCBI): domain Eukaryota; kingdom Metazoa; phylum Arthropoda; class Insecta; order Lepidoptera; family Nymphalidae; genus Heliconius; species Heliconius himera. The sequence continues at coordinate 1,399,868 of JAJHJA010000077.1, read as the reverse complement.
AAATGAAGCGGGGAACTAATGGAAACGCAGACAGCGACCGTCTCATTACAATACTTTTGAATAGTGAAATATCACTGCAATTTGTCTGCTGACGGTACAAGAGCTGACGTCAGGGGAAAGATTATTTGAAACATAATTCACCGTTTAAAATGAAAGATTTTCTTAATTTGCAGGCAGTTGTGGCGCAATGGCACAAGCATGTGACTGTAAAAGCGTCAGTTGTATGTTCGATTCCCACTCGAAGAAAGGAAATATTTAATATTTTATACGTATTATTCGTTTTGGTGTCCAGGCAAAGCGCGGCATTGAATTTCGCGATTCAATCCGTAAAAAAACAAAATTGGTCCTGTAAAAGTTATCTTCACTTTTCGCATACAGGGGCCGGGTCTTCAATTACACATTTTAGTTACTTCAATAAAAACTAAACTAAACTAGCTTTACGCTTTATCCCTAGCGTGGAAGTCAAAAGTTACTTTGATAAAAATAAATAAAATAAAAATATAAAAAATACATACAAGTATGTATGTATTTTAATTTTATTTTTCTTTTGCTTAATGATAAGGACCGATACTTAACGTAATCCGAAACGTAAAAACTCTGAGAATTTTTAACTTAAGCAAAACTGCTGAACATTACATTCGAGAGGTTTGCAATCTCAAAATTTTTAGAAACTTACTAAGTAATTATTTTGATAACGATACTTAACGATTTTTTGTATCTATAGATACGATAACCTTTAGACTAGTTAAAAATTATGTCATAAAATCCTGCAACAAAATTAGCAATTGACACCCGCCACCGCGTAGAAACAGGCACAAGAAAGATTTTTAAACATTTTTAAAGTGTTATTCCACACTTAGGAAAGAAAAATATTTATTTAGAAAACTTATAAACCCGCGCCACCTGGAAACCGACCAGGCGCTCTGACCATTAAGCCATGCGTTCTCGCCAAGCTACGTCGAAATTTTTATACGCTTGTTACAACTTATTTATGTTGTTAGCATCTCTGTAGGGAGATTTTTACAAATTTCCGATACCTAAAGATAATTACTAAGAACTATTTATTAAATATTTTTAAACATTTTTAAAGCGTTATTATAAAATGAAATTGTATTAACCGGATTAATCGCGTATATTTATTATTATTCATTTTTGGAAACCCGACGTTTCGTATACTTTGCAGTAGTCCGGTCACGGTACTGGTCACGGTAGTAGTAAAATAAAATAAAAATCAATCAGCTTCAGGACACTTTCCGCCGAATTCTGGAGGCATTGCGTGCTGAGTGGCGGAACTTTAAAATAGTTTCATTTAAAATAGGTTAAATTATTTCTGTAGGTAGTTTTTTACAAATTTACGCTACCCAAAGATAATTACTTAGAATCTTCGTTTAGCAAGAGTGGGAATACTTTTTTTAAAATATTTTATTTTATACATATCTGTTTTCATAAAAAAAACTGAATACCTGATATTCGAACCTATACCCCCAACTTTAGTGATATAAGAAATTTACCCGTACCAAATACTCATATAAAGGTTCAATAAGAATCTATAGAAGACAGCGAGCTTTATCGAGACAAGGTTGAAGAGCTTTTACGGTCAGATCGTAAATCATGGCGCTGGGGCGATTACCTTCTATTAAGCGGATTGACGGATGGACCGACAATTTGTGCTCCTCTAACTGTTCATATTTATCTTGTTTATTTATTTATATAAAATAACCTTATATAAAATTATTTGTTATTGAATTTAGTTTTTTTTTCGATAGTTTGATTTGTCTCAATAGGGTCAAGTGATATATATGTATTTTATTGAACACTATAGATTCAAGCGTTGCTTCGCTCGCTTAAACTTATTTTTACATTATAGCCAAAGGATAATATATTTTTTAATAAATGTATCCTATATTATTTCTCATACCTCTAAAAATATCTGTACAAATTTTCAAGATAGTCAGTTAAGTAGTTTTTTTTTATGGAAAGACAAGGCTCACAAGTGTTCGTTTAGACTTGATGGTAAGTGATCACCGCCGCCCACGACACCGTGCAACACCAGAGGGGCTGCAGGTGCGTTGCCTGCCTGTAAGGTGGGTTGGGCTCCGGAGCCCGGCATTACCTGATGCGAAACGCAGTGGCATAAAGCCACTATTTCACGCCGATTTTAAATGTTGGGGGTGGTAAAGACCCGGTCGAGTCTGCCCATGCGTGTTGCCATTGCTGGCGACGTGACTCTACCACACGTACTTTTGTCGCCTCTTACGACACCACCAGTACCAGGATGATCCTATTCTAGGCCGGGATCAAACGGATTTAGGCGTGTAAGCGTAACAAAAAAACTTACATTCAAAATTATAACATTAAGTGTGATAGGAAAATTTGATTAGATTATTTTTGTACAGTATATGTAACGCGAAATATTAGATATTTTTCTACTCTCAATACCGTCTCGAAAACATTTTTTATACACCATTTATATATAATTTGCCATATAAGAACCAATTCTGTTTTAACTAACGAAAATATGATATTGGAATATTTATATACATTTTTTTGCAAAGTATTCGGCATATAAAATAATATATTTTATACAATTTATAAACCACACGTTTTATTTATGGCCGTCGTAGAGCAACGACGTATGACGTAGCGCTGTGGGACTGCGTCTGACTGTAAACGCGACAATTGTGGGTTCGATTCGCACTCGTGGAATGATTATATTTGTTTTCACTTCCAGACTATGGCGACACAGCTCGGAGCTAAATTCCACAACACGCCATTCAATGTCGCAAAAGTTGGGCGGAAAGTGGGTTAACGACCATCTGTATTTCCATTTCCGCCCAACGAAAGACACTTCTTAACACTGAATTCCCTCTGTCTGTCTGTCTTGCTAGGCGGGACATTTATAGCATGACCTCACAACGTAAAGCTTTTTTTTTTAATTTTTACTAATTTACCTAAAATAGTTTTCAATATACTTGATATTTTTAACATAGCATTGCTTTTCATTCACGCTGTATCCCGCACACAGCTATATTCTTAAGACACTCCGTTCCTCATTATCCGCCGAATTTCGAGGGCATTGCGTGTTGAGTGGCGGAACTCAACGCCACGCTATGCCTGGAGACCAGAGGGAAGAAATGAATATATAAAATTAACTTTAGTTATAGCCTTTGTAATATTATACTTTAACACGCCTAATTGCCATTTGCCAGTCTATATCTAAGTCTAAAGCCGAAAGGCTTTTAGTGATTTAAATTTTGAATATCAGAGCTGCATTCATAATTTATGCATGCTTGAAAAGCTTGCTTACGTAAATTATCTCTTTGAACGCGTCACTTCGGGTTTTGTTATTAAAGATATTTCTACACATTTTATGCATTTCATAGAAGGTCGATAACTTTTCATAATTTTTTGTTATTGAGATAAATAATGGGAAATATTAAGAGATATATCGATAGTCTGGAGTATAATCTATACTTATATTATAAAGCTTAAGAATTTGTTTGGTTGAACGCCCTGATCTCAGGCATCAATGGTTTACATAGAAAAAATATTTTTGTATCAAATAGTCCACTTATTGAGGAGGACTATCTAGTTTGACGTTACTCGTTTTGATTTAACTCACTTGTACCTGTCGTCAGAATTACCTTGGACACTTAGAATATGTCATATATTCTTATTTATTTCCATTTTACCATGTAGACGAAAAAATGTCAGTATGTTTAAGAACAGTGTTTTTGTGCTTTTTTATCGATTTAAAAACGGGCTATAGTAAATTTGTAGCCTAAAAAATGTATTTACATAATCGTCATATATATACTAATATAATAAAACGAAACGAGGGAGGTTGTTTGTTTGTGTGTTTGTTTAAGCGCTAAGATCTTTAGATGATCCGATTTACTTTTTTTTTGTTTTATATGAAAGCTACATTCCTCAGGACTAAGCTACATAACATTACGGTGTAAGGTAACGCCATCGAATTGCTTTAAGAGCGTGTGCTGCAAAAAGCAGCTAAACATATGTCAGTACATTGTATTACAAAAATATTCTATTTTATTAGTTCTAAAAAAAAAGTCCGCGACGCCGTATATCTATCTCTTCTAAATAAGTTACTGTAAGGCACGTTTCTGTAAGAATGTATTTATGTGTTGAGAAATGCAGCTCTATAAAAGTATTATATTATATTAGATGGTATGCGTGAGCAGATGCGATTGGGCCAATTAATATTTAATATAATTCACTTTACTCATATGATTCCTATCTTACAAATTCCACGTTTGTCTATCCATCTCGTTCTCCCCACCAAATATCACAGCCGACACCATAGCAATTTCACAGCCAACCATTTCTAATCGAAACTACAACATAAAATATAAAAAATAATCGCGTTACAATGAGAACGATCATAAAATAACGCAATCATAACTTCCAGCTATCAGATAAGGCCCTCGTAAGAACAGCCAGTGTATTACCGCCCACGATATCTATCGTTTATCGACCGTATAATACGTTTCATTCCGTCCCCCTAAGAAAAATGGTTGGCACTAGAGATTTAGATGGCGGTTTCATTAGTCGTTTGGAGTTATGTGTTTATTTGTGTGTTTACGACCTAAACGCGGCTTCGCCCGCTCAAAATTGTTTTTATATTATGGAAATTATATTACTGTAAAGTTTAAACTAAATCCGTTGAGTAGTTTTTCCGCGAAAGTGGAACCAATATCTATCCTTAGAAATCTTTGAAGTAAACGTTGTTCATGATATTAGAATGGAGTGCTGTGTAATAAAAATATCAGAATTAGTATCTACAGCTAATATTTAAAATTAAGAGTAATTACAAGATAAAATATTGTTAAATCCTAAAATGACATAAGTACTTTTTCAAATATAATAGGAAAGCTGTGCCATCTTTTTAGGTAAACCTTTACGCCATTTTAAAGTTACACCACGTTTAAAATTTCATCAACATTTAGTCTCTGCGTGAGTAATTACTAAAAGCACCAATTTGTATATAGGTAGGTACCGCGGCGGCGGGACTTGATTAAAAATGTTCCATGTTTGTCCTAAAACTTTTTGTTTAATCGTCCGTTCCGGGGAGGGACGTAATTAAATGTGGATTATTCAACAACGCCGCCACTTCGATGAATGGGACAGACATTACTGACGCTTTACATCGCATTCCTTTGAGCTTCTATTTTTTTAAGTATATATATATGTCACCGGACAAACCCGATTTTAGGACAAACTAGTTTGGCCTAGGATGATCTAGTTTTTCCTGACCACACTAGGATAAACTAGTTTGGCCTTATTGATTACAGGCTGAACTGGTTTGGCCTAATAGCGTTAGGATAAACTAGTTCAGCCTGGTAGAACTGTTAGGTTAGGTTAGGTTAGGTTAGGTTTTTTTTTTTTTTAAATGTAAAGCTCTGTGCTTTACGTCTGCGTCCCTCTGACGTAATCAGAGACTTTGTGCATCGTTGCTTTTATTTTATTCTACCTTGTTAAAATTTTTGGGAGGTGGCGCTAGGCCAGGTTTGGTTAGGTTAGGTTAGGTTAGGTTAGTTAACGTCATCTGCCAGTCCGTGAGCCCTACATAACCCGCTCGAGTCCCCACTCGGGCTGGTATTCGTAAAGGAATTTCCTCACGAAAAAAAAAAAAAAAAAAAGGTTAGTTAACGTCATGTAACAATAAGTAATCAATAAACTCGTTTAGTTTTGTTCCTCAGAATATCGAAATGTGAATAATTCATTACCCTTAAACAACCCGGCAAAACTAGTTTATCCGTACGCTAGCCGGCCAAACTAATTCGGCCTAACAGTTCTACCAGGCTGAACTAGTTTATCCTAACGCTATTAGGCCAAACCAGCTCAGCCTGTAATCAATAAGGCCAAACTAGTTTATCCTAGTGTGGTCAGGAAAAACTAGATCATCCTAGGCCAAACTAGTTTGTCCTAAAATCGGGTTTGTCCGGTAACATATATATAGATTGTAATTTTCTACTTAAGGCGTTTACGGGGGAAAATAAAAACTTGTGACGATTTTCAAGTTATTTCTACATACTTCCCGGCATAAGTACCCTACGAAGACTGGGTTCCGAGACATGAGGTTATGAGTTTGAGCCATTAGAATTGTGTCAAGCGATATTCTTTCTTTATAATCAAGTAATATTTAAAAAAATAATAAAAAAATCTGAAATTTGATATCGCTTTGGCAGTGTCAAAATTTATTTTATAAGTATACACTTTATACCTTTTATTTTTTTTAGCAATATCCTGTACTCCAACTACCGAGCACCGCAACATTTATACAGTTATTATAATTAGGTTGTGTATGTATATACTCTAATTATGTATATTTTTAATTTTATAGGTGAAGGCAATATTTTGAAGCGAAGTGATTAGTGCTCAACTGGCACGCTCGAAGCGCCTTAAATAAACAACTGAACTGATTAGGTTGTGGAAATCGAACCTGTTGCTTTGTTGCTGCGCCAGGAAGGCCTCACCTATGTATAACTTTAAGACAAGAAGTAGAACAAGATTTTTTACCAAAATGCTACTAAAAAAAAGAAAAAAGAATGTTAACTCTCAGCAACGTTTTAAATATAACAAATATGAACTGAATACAAACAAAATATATGAACTAAATGCTTACACTTGTTTTTAATTATTGATAATTGAGGTACGAGTAGAAGCCCACAACACATTCCTACCTGACAATTAGCGGTATTCTCGCACGTTACAATTATAAAGGATAATGCGTTACTTGCTTACTAATTATTATTAATGTTCCACTTAATTAAGGTCCTGGAAACCAAAGGGAATTGATTCGACAAAGAAATATTTGTGATTACTGAATATTTTTAAGTTCGGAATTTTGGGACATGTTTGATGATTATGGGTTTGATCCCGACTTCTCAGTAGAAAGCTCTATTTGAAATATTTTTATGACCAAGAATATATATTTATATATTAAGAAAGTATAAAGTAGTCGCATCTACTTTAAAACAGCAGAGAAACCTCTAAAGTGCGAAATGTGATATCTGGTGAAATAACAAAGTTGTTTTAAATATGAGTTAATCAACATATAGTATATGAAATTCTTCCATTACTGAATGTCTGACAGACGAAAATATTGGACTTAAAAAGTTGGAATTTAACATGTACTATGTAGGAGATGTAAGGAAGCACTAAGAGCCTGTACATCTTGAAATTCTCACGGAAACGGGAAAAACACGGAATTTTCAATTTCTCATGTTAAACTCTACGCAAATAAAGTTGCCGGCTAGTTGTAATATCATTATATTGAACCAAAACTTTTCCAATCAAGGCAACAGACGATCCGTTTCTAAAGAACTCAGTACCCTCCTTGAGTAAACAACTATACTTAGCCAATGTACAAATATGTAGTATTTTTTATACTTTAAATTGAACAAGAATGGATAAATAACGATAGATATTCTTTACTCCGATCATTCGGCGCGTATTGTAAAGGCCGCCCCGGGGCATCGTGAATGGATCCCATTACGAGATTGTAAACGACCTGGAGCATATTTTTTATTCAATAAGCATTCGTTTCGTTACATTCGTTACCATACAGCTGAGTTCTTTGTTCCTTAATAAGATTACGATAAATATGAAAATTTTGTATGTCTTTTGAAAATACAAAGAAATTACCTACTGTCGCTTTTGTATGAAAAATGAAGAGAGAAATGCTAAATATATATTTTATACACTCGTTAAGCCTCCAAATATTAAATATTGAACGGGTGATATAAGTATTACAATATTCGTGACATGTGTCTGTTTATAACATTTTTGTACCATATGAACATATATTTTTATTAATTCCTTACGTCTTCATATGTAAGGTTTAAATTTTCGTATGGCTTATGCTTAATTGTTTTTTACATATTTTATAAGTGGACCGTCTAAATATGCCCATGTGTCTATAAGTGTCTATGACACTTATAGTGCTAGTATAGTACTTAGTAGGTAACAATAACCAAACATTTCTCCACTTTCTATTCTCTCACACTTTTTGTTTTGGCTTAGTATATTCAATAGATGAATTCAATGGTAGATTCTACTCCGGTGATTCAAGTATTTATTATAAACCTGCATAATGTGAATAAATAAAAGAGCTTGATTTATAGAACATAGGGCAATATAACAGAATATCAAATCTGAAATGTCTTTTACGACAAGACGAACAAAAGCGTGTTTAAAATATTTTTTACCATTAACTTATTCTATTGGAGGTCATCGTCGTGTCAGCGGCGGTCGTCGTGACAGCGGCACACTGTGTGACTGTGTCAGCCCGACTTCCACGGCCGGGAGAATTAATTATTTTCATTTCCTCACCCTGGTAAACATACAATACAAAGAATATTGTTGTTGATTTCAAATTCAACCACTCTACACACAACTTCTCAAAGATTGGGCCGTGCGTAGAAACGCTAGGTTCCCTCTGCCTACCATGCTAAATGCAGAATACAGCGTGAAGGTAAAATAGAGCAACTTATCATCTATTCTCACCTTGAAAAGCCGCCTCAAACAGCGCGGGGTCTTTGGTGGGCGCGCGCGACGAGGCGGCCGCGAGCAGCGCGGCTAGCGCGAGCGCGACCCGCGCCATCTCACGCCATGCCATCGCCCATGCTCCAGGTTATGTTACTGGAGAATAATAAATGAGAAAATTAGTTAAGATTATTATATCTACGGAATAATATTTTATTGATATACTTCTATACTTTACTTAGATAGAAGTATCGAAATAATTATAATATTGTAATACATTTTTAAACAATTTTGGTTATTATTAATATTTTAGGTTTAACGGTGAATTCGACTCTCGATTATTCATAATGAAAGTTTATCTTAAAAATCTGATAAAAAATCTTTTATTTATTTAATTTCTTTTTACATTTATTAATATAAGTATACCAAATACTCCATCATTCACAACGTATATTTTATAAATTCACAAAAGAAACACTTCAAATAAAAAGCAAATCCTTTGTAGATAGCTTGACTATGGCAACGTAACTTGCAAGAATCATTTCCTTGGCCTTTTCTACTTTTTCCCGTAACAAATGAAATTCTGAAAGCTATAACGTACAGGCAGGGTTCGTCCGACCCTTTACTTAAATCGTGTGGATCGACTTCACTAACATTTTATTTTGCTCGACGATTGCTCGAGTATACGTGACGTCTCGCGTTTGATGTAGCAGTGGTTCGTAATACTATTGAAACTAGAGTTTATTTTCAAAACAGGAAACAAGATTATTTTTATTTAGGGCAAAGTCTGGTCATGTTCAAAAAGTTACAGAAGGGCTCTTATGCATAAAGGCTGTAAAGCGTTGCGTGCATCGAAACGTAATCGATGACTGTCCGATTAAATAAAAAAGTAATGTTATTTAAGCCGATAAAGTTGAACAACTATGCAATTTAATTTGGTAGATTTTTCCAAAACTTAGTTGTCAATGTACTTTGTCAAATAAAACAGCGAAAACGTAAACAAATAAACAAATTTAAAATTAAAATACGCTTTAATAATTTATATGATATAGATATTCTAAAAGATATCATTGTAATACTTTATATTTTCAAAACATACAAACCTATGTAATGCGGGCTATTTGAAAACTTTAAAGTTAAACTTTTAAAAGTAATGATCGCAATATTGTGTTTATTACTATTTGAATATTTATATAGTGTAGAACCTTTCGAGAATGGATTGGCTCGTAAACCTCCCATGGGGTGGATGTCATGGGGCTATTACATGTGCGGTGTGAATTGCAAAAACGATACTGAGAAATGTCTCAAGTTTGTAACTTCTTGTCATTTTTATTAAATTTAATGTTGTTACATTTTATATATAATCAGATTGTGCTTAGAAAATTTGTCAAAGGGAAGGGTAACAGCTATGAATATTATAATTTTACTGAGTGTTCATTTTTGTGAATAACAGTTAGGTACTTAACCTAACTGTTATTTAGAAAAACAAGAATGTTAATAAATTTCAAATAAAAGTGGATATAAAAGTTTAATTTGGGTTACCACATAACTTTTTGAAAAACCTTCTTTTTTTTTTGTTAATAAATTAACAAAAAAATGTACTTATGATAATTTAAAATAAAATGTAAAGAAAAATTGTAATAAACAATTAATTACTAACTTTCTAGTGAAGAACTAATATTATCTGTAGCAGACAAATTCTATAATGAAGGTTACCAAGAAGCTGGATTTGAATATATAATTATAGATGACTGCTGGTCTGAAAAAGAAAGAGACTCAAATGGTCATCTTGTACCCGATAGAGAAAGGTTTCCACACGGCATGAAATATATAGCTGATTATGTAAGAAACATATTACTATTAAAATAAACTTTAGTTTCAGGCATCTTTTGCATTTAGTAATTAAGAAGGATAGATCTAAAGAAGAATTGCTTAAGATACTTATATTTCCCATTTTCCTCTCAAATTACAATATTATTTTGTTATTAAATGTGCTGTTTAAAGCGTAAAGACATTTATTCATCATCTTTTTATTTTATAAACGCACTATGACCATATTTTTTATATTTTCTAAAATATGTTTTATGTGGATAATAAAATATTATTAGTCTGAAATAAGACTTTAAATTTTTTTTTATTATTTATAGATTCATAAATTAGGTCTTAAATTTGGTATGTACACTAACATAGCAGATGTAACTTGCATGGGTTACCCGGGATCAAGAAATTATTTTAAAATTGACACTAAAACATTTGCAGAATGGGACATTGATTATTTGAAAGTGGATGGTTGTTTTGTTTCAGAAGATTATCTTAACATAGGTATTTAATCTTTTTGTTATGTAGTGTTTAAATATCTTATATTTATTTATAGATATTAACAGCTATTTATACATACATATTTTATTACCAACAAAGTTAATCTTTTTGTTAATTTATTGTAGAACACATATACACACATACACAGTGAATGACTGTAAACATAATGGTTATGGATGAATTACTACACTTGGGGATTGAATTATTTAATATTTTCATTTCTTCAGTTTGGTAACAAGACAAGTCGTGTCATGAAGCTATATCAATCAGCACTCATTGTCTCTATAATTCAACCGAAAGTGGACAACAGAAGTGTCTTAATGGATAATGGAGTGTCTTAGCACAAGGTTCCCAAGTTCCCTCTACCTACCCTGCTATGTGATTGATAGTGTGAAACTAAAAAAACTAAGCTAAGTTAATTAAGTTAATAATTTACAGCATATATAAAGCTAGGAAGTTATTTGAACGCAACAAACAGACCTATAGTATATTCCTGTAGCTGGCCTTATTACATAGAGTTTATACACCATAAAAAGGTAAGTGATCATAAACTTTTATGGAATAATAAATTTATATTATGTATAAATGGGATATAGGAATTAAAACATAAAAATGAAAGCCTTAATGGATATATAAAAAGAAATATATATTTTTATTAGAGTATGTACTTAGATAAATTACTCCTAAATTATCTATAATACCATATACAATTGTAGGCAGAGGGAACTTATTGTTAAGACACTTCATTCCCGCGCACTGTCTAATTATTGAGACAGTGCCTGTCGAGTGGCGGAACTTAAAGCCACGTTTTGCCTTGTAAATAATTCATTTCTCTGAGTGGGAATAGAACCTGTCGGCCTCATAATAATTTGAATATTTTCTAATCTAATATTATTAAAATTACAGCCAGATTATAAAACAATATCTCGATATTGTAACATGTGGCGTAATTATCACGACGTGGTGACGTCGTGGCACGCCATTAAAGCTATTATACAGTATTTTCAAGCGTCTTATACCGATCTTTCTAAACATCATGGACCTGGGAAATGGAATGATCCAGATATGGTAAGAATATCATTTTTTTTCTTTTTTTAGTTTCACGCTGTATCCCGTACATAGCAGGATATGCAGAAGGAACTTAAAGTCCATTCCATTAGAAAAATTAAAATGTTATTACATTTTAAATTTGATTTTTACAGTGGCGTTCAATATGAAAACAATCTTAATTTTTGATTAATATAAAAAAATATATTTATAAAAAAACATTTCATCATCGCTAAAATCGCTAAAAAGATTACATAAATTATAATTATTGTTAAATAATAAGTTCAATAATATAATTTACATCTATAAGTCCATGAATATTCTTTTTACTTAATATATTATATTAAGCTCCCCATAAAATAACCTTTTTTTTTATTTCCTTACCTTTTATCTCATGCCTTTATGAATAGAATATAATTATTAACTTGACATCTGTTTTTTTTATTTGACAGCTCATTTTTGGCGCAGGCTCCTTAACGGACAGCCAGAGCCGAGTTCACATAGCTGTGTACGCGATGCTGTCCGCGCCGTTGTTACTGTCCTGCGATATGAATAAAATATCTACTTACGAAAAGAAACTTTTGCTCAATTTAGATTTAATGGCGATTGCTCAAGACGATTTAGGGATTATGGCAAAACCGTACAATGTATGTATTAGTGTTCTTTTTATTAGTCATATAAAATTAGAAGGATGGAACTTTGTTCAAATTTAGATTTCATTAGGTATAAATTATTGAAATTAAGTGAAAATTTTAAGAATAATAAAATTATTATAAGTAATGTGATCTATAATTAATATATGCTTAGAATTGTAATTAATTAAGAAATTATTAAAAAATAAATATTCAATAAATAAAGTAACCATAAAAAGTCAAATAATCATAATATTTTGAATTTTTTAAGTTTAACTCTACACTTAGGAATAAAAAATACTTTTTCAGATAATGTATAAAAATTTAAGATTTAATATGGCAACACTGGTTAAAGAATTACATTTAAAATTTTTATTTTATAAACAAAATAAATAATCATATTTTTTTGTTTCAGTTACAACATATAACACTGTGGGTAAAATCACATTTACCCAGAAAGGGAGATCGATATCATTCCGTCTCTTTCGCACTCGTTAATTTGCACGATCAAAATAGTTCTGTTTCATTCACTCCAGGCATATATGGGTTAAATTCTACCGATTATAGTGTTATGGTATTTTTTTTTATTATTTGATTGATATTAGATTTGAGCATAATGTTTGACTGTAAATGTGATGGTTATTAGTTCGGTTTCCAGTCAAGGGAATAATTTATTTTCATGTCCTAGGGTAAAGAAACAAAGCGCGCCGTTAAATTCTGCCATTTAAAACGTAATGTCTCGAATATTGAACGGTGCGTGGGACTACTGTCTACTAGTAGACTAGTGTCTTAACACAAGGTCACTCAGCGAACTTTTCCCTTATTTAAATACATTTCTTTAGTCTGGATATGTATAAACTTAGGCCTATGTTACCATCTTGTTGTTATTCTCGTTATTCCTCCTGCCCTTAAAATTTACTTTAATATATATTTTTTTATTATATATTTATGTTTATATATTGGAGTTTATTGGTTTTAACTTAATTTTATTAATTAAATCTTGTATGTTGCAGGATATATTTAGTCGAAATATTATAAAAAATATATCATGTGCTGATATTTTGACAGTTGATATTCCAGCTGAAGGTACAGGACATTTTAAAAAAAGTTAATATATAAATAATTTTAATTGCATTGATAAATTTATAATATATTTTTCTATTTCAGATGTGATATTATACACGTTATTTCCATTATAATTATTTTAATACATCGCCATTACTTGTGGTTTAAATATAATTTAGTAACACTGTCAAACAAATATAATTCAACAAACGCCATACCAAGAAACACGTGAATTTTATGTAAAGAAATATCTATAAAGAAATTAATATTGAATAAATTACCTATAAATATTAAATTATTAGCTATTTCTTTAAATTTATTATAAATGGCCAATAAAAATAATTATTTATTGTAAGCCTCAAGTTTTATTACCCTAACATGCTGTTACAATCAATAAAAAAACCTTCTTTTTAAGTTTAGTCCACATACAAATTAATAAATTCGCTACTTAGGCTCGTACTTATAAACCGCCCTCACCTTAGATCAATCTTGAGATGTCGTTTTCATTAATCTATATCTGGGGGCACGGCAGTGCCCCCGCCAAATCGAGCAAAATAGCGGCACGGCCGTACCATCCTTTTCTCGAAGCAATTCAGGCCATTTTCAACCCCCTATAACTTCGTTGTGGATAGAACAAGAAACCTGAATTTTCAGTAACTAATCAGGCATTATATAAACACGGTATATTTAAAATTTCAGTCAATTTGAACCAGTAGTTTAAGAACGACAACCTGTTAAAGTTTCTAAATTTTGTCACTCACTGACTGACTCACCGATCATCAAAAGTCCAAGGCACTTCTAGCAGACATAGAAGCTTCAAATTTAGAATACAAATAGAGTTTAGTGTCTTAATCATGAGAAAACTTAAATATTTTGTAATTTCGGTCCAGTTATCCAAATACACCAACTGCATGAATAACTTTGTAATCCCATATAAATGTATAGGATTACAAGGTTACATTTGCAGTTAATGAATCATTATTACTGTATAATAGAAAATAATAAGTGTAGATAGGCACCAAAAAGTAGAACTCTACAAAAATAAGTGAGATGCCATCAAAAACATCCTGTAAAAAACCCAAGTCTCGCAGCTCAGTCTTTCTACCGTAAAAAGTTGTGAGACCGATATTAAAAATATTTTACGTTTTAAACAAATAGATCGACTTGGACATCGCATGAAAACACAACCTATCGAAAGACATAAGGTAAGTGACGGTAACTTCGTGCTAGTACGTCTTTTCGTTAGTTTTGCTTCTGGCAGAAAAAATAAGCAATTTAAGTATTATTTACGTAAAGTATATATTTGTAAAAAATCTTTATAATTTCAACTGTCTAAAAATATAAGTAATAATATTTTAATGACAATATTGAGCGTATAGCGACGTTTGAAAGGCAGAGTTGACTACAAACTGCAGTGTGACGTGCCTGTGTTCCTTGCCACCGTAAGAGTAGCGTAAGAGTTTCTTAAGGTCGTAGAAAGACAAAGGTAAGTTATTCAAATAAAACTTTAAGTATATGCTGTTCTGTATTCTATAATCAAATATTTCATCGAAAAAAAAAGTAGAAGGAAGCATAAAATTCTTTCAAAATTGCAATAAATCGACTCACGAAATAGCAGTCATTTTATTTACCGTGTGTCTTCTAGTTCGGGTTACTACCGAATCAGGGAAATCTAAGATACTTTTTATAAAATTTATATTTATATAATAATTTACATAATTTAAATTTAAAACTTAAAAACAGTTAATTTAATTGTTTAAGTTTCTTGTGATCGAAGTTCGGTGTATATTTTGTTCATTTAAATTCGTATAATACTATTATAAAGGTAGCCCGAATTCATATTTTTAAGCTAAATTCGTGCAGGTACTACCAATGGAATTTTATTTTTTAATCAGCTTTTTTTATTTATATTTGTGTATTTTTTATAATATACAGGATAATTAATAGTTGCTGTATATAATTTAAAAATAGCCGAAAAAATTGGATTACGGAAATTCCCAAAATCAGTAACACGAAACAAGATCCTCTGCATTTCATAATTTTCTCCAAATTCGTGATACATAAATACACATAAAATCACACATTGACTCCCTTGTATTAATTAATATTAGTTACCTATCTTGTGATCTGAGTAAAGGTTTTTTTTCAGTAATATGCAAAGTACAAAATGCCATATAAGAACTATACAAACGACTGTTCTAGCGCCTCATCGTTAGAAGATGAATACATTACGGAAAATGTGAATGAGAACATGCCTGCTGAGGAGATTCCTTTAAAAACTGGCGATTAGGTGGTTGTAAAATATGAGAGCAACCATTTTCCTGGTCTTGTCACTAAAGTGTCTGAAGATACGCCAAAAACTTTTGATGTAAAGAATAGTCTTTACATCAAAACTTTTTGTCGTATCTAGTCATATGACTATGAGCAGCTTAGATACAATTACTGGTCGTGTAAATTGGCGCTGGCCAGAAAAAGATGACATCCTCACATACTATTATGAAGACGTTATAAGGAAAATAAAAGCTCCTACGAGGAGTTTTCTCTGTAGTAGATATATAGTTCAACATTTTAAATTTTTTAGATTAAAAAAAATGCCGCAGATTCAGATTTGAAATAATTAAATTATCATTTTATTAATGTTATTGTTTTATAGTTTTATACTTTGTTGAAGTATTATTCTTTATTTTTTTATTATTTGATTTTATTTTTATTACATAAATTCTTAATTTTATGGTGTAATTAATCAAAGAGAAAACAAACTAGCACAGCTTCAATTAATGAAACTTGAATTTAGTTTTAATTTTTAGTTTGTAAATTATAAAATTTTAATGTCGTCGTAAACTGATCTCATCTTAATATTTTTAATTATATTTTTTTTTATAATTAAGTTCTTGAAATATTTGTTTTTTTGTTATAAATTAACCTTATTTGCGGTGTAAAAATTTTATCCCGAATCAGAGGCCACAATTTCACGAACTTAGAAACAGAGCTAAATTTTATCACGAATTAGAGTTCAAACAAGAGGTCCACAAATAAATTAATATAAAAATTAAACTTAAGTTAAAACACATAATTCACACATTAAATGACTGCCAAAAGACCCACTTTGATCACACAAAAATTTGCAAATTCATATAACCTTTAATAATATATTTAAAATAGTTTGAAGTTATAAGAGCCTTAAACTGCCGAAACCATGGACACTTACCTTAATAGACTTCATATTCGGAAGGACTCTGGTAAGGAATTCGGTTGCTGGCCCGTCGTGCTGTATAGAGTGATACATACTAATAATCAAATCATGCGATGTCCAAGTCGATCTATTTGTTTAAAACGTAAAATATTTTTAATATTGGCATGATAATAACTACTGTAATAACTTAAGACAGAAGGTCCTTTAAGTAGAGACTAAATAGATTAACCGACTTGGTATTACATGGATCTCACAACTTTTTACGGTAGAAAGATTGAGCTGCGAGACTTGGGTTTTTTACAGGATGTTTTTGATGGCATATATAAAAGGACTTGTTCTGACTGACTGAGGTAAGACGCACGCAGAGCCGTAACCGCTGATGGTAGAAACGTGAAATTTGGGCAGATGTTTATTTTCATATTCTGGACATCCACTAAGAAGGGAATTTGAAAAATTTTAACCCTAAAGGGATGAAATAGGAGTTGAAAGTTTGTATGGAAAAAAAATTTAATCTGTACCAATTTTTATAAAATTTGAAATTCAGACTCTTAAAAATATTTCATTGAATACGTGTTTCATGGTTTTTAAGAATTCACCCCCTAAGGGTTCAAATAAGGGGTTGAAAGTTTATATGGAAAAATCTTTAAATTGCCACTAATTTTTATAAAAATTTAAATTCAGACTGTTAAAAATATTTTATTGAACACGTGTTTCGTGGTTTTTTTAGAATTCACTCCTAATAAGCGGGCGAAGCCGCGCGCGCCCTCTAGTAGACTATAATTAATAAATGAAAATGGAATCTCAAGATCAATATCAAACTTGAGAGCGGTCTATAAATTCAGGCCTTAGTATTTAGAGATAATTTAGAATTTAATATAGTTTACGAGTTCCCATTAAACTATATCTTAAACACATTTCACAGCTTCTTGCCAAGTCCTTGTAGTGGCGGTGTGAGCCAAACGACTATCGTTAAAACACTTAATTCTATAAAAAATAAGTTAAAAACACCTAAGTGCTATGTGCAGTTTTTTAATATAAAAGAAAACGGTTTTAAGATGTATTTGCGTATATACTTACTGAACATAAAAACGAAACGAAATTTTATTAAATTACTATTGATAGCAAATAGAGACATTGATTTAACCTTGCCCGAGACCTAACCCGAATCTAACCTAACTTGATTGAGGCCAATCTTGGCGCAGGGGCACAGGACAAAGTGTGACTAAAAAGAACTGGTTGTAGGTTCGATCCCCACTCGTTCCGCCACTCAACACGCAATGCCTCCAGAACTCGGCGGAAAATGGAGAACGGAATGTCTTAACACTAGGTTCCCTCCGCCTACCCTCCTGTGTGCGGGATACAGCGTGAAGCTGATTTGATTTGATTTATTTTCATTTTCTCGAATGGAACGTGAATGTGAACGATATAATTTTAGTTCAACAGGGTTATTTGAACTCCTAGCCTACCCTATAACCGCTCCATTAATGTTTCGTGTTTGCATACGTTCCTGATTATGTTATTAGTTGCGAGGGCTGGGAACCCGGATTAGTTCCGACGTTGTACACATCTTCTAATAATGTATTATACTATTTATATATGTTTATAGAACATAACAAAATTATTATATATCTATTTAAAAGCTTTCTTAATAAGTAATAAGTATTTTCTTTTCCTTAGTGTAGAATAACACTTTAAAAACATTAAAAAATTTGCCGTAGTATGTGAGCCGTACGTCGTCCCTGATAATACTCGCTGGACTGGTGATCTGGACGGCTCTGTTGTTGTCGTATCTGGAAATAATTCCGATCCTTCCCTCGGAGCTTTAGAAAGGGGTTCGGGCTATGTTGTGGCAGAATGGCGAGAGTATGCAATCGTGGGATTATACTTTTCCCCAAACCGCAGTCTGGCGGAATTCGAAATTTTTCTGGACTCCGTAAGAGCCGCAATCGGCCGACTGTCACCGAGAAAAGTCTTAGTCCTCGGTGACTTCAATGCTAAGTCCCGAGCGTGGGGGAACCCCACTTCAAATAGCAAGGGGGAAGCGGTCCAAGTATGGGCGCTACTTTCAGGGCTGTCCCTTCTCAACGTGGGAAGGGCGTGGACTTGCGTGCGACACAACGGTGGTTCTGTGGTGGATCTCTCATTTGCCACATCATCTGTCGCACATAACGTGGCAAATTGGAGAGTGGAGACAGAGGTGGAAACTTTGTCGGACCATCGATACGTTAGGTTCGAGATCACCAAGCAACCAGTTCTAGTTGCCCGGCCTATGAGTGCATTTCGAAGATTCCCGAGATGGGCTCTTAGTCGGCTCAACGTAGAATTAGTCAAGGAGGCGGCTATTGTGGCGAATTGGTGCACTACGGGTACAATGGAGGTCAATCGCTCAAGCGTCGAGGAATCAGCGAATCGAATGCGTGATACCATAATGGCGATATGTGACGCAGCTATGCCAAGAGCCCGGCGAGGTCCATTGCATCGTCAAGCATACTGGTGGACGCCCGAAATTGCAGCTCTACGGGTGGCATGTAACAGGGCCCGACGGGCATTTACGAGATGCAGAAGGAGAAACGGCTTCGATGTTGTTCTCGAAGGTCAACTGAACAGTGCATACAGAGAGAAAAAGAGAGCTCTGCGTATCGCCATTAGACTGGCAAAGCGTCAAGCGCGTCTGGAGTTACTGACAGGTCTAAACAGGGATCCATGGGGACGCCCCTACCTCGCTGCGCGAAAGAAATTGCGAGTCAGTAGTACCCCACTAACAGAGACCCTATCTCCAGTCTTTCTCCAACTCATTATTGGGGAGTTGTTCCCGGAGACATCTGAGTTCATTCCTCCTAGAATGGCCCCACTCCCTATACAAGAGGGACAAGTGATAGCGCCACCCATTACAGAAGAGGAAATGGAAATGGCTCTTAATAAGCTAAGAGCGAAAAAAACCGCTCCAGGACCAGATGGTATTCCGGGTAAAGTACTCAGTATTACCCTGGAGTACCTTGCCAATAATCTTCGGGTTTTGTTTAACCAGTGCCTCTCATCTGGGCAGTACCCGAAGATTTGGAAAGAGGGAAAGTTATGTTTATTGCGCAAAGAAGGTCGGCCGTCGGACTCACCTTCCGCATACAGGCCGATAGTGCTACTGAACGAGATGGGTAAGATATTGGAAAAGATCGTCGCCACCCGTCTTAGTCACCATCTAGAAGAGGTAGGACCGGGTCTTTCAGCAGACCAGTTCGGCTTTAGGACCGGTCGTTCCACAATCGACGCTCTGAACGCCCTGAAGACTCGATCATCGATTGCGATGGCAGAGGGAGACGTTCTCCTAGCCGTATCGCTAGACGTGGTCAATGCGTTTAATAGCCTACCGTTCGAGACTTTACGAGAGGCGCTCCGTTACCATGGCGTGCCTCTCTATCTCCGGCGGCTATTAAATGACTACCTTCAGGACAGAGTGGTGATATGGATGGGTGGGGACGGGCAAATAGGCCGTCGAAGAGTTAGTTGCGGGGTTCCACAGGGGTCAGTTTTAGGCCCGATACTGTGGAACCTTGGGTATGAATGGCTCCTGCGCTGCCGCTTGTCTCCCGAGATGAGCGTCATTTGTTATGCTGATGACACGCTCGTCACTACCCGGGGGATAAACTATAATGAGGCGGCACGTTTGGCTGAAGTCGGCATTCACCGCGTTATTGACTGTATCGAAGCCCTGGGCCTGAAAATTTCAAGTTCCAAGACCGAGGCACTACTGTTCCATAGCCCACGTAAGGGACCTCCTCGTGGGGCTACCATACGCATTCGAGGGCAAGAGGTGGAGGTGAGGGCTACAATGAAATATTTGGGCCTAATCCTCGATGGGCGATGGTCATTTGCGTCACACTTCGCCCAACTTGGGCCGAAGTTAGTAAGCACCGCCGGAGCCCTTGGCAGGCTGCTGCCTAATATCGGAGGGCCAGATTCTCCATGCCGACAACTTTATGTTGGCGTGTTGAGATCCATGGCACTATATGGTGCACCCGTGTGGGCGGACTCTCTCACTGCTCGTAACAAGGCCCAATTGCGAAAAGCGCAGCGGGTCATAGCAGTGAGAGCGGTTAGGGCTTACCGTACGGTGTCATGGACGGCGGCTACTCTCCTGGCAGGTGAGCCACCTTGGGAGTTGCAGGCTGAAGTACTTGCTAGAGTGCACATATTCCGCACAAGTGGGCGGTCGCGGGGTGAACGACCATCAACGGAGGATGTCGTGCGGATCAGGAGAAGAGCAGATGAAGCCCTGATCCAACGATGGAAACTAGACCTGGAGTACCCGACCGCAGGCATACCAACAGTAGAGGCTATTCGCCCCCATTTAGATCAATGGGTACAAAGGAGCTTTGGGGTTTTGACATTCAGATTGGTGCAGGTACTGACGGGGCATGGTTGCTTTGGAAAATACCTGCACCAAATTGTACGTCGAGAAGCGTCACCTGCATGCTATGAATGCAATGCGGCCGTGGACTCGTCTCATCATACTCTGGCCGAATGTCCTTCTTGGGCACCGCAACGCCACACCCTGATGGCCGTAGTGGGTAGAGACCTCACATTATCCAGTGTGGTGAGAGCCATGCTGGATAGTGAGAGGAACTGGTCTGCCATGGTCTCCTTCTGTGAATCGGTTATGGCATTGAAGGAGGCCGCGGAGCGGGTTCGCGAATCCAGTGCGAATGCAGAACCGCTTCGCCGTCGAAGACCAGGGAGTAGGAGAAGGCAGTACGCACATCTCCTACTACCTTTACCATAGACCAATCCAAACTTCCGAAGTTGCGGAGTCCTCCTAAGGACCGCTAGGATACCCTGAGAGTATTGGTGGCTCGTAATAGTGTAAGATTCGGGCCTACCACCGAGGCGTCGTAGTGGCATGCGCGAGCGATCCTGCGGCGTCTCTATTTTGGTGGAGAGGTTCCCGCTGGGTTTTAGTGGGTAGTATCGGACTTTTTTGCCCGATGAGTCCTACAGTACCATCCGTATGTAGGGTATGTCTATATGCCTTGTACGGATGGTCTGCGTGAAAGCATTTCCCAGCGTTAAAAAAAAGAATAACACTTTAAAAACATTAAAATAGGTGTACCTACCTTCGATTCAAATCTATACTTATAAACAAATCGGAACTGATCTATATTTAGATATTTTTTTAAACGTTAGTTTTCAGAAAACTGGTTCATAACATCGTTAGAAATCAATTATGAACGAACTGTATTTTTAATATAAAAACTTATCTATTATAAAATATATTTATCTAACGTTACACTTTTTCAAAAGATTTTATAACATCAGCATTATTAAAATGGTAGTTACTGTTGATCTCCATAAATAAGATTTATTATATTTTATCTTCTACACAAGTCACAAAAACGTGACTTTTATCCAAAAACGAGGCGGCGGTATTCATATAATTGCGCCTGGCCACTTTCCAACAACCTATTTAAATGTTCTCATTTGTGCCTAAGTTACTAGACTATATAGAACACTAGATGCCCTCAATGGATGGGTCAAGTCTGGCCTCAAATACCAATCGTGCTTAAGATTTATCTTAATGTTAGAAATGGTTGAATGTTTAATTGTTTTAAATTACTTTTCTGTTGTGTATTGTTAGTCGGTATTAAGCTAAAATATTATTATATCATAGAATACTATAGACATATTTTCTAAACCACTAAATTATCTGAAGCATGTGTGACATTTAACCGAATCAAGTTAAAAAGATAATGCTTAGGGTTTTTATACCTTTTAATTTTGTATTTATATTTATCATATATTTTATAAGCACATTGTTTTTGCATGCATCACCTTAGTTTAATTAAGTTTATGTTTTTAAACTTTAAAAAATAGAATAAAATTTTCTTCCAATCAGAAATTGAAGTTAAACATAGTACATATTTTTTAAAATAGTTAATAATTTACACTAAATTCAGAAGACCATTCTAAACCCAATATGATGTGAAAGACGCTAAATACAAGTATCTATTAGATATACCTTCACAACTTTAGTTCACTAATATACTGTATAAAATAAGGCTTATACGAAGTGATAGTAATGTCCACTGTAGAAGCTATTCACGTCAAATTCATTCAAAGATTAATATTATCTGAACATGTGATAAAAACTGTTTTCAACGGAAAACAACTTTAATATCTGGTGGATGGACGTTGTAAAAAGAAGAACCGTTAAGCCTCCTCGATCATACTTTAGGTCTCGTACAAACGTGGGGACTTTTATCGAATATATTATACTTTTGTGGTTTTATTTATTACAACTTTTCATTATAATTTTTAATTTTAATTACATGACGTTATAATTTTTTAAGCCATCCATTTTCAGAGATAACGATTCCTGATTTAATCATTATTTCCTACATTTCTTATAATATTGTTTACTGGTCATCCTATTTTCATTTCATTATCATTGGTTAGTGATAAAATATGAAATAAAAACATTGTCCTATAATTCGTAATATGTACAATATCCACACATACACTGGTTACGTTTGTAAAGAGCTTTAAAAACGTTTAACGGCGTGAGGGCTGTCTGCTTCGCGTGAGAGGAAGTATGGGATAGATCGCTTTTCAAATTCCGTTCGGTACAACAACCAATATAAATTCTTTCTTATTCACGTGAAAACGTGATATCTAGATTAAAGTGCAGTATTCTCTTCTGATAGTGAGTTATTTTGCCTATCCTTTTATAAAATGTTGAATAGCATTCCATTTAATAATAAAATTATACAAAAAATATTATTAAAATAATATTTTATTAAAATATTGTAAATTAAATTTTCATCTTAATAACTGTATCTAGATTATTATTATTATATCAGAGAAATAATAATAAATTAATATAAAAAAAAATAGAAATAAAAACTAGCTTCATTTTGTAAAAGTCAGTATAGGGATTTGTTGTGTTAGGATAATCCCTGGATTATGAACGTCATAACACGTTCCTGAAAAGCTCAAATCGAGCTTATGGTGGCTTAGGGCAGGGTGCAATTTTTTTTAAAGATGTTAATTTTTTATCATTGTTTTGATTTTGAAATTATAATCTAACATAATTGGCTAAACATAGCAGGGACGCAAGCGTTCGACTGTAAACGCGACTGTTGTGGGTTCCATTTGCACTCAGGGGATTTAAATATTTAATATTTTTATTACCAGAGCAAGAAAATTGAATACTTTAGCGTGGCGTTGACTTTTACCACTCAAAGCGCATTACCTGAAGAATGGAGTGTCTTAGAACTAAGTTAATTTTTGCTTAATAACTTCTCTTACAATCAACATTAGTCTATAATTATTGTTTATGCAATATTAGAACATATATTATTTACAAAAATGTCATTGTTTTGGCATAGTTGTAAATTATATTAACTTTTTTGCTTTGTTTTGTTGTAAGAATCAATCAGATGTCATGGTAACATCTATATCTGGCGTCCTTTTATTAATATACTATTACTTTCATTGCTCTACAATGTTAAAACTACGTAGATTTTATATGGTAAAATATCGCATCACAGTAGCTTGATTTTTATTTATAAGCTTCACGCTGTATCCCACACACAGCAGGGTAGGCAGAGGTAACCTAGTATTAAGATACTCCGTTCCCCACTTTCCGTCGAATTCTGGAGGCATTTCGTGATGAGGAGCGGAACTCAACGCCACGTTTTTGCCTTTTTGTAAATAAATATTTCACTTCCTCGAGTGGGGATTGAAGCCACAACCAGTCACGTTTGCTGTCACATTTTGTGCCACTGCGCCACTATAACTATATACTAAAATATTTCTTTTATAATATAATAAGTTGTTAGTAGAGCAAAAATATCCTATCCTTTTCTAGATATGTTATCAAATCACATTACTCAGGGGTCGTTAAAGGGCAAACGTGAACAAATAACGTCTAACACTCCATTACAGAGTTCAGTCAATGTGAGAAAATGACAGTCTGACTAGAACACGAGCATATACCAAATTAGTACCTACGTACTGTACTGTCGTCGAATAAATTTATTCTCTTGTATAAGCTTTCCTAGAATACTGATACAATTAGTTAGTATGAAATAACTAAGATTTTCTTATTTTCTTTCTTAGTTTCACGCTCTGTTCCACATAAAACAAAGTAGGTAGAGGGTACTTCTTATGCTCCATTGCTTCCGTTTTGAATGGCGGAACTTAACGCCGAGCTCTGTCTTCTTACCACAGCTTCTTAAATCTTAAACGTAAATACATATAGCCACCATATTTTCTTTTTATTTATTTTCTAGAAGTGATATTTTAAAAATGACTTCATCATTTTCATATCTTTAATTTTTTTTTTTGTTATCGCTGGGAAATGCATTTACGTAGACCGCTCATACGGAAGGCCAGTGCCTCACGGATGAGCGGTACTGTGGGACTCACCGGTGAATCCGATCCTACCCACTAAAACCCAGCGGAAACCCTCTCCACCAAAATGAGACGCCGCAGGATCGCTCGCGCATACTACTACGACGCCTCGGTGAAATGCCCGCCTATTGCGGGCCACCGTCGCCTTCAGGATGCCCTGGGGTTTCTCCTAGGGCTCCTGCTCTGCCTCGATGACTTGCAGGAGGATCACCCTGACCCTCCCGCAGTAGCTCCTCTAGGATAAGGGGAGTTGGAGATGCGCATACTGCCTTCTCCTACTCCCTGGTCTACGTCGACGGAGCGGGTCTGCATTCGCGCTTAACTCGCGCACCCGCTCCGCGGCCTCCTTCAGTGCGATAACAGATTCGCAGAAGGAGACTGCTGCAGACCAGTTACTCTCACTATCCAACATGGCCCCCACCACACTGGACAGTGAGAGATCCCTACCTACTACAGCCATCAAGGCATGGCGTTGTGGGGACCAAGCGGGGCATTCGGCCAGAGTGTGATGCGCCGAATCAACGGAGGCATCACATTCATGGCACACCGGCGACATCTCAAAACCGGGCGAGACCCCAAAACCTCTTTTGACCCAGCACTCAAGGTAGGGGCGGACCGCCTCCACCGTCGCTAGGCCTGCCGCCGGAGTCCTTAGGTCTTCTCTCCATCGCCGGATCAGGGCTTCGTTCGCTCTTCTTCTGATCCGCGCGATAACCTCTGCCGATAGTTGCTCACCTCGCGACCGCTCACTTGCACGAAACGCATAAACCTTGGCAAGCACTTCCGCCTGTAGCTCCCATGGAGGATCGCCGGCCAAAAGTGTAGCCGCCGTCCATGACACTGTACGATATCCCCGTATAGCTCTCACCGCTATGACCCGCTGCGCTTTCCGCAATTGGGTTTTATTGTAAGCGGTGAGAGCGTCGGCATCATTTTCATATCTGTTATAAGTACATTGAGATTGTTAAAGTAATATTATGTTGTATAAACGAATAAGTGTACTGTTTCTTAAATAAATTTAAAAAAATATATTTAAAATATATTTCTAGTTTACTATTGCATTCTCCACTTTACTGGGTCGTTCATCTTATTCGGCTGAATAGTTTTGTATCGCGTGGCCAATTCAAAAAGCTATATAACAAAACAAGTTGGTATTTATCGATCGTAGAAGGCACTGCCCTACAAACAAACTATAAACTTCCTTTGATCTATAGGACAACAGTCAACACCATCATAAATACACACGTATGTATACGGGTATAGGTACATGAGGAAATCGATCCGTTAGTTCTATAGTCCATCCACATTACGTACTATGTAGACAATCTAAGATATGACTTTCACGCACTATCCCGCATATAGCAGGGTAGGCTGAGAGATCTCATGTCAAGACGCTCCATTCGTCCGTTCAAAGGTATGTTATAGGATACATCGTTGGCCGCTTTTCATGTAGTAACTTAGACAGGACAGGACTGAGGTTATCGGAACTCAACGCCGTGCTTTGTCTTACCAACCAGATTGTATATGTCATATTTATGTATATACTCGAAATAAATTTAATCTTTATCCACGATACATTGTTTAAAATTGAAATAAGTTTTATATAAAATTTATTTCGAGTGGATTCTGAGTTTCGAGATTCATAGTCGTTTTCGTATATTTTATATTGTAGGTGTGAATAAAATTACTATTACTATTATTTCGTGGTACTTTCTTTGTAAGTTATTTAAAATGTGAATTTTATTAATATACTCTATACTTGAGGCCAGTCGTGGCGCAGGGGTACAAAGTGTGACTGTAAATGCGACTGGTTGTGGGTTCGATCCGAACTTAAGAAAATGAAATATTTATTTAAATGTATATTTTCATTTCTTCGCTCTGGTTTGGTCGAGGCAAAGCGCGGCGTTAATTTCCGCCACTCAACACACAATGCCTCCATAATACGATAGAAAGTGAGGAACGGAGTACCTTAACACTAGGTTCCCTCTGCCTCTGCAGCGTAGGCACCCTGCTGTGTGCGGGATACAGCGTGAAACTGATTTAATTTAATTTACTTATTTAGAAAACTGATAAAAATTTGCACGTAGCGGGACTCGAACCCGCGCACTATTATGACAAAAAAATATGAAATAAAAATCCATTCTTTATTTTTTTTTATAAAAAACAAATAACTATAGTTCCACAAAACAAAACTCTAACAACTTACGTGCCTATCTCTACCTAATCTGTAAACAATAGCACAGACGGAGCCCTTACGAGTGCGGGGGCAACGTACGACGCAATGTCAGGAATTAGATCAATATGCTGTGTTGTCCTATTTAGCTGTATACTCAACATTTATATATTAGGTTCACTCTGTATATCGCATCGAGCAGGGTAGGCAGAGGGAACCTAATATTAAGACATTCCATTCCACTTGCATTGCCCAATTTTCAAGACATTGCGTGTTGAGTGGTGTAATTTAACAGCGCTTATAAATTAGTTGAATGGATAAAATAAAAAAAAAGGAATTATAATGTTTACGTAAGCAGGATGGTGACTTAGACAGCGCCTTACTGTAATCACGATGGCTGTCTGTTCAATCTTCATATGCAGCAATAAAAACCTAATTTTCGATTCGTGGCTCTGGCAAGACATAATGCGACGTTGATCTCTGCCACTTAACACATAATATCTTTAATTTTTATTTAATAGAGAACGGAGTGTCTTATTTAATACTAGAGTCTCCCTGTTTCACGCATCTTTCCACAAACTAACCAGTTTTGCAGGAAACAGCAGCAAAATTTAGAAAAAAAAGGGTGTAGCTGAAAAAAATTAAACACGCAATTCTTTATTCCAATATAGTTCAGTAATTATAACATTGTTTTGAGACAATACATTTAAGTATGTATGAGTTAACCATTAGTAAAATAATAATATTTAATAAGAAAATTATGCATGAAGAGGATGACTCTATTTTGTATTATGCTGTCTTACATTATATAAAAGGAATCAAAGAAAATATAGTGGTAAATAATTTCTTTTCACCATGTTAGGTGAATATACGGGTCAGTGGATATCTAGGTTCTAACATTCCATCGGATACTCCTATGTAAAAGGCTTTTAAAAGAGATAAATAACTTACAACTAATTTGTTTCTGATTAATTCGAAAATCAAGAAAAGAATTTAAAATAGCTTATTTTTGTATTTAAATAATTCGAATTTATAAAACATCGCCTAATTAGACATTAAAACATGGGTTTGGCTTTAAATAGGTCATTCGTTCCGCTCTCTATCGCTTGAAGCCTTCAGAGATTTTGCCTTCACTTCAGCAATCCCTTTGCCTTCTATTTATTCAATTTGTACTACATGAATGGAACATGACGTGGATTTTGGTGAAAATCATGAAAACTTGGAGTCACCAGTAAGAATATAAAATAACGTATGGCTATTTCTAAAGCTATTTAAACATACATAAAAAAAGGATTTATTGTGTATCTATTTTCATAACTAATATTGTAACGTTTCAAAAAAAACAATATTCAAGAATATTACAACAAATTTCATTATCTTCTAATTCTGTGTTCTAATTAACTATGTACTGATTATTTAAGTATCGATCTATACAAGAAAATTTATAAAACTACTAAAACCTACTCTAGTGCTACTAAACAAAGTTTCTTTTTGTTGTTTTTCAAGAACTCAACGATACTTTCTTTTTTGAACGAGGTCTTACGAGACCAGGAAAATGAAATATTTCAATCGCAATTGAATGGAATCGAATAAAACAACCATTTTGGGCAAACGAACACGTTCTGAGTTCTGACGGTATCATTATACTTATAATTTTTCAACTTTCAACATTTGAATCTCTATATTTTTCATATATTTATCTTCACGCTCTACCACGCATATAGCAGGGTAGGCAGAGAAAGCGCCATTATCCTCTGTTCACCATTTCGCAAATTTAAGACATTGCATACTGAGTGCCGTAACTCAACCTTGCACTGAACGCTGATAGAGCGGAGAAATAAAACAATTTTTTTTTCAGAGAGTACTTCGAACCCACAACCAAAGTCATTTCAATTACACTCTCTCCCAATAAGCCACAATGACATCAATTATACTGTTTTACTACATTATAAAAGAAAAATAATATTTAGTATAAATTTCAATCCAATTGTGTGCACTCATCCGAGCTCCGTAGAATAGTTCCTAAACGCGGCAACTATACCTAAACTATTTTCACTTCTATACCACTTTAGAATTTTATCTGATAAAGTGGACTTGGATGGAACAGCCATTTATTCCGAAGCTGTAAAGATTTCGAGACGATTTAAGCTGGCGATTTTCTTAGAACTGTATGCAAGTTGCGATGGCCGACGGCTTTTGTCAGCTTACAAATTTGGACATTCCGTTCTTGAAATTTTATTTAAGCTATTATTTATTTATTATTTAGTATATGAATTACGATTATGAATCTGTTATATATGGTTTTGATAGTTAGCTATGAATTATTTAGGAAGCCACAACTTATGTCACTTTTATAATAAGAGTAATATTAATATAGAGTAAGTTGATATAATAATCTTGTCATAAAATTATTGTCATTAAAGTGATTGAGAATTAATAATGACGTGTTTGAATATAATAGTATCTTAATCAGGTAAATCTCTAATTTTTAATAGTTTATTTGAATACATAAGTAACAACTATTCATATTGAATCAACTAAATTAAGACTACCATGGCTCAGTTTCACAAGAGCGTGACTGTATACGCGACAGTTATGGGTTCGATTCCAACTCGGAGGAATCATTTTTTTAATAATTGACTTCCTTCCGCGACACAACACAACGACGCAATGCCTCAAAAGTTCGGCGGAAAGTGGAGAACGGCAATGTCTTAATGGAAACAAAGTGTATTAACACAAGGTTACCAGGTTGTCTATGCCTACCCTGCTACGTGCGATATGCAGTGTAAAGCTATTTTTATTTTAAATGAACATAGTAACGTGATATAACATATACTTTCAGCCTTCCTCGACTAATGTAGTAATTCCTGAAATTAGCTCTCTCAAACAAACAAACCATAGGTGTATAAAACGGCAAGTATATTAGATATATAAATTGTATAATAAATTGATTTCCAGTAACGTTCAGTATAGTTCCCCATTCTGAAACTAGTTTTCAAGTAACATCTGCTAACGTCTAAGTATTTGCAGCTTACGTCTCTAGATTTTGCGCTGTCGCAGTGGACTAATTGTATGTTCTTATTGTTGGTTACAAAAAATTATACCAACCAGGTAATTAGCTATTTTAATAATCAAAATAATTAATGGATTTTTATAACAATTTAATAATATAAATAAAAATAAAAGCTAAACAATGTCTTATCATAATATTTAATCTTACGAGTACTTTCACATACATTTTTTACGCTTTTTGGTTCACGTTTACGGGAGTCGTACCCCAAGCTATTATGACAGCGTCCAATTTTTTGACACATTGCGTGTTGAGTGGCGGAATTCAACGCCGCAATTTGTCTTGTTACCAAAATGGGTAACAAGACAAATTGCGGCGCAAAAAGATGCAAATAATTAATTCCGTGTCACGTCAACAGCCAGACTGTCCTGGCTGCTGGCTGTGCTTTTAACGTAGTTCTATAATTGAATTTAGAATATAAATTCTGGGTGGAATTGTTTAACTTGCTAAGCTAAGCTTAATAACAAAACAAGGATAATTGAAAGCGGACGAGATTCCAAAGATTATTCAAAAGTTTTACAAAATATTATATTTAGATACAAGTTAATCTTTAGTACAAAAACTTTCAAGATTTCTTCCAAGCTCAAAGTAAATGATTTTGAAATATAATCATTTTAATAACTTTTTTAAATACAGAGTGTTTTTTCAGCATCTCTTTAAATGAAACTACAGTTTTAACTATTCTATAAAAAACTAATACAAACACTCCCACTCTGTATACAGCGTTTTTGTCGTCACTACTTGTGAAAGCACAGCCTTAACTACTTTATAAAAAGCTTAAAACAATTAAAACAAAATAAATTTAGCCAAAAATGAGAAACTGTTTTTTTCAAACAAAACAATTAATAAAATTACCGTTGTAAAATAAAACGCCATTTGTTAAGAATGACGCACACAGACAAACCTATCACAGCGACATCGCACACGCCTCATTCATGAAACAAAAGATATCCCTTTCTCGTGTCGTTATGTTTTTTTGAGAATCAAAGTGACAGATCGGCAACGTTTAATATTATTTTTGTAGTAGTAGGTGTTTACATCATTGTTATGAATTCGTAAATGCATCCCACATTATACAGTATGGATAAAAGTTGTGAAATGAAAAAAAAAATCTTACGTCTAAACTTTATGAAACTGTTGATAAATTGTTGATAAATCTTGATTAATTTGTTTAGGTATAGGTTTGAAATATTTGACCCTATATACTGCTCCCGTAAAAGGAGCGCACCCTGTATACCCCTTTTTTGTACAGGATACAGCGTGAAGCCAAAAAAAAGCTTATATCTTTGATATTAAACATGAAATTTTCACCACCGCTACGAGAAAAAACATAATTTAGCATATTTCATATAACATTTTTCTCTAAAGACATGTGTGTAAACGAAACTACAATGGAGTTACAGTTTAGGTCAAATATAATAACATTAAGTGTGTCTGAGTACGGTTGTAGGACACTCAGCCTAATTGGCAGGGCGCGTGGGGCGAGGTCCTCGTGGCGATCATTTCAATAGAAATTCATTTTTATGATTTATTTTAAAAATTTTGAAGTTGTCATATTAAAATCTTTGTAAATACAGATATTTTGCACAGGCTTTTATTTAGTTAGTTTAGTTTAGTTAAATATTTAATAAAATCTAAAGAAACTTAATTTGTACCACCTATAATTATAAATCACTATGAAATTTGGCACGTAGGAAACGAAACCCTGGAATGCTTATTTGGAAAACTATCGAATTTGGGCCCTTCATTTCTGCTTAGGACCTGATAATGGAAATAGAAGGTGGTTGCTCTATCTGCTGATGGCAGATATGCTGTTCTAGGCAAATTTTTAATTACTTAAATCAATATCTTTTCATTTAAATTGAATATTATAGTAGTGTAAAATATATAGTTTCAAAAAAAGTTATATCGTAGCAGAAAATTTAACTCTACAATCCTTATTTATACAATTGTATGCTAAATACATTTGATAAAAGTTGAGGAATTATTTTCTAGTTCTTATATTTATCTTTGTTTAAAAAATATCTTACTTTCTTTACGCTACATTTTAGCACTTTATATTTTAGGTACGGGAATATATACATATATATATATATATATATATATATATATATATATATATATATATATATATATATATATATATATATATATATATATATATATATATATATATATATACATATATATATATATATATATATATATATATATATATATATATATATATATATATATATATTGAAACAACAAATTAGGCCACTGTGTAATAAAAAGTTTTGGATACTTTAAAACATTCTACCTTACTTTTAATGGGATATTTTCGTAAGGGCTCTTCCGTTCCATTGTCTTAATAAATTACCTAAAAGACTAGGGAGTGTTCCCCGTGAAGGACATTATGAAGGGATGGGCGATGCTTAGGGATCTTGACTTAAACTTAGGTTTGGCCAAAGCGAGGAATATATATTTTTTAATTTTCTTATCCTCCAGAGAGAATCAAACCCACAATCTGTCGCAGTTACATTCTGACACGTCGGTCTCTACGCCACAACTGGCCTCATATATTAGTATATACCTATATCCGCTTCCATTAAGTTAGCTATATACCTACTCGTAGCTACAAATATTCAAATACACGATAGCAAAGTTTCGGATCGATAAAGCACACTCGAAGAAATACTAGAAAGTACTTACTAAACGCCGGCAACATCTGCTATACCGTAATCATTTTCCGTTTATTTAGTTTTTCATTTAGAAAAGCTAGTTCTTACACATATTTACACATTTTAAAGTAGATAGCTAATCTATACTGATGTATAAACTGAAGAATTTATTTGATTGAGCGTGCTATTCTCATGAACTACTGATTTCATTTAAAAAAATATTCTTATGTTGGATTCCCATTAGTCAAGGTAAGACACACAAACAAATCACATCACATTTTTGTTAGTGATAACAACCAGGGCGAAGAAATAAATGGCAGAACTCAACACGAAATGCCTCCAGAAGTGGTGGAAAGGGGAAAATAAATTTTTAACCGTTACCCTGCTATGTGCGGGTTACAGCGTGAAGCTGAAGAAACAAATACAATAATTAAAAATTAAGATTGTTTTCATATTTAAGGTCAGAAACACTGTAAAAATGTTAGTGAAGTTAAAAAAACCATGAGTTGTGTGTGCATGTGCATATCTATCGCACAAATCAGATAATAAGAGCATCAAAAAAAAATATGTGACAGTCGTGGCGCAGGGGCTCAAAGGTGTGCCTGAAAACGCGAC
This sequence comes from Heliconius himera, assembly GCA_021202915.1. Classification (NCBI taxonomy): domain Eukaryota; kingdom Metazoa; phylum Arthropoda; class Insecta; order Lepidoptera; family Nymphalidae; genus Heliconius; species Heliconius himera. The sequence continues at coordinate 1,366,177 of JAJHJA010000077.1, read as the reverse complement.
TGGTTGTGCGTTTGATACACACTCGGAGAAATTAAATTTAATATTTAAATTATTATTTATTTAATATTTAATTAAGTTCCGCCACTCAACGTAATGTTTTCAGATTTTTTGAGAAACATGTACATATATTGACTATCGTGATTAAACAGTTTTACCCGAACATTTGTTTCGCATATAAAAATATTTTACCATAGCCTGGTCGGCCATATCGAACGAGAACGAACTGTGACCGGCACTATATTGTGAATCTAGCCTAAACTAAGTATAAGGCAAGATCCACACATCAGGGTAAACAGAGGAAATATTAGGTTCCCTCTGCACACACTGCTGTGTGGATCTTGACTGATACTTAGCGGGATACAGCATAAAAAAAACAGATTATGTAAGTTAGATACAATAGGTGTTTAAATACACACGCCAACATGTAATTACTTAACAGAAATAACTCATTACTTAATTAGAATTGAAGAAAGTTGTTTATATAACAGGAATAATTACCCGTTTCTATCGTTATCGTTTCATTATAATTAGGCGTTAGATGTGGTTCCACAAAGTTTACTTACTTCAAAGCAATTCTGTTCTCAACCCACAAGATCAAATTTTGTTAGTTAAAATTCCAAATGTGTAGGAACGAAGAAACTTAGGAATGTAGCTTCTAAAACAAAAGCTTTTGTAACATTATGATACGTGATGGTTTATGGCTTCATTATTTTTACTCTCTTAAACTAAAAGTATCAGCTTCACGCTGTGTCCCGCACATAACAGGGCAGAAGGAATCCAGTGTTAAGACACTACGTTCCCTACTAAAAGTATCACTTTATAAATTTTAAATTATTGCATAATATAAATGAAGTTGCAATAATTAATTACAAAGTTTTCATTATATATTTTTTATATATACATACATTAAGTTTTAAAAAACGTGCTAGCGGGTCACCTGGTGTTAAGTAATGGTGGCTGCTCGCGAACATTTAAGGGCTTTTAAGAAATTTGAAAAGTTTAATATCGTATAGCTTTTTGAGAACAACTCTAGTGGAAGGTGGTTCCACATTTTAAAGGTTCGCAGAAAGAATGAACTGGCATATCGGGTATTAGAACTGGCCTATGAACCCCACCTGGGTTCCCGAGAGAGAGTGTGATACTGCTTTCTGTGGCATGCAGTAAGTTTGTAGAATTTAGATGGTGAAATATTGCCAAACTATTCCTCCGAATATTCCCCATTACACAGCCGGCAGACCACACAGAGGGAACCGAGGTCTCTGCGATGTTCGAGGCAATTCAGATTGCTCGTTAATTTTGGAACGCCCACAAGCCAAACTGTATCTTTTGAAATCGATCAAACGGTGCGCCGGCCCAGAGATGAGAGCAGCGTTCCATTTGTGGGCGGACTTGTGCTTTATATAATAGACGCATATGTTCCGACGCAAAGTAGCACTTTGCTCTTATCGGCACCCTAAGTTAATAGTTAAAGGAAATATTTTTTTTTATTTTGTTATCGACTTCAGTTACTTAACAGTATAAATATATATATAAATAAATAACAATTTCAAAATAATAGCTTTAAAAGGGGACAAAATTTGGCATTAAGGCCGCTATTTCACGATATTGAGATACCTCACTTATGAAATGGCCTTAGCGTAATGGCTTAGCTAAGCCTGAATTTCAGAAAATTCAGAAAAATGCTCCCAATTTTTGTACGAAATCCTCGGTGGGCAAGCGCGATCCGGTTTTTTAATTTTTCTTTGTCTATAAAGCAGCATTATATAAACATATAAGGCAAATACCCTATTTTATTGTAATCTGCGGGGTGTGTGAGGCGCTAGGGGGGCACACCCTCTCCATACGGCGTTGTCCCATTGCAATCAACTTGCATATTTATGTTTCAATACAAAGAACTCGGGGCTATTAAGTTTTTATTACTGTTTACTTATACCTGAATAGCTAAGTAGCTTTTTCCCGCGACTTTGTTTGCGCTAACTTTGAATTTATTCCCAGTTGATATACTTTAATTAATATAGTTTTATTTACATCTATATAACATTCTATCATCCAATAAACTAATAGAATCGAAAAAAGTAGACAAAAACTGAATTCAATTGTGAACTAAATGCAAATAAAGAATTAACTTTTTACTTACCTATCTGTTTTCGCCCTCGCGGTGAAACGGAAGTTATTAAGAGAAAATCTTAATCGCCGATGCAATTGGTAATTTTGGTTATAATTCGGAGGGCATAAAGTGTGACTGTAAACGCCGGTTGTGGGTTCGGTCACTGGAGGAAATGAAACATTAATTTATATTTTCATTTTTTTCGCACTGGTGTCAAGGCAAAGCGCGGCGTTCAGTTCCACCACTCAACCCACAATACCTCCAGAATTTGGCGGAAAGTGGGGAACGGAATGTCTTACTACTAGGTTCCCTCTGCCTACCCTGCTGTGTGCGGGATACAGAGTGAAGTTGAAAAAAAAAGTATTAACCTGACACAATATAGCACATTCCTCGATATTTTCAATTTGAACCAGTAGCTCTTGAGATTAGCATATTCAATCAAACAAGGAGTTTGTTGATTGTAGCAATCAGCTTAATAATCGATAAATATCAGCTTCACGCTGTATCCCGCACTCAGCAGGGTAAGCAAAGGGAATCTAGTGTTGTAACATTCCGTTCCCCACTTTCTGATGAATTCCAGAGACATTGCGTGTTGAGTGGCAGAACTCAACGCCTCGACACCAGAGTTAAGAAATGGAAATATAAATCTAAGTAAATATTTCATCTCCTGGAGTGGGGATCGAACCCCCAACCAGTCGATTTTACAGTCACACTTCGTGCCACTGCGCCACGACTGGTTGTGGGGTTGATTTCCCGTCGAGGATATGAAATATTTAATTAAAGTTATAATTTCAGTTCTTCGTTCTGAGGTCGAGGCATAGCGCGGCGTTGAGTTCCGCCACTCATCCCGGGAACGGAGTGTCTTAACATTAGGTTCCCTCTGTCTACCCTGCTTTAAGCGGGATTGCTTGTTTACTTCGCCATGCTATAGGGAACAATTCGAGAATATATTTATTCAAAGCAACCTCCTAGCTAGTTCCTTGAATCCATTCAATCAAGATAACAAATCTCGAATTCAAGTTGCATATTCTAACATCTTAAATCTAACAATACAAAATTTAACCTTAAACCTCATTGATAAAGGTGACAATTGCGTGTTTTGTTTGAACGGATATTAACTGTCAGGTCGCTGGCGTCATATCCGGTGCCGGGACTACTTCCGGTTCCGCTTTGTGTTCATATGATTTATGCTACTTTTGAGATGTTATTTTAATTATTTAGAATTTTGGATTTTTGTTTGTAATGTAGGTACTGTGACTGTCTAATGTCATTTTACAATAAAACTTCTTTATAAGCAATCAAATGATTGTGGTATTATTATTGTTTAAAATTAATCTACAGGTTTTTAATTTATTCCACAATTGGTTGGTATGTAAATGGATGAAATTCGCCGTTTTTAAGCCGCAAATTCAGCCAAGAATATTTTTTTTTATTTAAAATATTTACGACCAACTTAATAAGTCTAAGATATTTTAAAGTACAATGTAAACACATATATTATAAAATAATAAAATAGTGGCCGTCGTGGAGCAGTGACACGGCGTATGACTGTAAACGTGGCGGTTGTGGGTTTAATTTCCACTCGAGGAAATTAATGAATGAGTGTTGAGTGGCAGTAGTCAGCCACGCTTCCCTTTATTACCATAGCTAAAAAATTAAAATATTTCATTCGCCCATATGTGAAACTAAGTTACAACCGCCGTATTTACAGTCTCCCCGCTATATAATAATAAAAAATAAAAAAAATATATATATAAAAAATCTGCGCATATGCTCGTATTAAAAATATAATTACTGATAGACGTAAAGTCTATGCATTTTAAAAGACGTATCACCCATCAAGGTAAGAGGGACAAGGGTTAAACCCTCGCACGATGAAGCCGCACCCCCGCATTATGCAGTATGCTTTAAGCTCCTTAATAACCTTTGTTGTGGTATCTTTGTGAACTTTTTTTTTGTTTTGAACCGCATGTGATATGAGTGCGCTTTCATTAAGCTTGTTAATCATATTTTCTTTAATCAAAATTTATTTTTTACTTTTTAACAGATTTTTCGTCTTTTTGGGGGTCCGTACGTCAAACTAAATTGAACTCTCATTTTGTTGTCCGTATGTCAAGAGCATTTATCTCGAGATTGTGTGGATGTGAAATTATCATCAAATATTCTAGCCAACAACGAGAACTTCTAAGTCTGTATGAATTTCGTAATCAACACCTATAGCATACTTCCCGTGGACCTGGACCGTGGATTTTTAAATTTGGCAATAAGTGAAAACTTGCAGTATAAATAAAGGTAAAAATCCAAAAAGTTAAAATTTATAGTTCGTAGAAAATATATTACAAACGTATAATTGTATTTCATTTCATACAAAATGAATGCATACATTCGCAAATTAAAATTTATCAATTTTTATAAATCCCGTTCGCATACAATCCTGAAATTCGAACGAAACCCAAACATACATATAATATCTCATTTTTTGAAGACAAACTAAAAAGGAAATTATATATTTTTTAAGAATCTAATTTTAATTACAAATCGTATGTTATGAAACCGTATTTATGAAACTATTATGGCGTAGTGCTGTCTCACTGCCTGCGCCTGACAATATCGTCGTGAATTAAATTTTTCCTCGGAAAATGATTGATGATGATGATTTCCCTGCTTTGAAAGATAAAACGCGGCGATGAGTACCGCAACTCGACACAATGTCCCGAAAAAGGCAGAAAGTGTGGAACGGAGTGTTTCTTACCCTGTTATGCGGAAAAAGGCATAAAGTTGCACAATTTCATACAAAATATCTCGTATTTACAAATCCCCCCAAATGAAAAAGCGATATGAAGATCTTTTTCACTTTATTTTGTGGCTCTAGAGTAAAGAAATATCCATTCCATTAAAAAGTAAGCTGAAATTGTATTATTTAAAAATATGCATTGTTTGTTTCTAAACAATCTCAAAGTGAAACACTTAACGCCGTCCCTACTTTTTACTTTTCCACCGTATTTTTATTCGTAATTAGCATATTTATTAAGAAAGCCTTTTTAGCGGGCGTTCGGATTTAATAATGAGGTGTTGTTTTAAAATTCACGAACACATTGTTGAGAATTTTTGCTGCGAACAAAGTGGAATTGTGGTTGTATTATTTTAGTTTTTTAAAAATGTTTTTACATTTTACACATACATAAAAACATCTATGTTAATGCTTCTTTCCTTATATTGTTAAAATGGAGAGTTTTTTAGGTTAAACGCGCTTATTTCAGGAATTATTGATTTTTATTAAATATTTTATATGGTATTGGAATGTCCATTTATCTAGGAAGACTATAGGCTATATTATATTACGTAAATATATTTGTGATGTAACTCATCTGAGGAAGAATTAGCAACGTAGAATGTGTTGCGTATAAAACTTAACAAAAAAAAAACAACTTTTTTATTTCCCTTTGACCAATGATCTCAATCGACCAATGATCTCGATCGACCTATAATTCCAGACATTAAAGTATTGCTTTATTTCTTTAGAAAAAATAGAATAAACACAGGACCAGGAATTTATAATAATTATGCTTATATATTTCATATGCTCATTTCGTAGACCGAATACTTATACAAAATATAAAATATATATAAAAAGTTCCTAGAGACCTACTGTATAAAAATATGTCAAGTTTTCAAATTTTCCACGGTGAGTTTCAAAATTCATAGCTATTTCCGGAAATGTACTCAAATGAAGAGAGAAAAGTGAATTGGCAGGTTTTTGCTCGCGCTTGTAATGACACACTTGAATCTTAGTGCTTAATGATCTGTCGTGAGGCGCCGCTTTTTCACCTCTCTCATTTTTCATTTCGAATATTTGAGATCTTTTCTTGTAATAAATTTTACTTTATATCTTAGATACTGTCTAATTTATATCATTCTTGTCTCTTGAGAAGGCGGAAAGTGGATAACGGAGGATCCTAACACTAACTTCTGTATATCTCGATACAGTACTTTCAATAGTTTTATATTTCAGTGAAAAATAATCTGAGAATCCACGCCATGTTAAACCTCAAATTGCGAAGGAAAATAAATGGAAATCATTATAAAAAACTCTATTAAATGCGAGACCTGTACCTACCAATCCAAGACTTTCTTACCATTTTCAGGATTGTGAGTCAACGGGAAGTACAATTTATAAAAGTTGACAGAAAAAATTAAATTTGTTGTTGTATGCACCCATTTTGTATGAAAGGAACAACAAATATAAATTTATTTAATTTTTTTTTGTAAAATACCTATAAATTTTCACTTGCCGGATTTTTATTATATTGTAATTGCGCATTTTGTGTAAAATTTTGAAACTGTAGGTCCACGGAAAGTTCTCTAAAGGTTTGGAAACGCAGCAAAATCGATTCATAAATGTTCATACCCTTTGATTGCGTTCACTTGGATACTTGAATTTTTCTGTGCTTTTAAAATGCTTGAATTGTTATAAATCACACGTAGTAAGTAAATTGTAATATTTATGCATAAGAATTTAAACGTTGATAAGAACGCTAACTTAATTTTACACGTTTTCTTAAAATTATATTTTTATTGCCACGTCTTTAAAATGTATAAAAAGTAGAAAAAAAAGTGCCTTAATACAAAGTATTATCAGCAATATCCATATAAAAATCTAAGACGCAATAAGCTAAAAAAAAGAATTATTGTCAATATTATATTGACATACATATACATACCTACAACTACCGTGAAAAGCGTAAAAAGTGTTAAGTTCCATACAAAAATTCACCACCGATAAGACCAATGTACCAGAACGTACAACGACTCTCTAAGCTCTGATAAAGCAGCGTGCTCGGCGTGTATCATACGTGTTAATTCCCATCGGTGCACGTTTCCACGTAACTGTGGCCTCGATTTATAGCTTAAGTCTAATAATAGTTCTGAAAGCTGCATTAAGAGAACGAGATTAGATATAGAACAGTGAAATTACTGCTTTTATGGGCTGAACTTAGTTTTATTTTGAATATTAAACTAAACTAAACTAAATTCACGCTTTATCCGTAGCGCGGTAGTCAGAGAGAACGGAGCGCCAAACGCTACGGTCTCTACATATCTCTTTCGCCTAGTTCACAGTCATCAACCTCTTCATACATGCCCTCCGGGGGGTCCTCATGCTTTTTACGTGACCTTCCTCGTGTATCTTCGATACTGGGTTTTCGAAGGTCAACCAAAGTCTCCCCCTACTTCTCTTACCACTCACATTTCCTCATAAATCTTTTTTGCCATTCTTTCATCACTCATTCGTTCGACGTGCCCAAATCAGCTGAGCGCGTTCTTCTTCATTCTCACCGTGACATCCTCGCTAGTACCTGCCAATCTGTGTACCTCTTCATTGCGGATTCGATCAGCTAAGCTGACTCCGCATATCCTACGATGAAATCGCAACTCCACGGCATTCATCTTTCTTTCATTTTTCTTCTGTTATACCCACGTTTCACTGCCGTATAACAGCGTCGGTACCAACACTGCATTGTGTATCAATGGAGTGTTCGTACCGACATCAATGTAGCTAAGGCTCCGTTAACCCTGTTACCGGCAGCAATACGCCGTTCCACATAAGACGTAAATACTTTATTCCCCTGTAGGGAATCGAACACACAACCTTCGTATTTACTACCATACGCCGTACCGCTGCGCTATGATGACCTCGAATTTTATTACAAAAAGAAAATATACAATAATTTGCTCTGTAAAAACTAAACTAATAACTTTAAATTCAAGCCTTACAGTTAAAAACAAACACAACATACATATTATGTGACCGGAAGTGCTACTCTATGTATATTTGATATCTTCTACCGTATTAAATTGCATAGCGTGATTCACTTTAGAATGTAGCACAATATACGGACGTGAATCCCTACGTGTGGCCTTTATTTGTAGCTTATAAACCATCTGTTGTGAAATGTACTGACGGCTCATAGGATAGAATATAAGCAATTGTAGAAAAAACCTGTATTTAATATATCAGCTATATATTAAATACAAGTTTTTTCTATTACTTTCAAAAATGAATCAAATAAATCAGCTTCACGCTGTATCCCGCACATAGCAGGGTAGGCAGAGGGAACCTAGTGTTAAGACACTCCGTTCCCATCTTTCTGCCGAATTCTGGAGGCATTGCGTATTGAGTGGCAGAACTCAACGCCGCGCTTTGCCTCGACTCCGGAGCGAAGAAATGGAAATATAAATTTAAATAAGTATTTCATCTCAACGAGTGGGGATCGAACCCACAGTCGGTTTTACAGTCGCACTTTGTGCGGCCTATAAATATATTATATTAATTATATTAATATATCTTTTTTTTTTTCAGATTACGCATAAAACGACGGTAACCAGTGGGAACCTACTATTTTCCTATCCGTTCCCTGTTAACAATTACTTATTGACTTAATGTCCTAAATTATAATGGATATATTAAAGTATCTATAAGCAACCTACCGTTAAAACACCCTGTTCCTCACTATTCACCTAACACACACAGTGGGTTGAGTGGCGGAACACAACGCCGCTTTTTGTTTATTTTATTTCTTAAAAATTTCTTTAGTAAAGTCTAAATTGTAATATAGCATTTTCTTATATTAATATACAACTTTTTCCATTTAATAAAGTACAGTCATAAATCTAGCGAAATGATTTGACTGCGGTATAACAAGTTTCATGCACTTGTGGGTCTCAAAATTTTTATTATGCAGCAAATATGAATATGGGACCGTCGTGGTGCAGCATCATAATATTTGATTGTGATCATGGCTACTGTGGGTTCAATTTCTACTCAGGAGGATGAGTTACTCAACTCACTACTAATTTCTCACTTTGATAATTAAATAAAGCGTAGGAAATCTAGTATTACACTAGGTTCCCTCCACCTTCTCTGCTCTATTTGGAGGCAGCGTGATGCTGAAATAGCTCCCCAATACAAAATAATAACTACAATCCTTGTATATTGTTTCAAAAAAAAAAAAAATCGAGTTGAATATTTTTATTAGAAACCATTCTAACTTTCTTATAGTAAAAAAGGAACTTCCTAAGAACAAATACAATTTTAAAAATACTTATCTCTTATTTTTTTAAAATTTATTAATATATATTATAATTATTATTAGAAAGCTAGAGCCACTCTATCACACAAATAAATTATCCACATCAACATAAATTGTTATAAATCGCTAAAAATATATTTTAATTGATTTTATGCCAGTAGGTATATGAAATATTAATTTTAAAATCACCTTTGAGACTCTGATGTTTGATCACGATATTAAATATACGCATGGCTAGCTAGCTACATTTTTTTATTTGCAAGAATATAGCTTTGCTTGAGCTTCAGTACTTACGCTTCATTTATTTTTAATTATATTTTATTTGACATCGATATGTGTCGACTTTCCAATGTTTCCTTGTTTATATAAAACTGACTGTGGCAATTAACTATTTCAATCATTTCGCCACTTTTTTAAACAAAGTGCAGCATTGGATTTTGGCATTCAATAATATTCAACTCATTTAATATTGTAGTTCATCGAAAATGGCTACCACAACTAAATGGCGGATTACAAATTTTAGCATCAAAAGTAAAGGCTCGAGATGTAAAATACGAAACACCATGTCAAAGCAATCTAGAAAACATTTTTTTAATAAGGGTTTTATAAAAAATATCTTCTTCTTTTTTTATTACGTAGAATTTCATTCAATTCCTGCATTTTGTGGATAAAGCAAAGTTCAAAGTTACGCTGTAATTAGTCACTCCGATTTCTACTTTTTCCACTGTACTTGTTTTTAAACATTAGCGAAATCCTAGTAAGTAACATTTTTGTGAAAATGGTTCCCTTTTAAATTTACTTATGTTAATCACCATATTAATACTATAAACGTGAATGTAAATTTGTTTACGCTTTCACATCAATCCTACTGAACCGATTATCATGAAACTTTATTGACATATTTTTAGACGCTTTAGAAAGGACATAGGATACTTTTTATTAAAAAAATATATTATAAAATAGTATAATAAAATAGTATGAAGTATTTATATATATTTGATTTTACAAATATAAAATTCAACAAAATAAAACTATCCTTATGATTTATGCCTAGAGAACATGTGTTTTCTTTATTGCCTATTATGCAAACCTCGCAAGAGCGAAGCCAACCGTATAGGTGATACCGATGCAGTTGGGGGAAAATGAAATGCTTTCTAGGGAATTTGAATTGAAACAATAGTTGCCCAGAAATAGCTATCTAAAATAAAAAAAAAAGTTATTTAAGTAAAGTAAAACACACCTAAAACAAAGTAGTTAGAGTCCCTTTAGTTCCAGATTACTTTTATTAAGTATGCACATGGGGCTTTTTCTGTACCTAAAATGCAGTACTTACAGAGTATTTTGATACCACTAAATAGATTGTCTAAAATTATACATTTTTTTGATAATCAAAATTTGAACGAGGTTTACGTGGCGCGCGGCTAAGTGTAAACGTGACTCTGCCAAAATTTACTATTTCCATTTGTTTCCTCTGTCAAGAAGACAAAACACGACACTCAATACCAACACTACACTATTTAGGACGCGCAATATCTCAAAAAATTGGCCGGAAAGTGGGAAACAGAGTGTCTCAACACTAAGCTTCCTCTGCCTATCTTGCTATATGCTGATGCAGGACAGCTTAAAGCTAGGAAATAATAATATAGGCAATAAAAGTAACCACAAACGTGACAAAGGGTCTATGGGATGAGCCAATCACGAGGTCCTGTTTGGATTTATATCCAATCAAAGCGGCCACATGCGAGTAGTAAATTGTGACTCACAATTAGTTGGGGAAATGCGATGTCGAACTAATTAGGCATACAAACAAAATATACTTTAGAAAAAGTAATCAAGTTGACTTTTTGATCTAGAGCTATAGGACCATCTACTTATTTGTCTAAAATATTGGCAAAATAGAAATATATTCATAAAAATAAAATAAAAAAGTGTTTATATAAAAATGTATATGTTATATATATCTTTATGTATAACTGTACATATATCATATAATTTATCTGATAATAGTATGCATGTTTTTTACTTTTTGTATGACATATATTTTTACGATTGCGAACGTTGCGAACCTTCCGCCATACCCTCGTCAAAACCACGAAATACGGTCGAAATGCAAAACTTGGCTTTTTAAATATTAACATTAAAATGTATAGTATTAATAAATCAATTGTACAATAAAATAAATCAAAAACAGATTTATTTATCATAAATTGATAATATTTACATGCCTAAGCGCGGCGTTGAGTTCCGCCACTCAACATCCAATGCCTCCAGAACTTGTCGGAAAATGAGAAACGGAGTGTCTTAACACTAGGGTTCCTCTGCCTGCCCTGCTGTTTGCGGGATACAGCGTAAGCTAAAAATAAATTACATGCCTGAGAAATATATTTTTCTTGATCTTCACATATCTTTCCTATTAAGCAGTAGGTATAAGCAGAAGGAACAAAATACCCCTCCCCTCCCCATTACGAAATATCGAATATTAACTGGAAAACTAAGAGAATACGAAGAAAGAGTAACGTATAAAAATTATAGGCTCATAATATCTACAAATAAAATGAATTATAAATGTCAGGTACGTAATAAGGTGTCGTGGAAGCGTAAGTAATTTTACACATGGTCCAATGAACGTATGTAATATCTAAAGGGCTTAAAGAATATTATCATTTTGCTATTTCATCAATATTTTTTTCTATACAATTTTATTTACTGTGTAATAAATCTCTATTAAATATATTTTTTAATTAAGAGAAGTGTTGGTTTATTTTTATAATAACAACAATAGTGTTTCATATAATAGCAGATTTATAGTGGTAGAATAAATTGATAGCTTAATGGTTAGAAAATATAGCCGCCTCTAATCAGCTTCACGCTGTATCCCGCACTCAGCAGGGTAGAGGGAACCTAGTGTTAAGACACTCCGTTCCCCACTTTCCGTTGAATTCTGGAGGCATTGCGTGTTGAGTGGCGGAATTCAACAGCGAGCTTTGTATAAATAAATATAAATTTAAATAAACATTTCATCTCCTCGAGTGGGGATCGAACCCACAACCAGCCGATTTTACAGTTACATTTTGTGCCCCTGTGCCACGGCTGGCTTATAGTAAAATCACTCCCGCATACATTCACACGTTGTACCACTGCTCTACACTCTACTCACTGCTTTAACTGACTTTAACTTTAACACTCTAAATTACGATTTAGAAATAGAAATATGCGATAATAACCCCGACTCACACTTAGCCAGTTATTTTGTTACTACAGCGATCACGATACGTGTTTAATTTATTTTCATATGCAATTTTATAATCGAATTTGGTACTAGAATGGCCAATTTTATCAAAAACCCATAAAAAACGACAAAATAGTCAATAAAAATGCAGATATTTTATCTAAACTGCGTAACAGAGCGCCCGCCGATTGATTTATACGGTGTTCCAACGATTTTGTGTTCATAGCAATATAACAAAAAATATTTTCAACGTCCGTACAACGACGATAAATGGCCATACAGTAAGTGAAATAATATTATTTTTTTTTCTTGCACATATGCGTTTAGTGGACTTCGTTTGCATATTTTTGATGAATATGTTATAGTTATTGGTTTTTAAACGGAATATGTTAATATTAGAGGATTATTCTTATTATGTCATGAATAGAATAATGAATCCGGCGAAAAATTATGACTGTAATCGCGACGGGTTGTGGGTTCGATTCCCACTGGAAGAAAATGAAATATTTGGTATTATCATTTCTTCGGCCTCGTGTCGAGACAAAGCGCGGCGTTGAATTCCGCGACTCAATACGAAATACTTCCAAAATTCGGCGGAAAATGGGGAAGGGAGTATCTAAGCATAAGGTTCTCTCTGCCTACCCCAATGTGTGCGTGATACAGGTGAAGCTAAAAACAAATAGAAAAATATTTTTAAATTGAAGAAATATATTTTTTTTAAATGTATAACAAATTGAAGTAACAATAGTAAGAAGTGAATTAAAGTAGCACTTGGAGCATTAAGCGAGGTGTTGACTTTCACTACTCAGTACGCAATGTCTCAAAAATTGGACGGAAAGTGGGGGTTAGAATTTTTAACGTTAGGTTCTCTCTGTCTATTCTTGTATTAAATTTCTAGAGCAGGGCTAACGAAAAACATTATATTTTTTATTTCTTAATATTTACTTAATATTCTCATACGTCAAAGTCTTTAAGAATCATCAATCATTATTTAACACATTGCTGTATTTTTATATAAAAAAAAAGAATTGAGTAACACTCAAAAATCAACATATATATTTTTTAAACTTAAAATATACTTTCTATAAATAAATTTTAGCTAATTGGAATGAGTAACTCACATACACTAATGTAATTATTCTACATCAAAGTAATTCTCAAAAAGAGAAAGTAAAAATTAGATTTCTTGTTAATTTAAAGTTAAATTCGGAAAGAGAACAATATTTTACGGCGTCGAGTTAAAGTTGCGCTATAAATACACATTAGTTGCATTCCCACAAGTTCCGCGACGTGAGCTAGAGTAGGGTTGTCCCTTCAGTGTATAACACTCTGCTACGAAATATTTTAGTTTTATATAAAAAACATGAATCACAGTTAGTTATTTGATTTATTGCTATATATTTACATAGTAATATTACATCTCAATAAATAGATTTAAATAAAGTATCGTAATATTAAAAATAAGATATTTTCATTTTTTATTTTTGACTTTGAACATTCAGAAAAAACTAATAATTATACATCTTTATATTTATTAGCTATTTAAATAAACGTTTAACTAATGATTTGGAGCGAAATTAGGAGAATTTGTTAGATTATTATGATGGATTTTATTAATTTGAAAACCATATTATCATAAATGAAAGAAAGAAATTATTTTCTAAGCAACATTATTTCTTTCTTTTAAAACAAAAACGCGACTATAAATATTCATAAGTACAATTCTCTATGGATTATACTGAGATTACACCCAATGTTTTAGACGTGTACGTGTTTAATTCGTTAGTAAAAGAATATGTAGTATATTACGATAGTTAATTATATGACAAATTCAAAATGTATTGTAATCAACATTTAGTGACTCTGAGATAAGTGTGACCAAACTGAAGCATATAATGTGCGAGGTAATACGTGTATTAAAACAAAAAGTATATATATCTTATTTTAAGCAAACTGGTCACATATAAAGTTTTTATTAGTCATATTACGTTTTTATTATTTAGTTCCTGTGTTATGGTTGCAATTTAGTAAGACGGCAACATATAGCAAGCTAAGATGTTTTTAACTTCACTTATCATAATAATACTTTCACAAGTGTAGCGAAATATTTAAAATTCAGGCCTTTTTAGAAGACCAGAAATAAAAAACTATTAAAATATGTGCTTATATTGTATATGCTTTTTAAGTAACATTGATAGAAGTCTCCATTTACTACAATTATAGTTTTTTGAAAATCACAAAATTAAATAAATGATACATATGGTAAATGATAATTTTACTTATAATAACAACATCGACAGTTAAAAAAGTCCTCAATAAGTACTGTATTAAATTAAGAAATGTAGAGAAAGTTTATAAAATAAAATATAAAAGAAGTATAATATGCACCCGAAAGACATTATGTGTTTTATCTCGAAAAGTTACGTAGCATTCACATACTACTACTACCACCCAAAACTACCATACGAATTTTATAACTTATCTTCTGTCTCGAATTTCTACCTTTTTACGTTTACCTAATCAGGTAAACAATTAGCGAAGTTTTGAATAGCATTTTATTTTACCTTGTTCTACACAAGGTAAAATAAAATGCGATTAAAACTAAAACTTAAGTTAAAATGATTGGCAGCCCTAGTTTATATATAGGATACAATTTATTTTGGATGTTCAATTTTAACGCGCTTAGCTCGCCACGAAGGAACACCGAAATTGATGAAACCCAACGTGATTTGCGAATGTAAGCGGAACTAAAAACTTTACTTTAACTACATTTTGTAAAATTTAAACTACGTACAGTCGTCGTAAGTATTTTAATACAAATTTTGAGTAAGCAGCATAAAGATATAAAATTTAATTATTAACTACAGTAGAATTACAGTAGATGTAATATAATATGTTTATATTAGGATAATATAATATGAAAATTATTAAAACATATATTATTTTTATATAAACACGTGTGCGATGCCGCAAGTGAAACCTAGTACATTACTAATATAACAACAACATACATTTATAAGATATATTTAAATAATTAAGATAATAGGATCAAAATCGGATTTCTCCAAAGTGACGCATTCCAAACGTAACATAAATATTTATTTCGTGTTGCAAATTCGAACTCACGACCCCCAAAATCTCATTAGCATAGATAACGAGAAGCCTTTAAATGTATGTTAGATGTACTTAGATTCGTAAGCTGCCCTTGTATAGAATTTATCGACTAATTAGAGTAATAAGCTGGCGTAATAAGATTGTAGAGTTCGCGAGGCTGAGCTTTGCATATGTATGAGTGATTATAAAAGTAGAGACAAAAACATCTTTTAAAAATAAACTTTATTAGAACAATTTAAAAAATGCCAACATAAGAAATATATCAAATCTCTTCTGATGAGTGGTTTGAGTTAGTAATTAATCATTCTGTTATATCTTCAAGAATATTTTTTTGTACTGCCTAAGATTTTTTTGTAGTGCTTGATCACATACATTTTAAATTCACCTCGCGTCGACCTCGTGGACTGTAATTGATCGGTAATTTGATACGTCGCCATCGGTCGTAGCATATACAAAAGGTAGCAGTTGTACTCATCGCTAAATAGAAATTAGGTTAAGACACTCCGTCGATAGTGGAAATACTCCGTCATATTATCGAGACACTGCGTGTTGAGTGGCGGATCCCAACGCCACGTTTTGCCTTGTTATCAGAAAAAATAATGAAAATAATCCATTTCACCACATATTTTTCATTAATACAAATAAATATAGTACTCTTCATTAACTCAATTAACAGTTAACAATCTTATAGATAAAAAAGTATCATTAATTCCGTTAATGTGTTCGAAGCAATTTAATATGTCACGTCACGTCAGTGTCCCAGATATTGGACGGGACATTCATCGATGGAAGCTGTCAACGACCATCAGATAACTTAATTGGTCGCGTGACATGCGAGTGAATGACAAAATTATATATTTACATTAAAATAGTAATGTATGTAATTTTCATAAAAATATTATTAACCAGTCGAGACCAGTCGTGGAGCCCCCTGCTCCACAAATTGTGATTGTAAAGTCGACTGGTTGTGGGTTCGATCCCCGAGGAAATGAAATATTTATTTTCATTTCTTCGCTCTGGTGTCGAGGCAAATCGCGTTGATTTCCGCCATTCAACACGCAATCACTCCAGAACTTGACGGAAAGTGGGGAAAGGAGTGTCTTAACACTAGATTCCCTCTGCCTACCCTGCTTTATGCGGGATACAGCGTATATATTAACCTGTAAGTGATAGATATTTGTTGTTTTTTTATACTTTAAGTGCTTCCTGTTACGTCTCCTATAAACTTCGTTCGCTTCGTTCACAGTGAACCATGTAATCAATTTGCTAAAATATATATGTTGACAATAGACGTTACGTATTGCTGCTTTGCCTATCTGCAGATTAAAAAAAAACCTTTATAATCTCCATTATGCTTACTGTTCCCCCATACTTACAGTCGCATATTTTAAAAATAAAATTATATAGCCTAAAGGCCGTCGTGGCCCAGGAGCACAAGGGTGCGACTGTATCGCGACGTAGTGGATTTGATCCCCACTCGACGGAATGAATTATTATTTATTAATATTTTCATTTTTTCGCTCTGGTACCAAGCCAAAAGTCCAGCGTTGAGTTCCGCCACTCAACACAAATTGCCTCGAAACATTCGGAGCAAAGCGGGGAAGAGAGTGTCTTACCGTGCAGTGTACGGGATACGGCGTGAACCTGTCTTGGGTTATCATCAAACCAGCTGGATGATTTAATATTTATATTATTACCTAAGATACTTATGTATAACTGCCAAGCTAATTTTACAATTACTACAAATGGGATCAGATTCAGTTTATCACATAGTTAGAAAATTACATAGCCACAAATCGTTCGAGATCAACGCGGCGCAGGGGCACAAGCGTAGGACAGGTTATGGGTTCGATATTTTAATTTCTTCGCCCTGGTGTCGAGGCAAAGCGCGGCGGAAATTGGGAAGCGGAGTGTCTTAACACTAGGCTTCCTATCCCTGCTCTGCTACGTGCGGATTACAGCGTGAAGATGAAAAAATATATTTTACTAAACCGTATTGTGTTTCTACATAAACCAAAAAGTCATTTCTATACTGGATGGACGTTCATTGATGAAACCTGTCAACGCGTGCTAAAAATGTATACTACCAACGGATAAGAGCGCTATGTTTTAAGCTAGAATACAGGATATTTGACACGTTACGATACGTTTTGATTTGTTTATATTACACGTCATGTCAATCGCAGCGATGTAGTTAATAATTTTATAAATAAAATAACAAAGAATGGCAAAAAAGATTTATGATGAAGAAGTGAGCAGTAAAGAGGTAGGGGGAGATGTGACGTAGAGCATGTTTGAAGAGGTAGTGGTCTAGGCGAAAGAGGTATGTAGAGACCGTAGTGGGGTGGTCAAAGAGAACGCGCCACTAGAGATATAGTGTGAGGCTAAGATAAGTTAAAAAAATTATCAAAGATAATATATATTAGCAATTGTACCGGCCACCATTGTCGCTATAAATTTTATGTTAATTTAATTTTTTATTTACATAATAACATTATTTTATCATATTTCTGAATAACTAATTTGTAGTCTAAACTTAGACTCCCTTATTTTAGTTGGCTGTTAAACAATTATTTATCGTACGTCCATGCTCTACGGCTAAAAGCTGAGTTTGACAAGCTGTTTGTAGAGTTCCAACAAAAGTTTATAAATTTTCAAGTATAAAACAAATAGTATTACTTACCATACATTTTATTTAAACAACATGGAATTTTAATATAAAAGGGCGGGGTTGTGGCCCTGCTTGCGTGTAAGACTCACTCGAAGAAATGAAATATTTTATATATTTTTTTCTAAGTCCGGTGTCGAAGCAAACCGCGGCGTTGAGTTTCGCCACTCAACAGGCCATACCTTCAGAATTCGGGGGAAAATGGGGATTGGAGTGTCTAAACACACGATTCCCTCTGCCTACCCCGCTGTGAATGGTATACAGCGTGACGCTTAAAAAAGTATAACAGTATAACCCCGACTGCATAAAACTAAAAAGAAAATAAACAAGCTTAATAATTTATTAAGATTAACAGATGCTTATAAAGAGAATCGAATCCAAACTACTAATATAATCTACAAATTAAATTCATATAACAAATATAATTAATATTAAAATTTACAAATTTATGCAAAAATACAACTAAATTTTATAAGTTACATTATCATGTTAACATTCAGGGTGTTTCCGGATTTTCAACCGCGAAATATTTTTCCCCTTTGAATTAAGCGCTAATAAATGCTGGACTCAAATGAAGCCTGTGTTTTAATATTTCACCGAGTACTGGCAATTAGGTGAGATTTACTTAAACGCGCTGTTTCGCTCCTCATTTTTAAAAGTTTTTTAAGTTTAACCTAGAATAGAATAATTATGATGTTATTTTTTTTACTTTTAATTTAGTTAACGTGTAGTTTTTAAAACGTTGTAATTAAAATTTAACATTATCTTTTATAGGGTTTCGTGATTTAATAGAAAAAAATTAAACATTTTTTAGGATTACTTTGTTGTCGCCTATCTATCCGTATATGTTTGACCATTTATCTCAAGATAATGTGGACGTATCAAGCTAAAATTAATATCAAATATTCAGATCTACGGTACCTTGGAGCATAGAAAAATTAAGCTTCAAAATCAACTCAATCAAAAGATACGAACGTTGATTCTTGTTTTTTTGCTAAATTTTATATGAAAGTCGCTGCGCAATCGATATCTATTGAGTGTTATGAACGCAACAAGTAAGGTTTTATAATACAAACAAAGGAACATATCCGAGAAATGAAAATTTAAAGGTATAGTAAGAAAATAATGTAGTTCATTTCATACAAAATTATTGCATTACGCAAACTTATATTTATCAACTTTTGTTAGTCAACGAGAACATGACTCACAAAAGTCATTTGTACGGAACTATTAGAAGGTGAGACCAAATCACATTTGACCGATATTTTTTCTCTTCTCTCTTAAGCAGAATTAAATTAAAATAGTCTAGTTAGGGGTTCGAAACTCTCTTGCTCCATGAATGTGCTTATGTAAAGTAATTTCAGTTTCTTTAGTTAAAATTAAGCTTAAATGATAAGAAATAAGAATTAATGAGATTTAATAATAAGATATTCACGTCAAATCGACTATACGCTTTGGTATTACTTTTAGTGACAATAACACAAACTAAGCTGGAGGCAATAGCCATTTTATTATTTAAATCCCCTACCCTTATAGTAAACGTATGTACATATGTAGCTATACTAGGGATGTCACAAGCAGCGATATTTTGTTAAGCACCTTTTTTATGGAAAAGACAAGGCAATCGAGCATTCGGGTCACCTGATGATAAGTGATCACCGCCGCCCACGAACCCTTGTAACACCAGAGGAGCTACAGGTGCGTTGCCTTTAAAGACGCGCTTTTTGAAGGTACGCAGTTCATATCGATCGTAAATATAAGAAATAGTTAATTTGTTTTATAATGAATAAGTTACAAATATATGAACTTACGTCAAACGCACGTCTTGCGTAGACGTAGTTATTATATATATTTCATATTTGATACCAATTCAATATTAGGTGTGATCCCACACGGAAGAACTTATAATTTTCATTTCGTAGTTCTGGTCAATTTCAGCAATGAAATTGGGCGAAAAGTGTGAAACGAAGTGTCTTTACTACTCGATTTTTTCTACCTATGCCTTCCGTATACGGAATACAGCAAGAAGCAAAAAATACATAATATTGTATCAATTAAGGAGAGAAAATTATTTAGAAACGTACAAAAATTAAAAAGATATTACTAGCGTCCAGGCAGTTCCTGAGAGGTGCGGGATCGAGTCCCGCCACATTCAATGTTTTAAAATATTTTAACAATTCCCTCTATTAATTTGCAAGGTATATTTCGATAGTTAGAAAAATAATCTCAATGTAATCCTTTAAAAGCTAAAAGAAAAAAACCGATCAAAAATCAATAGCTAACAACCCTACCGCATACCTTCGAGTTTTCCTCAAGTTTTCAAACCCTTATACACCCTTTTCAATCACCTCACAATACTTGTCACGCATTTTTTCCATTTTGAACCTTATTTTTAATAGTCTAAAATCTCTTTTCCTACATTACATTTGAGTGAAATTGAACACCCGTCATTTCCCTGCCTCTTATGAAACAATGGTAGTTATTACTGTATGCACGTCTACGAGGCAGTATCTCCGTAACTTGAAAGTTTCCAGACGTCGAATAAAGACTATATGAATGTGAATGAGCTACGACTGTGTAACAATATAATATACATATGTAAATCTGTAGGTATATACATCATAGCACTTAGTGTCTGAATAATTTGAGCCGGCTATAAATATTTAACGAAAAATAGAGTGGCCATAACGGTTATTACATTATTAGCATTAAATCGCTATTTTATGATATTGTAAGCTATTATTTTTTGAAAATTATTTTGTTAATACACATAATACATACATATACTTACGTAGTAGTCCGGCAATCGAATTACAGTGAGAAAAATCACTTATCCTTATCCTTTCCAATG
Source organism: Heliconius himera (assembly GCA_021202915.1). Taxonomy (NCBI): domain Eukaryota; kingdom Metazoa; phylum Arthropoda; class Insecta; order Lepidoptera; family Nymphalidae; genus Heliconius; species Heliconius himera. The sequence goes on along the minus strand of JAJHJA010000077.1, from coordinate 1,345,120 downwards.
AATGCTTATAAAGAAACTCTCTATCTCTCTCTAACATAATAATATAGCTATATTATTACGAAAATAACTTGTAAATTTAAAATTTCTGTGTAACAGAAAATCAATAAGAATTTAATTAATGTTATGACCCGAGCAGGTCTCATACATCAGGAGTGCAGTGAAAAACGTCAGAGGTGGAAATTGAATAAAATCCAATAACTTGTAGTATTTTCGTGGGACGGTAAAATTTTAAATATAATAAAAAAAATATCAGCGTCACGTTGTATCCCGGATACAGCAGGTAGACAGAGGGTACCTAATGTTAAGACACTCCGTTCCCCAGTTAGCGCTGTATTCTAGAGGCGGGTATTGAATGACGAAACTCAACGCCGCGTTTTGTTTCGACACAAGAACAAAAATTAAACTATAAATTAAAATATTCTACTAAAAGTACTTAATTTCCTAGTGTGAGGATCGAACTCATAACCAGTCAGTCGCATTTACAGTCACACACTTGTGTCCCTGCCCCACGACTGGCCTCATATAATCATGCAATATATGTGTATAAAATTATTCCGTTACTGAGTGACGGACAGACAACCCACAGGTGAAAATACTAAACTTAGAAAGTTGAAATTCGGTATGTACGAGTTGATCATTTGGAGAGTGTATGTAAGTATTTTTAATTAAAGTCCATGCTCATAAAGTTGCGGGCGATGACTCGTCAATCTTATAATTTTATTTCAAATGCCACTTGGAGAAATATTCAAGCAGAGGCAATAAGACATTCCATTCTCCACTTTCCGCCCAAGAATCGATAATTGCGTATTTAGTGACGTAACTCGATGCCCCGCATTGTGTATCCGAGTGTAGAAATTAAACAAAAATATTTTAATATAATCATTCTTCGAGTAGAAATCAAACCTACAAACATCGCTGTAAGAGTCTGGCGAAATGTCACCGCGCCACGACTGCGGCCTCTCGAATATACGTGAGTCAGGTAAGTAATCAATATTACAATATATAACCTATTGAAACTTCCTTTTCTTGCTGGAACAATGCGTTTAAGATGCCAAGCCATAACTTTAAGTGGATGGAAATTAGAGAACAAACTGATTTTATATTTAAACTTTTAATATATAATTGGGACGGACGCGATACATAAATTTATTTTATAGATATTTTTTTTAAGCTTTACGGTGTATCCCGCATATACAATATGCAGAGGGAACCAAGTGTTAAGACACTCCGTGCCCCAGGCACGACCCAATTTTCAAAAACTCAACGCTGCGCGATATAAATATTTTAGGTAGAATTTAAGCCCGAAACCTACGCTCATAACTAAATGTGTCAGCAATGCGCCAAGATGGTCCTTTACGTTTAATTAGGCATTATTTGTAATAGTCAGAAATAAAGTAACTAATCCCTTTTTGTTTTAAAAATGTGTAAATCGCGTGTCACAAATAACCTTGACCGAACTGTAACGATCGCATGATTTTATAAAATGTTGTAATATTATTACAGGTATTATGTATACCTATGTCATAGGCTAAGTCGTATAACGTAAGTAAATAACTTTTAATTTTACTTATTAAGCGGCACGGCATCTGACTGTAAACATGACTATTATAGGTTCGATTCCCACTAGGGGAAAATGATCATTTTCATTTCTTGGTAAGAAGACGAAACGGAAAGTGGGGATTGGTGTCTTAACAGTAAATTACCTATGCCTACCTTTTTATATGTAAAAAAAGCTCTTGAAAAATTTACCTAAAATTTTTTTATCGTATTTTGCTATTTTCCTACACTATTTTTTCAGTTGAATGTAATGGAGCTTTGACTTCTGCTATGTTAAACCAAATCTAGCAAAAAATCTGGATAAAAATATTTTGTAACGAGAATGTCAATAGAATAAATATTATTTATAAAATATTTTTCTTACCTATACCTACTCGAAGTTGTACTAAAGAAAATATTTTTTATTTGTCATACAGAATTATTAAGTAAATATTTTTTGTAACTAAAGATTTTTTTTTAAATATCTAAACGATCATGGCGCAGTGGGAAAGCTTCTAATGGTAAAGGCGATGGTTGTGTGTTCAATTCTTACCCGGTTCGATAAATCATTTTCGACTTTCGTTTCTCCACCCTGCTAAGAAGAAGCGTGGATGAATTTCACCACTCAACATGCAACGAGTTGAATTCAGATGAAAAGTGGAGAGTCTTATCACTAGATTCTCTCTGTCCATCTTCGATAATAAACTTCAAGTCTTCTACCCACAAACATCGTATACTTGCTATTTCAATGCAACAAAGTATTCAATGTCCAAATATTAAAACAATTTACAATATTTACATATTTATAATATGAACATAAAAGAAATATATATTTCACGTAGCTCCATTCAAATCAAAATAGATAAGATAGAAACTAGCGTATCGAAGCTTTTCCTCTGAAATCAAAACATAGTACTCAACCGTTGATAGTGGAACATAAAAGTCGATATTTGATTGAAAATACATTGTGTAGTTTTCTGTTTCATGTTGGAAATAATGAAAATTCTAAAAACATAGCATTTAAATGAATGTTTTATATTTCATTTATAGGACATGTTCGTTCCAATTACATACAAATATATCGCTATTCGGACACATGTTCCGTTCTAATTGGTTCCTTTAAACATAAAAATGTTGTTAGTCAATTTTATTTTACGGAAAAATGTCGGTCTTACCTAGATTTTACTATTAAAGAAACATTATTATCAAAATATTGTTCTAATTTGAATGGAATGTTAAGTACCCAATTTGCAGTGTTTTGGTGATTAATTGTATAAATATCACTAGCTAGTAAGCTTTGCCTCATTTACTTGCACAAACATACATAAATACGAATGTACATATTAGAACCAAATATAAAAATATATATTATTTTTACCCTTAATTTTGTCCAAAAAAAATATAAATAATAAGATTTTTTTAAATTTTCGCGATTTACATTTACACATTTTATTTTATACATTTTAAATGAAACTCTTTAACCGGATTAATAGCGTATTATAAATCATTTTTGGTAATTCAATGTTCCGAACAAAACTTTGCAGTAGTTCGTGATCACGGAAATTTGATCAACTCAAAATCTGTCCTTTATCATTTTATTATAGAAAAGGAATATTTGAATGCTGTATAGAAATACAGCATTGTGAAATCAATATAAGTAAGTATAAAATAAGTACTATAATAGAAAAAATATTTCAACATTTTCAACAGCGTTCAGATGAACGGTGGTTGACTATGATAAGCAAGCTTGTAAATACTAAAACTATAATATTATCTATCATTTCACATAATATTATGCCAAAGTTAAAATCGCAAATATCCAATCAAAATATAATTGCTTTACCGCACGTCGCATATATTTCAATACAACTAAATCTATAGCTATCGCGCAGTATATACATACGTATGTATATATTAGAATTTCTTGATGTACTGTATTAACCTCGCACAAATACGAGTACAGTCCGCGGTTTGGGAATACGCCAAATTGGAACCTCTGTTTGTGCACGTGCTATGCCTGCTATATATTGGGATATTGACTACTGAAATATTGCGTTTCTCTATCAAAAAGCTGGAGATTTTTTCTCTGTGGCGGAGAATAAAAATGGACAATCATTTTGGTGAACTCGTACATATATATAATTATTATTTAGTCAGGAAGGAGTACGACTGTATGGAATAAGATAATAAAGCAGGTGTTTAGACACAGTAATAGGTTCAATAACTACCAAAACTAAAACTGACAAACATATTACATATAATTGGAAAATTCATCTGATTACCCAAAAAACGCGCGATAATGGCAAAAAAAGGACAAAATTGGAACTAAACTCTTCTGAATCACCATTTTATTTGCTCTATCGATTGAACAAGTGACTAACTCTACAACGCTTAAAACTCTCCCAAACTTTGATCAAAACCAATTTTGTTCAATTAACCATAGGAAAAAAGTCAAAAAATGTTTGTTTGTAAAACTGTTAGAAGCATAAACTGTTCCCTTCAGTTCGTTTTAGTGGTTTTACAGTATGAGTCAAGCTATCAGTGTTTTATTGGAGCATTGTTTTAGTATTTCCCATTTCATTTATAGCATTTTCATTGTTCCTCCAATTAAGTGAATGTTTACTTAAATAGATGTTTCCGTTTATGAAATATACCCACGCTTTTATGAAACATACCCTAAGTTATGGTTTTTTTTTTATAATAGTTCTAGAGTCTATTTCCAGTTAATTCGTATTTTTTGTTATAAAATATATAAATTACACATTCAATATATATATATATATATATATATATATATATATATATAACCATAATGTCCAAAATGGTCTTTTATTTGAAAGCTTTACGCTATAACGCTTCATCCAGGATTTGACGCGACTCGAGTATCTTACGAGAGCTGAAGTACTTCGGATTGTTCATAGAGAATTAGGAACGAACGTGACATACGCGGAAACACTTGAAACGTCTCTGAATATTCAAGACGCTGAATGAGTATATTGGGAGCCACAGTCATTGTGATGAGTTTTGTTTTGAAACAAATTTGTAAGTTTTTGTAGCTTTAGACGTCAATAATGAGAAATTCTGCAAAAAAATATTGAGACCGGTTGCGGCGCAAGAGTAGAAGGGGGCGACGGTAGACGCGACAGGTTTTAAGTTCAGTTCCCACTGGGGAACGGAATGGGAATGTGTTAATTAATGTTAATTGTGGGATACTGTGTAAAGGTAAAAAAAAAACAAACAAATATAAAAATGTTTATTTGTTACATTACAAAGCAGGTATTAAAACCAAATATTGTAAACAGAAATTAACTAAACTATCAAGCCGCTTGAGATTGACCCTACCATAATTGACTTTTGTCGAATCGAAATAACCTAACTAAATACAATACCTACTATGTATGAAACATTTTGGGACAAAACAAAATAAATAAAAAAATTCTGTACGCATATTTCGAAGACAAGATTTTCTTATTAGATATTATCCTTGAAAAACATTATTAACATTACAATATGCTATGCTCATGTCAATAGGCTTTCTTATCATTGTTAAACCTTAAACTATATTTTTTTTAACCTATCTAAGTAATATTGGTTCGTCTGCGTGTACTACAAATGTTATACTTTAAAAATAAACCTATTTAGAATGTGTTCATTTGCTTGTACTACTTACTATAAGGAATAGAAAGCATAAAATAAAGTAGCACAAAGTTACCGTTACTGAATATAAAATGAGTTTATAAAATATTATGTTCTTTCTAAACATCAAAAGCCAGCATTTTATGCTGTGTGTTGAATTCGACTTATATTTGAAATGTACATATATTTTGTACTTAGAATCTACATAGGAAATCGGAAAAGATAAGAAAATGCATGCAAATTAAGCCTACCACCAGTTTACGAAATTATTGAAAAAAAAAGAATGTCCTACAGATGAACGATGAAAGTATTTCAGTTTTTCTTTTTTTAAGAGAATATACTTACTTCTTTTGATTTTAAAAACAGCCGTGGGCGAGTCATTCCCAAGGTACACTATCTCCGAGAAAACCATTTACTTTACAATAGCTTTTAGAAGCTGAGAGAAGTTTTGTGATTTCCGATTCGAATAACAGAATTTCTAAGTTGAATATTACATTTAGACTTTAAATATAATAATATATTGAGGCTATCGTGACTCGTACCACTGTGTGTTTGATTGTAAAAGGATGGTTGTGGGTTCGATTTCCACTCGGAGGAACGAATTATTTTCATTTCCTCGTACCAAGCATCGTTAAGTTTCACCACGCAACATGCAAAGGTTCAAACTCGGGCGAAAAGAGGAAGAAGTAACTTAACACGCGTTGAAACGATTCGAACGCAAAGCGGATACCGTAGTGTCTTAACACAGCTTTCCGTACTCTGCTTCTGCTTGTCCTGCGTGAGGCAGTTAAAAAAGTTATACATATGTTTGTATATTGTCACAACAACGTAAAGAATCTATTTAAAGTTTTATAGCAAACAGATAAATTAAGATGTTGTGTGTTATAACATTGTGCAGAAAAGATATGAAAAAGAAATATTTTTTCTAGCTTCAGGCAATAAGTTCAGAAATGGGTCGCATGTCCTTCACGAATCCTTAGCAACGATGCTAAAAAACAGCGAAGTACAGCTAACTTACATTTTGTTTTAAGGTCCTTTGTTTAGTTGTGTTTTATTTTCTTCAGTCACTTTTATTAACTTAAGGAAAATGCACGAATATAATTGTAATGATAGTGCACATTTTATTCTTCACTTTTAATAATTCGAAACAAAAACATAACATCAGCTTCACGCTGTATCCCGCAAACAGCAGGGTAGGTAGAGGGAACCTCGTGTTAAGACACTCCGTTCCCCACTTTCTGCCGAATCTGGAGGCAGTGGCGTGTTGAGTGACAGAACTCAATGCCGCGCTTGTCCTCGACACCAGAGCGAAGAAATGGAAATATTAATATAAGTAAATATTTAATCTCCTCGAGTGGGGATCGAACCCAGTCGGTGTTACAGTCACACTTTGGGCCCATATCACAACATTATGAATTAAATATACTGCGGCTGACATTACATCTACACTATAAGTATATATGAACACTCACACAAATGCAAAGCTCAGCTTATACATCGCGGTCTTTAGGTTATATTAAATACCTCAGTAACCGTATAAAAAATATTTTTAAAACAATTATTCTACTGTTACCAAACTATTTCTTAATAATCTCAAATATATTTTCAGAAAAAATGTAAAATATAGCCTCTATTTTTTCTGTATTTTCGATTCTACTTCGAATTCACAAAGTATATCATCAAAGGAATTTCATTTTAATAATTTTACCGAAATAATTTTATCAACAATTTAGGAGCCTAACGGAATTACCTGGAAAAGAAATTGCCTAGAAATTATCCAAACTGAAAAATCCGCGACGGAATCTCATAACAAGTTATAAGAGGAGGATCCTCCTGCGTTAATATTTGCTCAAATAGCAAAGTAATGCCTCTTTCCACTGAAAAGCTTAAGATAAATTTATAAAATAATTTTTATACTATTTTTCTTTTTTCCACTGTACTCGTATATACATAGCAGGGTAGGCAGAGGGAATCTGGGAACTTAGTGTTAAGCCCCTTGGTTCCCATTAAGACACTTCCGTTCCCTATTTTCCGCCGAATTCTAGGGGCATTGTGTGACAGAACTGAACTGCTTTGTTCCAGTTACAAGAACCTGAAATGAAAATATTAAATATTTTATTCCTTCGAATGGGGATCAAGCCCACAACCTGTTCCATTTACAGTCATACGATTGTGCCTGCGCCATGACTGACCTAATATTATAATAATACAAAAATAAGCCGTGGTGGCGTCATGGGTACAGTACTACAATGTAAAAATATTATTTGCTCCTAATATGTTCATAAACGGGACTTATAGGATTTGAAGGTGTCTGGCGGGGAGTTATAACAATGCTAAGCGTCTGGTAATGGATAACGTTATTTCTAATATTATTCCCAAAAAAGTATAAGAAAATTGAGCTTTATAATTCAATGAAAGTTAAGTACTATTTTTCGCATCCTAGTTACCTTATAACTGTGAAAGTAACCACCATCTACACACCATATTCCCTAATAGTACTTACCAGTGTTGGGTGTATGGGCACAGTAACTTACTTATAACGAAGTCCCTACTGTTTCACTATTGGCTTCAGCTTCACGCTGTATCACGCCGCACACTGCGGGGTGCCTACCCCGCAGTGTGCGGGATACAGCGTGAACCTAGTGTTAAGACACTCCGTTCCCCACTTTCTTCTTTCACTATTGGCTCTCTCTCTAAGTTGTATCTGTCTATCGTGTTGGAAGATAACATTTTAACTTTAATAAAAATAATGGTTATACAATGAAACTATTCATTAATTAACGAAAAAAATGCAGCTTGTTATATTTCAATTTACTAAGTGCAGTAAAGTACAAGACTTATACGATTTTTATTGCAAACATACTTCAGACGTACGCTTAGAAATACCTAGATTTTTCTTAAGCAATAAAAGCAAGATAGCTTTAAACTTTAGAAATCTTTTTTATATATAGATTTTCTAGCAATCAGTAGGTACTCACTTAATGTTTTCTTTCATATTATTCTAATATTTATTTACTTTTAAGATTGTGAATTAAGTAAATATTCAAGGCAAATAATTATTTTTATTTTCCAGCTTTGGCAAGACAAAGCACTGAGTTGAATACCGTTACTGAACACAGAATGTCTCTAATTCAGGCGGATAGTGCTGAAGGGACTAGACTAGATTATTTCTGCTTTAGGTATAATGTATGCGGAATTCATGAAGCTGAACGTGCAGAATGTGTGTATCCTTACGTGTTCCTTGCTTATATCACTAGAGCAGCAAGTCAAACACCAAAACATACGAAGGCACAAATACAGTTCAAAGTCTAACTCTAACCAATTGTACTACGACAACCTAACATATTTTTTTTTTACATACAAAAAAAAATCTGAGAGGCCAGTCGTGGCGCAGCGGCACAAGGTGTAACTGTAAAACCGACTGGTTGTTGGTTCGATCCCCACTCGAGGAGGTGAAATATTTACTTAAATTTATATTTCCATTTCTTCGCTCTGGTGTCGAGGCTAAGCGCGGCGTTGAGTTCTGCCACTCAACACGCAATGCCTCCAGAATTCGGCAGAAAGTGAAGAACGGAGTGTCTTAACACTAGGTTCCCTCTGCCTACCCTGCGGTGTGCGGGATTGCTGATTTGATTTATTTTTTTAAAAAAAATCTCCAATCTTAACATTCTAGCAACAGGAATATTTCCCTTAGAAAACGTATACACAATAGTTAAAAAAAATAACGCACCTCCTTGAATCTTAGAATTAATTCGACGGCGGGAATGAAAAGATTACCTCGCGGGAATACTCATTGTTATACTTTATACAATTCATATTTCATAAGCAAACACCGTCCGCTGCAAGAGTTTGTGTTTTGTTTGTACTTCTTGCGTTTTCTACGTGATTATTTATGTTTGTATAGTGGAAATGTGTTATGGTAGGTTTAATTATAATTAGAGACGTGTATTTGTAGGTAATATTAGATAAATAGACAACGGAGTGTCTAGATACTTTGTTATTTTTATCCTGCTTTTTGTAGGATTTGTCATAAAATAAGAAAAAATATATATGAAACATTTACTTATCTGACACTACAATCAAAGAAAAAAGCCATGTAACTTTTTTCTCTCACCAAAATTAATAATAAAATATTGGAGCCTATGTCATTCTTTATTTTACTTGTTTTAAAATATTTAAAAAAAATCAGGTGTCTGATAGCGATCTGACTGTGTCATAATCAGGCACATCCAGAAGACAAAACGCGATGTCGAGTTCCGCCACTTAACACACACAATATCCTGAAAATTGTGTGTAAAGAGGAGAACAGAGTGTCTTAACACTAGGTAAAAACATTCAATATTACTTTTGTCCATTGTCCCACCAAATATCTTTATTAGGTCAAATTTTTCCTAATAATGTTAATACAAAAGAAATGTTGACATAAAATCTAATTTACGTTCTTATATCAGATTTACGTCACGTTATTTCCATTTCTTACTTCTGTTTGTATTTGAATATTAGAATTTTATTTAAGTTACTTTTCTAGTTGCACGAACGACGTTGAGTTCCACCGCTTTACAAGCAATATTCTGGAACATTGGGCGGTGCGTAGGTATTGGACTGTCTTAACATTAAGTTTAATCTACCCTGTTATATGCGGGATACTGTGAAACGCTGGAATCCTTGTTAGGTAATATGTGTTCATATATGGAGAACGGAGAGTCTTAACACTAGGTTCCATCTGCTTCTATATTGCGGGACACAACAATGAAAAAAAAATGAAACTTAACTTAACTTAACTTAGCTTCACGCTTTATCCCTTGCGGGGTAGTCAGAGAGAACGGAGCGCCAAACGCTACGGTCTCTAATAAATATACCTCTTTCGCCTCGTCCACTGTCATCAACCTCTTCATACATGCCCTTCGGGGGGTCCTCATGCTTTTTACGTGACCTTCCTCCAGTATCTTTGATACTGTGTTTTCGAAGGTCAACCGAGGTCTCCCCCTACCTCTCTTACCGCTCACTTTTCCATCATAAATCTTTTTTGCCATTCTTTCATCACTCATTCAAAAAAAATGAAGCTGATAAAAAAATAAAAATGTATATATTTATGATATTTTGCGTGTTATGTAGATTTTTTTTGACTTGTACCGACGACACATTTTAAACTCAAAAGGCTCAACTACTTTTACAATTTACAATTTAAAATATAAAAATGTATGATTCTAAATCTAAGATTTTAAATTTCACAAATATTTTTTATTTACATATCAATAGGTACAACCCACATTAGATAAATCAATTTTAACAAGTCAAGTTTTTAGATAATTATTGGTTAAAAAATTTATTGAGCGGTATGTTTATAAATTTCTACAACGACTATACAATCAAACAATTACTATATCAGTTAGTAAAATTTTTAAATTTAATGTACTAAAATATAACATAACAAATACAAACAATGAACGTTTTTTTTGCCAGGAATAATTAGAAACTACGTAGCGCTGTTGTCTACACGTCCAAAACCAAAGCTTTAAAAACCTACGCATCAATCAGTAAATAACGTAAATTGCAAGGATCGAGGCCAGTTGTAGCGCACTATCTCAACCTAAGCCTATCCTGCTATGTGCAGGATACTGCGTGAAACTATATATTTCATTAGTCGGGTTGTACCGGCGGACATACTAATCCACACATAAAAGCTAGCAAAAAATGATAGAGCTCATGCTCTACCTCAGCCTATCCAAGAATACTAAAACATTTAACAAACAAATAGCAGCACTAGATAAAACATTTTAGTTGAGCTAATGTTTACACGAGACTAACTTACGCTATAAAGGTATCCAACTTCGAACACAAGAAGTGGAATAATGAGGCCATTTGGAACTTAGGCCGCCAATTTGTCTAACCTTCGCTTTGGTTCTACGATACAATAAAATATCCATGTAAATGTTAATCTAGGTAAGTAGTATTTTTTCTTTACAAATATATAATTATTATAGAACAACCTACATAGCATGTCTGGATTAAATTTATTATTAATTTATCAGTAATATTTATTAATACAATTTTTTTTATTATGATCTCTATGTGGAGTGCAAAACGAAGTGTCTTATTGATACTAAACTTACTCCCTTATACGGTAAATATAAGAAATTACTTTAATTAAATAACAGGATTTTTCGTATATTTTCCCTAAACGAGTTTGAATTTGATTATATGATGAATTCATATACATACGGATCCTTCAAGGCTGTATACATTTCTTGTATTGTAGGTGTATATGTTGTATACAAGGTTATATTCATATTGCAAGATTGTAGACATTTCAATTATTCCATAATGTAAAAAAAAATCCAAATGTACTGTATTAAGATTATATAAAGCTGTACTGTGCTATACTTAACAGCAAACATCATTCACTTTAAACATAAAAGTCCTACTTAAAACGTCGCGACATGAAATATTGTAGAGAAAATTAAACTAGCTGCATGCAGATTACAATGTTTCTGTTTTTTTTTATCTTTACCCATTATTTATTTGTAAGTGTTTGGGTGTAAGAGAACCTTACCTCTCTAATTTCTTTGTTTATTTTAATGAATATTAATAGTTCTTTAAGTCTACAAGAACCTTGCCGCACTATTTTCCATTTTTCATTAATTGTTTAGTAAGTGCTAGCAGGATTCAACATATTAAATTTAAAATGATTCAGATTATGGTCGAATCGTATGGAAGAGAGTCAGCTTCACGCTTTATCCCGCATAGCAAGTTAGACAGAAAATACAACGCAAAAGATTCCGATGTCCGCTTTGCACCCGAATTCGGAACCTGTGTGTTGAGTTTTGGGAATCTTTTTAAGTAATTATCAAGTGACGGAACTCAACGCCGCGCTTTGCGTAAAAATATTACTAAGTTATTACAATATCTGCTATAACAATTCACGCATAAAGTAAGTCTTTTAAAAAGTATAAGCTTTTATTTTATAAAAAACAAAGTATTGCACAGTAATTTAATTAAAATTTAGATTTTTTTCAATCAAATTGAATTTTGTAAAATATTATAAACCCGACCCGCGTTTATTGGTTACTTTAATACCACCCTAGAGCAAGGAGACGAAATTTTGATAGAAACGGTTTTAATACTGCCCATCCAGTATTATATAGCGTATAGCGATAAAAAACGATACAGATAATAAAATCTTCACAAAAGTACTACTGAAAAATAATGTCAATCTATTTTTAATATTATTCTCTATTTTATGAAAATGTAAAAAAATGAGATAAGTCAAGGTGTAATACAATTTTTTGTACTTAATTTTTAGTAAAGTAATATAATAAGTATATTAACATGAAACAGTGTCTTCCCACCAAAAGTAGGAACTGACTCTTACTTATCCTTGTCACGCGCGTATTTTTTAATGATACACCTCTCTTTACGTCTTCTCTTATATTATTACGAAATAGATTCTTAGTTGCCGTAATAGGACAGTTTCCGACACAAGGCGCCGTCCAGCACTTGGGAAATTCCCTCTATATATTTTCTTTTAATTGTGTAACATTTTGAAACTGCATTTAGTTTCCATTTGAGTACTGGAACTTAATTTTAAAAAACATTGCCGCTACATTTTATATATAAAAAAAAATATAAATAGGCTACGCTATACGAAGCTTTAAACCTAATTCAGTGGAAAACTTCCATGAAGAGGGAGTTTTTTTCATATCTGCAAGGAAAAGGGATATTTTATTTGAAAGTCTTGATGAAACATCGCTTTATAGGGGAATAAAGAAATGTCAGCGAAGGGCTCTTTTAAGCCAAGATTTGTGCACGCTGTATTGACTGCAAAGACTCAACCCTTCTACTGTATATCAAGTATATAAGTTTTGTATGATATCTTAATGCCGTCGGGGCGCAGTTGGCAAAAACCTGACTTTATAAGCGGTATGGGTTTGATTTAAATTATTTTTATAATTTTGTTTGCTTAAATATTTTTTGTACGCATTAAGCACACAATCAATTCAATTTGAAGTGTCTTTACGTTAGGCTCACTTGCCTACTTCGCACAATACAGGTTATGCGAATAAGGAATGAAGATTAGAGAGATTAGAGAAAAAAAATCATTCTGTTACATAATATAACTCGGTTCTTTTATAACAAGACCTAAGGCTTGTACAATTAATATATCAATGCAGAATCAAAACGACCTAACTTTGACCTAACTTTGATATGATAGTTTTGGAATTATTCTAAATCAAATGTATACAAAACTATTGATACATATTTGATAAAAAATACTGTAAGAAACAAAAGCCTTTTTATATCTATTAATTGAAAGTTTCGTAACTATATAAAGCTCGAGGGTCTTATTTACAAAGTTATTAATAAATATTTAAGAAGGCGGATTCTTTTCTCGGAAAAGAATTATTTACAGAAAGTTTTCAGACGTCTCGTCGAAAACCTTGTTCAGTCTTATTTTACCTGGAAATTAAAATATGTACTACTAATTAATGTTACTTATAGTTCTCCTTCCACCCTAATTCGAGACACTGCGCGTTTAATGGCGGAACTAAACGTCGCAATTTGTCAACCAGAGCAAAGAAATGATAATAATTCATTTCCCCGCGTGGAACCCACAACCATTGCGTTTTACAGTGAAATGCCGCCCCTCTCTTAATAATTCTGCTCAATCTAACGTTTCTATTTAAGACAAAAAATATTAAAACTTAAATTTTACATTTCGATGGTAAAAATATAAGGAACACGCTATATTTATTAAAATGGTTCATAAAAATAGCTTTCAACCAAAATATTTCATACTAAATCGGCTACTGAAGGTAAAATTGACCCAAATTTGATAGACTGAGGCGCATATAAGACCTGTTTGCTTTATTGATTGTATCAAAATATCGACATCTATCTTACAAAAATATCTTGAGACAGGTTTTTTTAGATTCACGCTGTAACTTACACATAGCAGGTGGAAACTGGAAACCTAGTGTTAAGACACTCCATTTCCATTAAGACATTTGACGTTCAATTTTCCTATTAATTTGTGAGGCACTGAGTGGTGGAACTCAACACCATACATATAAGAGCGAAGAAATGAAAATATTAAATATTTCAACCACCTCAGCGGGAGTCGAATCCACAACGTCGCGCTTACAATCACATGTTTTTTTTGTTTCTTTCAGATTACATTTAAATTATTTTCATTTCCACTATAGAGGACAAAGAGCGGCGTTCTATTACACCACGCACTACGCAACGTCTTGAAAATTGGTAAAATTGGGCAATATCTGTACTATGCGGGAACAGCCATGAAGATGCCTTTTATATTAAACCTAGTTGATTAATAATTAATAGTTAACAATAAATTTGTTGAACCTTTCACATGTTATAAATATTAATCTTATTTTTTTCTTTTTCTTTCAAAAGAAAAAAAAATTATTATTTTCTAGGCACAATTTCAATTTTACCTTCTCCTTTTATTATAATAAAACATGATATACCAAGAAAACCAAGACTAGTCGGTGAAACCTCAAGCTTTTAAGGTTAACAAAGGCATCAATCATCAGCTGACGTTAACCCCCGCAAGTCAATTTGAATTCCCTCTTCCATCCATCTTGAACACGTCCCCTAGGATCAATTGAACTACTAATACTAACATTATGTAATATATTTATAATGTATTTTTGCATTTTTTATAAATTAAAAATTAATCCTTGTCCATAATAAATACAATATTAAGTTATATATTTTTTTTAAGTTTTAGAAAAAGTATTCCGTAATGTATTTGTTGCTTATGACATACTAATTCCTAGATTTTGTTATTGTTTCTTAGTTATAGCAGGGTGTGCAGAGAGAAGAGTGTTAAGACACTCATTTTTCTTTTTATCTTAATTGGCCCAACGGTATATTTTGTTTTAACAGATCCACAAAGCAAAAATAATTAAAATCAAATATTACACCCTAAGGAAATCGAATCCATAACTATCGCGTGTGTAAACACTGACACTGTCACTTAACTAGTAGAAAGTGTATCGGACACAGTCACTATATTCACAAGTTATTATATATTTTTATATTCTTTTCAGCTTTTTTTTCGAATTTAACATGGTATTGAAAAGGAAGCTACTAATAAAACAGTCCGTACTCCAATCACCGCTATATTCTCTTCACAACTCAACTCCGCGCTTTGTCTGCCAGATAAAAAAGTAAATTAAACTATTTTATAAAAAATAAATGTTTGTAATAAAAAAAGAATATCTTATTATTTCTGTTATAAAACAGGCATGCAAGATCACAATTATATTAAACAGAAGAACATTACAAGAAATGGATTCCAACCACGCAATTTACAAAAGGACGTACCCTCCAGCACGCCATTGTAGTCATTTGCAACTGTTGAATAAATGAACATTTTATAAAAGGCGAAAATATATTTTTATACTATATTTTTATACAAAAGGCAATCCAGAATTCGGCGGAAAGTCGGGAACGGAGTGTCTTAATATTAGATACCCTCTGCCTACCCTGCTGATATTCTGCTATGTTTATCTCTCGTTATATTCTCGTATAAGAAACAAAGCGTTGGGTGTTAGAATTACACTTTAGCTTAGAAAATCGAGGATTTTTCTTTTATAGTTTCACGATGTATCTCGCATATGCCAGAACAGGCAGAGGAAATCTGGGAATTCAGTATTAAGACACTCCGTTCTCCATTAAGACACTTCCGTCCCGTTGGTATCAAACTCACAATCAAATGTGTATTTTATAAATATAAATATTTTCCTTCAATATAAACTATCAAATCGTACTATAAAAGTTTATTTCTAGTGACATCAAAGCAACGGAAAGCGGAGAATGTAATTATTGCTGTTCATTACTTGGCTTTGACATTTCTCCACATATATGTTTTTATAATTAAAAACCGGCAGGACGTTCCTCTGATGACAAGAATGAGAGTTGACTTTGCCAAATATCTAACACGTAAATATATATATGCTAATAGCTTTTGTAGTTAAGTTTTAATATATCTGATAATATTTGTAGTTTCCAAGCGTTTAAAATTTTAGAAAAGATTTCATCGTAAGGAGGCCTTAGCTCAGCGGTACAGAGATTTGACCCTAGGTGCGAAGGTTGTAGGTTCGATTCTCATTCAGAGGAGAGAACTTTTCCAATTCGTCGCATTGATAACAAGATAAGGTGCGACGTTGGGCTCTGCCACTAAAAATGTAAATGTTTCAAAAATTTGATTACGTCAGCTTACATGAAGCTAAAAAAAATTCTTCATCACAATTAGAATAAGTGCAACCTTGCCATAATTTCGTTTCAAATAGCGAAAGGTGGAAAGCAGAAAAAAAAAACAGATTTTAATGTTAACAAAAGAATTTTAATTATAACTTCAAATAAATTAGTGAACAAGCTTCTAGAATCAACCTCAGCCTAAATCCTTTGTATATTTTTTGGTAATTTGTTTGTAATTAGCATAAATTGAGGCCAGTGACACAGAAGCGTAAGCGTGCAAGTGCAAACGGTTGTGGGTTCGATTCCATCACTCAGGTTTTCATTTCCTCATTTGGGAAAGAGTGGGGACATAAAACTTTAACTCAACACACACTGTCTCGAAAATTTTGCAGAAAGTAATAAGGTTCCCGTTCCATGTAAGTTTTTTTTTAATTGTTTACCATTCCCGTTATCCGTATTGAATGAATACATTCCATTTTTTTTTTTAAATTTTAATACATACATTCCAGTTTCTTGTGAAGAAAATCTAGAATCAACTGACAAGGGAAATAACATAACAATGTAAACAAAAATGTTATAAATTAAGATTAAACAGTACATTTTTAACAAAAAAAATCCAACTTTAACTGAATCCCATAATCAAAACCTAACTAAACTCTCATCAAACTGCCTTTGAATACATCCTTTATATCCTATCCTTTCCAGTAAAAAAAGAATCGTCGAAATCGGTAGGTGTGATATTGAGTTATTCGTCCATTGTCGCGCACATACTTAATGCAAATTTAAGACTTATGTGATTTTCTCATGGATAGCATTGTCAGAAATAGATAAAAAAAGATACCACACTGGATGCACCAGCTTTCAAATTAAAAAAAAGAATAATCAACATCAGTTCAGCCAGTCAAAAGTTCTGACATAACAAACATAAGAAATACAACCGAATCGATAACCTCCTCCTTTTACAGAAGTCAGTTAAAAAGTATTTTAACAAGAATTTTTTAAAGATTTTTCTTGTGTACAAGAAGTGCACAAGAAAAAACTAGAAGCTTAAATTAAAGTTATCTTTTAGAAATCTGGCTTCAGGCGTAGTTATGTTTTACGTAAGCTTCAAGACCGTCTGAGTCGTCTGTCTTGTTATACAACTTAGTTATCTAAATATGTACGTGGTTTGAATGAAAATTTGGTGTTGCGACACTCTTTTTGAAGTTGTTATTTGTTTTTGTTTTATTTTTGTACTAATATAAGTAAAGATTAAAGATTAAAGATTGTACGTAAAATGGATATATACTATAACAAGAGATAAGTTGTGAATACGAAAAAACATATGTATAAGCGAGACTATTTTACAGCCAAGTCTTATATTAACTAAAAATGAGATGCTTAAGTTGTTACAAAGTAGATAGAAATAATTTTTAGTGAGAATTTTATTAATGGGAATATAGATTAACAGAAATGCGTAATTATTACACCACCTTAGCAAGTTTCTGCAATTTTAAAAGGTTTCTTATTTCTGTTGGAAGCGGAAAGCGTAGTTATTTTCAAATAAGTACGTTATTCTTCACAAAATTTAATAATAAGCTTTCGATACAGCGGACAGACAGACGACACACAGCCGAAACTATTAGAGTATAAAGTTGAAATTTAGTTTATACCTATATAGATTAAGGAATAAGGAAGCACTAAGAAAAGAGAGTTAGAAATTCCCACGGCTACGAGATAAAATGAGATTTTTAATTTTACGTCCTTAAATTGCACATAATATACTCGCAAATATAGAAAATAATACATTTTTATTTTTATTTATTTATTTATTTATTATATTATATAGAAAACAACAGCATATTATTAATTACTAACAAACAAAAACTTATATAAAAAATAAAGCCAATTACAGTTTTCCACTTATAAATATTATCTAAGTACAGAGCTACACATCAATGAATATTATGTTATTAAAATGAAAAAAAAGAACACATATTTAAACCTTTAGAAAAAAACAAAAACGAATAACAAAACAATGGGAAATATAAATAAAATAATAATATAAAAAAAAAAAACAAGAAAAAAATGCCCCTTGTGTGTATCTATGTGTGACTGTGCGTATGTATGTGTGTATGTGTATGTGTGTAAGTGAATGTGTTTACATACAATATAACAATAAAAGCAATTATATAGATTGAAGCCGTTTAATTTGGTTTCTAAAAGAATCTGCAGATAAGTGGAAGAGATCAATATGAGAGTACTTTTTATTGTATAATAATGGTACCCGAGAGAAAAAAGAGTTAGCTGCGTATTTAGTATGTGATGTAGGTACATAAAATATATTAGACTTGGTTATTCTGGTTATTTTTATAGGTACGTTGATATTTAGACATGAAAGCAATTCAGGTGAATCGATGCTGCCCGATACAAGATTATAAATTAGCATTATGTCCAATAATTCACGACGATCACTTAACGAAGTCATATGAAAGTATTTACAGCTTTCCTCGTAGGTCCCAAAATATCTATATATTTTAAAGTTCAACTGTTTAATAAACTTTACTTGTATAGCCTCAACAGCATCTATATATTTAGCAAACTGAGGATTCCATACATTCCTACCATACTCTAAAATACTTCTCACAAGCGCAAAATAAACACATTTTAAACAATTAATATTTTTGAAGGGAATACATGAACGAATAAGAAAACCTAATGATCTGTAAGCTTTATTTGTAATATAATTTATATGTTCATTCATTTGTAGCTTGCTATCCAATAAAATCCCTAAATCACGAACCAAATTAGTTTTGTTAATTGGAGAGTTATTAATAATATAGGCGTGATCGATTGAAGTCTTTTTTCGTGTAAAAGTA
The DNA here is from genome assembly GCA_021202915.1 of Heliconius himera. Taxonomy (NCBI): domain Eukaryota; kingdom Metazoa; phylum Arthropoda; class Insecta; order Lepidoptera; family Nymphalidae; genus Heliconius; species Heliconius himera. Next base: position 1,325,864 of record JAJHJA010000077.1, on the reverse strand, counting down.
ATTTGACTACATTTTTCTACATTCACAGTGATTCTATTGGTTCTGTAATATTCATTTAACCTGTCTAAGTCACTCTGGATCAATAAGCAGTCTGCAATACTATTTACTCTCATGTACACCTTCTTATCATCTGCAAACATTGAAAATTTTGAATGCTTAAAGCAATCTATTATGTCAAAAAGATATACATTATATAGCAATGGTCCTAAGTGTGAGCCCTGGGGTACGCCAGAAGTGATGCAAACGTAATCGGATCAAGAACACAATACTAATATCCACCCAGTCTAACCGCTTGCTTTCTGTTAGATACATAAGACTTCATCCAACGAAATAAGTCTCCTCGTATTCCTAAGGCATATAATTTTTTCATAAGGATAACATGGTCCACGCGGTCAAAAGCTTTCTCAAAATCTGTATAAATCACATCAACTTGGTATCCCTCATCCATGTATTTCAAGATGTCACTTGTAAACCCAATCAGATTAGAATTCGTTGATCGCCTTTTCATAAATCCATATTGATTATTAGGTATGGCTCTGCTGAGAACAGAATATAATTGAGTATATATTAGTTTTTCCAGAACTTTACCCAATATATTCAAGATGGATATAGGACGATAGTTTGTAATTTCAGTTTTAGATCCTTTTTTATGTATAGGGACAATATATGCTTCCTTCCATTTAGATGGGAAAATGCCTTCACTCAGAGATTTATTATATAAAAGCAATACAGGAAAAGCAACCTCATTAGCACAGTTTTTGAAAAATAATGGAGGTATATTATCACTACCAGAACCTTTTCGTATATTTAATGATTTAAATACCTTTAAAATTTCTTTCTCTGTAAACCTAATCATATGTAAATTTTCATCTGAAAAGGAAGAAACATTATAATTTTGGTCTGTATAATTTAGCGTAGAATCAACAAAGACACTTTTGAAATATTTATTGAAACCTTGACAGATTTTTAGTTCGTCGTCATATATTTCGTTGTCGTAATACATGATATTGGGATAATTCGATGCTTTCTTACATTTCGATTTAACAAACGAATGCAAAACTTCTGGTGATTTCAATATATGATCTTGCATGTAAAGTACGTAACGATTAAAGCATGTTTTTTGCATCTGCTTTTGCCTATCTCTCAAAAGTTTAAATTCATCATAGTCCAATAAATTACCGTATACTTTCCACTTATGGTGTACTTTATATTTTTCTCTAATAACATTTATTAAAGCCCTAGAGTACCAAACTGGATAATTGTGTCTTCCTCCCACGACATGCTTAGGCACGTAATCATTAATTAATTAATATAAAATTTCATAAAAACAATTTAAACATTCATCTACTGATTTATTTTGAAAAATAATATTCCACTTAATTAAAGAAAGATCTTTTTTTATATGATCATAGTCTGCTTTCTGAAATAAATATTTTATAAACTTTCTAGGACGAACCTCGGCTATAAAAATCTCAGAACTGTCAATTTCTAATGCCGGATGATATTTATCTTCACTTAGTAAAGGATCTGTTGAAACTGTTATATTTAAGTTAGTATTAGCTATAACCAAATCTAAAATATTTCCACTAAAATTGGAATATTTATTGAATTGCAGGAGACCATGAAACTGTAATGCATTCACAAAAGTAACAGCAGTGTTTAAATTGTCATTGGTGCCTTCTTTTGCACAAGTTGGCCCTCCTCGTGACTCCCATTGTATATTAGGCATGTTGAAGTCGCCCAATAATATTATATGATCATTAGGATGAGCTTGCATTATGGCATTCAAAGAGTCCAACACTAAAGCTAATCTATGAGAATGTTGCATGTCTCCAGGTACATAAGCTACACCTAAGTGTACAGCTCGTTGCTGAGTAATGCCAAAACCACGTGCACCTATTGTTATCCAAACTAATTCGACACCTACCCGTGAAAACTCGCTCCTCAATTGTGCATGGTACATCTGCTTAGCGTATATCATAACACCACCACCTATACTTTTATCAGAAGATTTGGTGTCTCGATCATATCTAAAAATATCATAGCGAGCATCACTTACCTCACTGTCTAGGAAACTATTATTTAACCATGTCTCTGTTATAAATATTAAATCAAAATTATTAGACAATATACTTTGATAAATATCATTAACTTTAGTACGGAGACCACGAACATTTTGGTAATATAATTTAATTGAATTAATCATTTATGATAATATTATTAAATAGTTTGATTACATTTTTTAAATATATATAGGAAATTATAGTGAGGGAAACATAGTTAATTTTATGGGATGGCAGATGTGTTTGATACTTCTTTAACAGTAAGAAAATAATTGCTTTATTAAAAATTATATATAAGCTAGTAAAAAATGTATAAGTGTGCGAGTTGATGTAATAAGTGTATGTGAGAGTGATATGTATTAAGGGTGCATTAATTCTAAACTTGTTTATATAATAAAAATAAAATAAAAACTTCAAAAACGTGTTTCTAAAATTAAAATATCGATATTCATTTATCAAAAGAATAAAGTGACACAGATTAACAATATGAGCTTTCAAACTATTTTTAATAAATCCTTTTCTGAATTTATAGCGATTGCATGTGTTACCTCGTTTTTTCGCACAAAGATGGAACAGTTTTTTGACCATACAAATTTATAAGCCTTTTCAGTTGCAAGTTGCTTAATTTTTTTCAACAAATGCCTGTTCTGTGGCGTGAGGTGGTCATTTACAAAAATTCTATTTATCCTCCCTGATATATCTAGGTCTTGAGACGTGATACCTCTAGTTTTTTTCAAGCCGGATACGATGCTGTCCTTGAGGACTCTATTTTTAAGTTTACAAACAATAACTCGTGGCCTATCTTTGATATTTTGTCTTGGTGTAATTCTGTTTGTAAATTCAATATCATGATGGTGCAGAGACACACCAGCGTGCTTAGCAATTTTAATTATAATGCCAGGTATATCTTCATTATTCAATTCTGGAACACCTATTATTTCTATATTCTGCTGTGTTACCCATTGTTGCTGTTTAGAAAATTGACAAGTGAGTTCGCTTACACTCTCCTCCAATTTACTAACTTGTGTTTTGAGATTATTATGCTCCGCAATCAATTTTTCATGCTCACTTTGTAATGTATTATGAGAAGTTGCCAAATTCAATAGTTCCGAGGATAATGTACTTAAATTATTTTTTATTTCCAATAGTACAGTTTGCTTTAATTCCGCTATGATATTGTTTTTAAAATCTGTCAATTTTTTATCCAAAATATTTTCCAAATTTTCTATTTGTAGTTCTTTGCAGTTTTTATTCGTGTATTCGGCAGACGGGGATGTTTTCTGAGCGCAGTTAGGACATAAATAGGATTCCTTATACTTCACTGACATCTTTTTAAAGTTAGCATCACTTATTCTTAAACATGCGTAATGAAATTTTTCCGTACAATAAGAACAGCATATTTCTTCTTTTTTTAAAATACTTGATGAACATACGCTGCATTTGGAAGACATTATTGATAGATTGTATTTTAATAATTTAATAACCTATACTTGTTACATAAAAGTAACTGAGGGTAACTTAAACTGTACACTCCAGAAAACGCAGATACTAAACTGTCCCGTATTTCTATTGCCAGAAAGTCCAAAACGCCGTGCAGATTGCGGCACTGACGCGTTTTAATCGAACAATGTCTGTAGTTGCACTTTTCTTCGAACTATTGTAGAACTTTGTTTTACTAATATGATATTATTTATTCACTAGATAGTTTGAAAAATTACTTTAATAATCAGAAATCAAGTTTATTTATTCACTGGTATTGTTCAATGGTTTGCATAACTTTAAATAATACGTAATTTAAAATTTATAAGAGGAACGCTTAACAGTGTGTAGCTCGTATACGCGCTCGCGACAAAAAAAAAAAAACTTTCATTTCATACTATAAAATGTATATTCTATTTTCAACAAATCCTTATATTTTTAAACCAAAAAAGTTTCCAAGCCACTGCTCTGCTCTGTTCAAGTTTGCCAACTATCAGATAGATACATTGTGACGATAGCATCTTGTGTCTGATAGGCAGACAGAATACAGTGATATAATATTTTGTTCTCCACTTACTTATTATTAAAAAAATAGAACGACTTAAAAAAAAATGCGGGAATCATGATTGCACTTCTGAGAAATATGTGTGTTTTTAGGGTTCCGTGTACGTACTACTGTGTTTGTTTAGGATACTTTTTAAGGGAAAAATGAACCCTTATAAGATCACTTTGTTGTCCATCTGTCTGTCTGTCTATCAAGACACTTTATCTCAGGAACGCTTGGAGATATCGAGTTGAAATTTAAACCATATTAATCAGATCTGCGGCCCCATGATTGACAAAAAAATATTTCTACGTTTACTTAAAAAAGATATGACCGTTTATATCTTAAAAAAAACACGTTTTTCAACTCATTCGACATTTAACACTATCATTGATTATGAAATTTGGCATTGAATTAGAACTATTAAATTTGGCAGCTAGCATCTACACGTAGTACTAGCTTAACTCCTAAAAAAATAGCCTTAAAAGGGGGCAAAATGTGATATTAAAGCCGATATTTCAAGTGAGGTATCGGATGAAATGGCTCTGCCTAAGCTAAGCCTAAATTTCAGAAAAAGCGTGATGTCTCCAATTTTTGTTCGGAACCCTCGATATGCGCTGTATCCCATACTGCAGGATAGGCACAAAGAACCTAATGTTAATTTTCGAAACATTGCATTTTAAAAGGCTGAGCTCGATGCCACACATGGCCTTGTTACCAGAGCGAAGAAATTAATACAACGCATTACTTCGAGTGTAAATCGAACCCACGATTTTATAGTCACGATGTCCCGGCAGGCCAGGCTAGGCGACTGGGTAGGTAAAGTAATTTTACATATAACCATTCTTCCCAACGGTAACGGCCTGACTCTTTCCAAATGTACCACGATATCCTCGAAAGCAATATATGTAATATCACAAAATATAAATATACCGAACAAAGTACAGCCAGCCTTATTTATTCCACCACTTCAAACGTTTTAGATTTTAATTGGCAACTTTTGGCTTAAACCATAGTTTCGTGATTAATCTCCGCTTCGGGCAACACAAACGGGGACGGATTACGTTTATGAATATAGCTATAGTGATTTACTTTCAACGGATTTATTTATCTAAAATGTATTGTTTCACTAAAAGTTTCAGCTATTTATTAAAATATATTTTATTAAGAAAAATATAAAGAGGGCGTCGTGGTGAAGCGGTTCTGAGTCTAACGTGACCGTAGTGGGATCGATTTTTTTCCTCATTATCAGTGTCACAAAGCGCCGCGTTTAGTTCTGCCACTCAAAACACGAACGGAGTATCTTAACATTTGATTTCCTTTACCTACCCAACTATATGACAATACAGTAGCGCTAGAAAATAATAATGAAAAAAAATATGATTATTAGATATTATTGTATCTGAAGATGAGTTAAGACACTCCATTCCCCACTCTCCGATGATTTCTGAAGGCATTGCGTGTTTAGTGGCGAAATTCAGTGCCGCGCTTTCGACACCAGAGCGAAGAAATGAAAATATAAATGTAAATAAATATTTCACTTTTTCGAGTAGGGATCGAACCCACAATCAGTCGATTTTACAGTCACACTTTGAGCCCCTGCGCCACGACCGGCCTCGATAGAAACGAAGCATTTTAAAATAATAAAAAAAAATTGTGAGACGGTCGAGAATTCGGTGGTAAGTGGGGAACAGAATGTCTTAAATAATGGAAATAGAACCCACAATCATCACATTCCGTACACGTCTTCGTACATTTTAAAATAAAAAAATATATATTTTAATACTCTTCCGAAAAACAATTTAAAGATCTATTAAAGAGGCTCATTCCAAAATATTTATCTTAACGAACAGTAGACGAGTATATTACAGATATTGGAACCAAACAAGCTGAAGGGAAGAAAGTTTTAAAGTCCATTTGCAAGAGGATATCGATCTGGCAAGTTTACCCATACCTTCAGCACGTCCCTTTAGCGAAGTAAGGGGGAGACCTTAAAAGTTTGTGCCATTGTAACGTTTTTCGTACATCGGGTCGTGTAGGGTTGCCAAATAGCTATGTAGTTAACTGAGCAAAGTTTTTTTTATACGAAATGTGGATTAAAATTATTATTATGTCTACTCAAGTATAGAAGTTTCGGAGCAAACCGTGGCGCAGGACACTAGCTTGCGGCTGTTACGCGACGGGTTGTAGGTTCGATTCCCACTAGGGAAATTGAAATATTTAATATTTTTATTTTCTCAGTCTGGTAAAGCGGCAAAGTGCAGCGTAGAGTCTCGAAAATCAATCGGGTCTTAGATACCCTCTGCCTACCCTGCTATGTGCCATATAAAATGTACCATATGAATTTATAAAATCTATATCGGAAGTAAAAAACGCTTTTTTCTATTTATATGGGTAGACTGAGAAAACTTAGTGATAAAACATTTTCTTTTCTGCCTTCACCCAATACCGAACATTACACAAAGCTTCCAAACAAAACTGTTCGAAGACGAAGTCCAAATAATATATTATAAATATATATATTCAGCTTTACTAAAAATGTGTATAGTTTAAAGCAATAGTCGCTCTCTATTTACTTTTCTATCTGTTCCATTCAAACATTGTTTAGCAAATCGCGCCCCCGTTTCACAGCTGCTGAAAAGGAAGCTACACTTTGAAAAAGGTTACACAGCATTTTATGTTCACGAATGAAATATTTGATTTTCGTTTTTGGCATATACAAATACAATATTTTATTACAAAGTAGCTTAAATCTTTCAGTGTCATAACAAGGTTGGCAGAAGGAACCTGGGAACCTAGTGTTCAGACGCTTTGTTCCCAAAAAGCCACTTCCATTCCATTTACGAGGCGCCACTCATGCGGGGTATATTATAGATTAGAATATGTAGCATTGTTTGGTAAGTTATTTATTGAAAATAATAATTGTGAAAACAAATCTCCTTAGACTAAATTAACTATTAAACTCGCATTATTAAGTCCGTAGTTCGTATCGCGGAAAAAAATCCACAATTATAAAAACGTAGTGATATATTTTTAATATTGAGGATGCCGAGGCGCAGGGGCCTGAAAAATTCGGCGGAAACTGGAAAACGGAGTGTCTTAACACTAGTTTCTGCACTGCGTAACCTGTTATACATTATATACGATACAGCGTAAAAGTGAAAAAAAAAACAATATATAAAGATTATCTTAGCCTAGTTTACTGCAAGAGGCGAGATAACGTCTCTCTTAGTTTTGGTAACGTTTTTACTTTTCCCCTTTTCCCATGTCTAAGTTAGAGTGAATAGGAGAACAGATTTTATAATTAACTAGCTAATAACTTAAAAAAAGAGGTCAAAGTGACTTATTAATAAATTCTTTATTCCTACCACCTCCAATAATGCGGGAAATATGTAGGTACAGAAAAAAATCAAAGAAAAGAGATCACAGGTCAATATATTATATTAACGCGATTAACTTTCGCTCCCCCTCTAAGTCGTTTCAAAATTTAATAAAAAACATAAGAGCGATGGCCAATCAAATTGAATTTTTCAAGAGTGTTTGAATTTATGAAAATATAATAGTAAAATGAATGCTTTGTTATATTTTATTATTTATCTCTTATAAAATGCTTAAAGCTATTGCCATGTAGAGTACATTACTGATTATAAAATTCCACACATACTTTAGAAAAAATCTACTTTTTTAGACAACGTATAAAATTTGAAGGTAGCAGGATTTGGGGCTTGGACGTTTTCCAAAAGGCGCGGGTTCAAATCCCACCAATTTTTTATATGTTTTCTAAAAAGTTATTTACTTATATATACTTAATACAGTTACAACGTGTTACAGATATGCCCTTTATTTTTCTCAAAGCTCATTTTACTTACATAACAGTAGGGAATTAAAATCTATAAATAAAATAAAATTTCGTCCTCCATTTTTATCCAGTTCTTGAGACATTGACATATATCTGTCTAAAGAGCTATATTAACTTTTTAACCAAACGTTCAGCTTAATTTTATATAACTATGTTACGATAGCTTCAAGTATCTTATTAAAAACATATTTTTAACAATACAAAATTAATATAAAAAACGCCTAAAACCATAATTCTAACGTTTAGTGTAACAAGAGAAATGTCTTTATAAAAGTGAAATTTAAGCTGGAACTCTATTTAGCATCCGTTTAAAATAGCTAGGTTATACGTAAAGTTTGCAAAACTGCAGGACGTTGGCCGATCCAATGAATAAATTTGCGGCGGCCCTCGGAAAATAGCCTTAGAGACTGTTACAGTTTCCACGGGAATCCAGGATAATGGTGAGCTTAAAGAGAACCTGTATTTTGCGTTAGAGTTTAAATTTAAATTAGAATATTGGTTAAAATAATGAATTTGTGGCAAATAATGCAGTGTTTGCTGTTTCTGTTTTTGATGTATAGAAATCAAAGGATTTTTGTTCACAAATATGATGTTTTTTTTAGTAGATACAAATACCTATAGGTGTTCGTATATCGATATACCGTTAGGTAATACCAACGTGAGCAGTCACTTGGTTTTTAAATCAACACCTCCGACCAGATTAGTCATCATTATTAAAATACGCCTAATTTATATCTAAAATACTTTCAATACTGACTGAATGACGGACAACGTACATACGAAGCTACTGAACGTAGGAAGTTGAAATCTGGCATGTAGGTAGACTAGGAAGTGTAGGGAACATTACGATATCAAAAATGGAAGGATTTGTCAACGTTTTTATTATAGACGAACTAAACGGGATTTGTATTTACAGAGCGCTTGGACATTTTTTAATCCCGTTACTATTAAATTAGAATACGTTTTCTAAATAAGTATTTTTTTTCCTAAGTGTGGAATTACACTTTTAAATATGTTAAAAATAAACGGGATATCCATTTCACATCCACTCAAACAAAATTTCGGGTGACGACTAGTCTTAATATAAAAAATAAAATACAAGAACATATATTATATAAAAATATTTTAAAGTAAAACCAGACGCCGCACTTATCGTCTTCACTTATCGCAGTCTCTATTTTATTCTTATATTAAACATTATTCTCTAATTTCATTACACAACCTCCATCCAATTACTTTGCTGATAGTATCAATTACTTATTTACATACGAGTAAATATATCGATATTACTTTAAAATGAGAAAAGTAAACTCTAGTACAACAAAGTTCAATGAACACCACAAGGAGAATTCAAGGAGAATTTTTAATTGATATTAGTTTAGTCACTAAATATTTACAATAATTTGCTTTTATGTTTATTCGAACTAGTAACATGATGATGATGATGTTGTCTGAGTAAAATATTATTTTCGTTCGTATTAGTTTCGTCGAGACACTCCGTTCCCCACTTTCTGCCGGAATCTGCCATTTTCTTCTTCTGTTCTTTTCTTCCATCTTCTTTTCTTCGCCTCGACACCAGAGTGTCGAGGCGAAGAAAATGGAAATATAAATTCTAAGTAAATATTTCATCTCCTCGAGTGGGGATCGAACCCACAACCAGTCGGTTTTACAGTAACACCTGCGCCACGACTGGCTACACTATTTATATATATTATTTATTTATATATATTATTTTTAAAAATATTATTACTAAGTATTTTAGATATGTATTATATAAAAGACTTGGATCTGAAATCTTAAATCAGTTTGTGAAAGTCACATTGAAAACGTTTCAGTTTTTGAAACTTGAGATGTTGAAAGTTGATTAACAAACCCCAATTTTGTAAGAACATAAGTTATATATTTGATGAATTCCTCTATTAATTAGCTAATGGTAAAAAAATTTATGGCCCACGTTAACTATACTAAAGTAATTTTGTTTAACTTTATATAATTTTAGTTAAACCGCATTTTCTAATGGAAACCACATTCCATTAACAGCAAAATAACAACGTTGAAGTATATTTTCTTAAATATAATAAAATGCTTAAGCTATTTTTCAGCTATACGCTGTACCTATCCCGTTCACAGCAGGATAAGTAAGAGGAACCTAGTTTAAGACATTTGGTTCCCATTGAGACAATTTTGTTCTCTACTTCCCACCGAATTCAGGAGGCATATCGTGTTGAGTTGAGTATTGTTTTAACGTCATATTGTAATCTCTATATCGTGGTAGGTAGAAATTGAGACAGTATTAAGACACTACGTTTCCCAGGGACCGTCCAATTTTCAGGATATGTTGAGTAGCGAACCCACAACCGACGCATCTACTGTCTGATTCTGTACTGCTGCGCTATCCAACTAAATTAAAATATAATTAAATAAAAATGACAAAGCACGTAAAGCTTTGACAAATGCTAAAACAATTTAAATTGTTATAGTGAAGTAAAGCACACATTGTAGTAAACATTTTAGTTTTAATGTAATCGTTTCAATGAAATATTTTAAAAAGATAAAAAAGTTCATATTTTATTATAAAACACAAATAATATCTGGCACAGACGGCGTTGCTTTAAAATTACTCTGCAATGCATTTAAATTCTTATTAAATTATTTATAGCGCATTAGAGGACGGTATTCTTAAGTATTACCAGTCGTGGCGCAGCGGCACGAGGTGTGACTGTAAAACCTACTGGTTGTGGGTTCAACCTCTACTCGAGGAGACGAAATATTTACTTAAATTTATATTTCCAGTTTCAGAAAGAACTTATTATTTATATTTCCATTTCTTCGCTCTGGTTTTTCGTCGAGGTTAAGCGCAGCGTTGAGTTCTGCCTCTCAACATGCAATGCCTCCAGAATTCGGCAGAAAGTGGGGAACGGAATGTCTTAACACTAGATTCCCTCTGCCTACCATGCTGTGTGCGGGATACAGTGTGAAGCTGATTTATTTTATTTATTTCTATATAACTAATGTACATTGTAAATCAACTCGCAATGCCTTCAGAAATCGGCGAAAAATGATCAACTGCAGTGTGCTAACAGAAACGGAGTGTCTTAACACTAGGTTCCCAGGTTCCCTCTGCCTACCCTGCTATGTGATGGATACAACGTGAAATCAAAAAAACCTAATCATCACCAACAAAACGACAGCACTAGTACCTAAATAAAGACAATCAAGATACGTTGAGATCTAAATAAATTTCACTGAAACACTTAATTCTGCGAAACAATTAGTTATACAGAGCGCTATTTGCATACTGTTTGTATCCACAGCTATATCTAAATTGAACTACTTCAGGCATAACACAGTAAATTACCCTTCGGATGATCAATTTAACATTCCTAGACTGGTTTGTCCTACCTAATAGCTCTTCGAACGGTCCTTCTCTGAGCATACGTTCTTGGTGAAAATTAATGGAAACTGTATTCACGATTAATTCGTATTAAGATGTGTAATGTATGTATATATAGGTAACAGGGGTGGCACAGTGCCTTCTAATAATCGTATTTAAGATTATTATTATCTTTTTCTAGACTGATAAGACGACGCACGGTGTTGGGTTCCGCACTGAACTCGCCAAATTCTCCCAAAATGTACTAAAAGTGAAGAACGGTGTGTCGTAGCATTAGGTTCTCTATTGCCATTTTATATGCGAAAGAAATCAAGAAAATATGACTCGAAAAAAAAATCGATTTTTAATTTTAAGTATCATATCTATTCGTTCTTAATTTTACAGTTAATAGTATTTGCATGGTAATGAAAATTCTAGTGAAAACTAGACTTAGTTATTGAAGTCGGTCCACTTCTTAAGGGATATAACGTGGAGTTCGAATTAATTTGAATATCTCAACTAAATTCTTGTTCGATAGGAATATCAAGTGGTTTGTATCTGCGTTTACTTGGCTTTTATAAGTTATTTTACCGTTACTCATATCTTTAGCCGATATCTGCAGCTAAAATTATATAAGACTAAGACCGTCGTGTCGTAGCGGCTATGACTGCAAACACGACGGTTTTGGGTTCGATTACCACTTCGAAGAATGTCTTCATATCATTTTCCTGCTCTTTTGATAAGACAAAGCGCAGTTTAACGCCGCTACTCTTAGCCCTCTAACATGTTCGCATGTATAAAATGTCAACGATGTATTAAAACAATATAGATGTCAGTCACACATCTCTGTTATGTAGTTAATTTTCGCATATACCTCACAGTTTTACATATAATAATCAGAAGTGATCGATCACTCATTCTTACATCTACCGCTACCATTTTATCGCAGTAAGTTCATTTACGAGTAGGTACATACATAATATACCCGGTATATGATTTTTTGGGCTAGCTTAAATAATAAATAATATAAACCCGCAATTGACAATTTAACTTAAACATAGAAACTTAATTTGTATTATTAATTTTTAATTTGAGGACAATCGTGGCGCAGGAGCACAAAGTGTAGTGTGGTTGTGAGTTCGATCCCTACTCGAGGAGATGAAATATTTATTTACATTTATATTTTCATTTCTTCGCTCTGGTGTCGAGGGGTAAGCGCGGCGTTGAGTTCCGCCACTCAACACGCAATGCCTCCAGAAATTGGCGGAAAGTGGGAAACAGAGTGTCTTAACACTGGGTTCCCTCTGCCTACCCTACTGTGTACGGGATACAGAGTAAAGCTAAAAAAAAAATTAAATCCAACATTCCAGACTAGATTTTCCGATCGTATGTAATAAGATATTGGGACTGTTCATACCTTTAAATTCCTTCAAGCAACACGTGGTGCTTAAATTAGAATTAATTTCTCAGCTTCACGCTTTTCTCCGTACAACAGGAGTAGACAGTGAGAACCTAGTTAAGGCAGTCTATTCACAAATTTTCGCCTAGTTTTCCCGCCGTAGTCTGTTGAATAACTCAGTTTAACGACATGCTTTGTTTACTGGATTGGAAAGTGATCGTTTACCCGAATGTGAATTGAACCCACAAACAACGCATATACAGTCAGACACTGTGCGGTTGCGCCACAACTTTGCCTCCACACAAGAGAAAAGAAATGAAAATATAAAATAAAAATCACGCTGTATTCCGCACACAGCAGGGTAGGCAGAGGGAGCCTGAATTTAAGACACTCAGTTCCCCACTTTCATCCGAATTCTGAAGGCATTAAGTGTTGAGTGGCGGAACTCAATGCCGCGCTTTGCCTGGACACCAGAGCGAAGAAATAGAAATATAAATTTAAATAAATATTTCATTTTCTCGAGTGGAGATCGAATCCACAACCAGTCGAATTTACAGTCACGCGTTGTGCCTGTGCGCCACGACTGCTGCGACTGCTTTAATACTTCAATCAATTTTAAATATTTTAAATTTCTCAGTCCACTTATAAATATAAAACGTTATGCATTAACATTAAATTCATTTTTACCTATACATACTATAATCGAATATACTTTGGTAAAATCATGAAGAAAGAAATATCGAGTATAGGTATTTAGGGATAGGTTTTTGGCGCTACTGCCAAATTCAACGATAACTAACCAACCAAATACTAAATACCAAAAATGTGAAATATTATACAGGTTTGCCATTTTTAGAAGCTTTTAAACAGAGCAAAATTAAATTAACACTTCAGAGGCCAGTCGTCGCGCAGGAGTGCAAACGAGCGCCTGTACACGCCGCAAGTTGTGGATTCGATTCGATTTATGAAATCTTTTTATTTTTCTCTTTGGTAACGAGGTGGAACTCGGCGTTGAAATCAGCCACTGAATACGTAATGCCTTAAGAATGGGGCCAAAAGTGAGGAACGAAGTCGCACGAACGAAAGAAGAGTCTAAACACTAGGTTCCCAGGTTCCCATTGCCACCCAGCTACGTGCGAAAAACAGCGTGAAGCTAAACAAAATAGTTAACACTTAGTAATTATATCGCCAGACACAACCCGTCAACGTGGATGTTACTTGCCAGACGCTTTGAACATCTTTGTCAGTGAAAGTGACGACTTACATATACATTTATATGTATATGTACAATATACATATATAAATTGTCCGTACAGTCTCTTTAGAGTGCAATAAGATAAAGTCAATGACACTATTGTGACGATGTTAGGATTTGACTGACACGACTGACTCAAAATAATAGTTGAGTCAGTCCGTTAGCTAATACCTATTCAATTTATACTTAAAAATGTTTTCTTGTCTGTTTAAGTGCAGTTAGTTGAGCGTCGTGGCGTTGAGTTTCGTCACTCAACACGCAATATCTTTAAAAAGGTGGGGCGTGTGGAACGGAGTGTCTTAGCACTAAGCTCCCTAGACTCTCTGTCTAGTCTGCTATATGCGATAAAGGGGAAAGTTAAAGCAAAACGAAATAAAATATTGTCGTAGGTCTCCATGTATACATTTGTTGTTGTTGTCTCAAGAGTGCATGAAAATTTAGTATTCAATTTGAATCTGTAACTCTAGAATCAATTTAGCAAAAAAATATAGATTTTGATGGCTTACAACACTCGAATAAATGCTCTTTACTGTACTACTAGTTTTCGCAACGTTTTCGTGAACTTTAAGGAACAATAATGGACAATCACGTTTTTTCCGTCCTCGCACAAATTTCAAGGGGAGCTCCCCTACACTCCTTAAGCTACATAGATGCTGAATTTCAACTTTCCAATTCCAGTAGTATATCTGTATGTTATCTATAATTTAGTTACTAACGTAAAAGTTTTACAAATACCTATAGATTATGAACTATCTTGAAACAAAAAAAAGAAAACATTGCGCTAAAACATCCGAATATCTGCTATATTTAAAAAAATCCTCCAAATAGTATTTCCTGTTATTAAGATATTTCAAGTATTGGCAATGTTCGTCGTGTCACGTGAATTAATCGTCCGAATACCCGTCCCCCTCGAAATGCTCGGAATGGCAGTCACTTTTGAGAATTAATAGAATGTCGAACCTTTCTGCGTTAGTTAACTACGTAGTAATCAAAATGTTTTTGGTCATTGAAAATGCGCCCGTAATTCCTATATTGTTAGAACAGTTTTGATTTATAGAAAATATAATTCCTATATTGTTAGACCAGTTTTTATAAATCGCTCTCAAGTCTGAGATTGATCTTGAGATGCTGTTTTCTATAATAAATTACATATTTATAAACGAAAACGGCATCTAAAGATCGATCTTAAATCTGAGAGCAGGATATAAATATGGCCCTAAAATGTCTCTCATAAGTTATATTTAAAAAACACAATTGTGACTAATTCATTTTAAGTTCATTTTTTAGCTTCACGCAGCTCGGATATAGCAGAGTAGGAAAAGGGAACATGAGATGTTAGTGTTAAGCCACTCCGTTCCCATTAAGACCCTTCCCTTACAAACTTTCCGCCGAATTCTGGAGGCATTGCGTGTCGAGTGGCGAAACTCAACCCAAATAATTTAGAGCTTTTGTGTGACAAAAGTATTTATAAATATAATATATGATAAAACTAGATATACCTAGGCAATTTATAGAAATAATAGTAACTATGAATAATAAAACTTGATACTAAATTAATAATTAAATAATTAAAATACAAAATACTGACTTAGCACACATGATAATAATAAAATAAACATAAAAATATAATTTTGAACTCATATTATATGTAGTAGTAGCATTTGTATTATATAACAAAACCCTAAGGTTGTAAGGCTTCCGAAATCCTTCTATTTTTTAGGGATCAAAGGAACCCTCACGGAATTACCTTGCAGGTGAAATGTTTTGTAATAAATCCTGTCACTGACTTCAGTCCAGCATTCGCTTAAATTGGTCTTGTGTCAAATTTCAACATATTATTATTAATATTTTTGAGCTATATTAAAGTAGTATTAAATAGTTTCGTTATTAAATACATATTTTAAATTCAGCTTCAGGTAAGTTTCTGTTTTTTTTTGTTTTTATTAGTTTTAAATACATTAAAAAGCGATTTATAAAATATTCAACATCAATACTCTCAAATACAGAACGAGGTAACGTGAAATTTATAAATAAGAATTTTCTCTTGAGGAAAATGCCGCCCCAAGTCTGTGAGAGACGAAGGCTTCAAAAGTTTTCATAATCGATAAATCTTATGAAAATTCCATTCGTACCTATTTTATTAACTAAAACTAACCTTAAACTTACAATTAATACTATATTTAATACTTAATTGAGACAATTAATACAAAAAATCGTCTAAAAACAGGTAGGGGCATCAAATACGTGCATCTCAATCGGACAATCGGTGTGGACTACTTACGTTATTTCTGGTTCTATCCAGCTGGAATGGGTTCAGGGTTTATTTTTTTCAATAAACTTTTCACTTTATTCAACTGTCACAGTCACACAGACACACAGAATTAGTTTTTCAAACGTAATTTAAATGAATAGGGTAAGAGTGGGAGAAAAATACGCGCGACCGTTAGGCGTCAATACACCAACTGAACCGCCATGACAGTTTGTCCAGGGTCCCGTGCGCATGCGCCCAAACAACTTAAGGTCATTCCCCATTGTTCATCCACGATTAGGGCAGAAAATTGATCAAATTGGAAGTGAAACCTTTTAAGCAAAAATCCAATTTCAAAATGGCTGATTTAAAATGGCGGGAAGTCTTTTATGATACGATTCTGAGATTGGGCCCGTCGATATTTGGCAATCATTTTAATTAAACGCCAAGGAGTTCGTAACAGGAAAAGTTTTTATTAAAATATTAATTGAATAAATAAAAAAAATTAAGAAACACTATAAATATTTACTAAAAATGATTAAACATACCCCAAAAAAATTTATATCCATCACTTTTAATATTCTTAGCATTCTTTAAAGTAACTCTCAAGCTAGTAAAGCTCAAAGTCAAAGTTTTCCTTCTAGATATTTGTGTGTAATGTGTCCAAGTCCTTAGCGCTACGTGTATTACGCCGGACAGATCAAATTGTGCCCTCAATAGAATCCGGACGGCAATAGTTAGTGTCATAATCGAGTTCCCTCTACATGTCTATATAGGGTTAACTAAGTATTTTCAGGCAAATCTCCTAGAACAGAAAGGATTAGTCTTTTTTTTGTTCTGTTTCACTTTATTTCGCATATAGCAATGTAGAGAGAGGCTCTAAAATCAAGACACTGCGTTCTTCGCTAAAATTGCCTGATTTAGAGATTTTAGAGATATTGTGAGATAAGTAGTTTTACCAAAGCGGAGATGTGAAAATAACTAATTTTCCCGGGTGAAACCGTACCCGTACCCACAACCACCGCAATTACAGTCAGACGCTTTACTTTGTAAATTGTTACATTTTTTCTTTTTAGCGTTTTAAAGCTTAAGGCATTCTTTTGGTGTAAATTATTATGTGTCAAATCAAATTAAATAATCTTTACGCTGTATCCCGCACACAGCAGGGTAGGCAGAGGGAACCCAGTGTTAAGACATTCCGCTCCCCGTTTTCTGTCGAATTCTGGAGGCATTGCGTGTTGAGTGGCGGAACCCATCGCCGCGCTTTGCCAAGATACCAGAGCGAAGAAATGAAAATATAAATGTAAATAAATATTTCATTTCCTCGAGTGGGGATCGAACCCACAACTTTTGGCGTTTATAGGCACACCTTGTGCCCCTGCGCCACGACTGGGCTCATATAAATATAGTGAGATAACCCAATATTGTAAATTGTCTGTTGCTATCTCAATAATTAAATTTCACTTTATATATAACTAACTTACTTATATTAGTGTTATCGCTACGTGACTCAGTTAATATATAGGCTTTATAGAAGAGGAATATCTTAACTCTTTTATGCTATGTATAACCAGTAAGAAAATTGTACACGTCAAAATGAGAACCTACTTTTGGGTTTTCGTCGGTTAAGAAGTAGACGTATTTTTTATACTTACATGTATAATATATTTCTTTTTTTTTTAATTTTTAAAGTATTATTACACACTTATTAATAAAAATATTTTTTCATAAAACATATAACAATTTGATGCCAGTCGTGGCGCAGTGATTCAGGCGTGTGACAGTAAAAACACAGGTTGTGAGTTCGATTCCCACTCGAGAACATTACATTTAATATTTTCATTTCGTTCCCCCACTCCACACGCAATGCCTTGAGGATTCTGTGAAAACTAGGGAACGGAAGCATCTTAAAGGAAACGGAGTGTCTTAACATTAGGTTCTTACCGTCCAACCGACCCACCGTTGGCAATAAAAAAATATTTACCTTTCCCAAGGCGGACTGGTCACGATTCGTTACTATCTGCTCAGTGAAAGACAAGTGAAAAATATATTATAATACATACCTTCTTAGAGAGGCCAATCAAAACCAAAGCACGTCGTATATATGTACGCCGAATTACGTAGGAAATTTACAAATTATCCCTAAGTTTCATCATTTGCATAAATCCACAAGATTTAATAATACATGAGTGACCTATTACAATATGCCTCTACATATTTATATTACAGCTCTCTAGCGGCCACCGCGCAGGTTTGCCCGTTTTAACTATACGAATACTTCTTTAATATTTTTGGTGTATTTAGACAAAATCAATAAATTATTTTAGTATGGTTATCTATACTATTATACACCTAATAAATCATAATTAAAAATTTTGGGATTTTATTAGATTTTTAATTTATATTAGAAAAAAAAATCATATCTATCTGTCTTATTTCATTTAATTTTATTATAACTGCGTCTGCACAAGACAATGCGCGCAAGGCAAAATGGTTTTTACTGTGTTTAAATTTGATCTCAAGGAAATTCTAAGATCAAAACTAGCCTAAATGTTGCTCCACAATCCCTTCTATCTTTCAGTGCTAGCCGAGATTAACCTGGATAAACAGAAAAACAAATTTTTTGTCAGTTATTTTTAAATCTCAGATAAAATCCTATTTTATCTATATGTAGTATGTAGCTATAGGAAAAACCAGGCTAACTGAATCATAATTTCTATCTAAATGATCTTATATTGATCTCCAGATGATATAGAATTTGTAGGCACAAGGCCGTAATGAAAAATGTATATCACACAGATGCTTGCAACATGTTATTTTTAGTGTACTTCCTTTGTTCTCCTTTACTTATTGTACGACTGATGGCTTAAGGAATCTAATAGTGATATGATTTTTCAATATCTTGTGTAAATGACTTTTTGCTACTAAAGTTAATATATTTTATAAATAAAAAACAGCTTGACGCTTTTTTCCGCATGGCAGGGTAGGCAGAGGGAGCTTAGTGTTACGACACTCCGTTCCCCACTTTCGAACAACTTCGAGGACACTGGAAAAATCAACAAACGTCACGTCACGTCACATCAACAGTCAGATGCTGTTCCACTACGCCTATGCAAACTCTATATATTTTTATTTTTGGTTAAACTCAGCACAGCAATCGAGATATCCACAGAGAACCTAGTGACATATCACCGTTGTCCACTTTCAGTAGGACATTAAAGTTAAAAAATGAAATAGAAATTTATTAAAAAATAAATAAATCAGCTTTACACTGTATCTTGCACACAGCAGGGTAGGCAGAGTGAACCTAGTGCTAAGACACTTCATTCTCCACTTTCCGCCCAGATCTGGAGACATTACGTGTTGAGTGGCAGAACTCAACGCCGGAAAATAAATAATATAAATTTATTCATTGTAATATTTTTCATTATATATTGTAATGTTTTTTTATAAAATAATTGAAATTATTATATGAAAAAAGAAATATTTTATATAGCTATGGTTAATCATAAAATACATGTCACTATTAATTTGACAATCTTATACCAATATAGACTCAGACGATCAAAAAATAAATAAAAAAACCTAAAAGTACATACACTTACTACAAGAAATAACATGTTGCGGGAACAAAATTCTCTTTATATAGCAACAACTAGAATTCGATAAGGACTTCGCTATATACAGCCTCGCCCAATCGACATTAGAAAGCTGGCACCGGGGCAGACCGTGGAACCAAACACCACGGCAACTGTTGAGTCAGCCGATATAATCGGTTTCACGTTACCGCTACACGCAAAAACTTTAATGACATAGGTAGGTTGGCATATTTTATCGAATAGGTAGTAGGTATACAATGTAATAAGATATTTGGTTTTCGCGTTTTTTTTCCGAATTAATAACGTTTGTTTTGGTGTTCAAAAAATATGATATTATAAATTGCCAGCCGTGGCGAGCGGGCCCATGTGTGACTGTTAACGCAACTGGTCGTGGGTTCGATCCCCACTCGAGGAAATGAAATAGTTATTTAAATTAATATTTTCATTTCTTCGCTTTGGTTCCTCTGCTTGAACCATCTGCACTATACTGTTCCTTGATAACTTAAAGGTTGGATTTATATGTTTCATTCATAACATCAAAGTATTACATACAGTATATTCTTAACTATATTAAGAAATGAAAATATTAATAAATAATAATTCACTCCTCGAGTGGGGATGGAACTCACAACCAGTCACGTGTACAGTCACACTTTGTGCCCCTGCGTCAGGACTGGCCTCTAATCTTTCCATAAATTATTATAATATACATATATGTATTAAAATCCATCTTATATAATTTAAAATGATTTTTTTAACTGCAACAAACTCCATATATATAAAATACATGCATATATGTATATAAAAGCTTCCTTAGATCTTGCCAACGCTGAACTAAACTGTACAAGAAAAGCGAAACACGCTTATATGCGATCACGAACGTATTATGCAGTGTATTCGGAGCTTCAACAAAACAGCTTGGCTTACTCTTTACTGGGACTTAGCTTTGACCATTCGAGTTACAACAATATATAAATATCTATCTATATAGATACTTAAATAAAAGATAAAGAAAATTTGTCGAGATATTTGAGTTAGTATTACAACTTACGCCTCTTGCAAAATGGCAAAAGAACACTGGCTTAAAACTTACTGCGTTCATTTGTTTTTATCTTTTCCAAAAAAGTATTTTTCTTTGTGGAAAATATTTAGAACTATCTCAAAATTAATGTGTGAAAATATTATTTTGGAATTATTCGAATATGTCAGATTGTATATGTGGTTATTCATCATCCCTATATATCCCTCTTGATGGAATATTTTTAATATTTTAAAATCTTATAGGCTACCGTAGCAGAACACACACAGCTAACAACAGCTTCTAATTATAAACGATAACGCGGCGTTAAGTTACTACTCAATACACATTCTTGAATTCTGAAGGAAAGATGAATCTCTAGATTCTCTGTACATTACACAAAGTGATGTTGAGTTCCGCCACTCAACACGCAATGCCTCATAACTCGACAAAAATTGAGAACGGGTTTGAGTCCCGCTACGTTCATATTATTATAGATTTTTTTAAATATTTTTCTATTCTTAGTTTGGAATACGCTTTAGAAATATTAAAAGTTTGCAAATTGCAGTCACAAAGTCACATTAAAACCTCATTTAGCATGGGACTTGCCATTTCCGGAATATTTTTCGATGCAATGCTACGTAATATCAAATTTAAGAACTAGAAATAAGCGTAGGTGCTAGTTTTTTAGTTGCTATTCATATACAAGTATACGAATACGATGCTTGAGTTACTTTGCTACAGATTTATAATTTATTGTTGCTACATTTAAAAATAAATTACAATCTAAATATCATTTTTATTTTTAAAAAGCTCTTGTTTTTATCTGACTGCGGTAAAGCCTAAATAAAAGCCTTTGTTCCCTCGTAACAATTACCAGTAAACCGATTTTAATAAATGATACATCGCTGGATTCGTCTTGATGGTGTGAGTGTTACTGGATTACTTTGATGTTACACAGGGTCTTGAACGGCGGTGATCACTTACCACCAGGTGACTTGTCTACTGGTTTTCCTTGTCGTTTTCCATAAAAAACACAGCTATCTTACGTCCTAAGCTATATCCTAGCTTACAGTACCTACTTATAACAACTTAATCAGTTTCATAATGTATCCCGCACACAGCAGGGTAGACAGAAGGAGCCTAAGACACTTCATTCCCCAATTTCCACAGAATTCTGGAGACATATCGTGTTGAGTGGCGGAACTCAACGCAACGCTTTGCCTCGACACCAGAGCGAAAAAAAAATAAAAAATATAAAATTATGGACAGTCACACCCCTGCGCCACGACTGGCCTAACAACTAAAACGTTGTTAAATTACAGACAGCTAATATGGCAGGCTTAATGCAAAGCTAAGAAGTTAAATAGCACTACAATCAAGATGACGAGCCATCGCCGAGATGGCAGTGGAGTAAATTACGCGTCTCACGTAAGTGGAGCACGCCATATCGCACGCCTAATGTATCCGCTATCCTCGCTGTAATTTTCTCGTAGTCTACAGACTACTGAATTGTATAGAAGTGTTTGAGAAATTCAAAAATTTACTTCTTTACTTCTTTTCTTTCTTTCTTTTTTTTTCATTAATGGCATAAATTAATTAGAAGCGATATGGTGTTCGTTGTTTTATTAAAAAAAAGAAACAATTACAATCTCATCTCCATGCATCTACGATTGGTAAAGTAAATCGACGTGAGAGGACTAATAGAGCCAAAGAAAGAAAACTCTGTAGAGCAAGTCGACTTGAATACTAATACAGAATTTTTTAATCATTTTTTTTCTTTAAATTATACTTTATTACCTTAACAAATATGATTAGAGACTACGTTTGGGTAAACACCAAATCTTTTTATAAAAGTCAATAAACTTATGTCTGTGTAAATATAAATATAAATTCCCTTATTTCAGACTTTTTACTTATTTGAAGTTCTCACTTCTTGCTGTTTAAGTTAACGGGAAATACTCTACAGGTTTTAATCGATCGAATCTTTTATTGCGATAACTTAGAATCTTAATTTTTTCTGTGCTCTAAGGGACCGCAGACCTCAATATTTGATATTAATTTCAGCTTGATACCTATACGCAATCTTGATATATATATTCTAGACAAACGGGCAAACATACAGAAAAGTTAATAAAAAGTGTCCCGAAAGGGTTCTATTTTTTTCTCTCGAAACCCTAAAAAGAAAACAAAAAAAAATATATAACAAACCCATATCAATATCATCAATTATACTATATTAGTATTTCGCTAGACTTAGGGTACAATTCTAGAACTCAATTACATAGCAAAAAAATATTATCTTCATAGGAAAGTAAGCATCATATACATGAACGAAGGTCATCCAGAATCTGATAACACAGTTTATGTCGCGTCTACAGTATGAGAACTAATTCGTATATTTGATTATCTGGAGGAACGCCAAACATTAAATATCTTGAACAATGTGCTGCCTGAATAGATTATTCATAGAAATTATGTTATATTCTGATTTTCATAGATACTATCGATACTCGATAACATCGAGCGATCGAAAATATATATTAATGTTCATGAAATAGTGATAAGTTAATCGTTTTAAAGTAAATAGGTCGTTGAGTTCTGTTTACTACCATGCAATTCAATGGAAATAATTTAAACCCACGATTTCCATTCGGAATTGAACCCACGACTTCCACATTCACAGTCATAAATCGGTATGAAATTATATTCGGTATTTTCTACAAAATTATTTTGGCGTAGTTAGGAAGTTTCCTACTATAGACGATAGTAGTTGTTTTTTTTTTAATTAGGCAAAACGAAGTACCAACATATACATGTACTGTAATACCAGACTTAATGCAAATTTGTTATTGTTTGTCAATCTATTATAATATTATTTTATCTTATCTGTCACTTTGTAATTTACTTATTGACTTTATAATTAACCACATTTATTACGTAAGGGTGAGTTAAGATTTTAATAAGCCCCGGGAAACCACATTCAGGCAAAATAATTAAAGTTCCCTTATTTATTGGTCTACCAAATATCATTCTCAAACACGAGGGGAGAAAAACGTAAAAGTGGCGTCCTGCTTTTTCATTTTTATTCACACCGGCTTAAGCTTCAAGCTAAATATATTAAATATTTGTTCAAATTGTATTGTTGTGTAACAAATATGGTTCTATTTTGAGTTCAATCAATGAAACTGTTGCATGAATAATCAGAATATTCTTATTCTCTACATTTCGCCTTTTTAAGACAAGTTGCCTAAACAGGCTGAAATAAGTAACTAACTACTTATTTACATATATATTCCTACCACGAAGATATACATAAAGATTATAATAAGTGTGAGAAAATGAAAATAATTCATCCTTCAGAGTGGAAATTAAATCCATAGTCGTTTCGTTTACAGGCAAATTCTGTTCCGCTGCGCCTTTACGATATCAATATCTATTCAATTTAAGCATTAAATCTAAAAATCCAAATTATGAAAAATATGTACTTACATATAAACATTATAAAATATTGCCTTTCAACTTTAGTACAATAATAATTAGCAACCAAAATGTCTGTGAAATATTAAAATCATCTTACGGATGAACGAAAATTGTATTCAGAAGAGCTGTTCCCGTTATCACGGTGAAATTAGGCGAGTGGAAAACGTAACGACGTAATCGAATACATGCATAATGTAACACAAGGGCTTAGGGGCCCCTAGGAAGTAATTATGGCGGAAAGTCAGATACCAAAGTGGTTTGAATGTCTTAACATTATATTTTTGTTTTATTTTTTTGTTTATGTACTAATTTTACGTGTAGAACTGATAATAATAAAAATAGGAAATAAACAAACCAATCAAGTGCGAGTCGGACTTACCAACCGAGGGTTCCGTACCAATTTCAAAATGGTAGAGAATCAGCAAGTAGGTTCATCACAAGTTGACAAGCTTACGTTTGCGAGCGTATGCATTCATTTTGTATGAAATAAACTTCAAATATAATTTTATAATGCTTTTTTCTAAAATAAAATGACACTTTTTTATTTTTTCTTTAATTTGTGCCAAGTTTCAGAAATGTAGGTCCACGGGAAATATCCCATAAGTTTTGATTACGCGGCGAATTTCATATAAAATGGAGCAAAACATACATAAACGCTTGTATCTTTCGATTGCATTGATTTAGAAGATTGTTTTATTCTTTATACGATGTAGTGTCTTAACACTAGACACTCACTGCCTGCCCTGCTATATGTAGATACAGCGTGAAACAAAAAAAAGCTTTCCTGTGCTTTTAGGTTTAATTTTTTTTACAAATCAATAATGCTTAAAGCTAAAACAAATATCCATTCTGACTTATACAATATGGAACAAAACAAGAATAATTAATTAATTTGTAAAACAGATTATAATGGAATTAACATTAACGACAAATGTATATATGAATTTTATACTCGACAGTACACACGACTTCATATAAGATTCAAAATTGATAAGCAAAGGTAGCAGTGGTGAATTGTCCATATAACACGATTTGCAATGTATGATTTTTTCCCTTTTATTTTTTTATTTTTTTAATGATTTATTATCCCGCTATATGCCGGACATATCAGGATAGATAGGGGGTATCTGGGAACCTAGTATAAAGAAATTCCGTTTCCGACTTTCCGCCAAATTCTTGATGCATTGCGTGTTGAGTGGCGGAACTCAACTATTGAATATTGGGAAACCAATCCACGATGTGTCATGTTTACAGCCGCACTTTTGTACCCCTGCACCACTACTAACCTCGAAATAATTTCAACAAAGCACAATTCCTTTTTGGTGTTTACATGTAATTGTACCTGTGTTTAACACATTACTTTTAAAAATATAGAAAATGGAAAGCAAATTGACCTAAAAGTATTTTTTTCTTTTGAAGCCTCTACATTAGTAAAAACCGGTCAAGGGCGAGTTGGACTTACCCACCGAGGCTTCCGTAGGTTGTAGGTCAACGGAAAATACAACTTACAAAGTTGACAAACTTAAGTTTGGGGGCACATGTATGAATAATAATATTCACTCATTTTATACGACTTACTTAATATAAGTTTGTTATAATTTTTTTCTATGAAATACTTATAAATTTTCAAATTTCGTTTTCAAATTTCAAATTTTCCTTTATTCATATTGTAAGTTCTCTCTTCGTGCCAAAGTGCATAAAAGTAAGTACCACGATGTACTTTATAGATTTTGATTACGCAGCGAATTTCATATAAGAATGCAAAAGCGATACATAAGTGCTCGTATTTTTTTAACTTAAAACTTAGATTTTTCCTGTACTTTAAGGGACCGTAAACCTGAATATTTCATATAATATATAAACTTGACACTTCCACGCGTACTCGAAATTAATGATCTTGACAAACGGACAGACGGACAACAAAGTGATCCTAAAAGGGTCCATTTTTACCTTTTAAAATACAGAACCCTAACAAAAAATAAAAAACATGTCAAGGTCAACAGTTAAAATGTTATTTGAATAATTTAGGCTTTTAATTACAAATACAAAGTATTTAAACACTACTTAGGTGAAGGTTGTAATTTGTTTAAAAGTCCACATTTTCCACTAAAATGTCTGTTATTCATTTGACCGAGCTATGTGAATGTTTCGACGTAAAAGCTAAAGTAAATTTTTAATGTTGCCCTACATTAAATTTAGATGATATGTCGTTGTGGCGGAGCGATATCGCGATGATTCGATTCCTTCTCGGGGAAAAAAGTTCATTTTGTTTCCTCGGTCTTTATTAAGATCCGCCACGTCTCGATTGGGCTGTGTATGGGGATCGGATTGTCTTAACACTAGGTTCCCTCTACCTTTCTCCATGCGGGATGCAGCGTGAATCTATTTGAAAAAAAAAAATGGTTAGAGTGTTTAAGTTAGTGGTCTTAAAATAGTGGCATACGTAATTCTTGTCATTCATTTCCACTCTTAACAGCTCTGCGTGTTTGTTTTTTGCGTTCCCAATTTGTGGCGTGGTACGTCAGCAACCTACTTTACATTATGGTTCCACTAGCGCTATACAAGTTGGTGCTTTAATATTTTACTTATTTATTTTTGTCTTGGTATTTTTTTTTTAGTTTCTAAGATCAAATGTTTGTTTTTAAGGATTAACTTCGAATTAACATGTAGATCCTCTAGTGTTACACGGAGTCGTGGGTGGTGGTGAACACCATCCATTACACCATTTCCATCAGATCACCCTTGCACTCGTTTGCTTTGTGCTTTCTATAAAAAAATTCGAATGTTGTCTGAAATTCTAGCAAATTTTTAACGTCGCGTCGGCAGGCGTCCTCAGTGCTCTCTATATAATCAACACGAATATTTCCATATCTGAAGTGTCCTAAGTAAATATATATTTTTTTTAAATTCAAAATGTTTATTAGACTTTCATCTCAAATTTTAGGTACAAAACTAGGGAGCCCATCGCTTCGTGTTTTTGACAGTAAGCGCGAGGAATGTGTGTTCGATGTCCACTCATAACAATAATTCACTAAGTAGAGAGTCTGTAATAATTGGCTTCGTTCGTTGAGTGGGGGAACTCGTTACCATAACGAGTATATAAAAATAAATATTTCATTTTCTCGAATGGGAATCGAATCAACATGTCGCGTTTATAATCGCACGCCAGTACTCCTGCACCACGACTGGCTCCAAATCATAATACTAACCTAAATATCTATCTACTTAAGTTTTGATTTGCACATAGCTTCGAGCACTAGAAAATAATGTATGTAATTAAAATAATGAGTAAGCAAGCATGTAGAGTCAGATTAATCAGCAGAATTGAGAATACATTATTGAGACCTAAGTTAAGGCTCTTCATAACTACATATTATTACAATTACATACATTTGATTTCGTTAGCGTTTTGAACTAAATTTTATTATAAAAAAAAATTGAGACTAGTTGCTAATTATTAACATTTCCCTAAGTTGAAATCGAACCTACTATCGTAAGTATCTAACCTACGCATAATTTTATAGTAGGTTTAGAAGTGTATTTACTCTATAAGATCATAAAAATATTCTTATAGGCTATATGATAGGAGTGAAGCCGCGGCCAATTGTTAGTAAACTATAAATCGGTCTATGCGCTTTCTCTAATGGGGTTGTATGGGGTTGTTAACCTCGCGTGTCCATCGTCTAGCCATATTGTTATGGGCTTCGAAATGTACCTCAGGAATATAAGATTACGATCTACTAAAGTCATTCAGTTCGGGACTAATGGTGCGGTTTGTTTTCTTATACAGATATAAAACATATGTATATATATATATATATATATATATATATATATATATATATATATATATATATATATAAAGTATATATATGTTTTACATTCTTAGGATAGCGTTTGAGCATAAACGCATTAGTAGTGAGTTCGATCCTCACTCAAATTAATGAACTACTTATATTTGGTAACTACTCGTAAGCCAAAGTGCGTTATAGTGAGCCAACTTCGAATAAAAAGTGTAGAACGGAGTGTGATCTGCCTATCCAGCTTTATACAGCGTAAAGCTAAAAGGAATTACATCAGAAAAATTTACAGGCAGTACAATCAGTCATGTGACAAAGTAATTGTCGTTTTTATTGTTGTTGTTGTGTAAATAATATTTCATGTTTTCAATAATTTTGTTATTTTAAGGATTTTCTTAATAATTATCAAAACATTTAATAACAATGAAATAAATAACAGTCAATTTTCTGAACTCAACATACAAATTTATAAAACACTACGAATATTAGTTCTAAATTATGTATAAAGATATCTAAGCACCTCTCGAAAGACTTGACTTTAATAGGTTTATAAAACTTATTGAGGCAGTAGTTCTTGCCGTTCGCCGTATAATGCATTTTACTTAGGCAAAACAGGTCATTATTTTATGATAAAGGTGAACTGCCTCTTAACCACTTTTATATTGTAAGTACCTGGAAAATATAGCTTTTATAACAAAAAAGTTGTTTATATTCAAATTATTTCATTTATTATGATTTTCTTTTTAAGTAACGTACCATAAACTAAAATGGAAATGTTGATATCGTTACCGTTATTAGAAATTTTGTCTAGACCATTTCGTGTGTTGCTTGTTACCTTATTTTTTTTAATATAAACATTTCCCCCGAATAAAATTCTAACCCAAGGCCATTGAACCACAATCTACAAACCCCCAACAATAAAACTGAATATTACTATTTAAAATGTTATAGGCACGATTAAACTTCATACTCAAATATTTATAAAAAAACAATAGAATATTTTTAGTATTTTTTAAAGTGGCAGTCCATACTAAACAAGGAAAAATACGTTTCTAGAATACATATAAAAAAATTGGACGTAGCGGGATTTGAACCTGCACCTCTCAGAAACCGTCCAATCTATTGATTATAAAGATGGCAAGTAAGAGCGGGTGCGGTTGACACGCACCTTGTTATATCAGCGTTATTGTATTAGTGAAATTGTAACCCAAGTAACTGTTAAATCAATATACGTAACAGATATCACATTGAAATTTGGTACCAGCTTGTTGAGTCTGTCCTTAAATTTTTTCTCTTTAAAAGCTACGTTTTAAAGTATACATAAATTTAAAATGGTTAAAGTGAATAAAATGAATAGTAGAGCGAAAGCTGTTTATTTTGGGCATCCACAGCCGTTTTGGAGGGTTTGTATTTCATCTTTACTATATATTATACCTTTTTGAATATTTTTTTTTTCGCCATTACCCGATTATAGCAGGATAGGCAGAGATAGTGTAAAGACACGTCGTTCCCAACTTTCCGATTTTCGAGACAGTGCATGTTGAGTGGTGAAACGCCGCGCTTTGCCTTGTTATCAGTGCGAGGAAATGAAAATAGATGTGAAAAAATGGAAACCGAACCCAAACAAACCAAATTGTTTATTTTAATTGTGAGGTTATTTAAAAAAAATCAGAAATAACAGATTATGAGACAACTAGCTTTAAGCTAAAGGGCTTAAATTTTAGGAGGCCAGGCGTGGCGCAGGGGCACAAAGCGTGACTGTAAAATCGACTGGTTATGGGTTCGATCCCTACTCGAGGAAATAAAATATTTATTTACATTTATATTTTCATTTCTTCGCTCTGGTGTCTAGGCAAAGCGCGACGATGAGTTCCGCCACCCAACACGCAATGCCTCTTGAACTCGGCGGAAGAAGAAGAAGGCTAAGTGGAGAACGGAGTGTCTTAACACTAGGTTCCCTCTGCCTACCCTATTTTATGATTGTATGATGAGAAATAAATTAGTTACGTATTTATGAGATGGAGCGCGTTAGTTTGGTCCCACTGTGCGACGGCCTAATTGCATGCATTTTTTTA
Organism: Heliconius himera; assembly: GCA_021202915.1. Taxonomy (NCBI): domain Eukaryota; kingdom Metazoa; phylum Arthropoda; class Insecta; order Lepidoptera; family Nymphalidae; genus Heliconius; species Heliconius himera. The sequence goes on along the minus strand of JAJHJA010000077.1, from coordinate 1,295,669 downwards.
TATTTAATTAATTTGTCAAAGGTAAGGCAACATTGTGAATCTGAGACCCATATTAACGTAGAAGAAATGAAGAAAACTATAGACATAGTGGACTATGATTCAGTGCATTTACAAAAGTAAGTAACTATATTTTAATGTTTACCGAAAATATATTAAAGTTTTTTAAGTTAAATTTAATACGTAATCACGTGAGGTCGTGGGCGAGTGATGTATCAAGTATTTATTCTATTCTATTTAGTAGTTGTAGTTGGTAGAGGCCGTCGTGACTAAGGAGTACCAGAATGTAACTGTAACGCGACGGTTGCGGGTTCGTTCCCCTTTCGAGAAAATGAATTATTATTTATGAACATTTTAATTTCAACACCCTAGCACAAACGCAAAAACTCGGCGTTGAGTTCCGCCATTCAACACGCAATGCCTTGAAAAATACGGCGAGAAGTGAGGAACGAAATGTCTTAACATTAGGTTTCCTCTGCCTTGCTATTTTATTTTGAATTTTATTTATTTTTAGTAGTCCGTTTCTCCCCGCTCCCGTAGGAATTTCGAGAAAAGTCTCTTCACTTTTCGTCTCTTAGTTCTCTAACCTAACCTTCTTACACGCCAGATTATAATTTTCTAAGACTATGAGTCAGTCTGTGCGTTGTCAGACTGACTTATGGAAGTTGCTAATAAATCATCACATAATAATTTATGGCCCACCCCATAACCTACTTTGTATTAAAATCTACTTTAAACTCTTCTATTTAAATGACAATACGCGGCATATTTAAAAAAATATTAGTTGGATACGTGCCTGAAACTGTAGTATAACGATATCACAAACCATATTATTTTTATTTTACGCATTTTAAAAATTTTGCTTAAAATTTCTGTTCTAGCAGAATAGACAGAGGGAACCTATTGTTAATTAAGAAAGAGACCTAGTAGAAATTCCTGCCGAATTTTGATATTGCGTGTTGAGAGGCGGACCACAACCGCTATATTTCTTTGTTAGAACGTCGAAATGAAGATAATTCATCCAATTCTCCAGTGAGAATCGAACCCATAGTCATTACGCTTACGCCCAGACGCTGTACTGCTGCGCCACGATCTTCTCAAGCTTTATTTTTAAATTTTTTAAATTCGCTTTTGCTTTTGAAATGTACGTATAATTAATTTTGTTTCAAATAAGCGATTCAATTAACTGATAACAGTATTCACTATAATTAATATATGGGCTTCACTCTATAATGTATATCTTTGTCCATTTATCGATTCAAAAGGGCTTGCAAAAGTCTGTTTGAAAAAAGGCTTACTATTGAATTCTGTTTACTTTTTAGAGCGATCGTAAATAGAACGGAAGAAAAAGTCAGAAAAATGCTGAACTACGAAGAAGTTAAACTTTGACAGAGAAGAAATAAACTTAAAACTCTAATCGATACAGAGATGTCAGAATGGACCAAAGAGCTTATAACGAAACGAAAAATGCAAGAATGTGGTTATTATAAACAAAAAGAAATGGAATTAGCGAAGTATGAAGAAGAAATAGAAATGGAGAAAAATAGAAACTGTATCAAGGCACTGGAAAGAGAAAAAATGTAAGTATAGTTTACAGATACTGGATAGTCTAGTATCTATAGTTATATCGATAATAAGTATAACGCCTTCCTTTTTCAAGCTTAACTTAGCCAGAGCCCTTTCATTTGATACCCCACTTGAACTATTGGCTTGAATATTTTTTCCCCCTTTTAAAGCTATTATTTTTTAGGATTTAACAACAAATGTACAGTTTTCGCATTTTTTCCTGAACTAGTAATACCTGTAGATGCTACCAAATTTTAGAATTCTAGGTCAACCGGAAGTACCCTATTAATTTTGATTTCTTTTATAGTGCCGAAATACGCGTTTTTTGCGATATAAACGGCCACATCTTTTAAGGGTTCCGCCACATCTTTTTACCTTTTAAGAAAAAAAAAGGAACCTTTATAAGATCACTTTGTTGTCCGTCTGTCTGTCTCTATCTCAGGAACGCTTGAGGATATCGATGTGAAATTCAAACCATATACTCAGATCTACGGCCCCATGATTTCTTGAAAAAATCTTTTACATATATATTTATGGACAACAAAGTGATTAAGGGTTCCTATTTTGGCTGCCGCCTCAAAATTGGACTTTATAAGTATTTTATATCTGTTTATAAAACTTATAATGTCAAAATTATTCCTGAAAGTATAAGAAACAGTTATTTCGTATTTTTATCCTTTGGCTGTAAGATAGCATTAATTTTAAAATTACTACAATCGTCAATAATAATAACTGGCATTCGTTTCTATAGAGCTAATGGCATGCAATGTACTAAAACCGATGAGCTTAAACTACGGGAAATGCAAAAGATGCAAATGCGAGAAAGGAAAAGCATAGAGCAGTACCACGCCGAAGTGGATGAACTATGGCATCAGGTCTTATTAGAGGATGTCAGAATGAAGGTGGGTGTATACACTATAAATATATTTATTACTAAATTCTCTAATCTAATTTGTAATTATAGAAGTAGGTATATATATTTTTAAATATAGAAAAATTAAGCCATTTGATACTTTAACTAATCACTGACATAAATTAAATATTGTTTTTTTACGAAATGTATGCAGTAGTTTAACAAATGAGTTAATACTAAGCACTAAATAATCCCTTTTTTATTCTGCTTCTGCTTAAAATATATAAAAGTGCAAATAGTAGGTATAAAGTTAATATTGTTAGAGGCCAGTCATAGCGTAGGAACGCACATAAGTGTGTGATTGTAAACACGATTGGTTGTGGCTTTCATCCCACTCGAAGATTTCCATTTCTTCGCTCTGGTGTCGAGGCTAAGAGCGGCGTAGAGCTCCGCCACTCAACACGCTACGTCTCCAGAATTCGGCAAAAAATGGGGAAAGAAATATCTTAACACTAACTTCCCTCTGTCTACTGGCTGTGTGCGGGATATAGCGTGAAGCTATTTTTTTATATAAAGTTACTATAGTCAACATTTTTATTTATTTATCTTTAACATTTTTCATACAGGAAGAAAAAGAAAGACATGAAAAGGAAAGGCTGAAACAAGAAATGATAGAACGACGTTTGGCGTACAATGAACAGATAGCTAGCGCAAATAAACTACAAAGAAATCTCTTGCAGGCCGAACGTGAAATAGAAAATAGAAGATTAGAAAAGATGAAAAAGAGAATGGAACAAGATTATTACGATGGTAGCAATTTTTTTTAGCTTTTATTAAATCTTAAAGTAAAATTAGTAGAGAAAGCATAGTGTTAAGACACTTGTCCACTTTTTGCTCAATTTTGAGGAAGTTAATTTCAGGACCTACGTGTTCAAATTGAAAATTTTTTTTTGTGTTAAACGATTAATGTGTAAATGATTTCTATGTTATCTACTGCGCTGAGACTTACCTCGGGCACTTACAAATCTTAGAATGGGTCATTTGGTAAAGCAAGTATATGATTAGAGATCGAACCTATTACCATTACATTAACTGTCAGAGAATTCTCACTGCTCCACGATAGACTTAAGAAATTGTAATATTTTTTTATATATATATCGTTTTAGCAATTAAAAGGAAAAAAGAACAACAATTGACAAACAAAAAGAACTATATAGAAGGTCATCAGATAAAGATATCCAAATTAAGAACCCAGGAGATGCAAGAGAAAGACATGGATATTAAAGCTATACATATAGCTCTAGAAGAATTAAGAAAAGAACGTCAACATAAATTAGAACAAATTGTAAGATAAATATTATAAATATACTTTTAGTGTTCCATACCTCAAAAGGTTAAAACGATCCCTTAAAGGCTCACTTTGTTGTCTCTCTGACTTTGCAAAAGTCAAGATCATTTATCTCGAGAACGCGTTGAGGTATCAAGCTGGTTACGAAATTTGCCACAAAGTGAGATTTTTTATTTCATTTATATTGTAAGTACAATACAAATGAAACAACAAATCTGAAAATTTATAGATATTTCAAAGAAAAAATAATTATAAATTAAGATTAGTAGATTTAATTAATACAAAATGTAATAATAAGTTAATTTTGTCAATTTTTATAAATCGTACTTCCCGGTGACTTACAATCTTGAAATTGATATGGAAGCCTCGGTGGGAGAGTCCACTCGCACTTAACCCGTTTTTTTACTTCACGATATATTAAGCAGGATAAGCAGAGTTCGAGAGAGGACACCCCGTTTCCTACTTTCCGTCTAAGTTTTGGGGCAGTGCGTATGGAGTCGCGAAGCTTAACCCTTTGTTTCATTATCATGGCGATGAAATCAAAACAATTTATTCGTCCGAATGAAAATTGAACCCACAACCTTCCCACTTTCGCGTTAACATTAAAACGCTTTGCCGTCAAAAATATTTTATATATATTTTCTACAATAGTTAATATTTGAAAAATAAACGCATTGTATAAGTTACTTATTTAATTTATTAACCTGTAAATTTATTCCATATATTATTTTTTATTACAGAAATCACTTAATTTAGAAAAGCAAATCTTTGTGGAAAATTACAAACGTGAAAAGAAAATGGCGGACCAACTAGAAAGAGAAGCTGAGAGAATAGCAAATGAGTGGAGGGAGATAGAACAGAACAAGCGAGACGAATTTTATAAAAATGCTGAAATAGATAAACTTAACAATAAATTGGTGATTGAATTAACTTTGTTTACCTTATTAAATGCGTTGCGTTGCGGCGTTGAATTCTGCCACTAAACACGCAATGCCTCCAGAATTCGCCTCTACCTACCTTGCTTTGTGCGGGATACAGCGTGAAGCTGATTTAATATTTTATTTTAACCTTATTAAATTATTGAGTTTAAGTTGTAGGTACTTTGTATTTACAGGAACTTATTATTTTTATTTTTTAATATTTTATTTTAATCTTCAAAATCAAAATCAGCTTCACGCTGCATCCCACACACAGCAGGGTAGACAGAGAGAACCTAGTTAAGATATCCCTTTCCCCAGTTTCCACCAATAGAGGCATTGCGTTTTGAATGGCGAAACTCAACGCAGCGATTGGTTTCGACATCAGAGCAAAAAATTAAAATATAAATTAAACAAAATATTACATTACTTCGAGTGGGAAACCAACAACCAACTGTGCTTAAGTCACACACTTGTGCCCTTCCGCCTTCGTAAATTATGCAATTGAATGACATAGTTACATTTGTCATAAAATTTTTTAAATGAAATATATTTATATTTAGACAAATATAATCTATTTATATATCTAATTATATTATTATACATAGGAACATAATAAACAAAAAGCATTCCCTAACTCCCACGACGCGACGTGGAATACATAACGAGCTCCTATTCTTCTTCTATTATATAGGCTTCTATTATATCACGTACCTGTTCAACATTTCAAATTAATACTAAAACATTAAATTTTGGAACTAAATATTTTATTTCTATATTGAATACTCAATTGGACACAAAATTTTTAAAAAAATCCTTTTTTTATATATGTTTTATTTACAAACATGTTACTTTTGCTGTTTTTGTTAACAAAAAATCATGTAATTATTTCATAAGTTTCTATATATGGGGTAGTTATATTAAAATTATTTATTCCACCGTCAATATTAAGTGTATAATTAATTTTCGGCTTAAAGATTTGTCCTGCATATATCATGGTAACCCGAAGGAACCACGTCTCGTCCAGAGTTCCCCACATTCGAATTCTAATTTTCGAGTCGTTGCGTGTTGAGTTGCGGAATTCAACACCGTGTTTAATTGGTAGATATATGTACTAACATAGGTATTATTTCTTTCACAGAAAGCCTCTCAAGAATACAGAAGGTATACAGAAGGAAAGCATCAACAAATAGAACAAAAGAAAGAAGAAAGAAAACAAACAATGGAAAGAGTAAAACGAACTGCTTATAGCGAATTAAGAAAAAAAATTGACAATGCTAATGAAGAACTGAGGCGTCAAATCGACTACAGACATGCTTTGACAAATCAAATTCGCGACAATGATAAAATTACGGTAGTTGTAATATACTTAATATTTTTTTGATGTCACGCTATCCCGCTCACAGCCAAGTATGCAGGGGGAACCTAATGTTAAGACACTCCGATTCCCATTTTCCACCGAATTCTGGAGGCTAAGAAACTGGAAATATTAAATATTTCATACGAGTGGGAATCGAACCCACAACCTGTTGCGGTTATAGTCCCATTTTGTGTCATTACACCACGACTGGCCTCAATACTTAAATTGAACATTCAATTCATATTATATTTTATTGGAACAGATCTAGCATTACTAGTTTCTGTTTCAAAAACTGAGAAACAAGAATATTTTAATTATATTATATTGTACATATTATATCTGGAATACTCTTGAATGATAGAGCCAACAAAAAATGTGACATGGGTATGTCTTATAGTTACGCGGGAAGATTGAAAGTATCTCGATAAATGCCATAAAATATGTGTTTTTGTAGATTCACAGTGTACCTCGTAAAAGCAGAGTAGGTAGAGAGTTTTGTTCCCATTAAGACACTGCCGTTCCCTACTTTCGGCTGAATTCGCTAGGCATTATGTTTTATGTGAAAGCTATTAAAATATTAAATTCCAATTTTAATTTCTTTTCCCCGATTGCGAACCGAACTCACACCCGGTTGCAGCCGCGACAGTAATGTTTTTTAGAAAACTATAAAATTTTACAAATCTATGACCTGGAGCGCCATCTATGAAGTTTTCCTAAAACTATATATCTACATTTTTTATTTTTAGTTGTTTAAGTGCGCGTATTGTATTCTTGACCGACTTCTGTAAGAAAAGGAGTTTGTTACCTCAGAACTTTTGACTGGGAAAACCGATTTTGATGATTTTTTTTATTTTAAAGCTACATCCCATGTGATCCAATTTTTTTGGTCCATTTCTGACAATGGTATCTATGAGAAAATCACATTATAACTTTATAGTAACTAAAATATATTTAAGTTGTACTTTTTCGACACTTTAAAAGAAGTATCTACACTGTAATGAATGTGGAACTTGAAGACCATGTTCAAATTGCACTTTTTAATCAAAAAAGAAAAACACAATGATATCAGTTTCTTAAAACTTAGGAAGTTACAAAATCATATAAAAATCAAAACATCTATAAACAAAAAACATATTGTTACATTAATAGATTAACAGTGTACCTATATATAATAAAATAAAAATTCTATCTTTTCCCACGCAGAAAAATAAAATTTCTACATTTTTAGTTAAATAAAACATTGTTATAAAAGACCAAAATTGAATTCCAGGAAATGGAATTAAACGAAATTGAAGAAAAACAGCGGGCGTTCACGAAAAAAGCGACTATTTTTAAAGACGCCATGAGGGATAAGATCGGCCATCCATCAAGGTAAATAAACAAACTTGAATAAATAAATGTTACTTAATATTAGGTAATATACAATTTTGTTTCTTTTTTGGATATATTTTATATCAGTATAGATTCAAGTACAACTGCTTTCAATATATCGTATACAGATATAGATAATAACTTGTAGGACATATTTTATTTGTATATACAAAAATAAAATAAGGTCGACCTCAATATTCTTTTTTAATAAGAATAGTTTTTAATATTATACAAAATATAGTAAAAAATATAGTACCTATACCTAACTGAGATTGTACTTTCGCTTAGTCTTCGAATCTAAAGTAAGTCTTTATGGGTTAGCTGCAGACAAAACACAAAACTTTATCTTTTTTGTAATACATTATATTTTTTTTATTTCTCTGCAGCAGTAATCCAGTTCATCCCTTTAGAAGAGTAATGGAGAAGCAACGAACAAGTTCTACAGTATCCTTGCCGCTTATTAATAAATATAGCTGCCAAATGTAAATAATTAACCAAAAATTATTAAATTTTTTATATTAAAATAACATATATTAAATATCTATAATTTGTATTACTTGTAATAACGACTAAATATAGTTACATTTAACTATATCGAATTTGATATGGATAAACTGTTCAATTACTTAAATCGTAAAAAATATCCATATCAACTTACTATTGAATATACGTATGCCTAGATATATACTTTAACAACTTATATATTATAAATAGATACATTAATAAGCATTTTTTCAATAATTGATCAAGACTAATGACTTATGAGAAGTCGTCGTGACCCAGTAGCACAAGCGTGTGACTGTAAAACGCGACTATTATGGGTTCGATGTCGTTCCTACTCAAGGGAATGATATACAAATTTAATTTTTTTTTCCGCTCGCACTGGTAACAAGACACAACTCGACACGCTATGTCTCAAAAACTCCCTCTTACTATATGCGGAATTCATTAATTTTAGGTCACTTTTATTGATTTTCTATTTCTTATTATACTTTTAGATTATGCATATTTAAAATATATTATTAAAATAAATAGATTTATGGAAACGCTTTTTATTTTATTATCTTTCTTTTCTATGAATTCTAAATTCATTCTTTAGATATTTAAAAATATGTATTATATTTTGTATAACTATTATAATATTCATTTTTCTAGCTAAAAAATCTAACAAAGCAAAAACTAAACGCACTTGCACTACATAAATTTAAAAATTCAAATTTCAAAGTAGGTACTTGAAAAGTGAAAACTAAATGAAACTTTTTATTGACTAAAATTCACATTGGAAATTAAACAAGTAGCGTTTTTCACTTATAATGAATATACAAAAAATTAAATATTTTCACCTACAATTAAGTATTTTAATACGAGGGTATATAAATTTAGTTTATTTTATGTTTTTTATATGTCATTATCAATATTCGCCATAGTTTTTGAGTGCACGTGCTGAAGATCTTTTAATCTGAGATTTTTTAACTCAATCAACCAAAATGCAATCGAAAAATGTAAAAGTGGAAGATGACGAAAAGTTATCGTACAAACGATTAGAGCAACGCAATTACCGTTCTATACAGCAGTTGGCTAAATCTTTAGGTTTACCTTCTAATTTTAAGGCAAGTATATGGTTTACTATTAAAAGTAATTACATAGTCTGATGAAATTATAGAAAAATATTTTTGAATATTTAAGCGAACATACTACAGTTTAAGTTTTAGTTAAACTAATATTATTCATTCGTAGAAAGTGTATTTGGTAGAACTTATACATGCAAAGAAATATAAATCTGATGCAGACGTCAATAATATAATACACAGAGTTAAATTAGAAAGATTACAGTTATCCAGAAGCAAAAGGGAAAATCAAAGAAAAAGAATGCAGGTATTTATAAAACAACATATTCATTTGTTTAAAAAGTAATCATCCGAAAACTAATTACAATTAAAAAAACTTGCAATATTAAATTTGAATACAACATTTTATTGATTTTTTTTATTTAACTATGTAAATAATTCTTTCAGTACATAGAACATCCATCATCAAGTAGATCTCTATTTTCTCCACCCATTACCCATACACCAAAACGTCCTGGCCATATGCATTTATTATGCAGCCCGGAATCGACCGGAAGCTTAAACATTCACAATCCAAAAAAAAATTTAATACATACATTAAACCAAAACAGTTTATCCAGTGACAGAGTACTGAGAAGTTTTAATATGAAAACTGTTAAACCGAATTATGCTCTTTTAAGTGGTCAAGAAATAAAACCTCATAGTACAAAAGAAACTAGAATAGAAATTATTACAAATGGTGGATTTGCTAAATATGTAGTTAAAAAACATAAGCCTAATATATTAAATAGCTCATTAAAAAGGCCTTTAATGTTGAGTGATGGATCTGTAAGTAAATTTATTTATATTTTACTAATAATTTAATTTCAATACAAAAAACAGGTTTTGACTGTAAACACCAAGGTTGAGGATTAGATTTCTGCTTTATAGAATGAATAAATATTTTTCTGTTATTAATTTCTCTATTGTGATAAGGAAAAATATAAAAAGACAAGACTTTAGAAGCTTCCATATTTATTTATTAATGTTTAACAAAGTATATTTGACCCCACAACTATCTAATACTTCCAGGAAATGAAATATTTAATATTTTCATTTCCCTGCTATGCTACAAGTTGATGCACCGCATGAGGAATGGAAATGTCTTAATGGAGAATTTAGTGTCTTAACACTAGGTTCCCCTGTCTACCCTGCTATATGCAGGATAAAGAATTAAGTAAAAAAAATAATATTATATATTATTTCACCTCTTTTGTAAATATTGTACGTCAAACATTACGTAAATTAAATATTACAATTTTTTTAAAGGATTTGTTAAGTAACCCAGCAAAATGTCAAAAAACATTAACTAACTTATGCCCGATGGTACCAGATACTATTCCTAAACTAATAAATAGCACACAAAGCGTATGGTTACGCAAAAATGATGGAAGCGTTACAAAACTAAACGCTATAATACAAAAAAGACATATAGATATTATACCAAAACCGAAAACCAGTTTTAGAAATACCGAAATTAATACACAGAATGTTATAAATAGTATAGGTGATGATTTAACTCATAATATTTTAACGGAATGTAATGGAAATAATAATTATTTACAAATACACTATCCCAATGTGTCCGCCTTTGAAGCTAACAATATCGAAAATATAAATATGAATACCCAAATAATAGAAAATAACTTAAATAATAACAATTTGGATGTTTATTCTGTTTATTATCATAAAAAAATAAGATCTGAACAAATTAGGTTTCAAAAGTTTAAAGAAATGGAAAATGGACGTTTGCCAACGATTAGTGAAGTTTTTAGCAGATTTAATAATATAAATAGAATTGATTTTAGTCAGCCACTGTATGTACAAGTTAGTACCGAATCTGAGAGAAGTAAGTATAGACTTTTTTATTTTTTTATTATCGGTATTTATTCTTTGGAGCATGACTGTAAATACGACTGTTGTAGGTTAGGTTAGCATCTCCGTAGGGAGATTTTTACAAATTTCCGCTACCCAAAGATAATTACTAAGAATTATCGTCTGGCAAGAGAGAATGAAGAGATGCTAACAACCATAAATTCGAAAATTTCGACGTAGATTGATGAGAACGTATGGCTTAGGGGTCAGAGCGCCTGGTCGGTTTCCAGCAAGCGCGGTTTCGAGTTCCGCTACGTTAAAAAAAATTATACATTTTCTAAATAAGTATATATATATTATTTTGAAAAATATTGGTAATAAAAATAAATCTTAAACATCTGTTTTCTTATTCTGCATATTAGTTGTTAACATTTAACAAATTTGATTTGAACCCACAACTATACATATATTATATTACTGTCATGCATCTCTACTACAGAGGCGTAATCAAAATTATATATTTTCTTCAGGTCAAAGCCACCCCATCTTCTCAAACGGAAATCAATACAACTCAATAATTTTAGAAACTGTGTACAATTTCAAAAGCAATGTTTCTAACGCGCCACTATTGCAAATAGCTACGACGTGCAAAACTGAATGTGTTTACTCAACACCTACAATTACTACACCGTGAGTTCATTTGCTTTAGCATATAGCAGAGTAAACAAAGGGAACGTAATGTTAAGACACTCCGTTCCCCACATACCATATTATTGATTGCATGATGGAACAGCATGATGGCAGCATCTTGACGCGATTTATCTTAGTACCAGAGTGAGGAAATTAAAATTATTCATTACCTCAGAATAATTTTAGTGGCAGAACTCAAGGCCGCACTTCACCTCGTAGCCAGAGAAACGAAATAAAAATGTTAAATGTTTCATTTCCTGAAGTGGGTATCGAACCCACTACCTGTCACGTTGTGTCCCTGGGCCACCACTGGCTTCTTTGTGTATTGTAATATATATTATATATTTACGTACATCATAATAATATGCAAATAAAGAATATTTCATGTTGTTATCAAAACAGTGTCTAACAGGCTTGTCGATGGTGGCGACTTTGACACGCTAGTATGGCTGCCAACCTCCATATAACTATTTTTTTTCTTCCATATCTCATCTAAATCAGACTGTATATATAACACGTATTAATTAAATAAAACTTGTATTTTTTAATATTTATTTAACTGCATTAAATATTGTATTTTTTTTTTCTTTTGCATTTTCCTTTGCTTTTGCTGGTTTGCTTGCATGTCATTTGCTTACAGGATAGAGCAACCTTCCACTATTGTATCAAACGAAGCTTATATATCGTGTAAGTGCCTATTTTTATTTATACTCTTGGGGTTTTTATATTTGCCTTCTTTTCTTTCTTTCCTTGGTTTCACACTGTATCCCGCATATTGCAGGATCCCAGTCAGACTCCATTTTCAACGCATCGCCCAATTTCCTCAACATTGCGTGTTGAGTGGCGGAAACTAACGCCGCGCTTTGTTTTGTTGACAGAGCGAGGAAATGAAAATTATTTAAATATAATATTTCACCATAGAAGCCAGTGGCAAAGGGACGTTTAAGCGTGTGACTGTTAACACGATAGGTTGTGGGTTCGATTCCTACTCGAGGTAATGAAATATTCAATATTTTAATTTCTTTGTCCTGGTAGCGGAGGCAAAGCGCGACGTTGAGTGTCACCACTCAACACACAATGCCTCTAGAATTAGGCAGAATATGGGAAGCGGAGTGTCTTAACACTAGGCTCCCTCTGCATACCCTGCTACATGCGGGATAAAGCGCGAGGCTGAGAAAATAAATACATAATTATTCACCCATTTAAGTGAAGGATCTAACCCAATGTACATTTTTAAATGCATTACAACGGCTTCTAATTTATGATTATGGGTTTTTTTAGTTTTTTTTATATAACTAACAATTGCATATGAGTGTACTTTGTATTTTCTTTAACAATCGATTTCATTGACAATTTTTTTCACAACTAACTACTATGTTTTACAATACACTCAAATTTTTATATGTTTTCTAAATAAGTATTTTTTTTTTTAGTATTTTTCTAAATAAGTTTTTTTAAATAAGTATTTTTTTAGAGAAGATGTAGATTAGTAAGGAAAAAATATTTTCTTAATCAAATTCATTATTCTTAATTAATTCAAATCAATCAAAATTATTCATAACAAGTACCATCTTGTACCAAGTAACAAGTAAATCTTGCGTTGGTTTCGAAGGTGTGTCTACATCCCAAAAGTAGTAAAATTTTTAGTTGCTTGTAGTAACTTAAACAATTTTTTTTTGATTACGAACTAGGAGAAGTTGGAGAGGTTAGAGTTTAAAGTATCATATTAAAATTAGGATAGAAAAAACATTTTTAGAAGACAAAAAAATTGTGAAAAAAAAAATTTAATAATTTGAACGTAGTGGGAGTCGAACCTGCTCCTCTCAGAAACAGTTCAAGTGCTTTGACAACTAAGGCAAACGATTTTATCAAGGTTTCGATTCTCGCTACGTTAAAATTATCTAATTGAAATGAAATTTGTACATACAAGTATATAAATATAACAGAATACGCAAACACCAAAAATTGAAAACCTGCAAAATGTTTTTTTTTTTAAATTTTCTTGTCCAAGTATTTAGAAAAGATTTGATCGCTAATATTTCGAAAACGATAGATACATTTTCGGCCCATGCAATGTAAGTTAAAAATATTTAGAAACCATTTATTAGCATTTTTAAAGTGTTATTCCACACTTATTAAAGAAAAATACTCATTTAGAAAACGTATAAAAATTTCCTGCTCGGTTTCCAGGTTCAACTCCCGCTACGTTCAATTTTATATACGTTTTCTAAATAAGTATTTAGAAATTACCTCCTCTATCAACTATTTCAGATAATATTAAGTAATCCTGTATAAAGTTTCGGTTTCGGCCAAAACCGAAATAAAGCCGGAGGTTCGGGTCCAGTTGAAAACCTTGTTTCCGTCGCAGACTACTTAATAAACTGTTAGCTAGTTTATACTTTAAGCCGACGATATGTCAAACAATTTATGTAATTTATTAATATTATATTATATTTTATATTTATATATAGATGACAGAAGTCACGAAGTGGACCCACGATTGCACGAATTTCTACAGTTTCCAGAACAGAATGCAAGAAGAAATTATTATCAGCATGAAGGTAAGACTTTACTACTGACTTTTATAGTACCTAACTATTAAATGTGTAATGGCACTGTAAACGTGACGATTGTGGGTTCAAATTTATATTAGGTTCAATATGAAAAATAAATATTATAAACATTATTTAATATATGAAACAACAACACTTTCAAATCTTATAATCCAATATTAGCAACTGAGAAATTAATGAATTAAGTAGTGGAATAGATTCCTCATTAGATCAGCCTTTCAATTGTATTTTATTTAAATAAAATAATTATATTTTTGTTTTTATTTTATCAAATAGTCTCGGAAACTTCACAGATTATTATTATTTTGTATAATAACAACTAATAGTGTGTAGATAAATCTCATGAAAGTTCTATAAAGGAAGGTCAAGTCGTTTGAGTTGAGCTACATCGGTTACAGTCTTGAAGCGCGGCGTCTGATTGCGCGGGGCCTCCGCCGCGAATTAGTTATTTTCTTTTCTTTCCTCTAGTAAGAAGAAGCGCGGCGTCGTATCGCTGTAGTATAGGGAATCTAGTGTTAAGACATTCCGTACATATAATGATGTTTTTTTGCTGTTTGAGGCTAGGTGTGGCGTGCGCAGGACCACAAGTGTGTGATTGTAAGCCCCACCGGCCGTAGGTTCGTTCTGCATTAGAGGAAATGAAACAATTAATATTTCCATGTCTTTGCTCTGCTATGGAGGCATAAAGGGGCGTTGAGTTGCGCCACTTAACACGCAATGCCCCCACAATCGCTTTTTTTTTTAAAATAGTTATCTTTTTAGATTTCAACGCGTCAACGTCATCTTTAGAAACATCTCAGGATCTAAGTACCGCTACATTACCGGAAATGGTAGAGGATGCACTCGAACTTATAAGTCAAGATGGCGTAAGTGATATTTTTTAATTATGTTTAACTTTAATCATTATTTCGGGTTTACTTTTTTATTAGAATTATTGCTGTGTGTTGTCATAGGGAACCTAGTGGTAAGCGTAAGACACTCGCGTTCCGTTCTCGACTTTCTACTCGAATTTGTGATAGTGCGTCTTCAGTGACGGAACTCAACTCACAACCATCGATTTTTTATTGTTCATATCTTCTATTATTAACAGAGGTAATTTTAAACCGCACCAGATTAATTAATTGGAATAATAGGTCAGGTAATCAGTGCCTACCCCAGAAAATTACCTAACAAAAAATTTACCCTAATAAATATAAAAATAATCTTAACACGTATATATATCCGTTCAAGCTAAAGTCCAACTATATCTATAGATCTGTATATCAATATCTATAGATCTGTACTTAAGATTATAAAGAAGAAAATATTGTTCTGTTGACCGCTTTAATCTAAGGAACTATTGGATCGATTTGAAAATTTATTTTTGTATAGGATAGACTATTTATCGAAGAAAGGCTATATTATGTCATGTTAATTGTTTTGAATTTCCTCAAACTCTTATTATAGGACCACGCGGACGAAGTCGCCTAATAATATTGTAAATGTGAATGTTTATATATAAGAAAATAAATGTTTGTTCGTCTTTCACGCAAAAACTGTTGAATATATTTAGATGAAACTTTACAGTATAACACACAGGCTACAGCTTATGTATGTATAATTAGTAATGAATATAAACATACACTTTCAGGACTACATGGATCAACTATCAATGGGCATGCGAGTACAGTGCGTTTTTTGTTCTTGGGCAGGACCCAAGATTATTCTAGAAAATCATATTAGAAAGGTATTTATAAAGACCGAAAAAAGAGTAAATATGAAAATAAAAAGAGTATATATATTTTGTTTATTTTCATATTCTCATCTCTCATATTCTCATCTGTGATGTTTTTTAATATTAAATAAGATCAAATCAGCTTCACCTGTATCTCGTACATAGCAGGGTAGGCAGAGGGAACCTAGTGTTAACACACTTTTCGCCGAAAATAATAATATATATATTTTTTTATACATAATCTATACATAAGGCAAAATAATTTTGAATAAAAAACATATTTTCAATTCCATAAAATATTAGTACTGTGAATAGCTTTTTGGTTCTACTTTTGGCCACGCCCAAGCGTGTGACTGTAAGGGTTCGATTCCCGTTCGAGGAAACGAAATATTTGATGCTTTCATTTCTTAACTTTGGTGTCAAGGGAAAAGCGCAGCATTTAGTCATATCACTCTAGAATTCTTCGGAAAGTGGCTAGTGGAGTATCTTTACAATATGCTCGTTCTGCCTACCCTGCTAGATGCGGGATACAGCGTGAAGTTGAAAAAAAACTTTAAATGATTAATCAAATGACCTTATTTTAATCAAGCTGTATCCTGCATATAGCAGAGTAGGCGAAGGAAGCCTAATGTTAAGTCAACTCGTTCCCCACGGGCCGCACAAGTTGAGTGGAGAAGCTCAACGTCGCGCTTTGTCTTGTTACGAAAGCGAAGATACGTGAATAATTTTCTACATATCCTGTTTTGCGACACGCAGAACACAACATAAAGCTAAAATAAAAAAAAATACCAAAAATGCGTAACTAAACCCCACAAACTGACAGGAGCATGCCTCATACATAGAGCCTCAATCAGCGAGTACGTGGAGCGTAACTTGCTCACTGGAGTCCATCTCTGCCAAACCTCTACTCCGTTTGGTGGAGCACAACGCCGCCTTATATCTACTCCGAGCTGTGTACGAAGACACGGATTGTCTTGTTGCTACGCTTAATGTGAGTTTTTTTTAATCTATTTATTATTTTTTTATGAAGTATACAGAGAAAATTTTTAATCTAAATTAGAAAGAGAATCGAATTGAATTGTTGGCGCTTTTTCTTACCACAGCGGAGAAATGTTAATGATTATTTTCACCAGGTGAATGATTGAACCCTAGGAACGAGAAAATTAAAATTATTCACACCCCAGAGTATTAATCGAACTCACAACTATCGCGTTTATAATCACACAAAATTTATTTAATGAAATATTGTATTATACATATAATAAAAATGCAACTGATCGCTAGAAAGAGAAAATCTATTATGGGGGTATTTATTAATATTTTTATAATAATTTTGTCAAAATTTATTAATATAATACAGTCCAAATTGTGATGTATGAAAATATATATTTTTTTGTCTATGCACGCTAATATCAAAAACAAACCATGTAAATGTAGTTTTCACTATTGTATTTTGGTAGTTTAAACATTTAATATTTGTTTTATTTTAATTTTTATAAAAAAAATTGTAATCATATAAAGCATTTTGATGGGCTAAATTGATAGAAATTACCATTTTATTGAATAGGCCAATATGTACATTTTTTCTTTAAACTTTTTATCTTTAAAATGATATTGTAGTTAGAATACGAATTCAATTTAATAAAAAAATATTGTGTAGTTATAAAAACTTAGTACATATATATATATTTTTTAAATATTTTTCAGTCCCTATCAATAGAAACGGAAGTTAAACTTGGATCAGTTACAATTTATAATAGAATATCTGGAGAACCATTCTCTTGGTCGGGACAAATACAACCTGCTTCACTCAATTTTGTCTATGAAACTGATAATTGTCTACAAATAGAACTTTCTAGACTAGACTTGTTACCTAACAGTGCTAACTTGAGGTTACTGAACAGGGAACTAGTATCAGATTCCCCGATCAAAGCTGTTGTAGGACAGCCGGCACTGGCTGATATACATTTGATATTATTTGTAAAGATTTTTAATTAGTCTTGTTTTATTTCTTATTATTTTACTTTGTATCTATTTTAAATGTATGCTTAGTTTTTTTGCTAACTCTCACCATACATTTATATGCATATTTGCTTAGATGTTTAGTTATTTTGTTTTTTGTCTTATTAATGTATTCTTAATTTAAAAAAGATAATTAGTAAATACCTATGTATTCATTTGTCCAAAAAAATAATTTTCTAGACTAGACTTCACCACCTAACAGTGCTAACTTGAAGTTATAGAACAGGGAACTAGTGTCAGTCTCCCCTAGCAAAGTGCTTCCCCCGTGCTCAGTAAGTAATAGTAGTAATAATCATGTTTATTCATGTCAGTGATATATACTTGTATTATTGATTGTAAGGTTTAATCGGCTTGTTTTTTTTTACCTATTTCTAAGTTTAAATTTTTTAAAATGTCCTTGTGAAAGAAAAATATGAATGTTTGTTTTTTTTAGAAAATGTATAAAAATTTGCTATGTTTAAATTTTCATATGTTTTTTTGAAAAAAATGTTTTTATTTTATTATTGTTTGTATCTGTTTTTTTTTGCTAGCTTTACGCGTATATTTGCTAATGTTTTTGATAAGTTTTTTTCTTATAGTATGTATATTAATTTCAATATTATATATTGAAATTAATCAAATCCATATTTTTTTATATCGTTAACTAATTAAAAAATATATAAATTTAAAATATAAGTAATATTATGAAGTAAGTGAACATTTGTTTATACTGTTTCTATTTTTTAAATAGATATATATTTTTTAAACTTAATTATAAACATACCTACATACTATACTTATATAATACATTGAACCTGATATACTTTTATTCATAATAAGAAGCTTAATTTCATCTAAAATTTTAACTTATTATTAGTTTTGTTGCACATTATTTTATAATAATAATACTTATTAGCTAAATAAGATAACTTTTGATAGTATACATAAAAGAAATATTTTAATTGCGAACGCGCGGAGCTGGGTTTATCTGCAAGGGCTTCCAGATGAGTCCTGTTACTTGGAATCTGTAATTATACATAAGAAGATCACATTGACAGTTTGCCCTTTAATTACAACATTAAAATTTACTATTTAACAAACATTTGGTAAAGCAAGCTCAATACATTTAGTTTTTTTCCTTATTGTTCCTGTTAATCTAAATATTAAAGAGGTATCATATGCGTAAGAAAATGTAAAAACAAACAAAATAAAGTACATTACTAATCCATTGTTGTTATTATAAAAAAATGTGCCTTTTTTACGTTGGGCTATTTGGCTTACTTTCTTATATTTTTGTTTGTTATATTAAACTATACTTGACATTTAAATTTTTAATTTTTTAGGTTTCTTATCAGTCTATTAATCAACCCAAACCATTTAACAATTTACTTTAAATTTTATTATTATATTTTATTGTAATAGGTAATATTATATTTTTCTTTATATTTAGTATAGAAACACTATAATATTTCAAACATGAAAGTAAACTTACTTTCTTACTTTTGTTACATGTATAGTTTTTTTTGTAATTTTAATATAAAAGTTGATTAAATTAAAATAAAAGTAAATAGTTTTTTTCTTTTTATTAAGAATCTCTACTGTCTTGATATTTACTTCAAATAATAAATACTTTTTAGGGGCCGTTCAAGTATTACGTAAGCACTGTAGGGGGACGGGGGGGTCTTGGGTTTGCTTATTTTTGACGTTTTCAATGAAATATTTGTAAGAGGATTGCCTATTTTTGATGACATAGGGGGGGAGGGGGGGGGGGCAATGATTGCAAAAAAAACTGCTTACGTAATACTTGAACGGCCCCTTAAAGGCCGCCGTGGCTCCTTGGCGCAAACGTGGGACTATAAACGCGATGATTGTGGATTCGATTCCCACTCGAGGGAATGAAATACTTAATAACCGGGCAAATTTCCACCACTCAGTACCAATGCCTCTAGAATATGGTAAGCAGTGGAGAATGGAATACCAACACTATGTACCCCCTTTCTCACCCTGTTATATGCCGGATACATCATGAGGCTAAAATATAAACATAATCAATACTTAACTCATGAATTTATAAAAAATATTTTCCCACCATTTCACATATCAAACAAATAAATATCTTTAAAAACAACCTAAGAAGGTTTTACCTGACCTTACTTGTCGGTTAACGCCCAATATTAATAACCTATCTCCAGCGTCAATCTTAGATTGTTTCATATATCTATCCAATCTCTAGATTAGATAGATATATGAAACAATCTAAGATTGACGTTGGAGATAGGTTATTAATATTGGGTATAAATGGATAAGTTTTTTTTTTGTTTGAAAGGTAACTTAATCGAGAGCCATGATTCAAGAAAATATATTCAGCCGTTTGAAGATCTTTAGCTTTTTCTCTAGTATAACAAAATTTGTGAGCAACTTCCTGACTGGTTCTGGTTCCAACTGGACTGATTTGTTTACTTTTTAGAGCATTTTTGAAGGCCGTCGTGACGCACGGGACAAGGGTACTAATGCAACGGTTGTGGGTTCGATCCCCACACTCCACTTTCTTTGCTCAGGCATTAAGGCCCGGCGTTGAATTCCGCCACTCAAACGTGAAAGTGAGGAAGGGAGTGTCTTAATACTATTTTCCCTTTACTTATCCTGCTGTGTGCAAGACACAGCGTGAAGCTGATCTGATTTTTTTTAATATTTTAAACGAGGTTTAATCGTTACTATTGTTACGTTTACATTGACAGTTGACGTACAAATTTTAAATTAACTTTTCTTGAATCCATGTTTTTATATTAAATCAAACTATTTTAATATCACATATGTTTATTTTTTATTGTAATGGAAGTGCCTCGTCAAAAGATACCTAAAGATGGGCCTGGACCGAGGGGAGTACCAGATTGTTATTACGTAAGTTAATGTATTTCTTGAGTTGAGTTTTTACGTCATTTTATGTTTTACTTTAATTTTATGTTGTGTAGTATTTTGCTTAGTTATATACATAGTAACTAATAACATTCGTTTTGAAAATTGTATAATTATTAAATCCGTCGACTGAGGCTTAGTAATCTCTGAGTGGATAAAAACATCGACAATAATAAAATAACTTTTTTTAGACGTCACGCGTCCTCAATTCCACTTTTCGTTACGTAAAATTCGTCAAGAAACTGCGAACTGAAGAAGAGGAACAAAGGAGAGGCGCAGAGAATAAGCTCAAAGAGTTGAAAGATAAACAGAACAGTGATTTCTTTATACGATGTGATAGACGGTACTAAAGTGTTATACCATAGTAATGAAGGAGATTTATTTTAAAACAGCAGGATAGCATACCAGCCAATATATTTTTGTTTAAATCTCAAATAGAAAGCTTTTCTTTGAGTAGTTTTTAATTTCGTTATCCATATAAGCAAATCGATATAAAAAATATATGAATGATAATGGCATGTTTAAGATCGATCTCAGACTTAAGAGCGGTTAACAAATACCGGCCTAAAGATCCAAATTTTAACTCTCTACTGAATATTTTTTTTAGATTCGCAAAGATTTTTGTTATTTTCCATATAAATTTAATTTATTTAATTTTTTATCTTACTTAGTTAATAAAATCAATTTCTCGCTGTATGTGTGCGGGACACAGCAGGGTAGGCAGCGGGAACCTAGTGCTAAGACACTTCGTCCCCCACTTTCCGCCGAATTCTGGTGGCATTGCGTGTTGAGTAATGGCGGAACTCAACGCCGCTTTCTTCTTACTCATTAATACTTATTCTTTTATGTTCAATTATTTTAGTTCTCTTATAAACAATGTCGCTCGCCGAGTCGACTTGTGCATGGCGTCGTACCAAGAAGACTTGAAAGAGAAACGGAAGAGGTGAATCCATTTTTATCAGTTGTTATTTTTTAATAGATGGCTATATGAAAATTGATATACAAAATACCTAAAAAATATAAATATAATAAAAAAATAATTATTATTATTTGGAGAATATTATAGATAATAAATATAGTCTCTTAACACCTGGTTCTAAGAGCCTGCCATGCTTTTAAATGAATAAATAAATTGTACAGTCTGTATTTTATTTTGGGTCATATCATTTATTATTATTAGTATAATTTTATTTTAAAATCAAATGTATTATTAAGTAAAATAATAAATAACAATTTGAGACCAGTCGTGGGGCAGGGGCACAAGCATGTGACTGTTAACGCGACATGTTGTGGGTTCATTTCCCACTCGAGAAAATGAAATATTGAATATTTTAAAATTTTTCGCTTTTGTGTTGGCAAAACGCGGTGTTGAGTTCCGCTACTCAATACACAATGCCTCCAGAATTCTTCGGAAAGTGGGGAGCGGAATTTTTCAACACTAGGTTCCCCCTGCCTACCCCATTTACATGTGGGATACAGCGTGAAGTTTTACAATAATAAAAGTAAAATATATTTTAGGCTCCGACATAGTACGTAATAATAATTAAATCATCCATATCAGACTCATCGATCTATACCAACATGAAGAAGAGGCGAACATTCGTAAGTTCGTAGAGCAAGCCCAAGCAGGCACTGAAGCTGTATGGCACGACAAAATGAATAGATTGCAATATTTATTGGAAAAACGTAAGAAAGAACATGAAGAGAAGTACAAAGACACTCCTCTGTAAGTAAATACCTATCTATAGAATATTGTTTTGTACCGGAATAGCGAAATTTATAAAATTAAAGAATAAAATCTTTAGTAAGTATAGTTAAGATGTGTGTATGGGTACATTATTTATATTTATAATATGGTTGTAGCGGATATGGTCGTGGTGTTTGATTGCAAGTACAATGGTTGTGGGTTCGATATCCAGTAACAACCGTCATACAACTCGCAATATCACGAACATTGGACGGAAAGTGGGGAAAGCAGTGTTTTTACACTTGGTTAAAACAGTGCGTTTTCCAGTTTCCCTGGCTGTCCTCCTATGCGGGATTCAGCGTAAAGCCATGTCCCAAGTCGAATTCTAATTTCGAATTTGTACTTACCATAAAAAATATATCGCATGTAAATATCTAACCTATAGCCTATCTAGTTTTCAAATGCATAAATTTAGGTCAAAATGCGTTCACGTACTTCCCTGTATATACAAACTGAGAGCAAAAGAAGCTCAAGAAATACAACTTTATCAAATAAAAGAGAAGCAAGCGAGGAAAATGGCGGAGATCGAATTCAATAAGATGTGGCATGAAGTTGCTATGAGAGAGTCCGATGCCTTGGTAAAGACGATTTCTTTTATATTATATCTAAAAATGTTGACAATTCCGATTTAGGTTAAAATATCTCGATTTGCGCTAGAGAATTAATAGCTATTTTTATTAATGTTATTCACACGTTACGGAAAAATATTAAGAAATTTATAAAAACTTTAAGGTAGTGTTGAAACAACGCGGGCCTCTTCGAAAGCGCACAAAAACTAGCCTAGCTACTAACTAGCCAACTAATTAAATCAAAGATGTGGGTTCGATTTCCACTCGTAGTAATTAATATTTATATTTTACTTAGCTCGCCCTGCTTTGGTAATAGCATTAAATAGTCAAGTTTAACATGAAGTGTGGGAAGCGAAATGTTTTAACACTAGGTTCCCACACCCTGTTACAAACGATTTTTTTTAATTTATTTAAATATGCCTATATGAAACAAATGCTAGGTATATATTTAAACTTTTATTTCCTTTTTATATTTCAAGGCCGCACGAATGGAACAAGACGCTATAGAGCGTCTAAGAAGAGATATAGATTGTAAACAATACACAGATTATCAATTACAAGAGAGAAAGAAACAAAAAGAGAAAGAAAAAGAGATGTTGAAACAAGAAGCTAAACGATTCAAAGCCTTGTGGGACGCTGATATAAAGAAAGAGGAGGAAGGTAATTTTTACTTAGTTTCCTTAATATTTTACTGATTATTATAATATATTGATTTTTATTCTAAAAATGTTATAAGCTTTTAACATTTTTAAAAGTGTTATTCCACACTCAGGAAAGAAAAATACTTATTTAGAAGACGTATACAATTTTTTGAACGAAGCGGGATTCGAACCCGCGCCTCCTGGAATCCGACCAGGCGCCCTGACCACTAAGGCATACCTTCTCATCAAGCTTCGAAATTTTTATACGCTTGTTACAATATATTTAGCTTCATTTATTAATATACAGCCGCTTTACCAGCTAGAAAATGAATCTACTCATATTTAATTTCCTCGAGTGGGAATTGAACACACAACCCCGTCCCGTTTACTGTCGCACGCTCGTGCTACTACATCACGACGGACCTCACACCTATAACCATATTAAATTAAATTTAAAGCTGAGAATCAAAGAGCGGAACAACGTAAAGAAACAGCAAGAGAAAGGAAACAAATGATAGAACAACGACAAGAGGTGTTAGCGAAGCAGATGAAAGAGGCCAAACTGATATCCGACACGTGGGACTCGTTGGCCGGCCAGGGGTTGGCTGACGACTTGGCCAAGATTGAACTGAGGAAGCAGAAAGAGGTTTTATTAATTTATTTAGTATTTGACCTTTTGTTTTATTTTTTAGCTGTGACGAGATAACGCGTGGCGTTGAGTTTTATTATTAACATTGGGTGACATTAAAATAGACGGAGAGGCCTGTCGTGGCGCAGGGATGCAAGTGTGTGAATGTAAAATAGACTAGTTGTGGATTCAATCCCCACTCGAGAAAATGAAAAATTTATTTAATTTTTTTCTTTTTTATTTTCACGCTCTGGGCAAAACGCAAATGGGCTGGGCAAATGAGTGGCGCAACGTTTAGTTGCGCCACTCAACAAGCAATTCCTGCAGAATTCCACGGAAAATGGTGAACGGGGTGACTTAACACCAGGCTCCCTCTGCCTACCCTGTTGTGTGCGGGATACAGCGTGAAGCTCTTTTTATTTTTATTTAATCATTGCCATGCCCTAAAAAAGAATTTGTATTAGATGTATTAAGTGCCGATTATATAAATAAAAGTGTATTTGATATTTCTCCCGCATCGAAAGATTTTACATGAAACCTTTTATCAATAGAAATGATGCCACAAACATGCTTGTCATATTGACATAACTGTATTGTGATGTAGATGCGACGTCAGGTCCTTTATCAGAGACAGTAAAAAGAGAACATAGTGTCAAAACACGTCGTTCTCCATTTTCCGTCCGAATGGCCATTAATTACTGTTATTCCAATTTAATTAACTATTTACTACAAATGTCTCGAAATCATAATCGTTTAATTAAACAACACAACAGTTGTTTATACAATATTTTGTTTAATAATTGTTTTTCTTTTCAAGAAACATGTATATATTTTATAATAACCTTCACAGAGAGACTTAGACGAATGCAACAAACGTTTGATAGAACTAAAAACACAATATGCAGAATTCGAAAGAACCGCCGACAAACCGATGGCGGACGAAGCCAAGAGACAACAAGAATATACAGACGCCAAACGGTGCGAATATCTAGCGTGGGCGCAGAAAACTAATAAAGTTAGTGTTTTATTTCTATTTTTGGAGAAAAAAAATGTGATGAGATCTTTTCACTCGTCAACCCGCACTTCCTAATACCTGCGCTATAATAAAAAAACGTGTTTTCTACTTATTTCTTCTCTTTTTTTATACAAAAAGAATGTCTAAAATGTGTGGATGGGTAGTCACATGTGTGGATGTGTAATCATTTTATGTTGGAATGTGTGTTTACATACGTGAAGGTGGTGTCTAATATAAAATTAATAGTTTTATTATTTTTTTATATAAGAGCTATATTACAATTTTGTTAACAGTAGTATTTTTTTATATTTTCTATAGAATATAGGTAATTATATATAATTATAATAATTATTTCTCAATCAGTTAAACCCGGAAAGATCAAACTAACAATACTTTATAGATACGCGACAAGGATGCTCATCAATTATAATATCGTGAACTAATTTAGCCTTTCCTTTTCCCATTATTTCCTTGGGCATGACTCAAATGATTTAATTGTTATGTTGAATGCATCACACGAGTTTTTAATAGTTTTATATTAGGCAAATCTAAAATTGTTTGAAGAAATAATATATTATTAGTTAGTACAAATTTTATAATTTTGTTAAAATGTCGAATGGAAAACTAAATTCTTAAACTTTCTCTTTTTTTATAGTTCATACCATAATAATCTCCAAGCTTTTTAATTTAAATTTTATAAAAATTTGAACGAAACTCGCGCGGCATACTAGAAACCGACCTGATCGACCGAAATGCTGGTTCGAGTCCCGCTACGTTCAAATTTTTATACGTTTTCTAAATAAGTATTTTTCTCTCTTAAGTATGGAATAACACTTTAAAATGTTAAAAAAAAATGTTTAATAATACTTTTTATTTCAAATTGCAAATAAAGCGTAATATTGTTTTTTTTTAAATGTCTTTCACGAAATTATAGCAAAATAATCGAACATAAGTAATGTTAACATACTTCGTTCCCCAATTCCCAGCAATTTTTAAAACGGGCGATAATTTCGCCCATTATATTTACAGAATTATTATTCTCACAATTAGAAATTCATAGCCTTATTACAATTACTTAGACATTGCCATACTAAAATATATATACATACATAATATTTTTTCAATTAAATTATGTATAATAGGAAGTTCGTCAAGCCATGATAGATCAAATTCACGAAAGGCAAGAGGCAAAGGGAATTCTCAAAGAGAAGATTAAAGAACAAGATGAATATCATAGACAATTGTTCAATCAAATACAAGAACTTGTCGACCATAAACAGTTAACTGATGCACAGATAAGAAAAGATCATCAGAAGGAACTACTTGATCAGATAGAATATAATAAACTGTTGAAGGTATTTCTTTTTTATTAATTTTACTTTTTAATGGGTCTTTAATTTTATGTAAGTTATACTAATTAAATGCTTTGAAGAATTATTAATATAAATATATATATTTTTTGCATTATCTAAAATATATTATGTTTAAAAATATAATAAATATGTTGTGTAGGTTCGCTATATTTTGATCGTCACGCTTTTTTCATCTTTCGCATGATAGACAAAGATAACATAGGACATTCTCCGTTCTCTGCTTTCCGACTTAATCAGAGACATTACGTATGAGAGAAAATGTATTCAATTTTTTGAATAAGGATCGAACCTACAATCCCTGTGTTTAGATGCCAAAGGTTTGCACCACGATGGACGTTTTTAAAAGACTATTTTCTTCAAAACACTTTAAGCCACAGACGGTTTAATGTTAATAATTGTATATTAAATTACGTTGTTTATCGTGTCATCCGTTATTAGGAGCGCGCTCGTCAGGAAGAGTTGGATCAAATAAAGAAATGTCAGATCGCTACTGAACAATATCAGAAGGAAATTAACAAAATGCTCTGCAGGTATGCTTTTCTTTTAGTTTCACGCAATATTCCGCAGAGTAGGCAGTGGGGACCTAATGCTAAGACACTCCTCTCTGTTCTCTCTTTTCTGAATGAATTTGAGACATTTTGTGTAGAGTAGCGGAACTCAACGCCGTTTGCCCGAGAGGGATATTGAAAATAATATATTTCTCCGAGTGGTCGGACTCTTCTCAAATACTTAAAGTCAAATAGCAGGTACCTACCATGACTTCATATAATGTAGTGTGTATACAATTTTATGTATATATATAATCGATTGATCCCCTTTTATATAATGTATAGATTAAAAAATACCTTATTACTTTTTTATCTGTCTGACTGAATGTAAAATTTGTACCCAAAATCAATAAAATTGACACCATCATCTTGTGGCGTATTTTAAATAAACAATCTGCGTCATACGAGTTATTGTTTTTAATAAATTATGAATTAATATTCTAATCGTATAAAAGGCAACTTAGGTGACACGTGCGACAATTTATAAGGCGTGATACAAACGAAATTTGTTAAAATTTAGAATAATTTAGATTTTATTTAATTAAATTAATAGAATAGAAAATATTAGTATGTAATGGTGGAATTTCGCAATTGATTTTTTTTTCAACATCACGCTATATTCTAAACATGCAAACTAAAATAAAAAGCAGGGTAGGCATAATGAACCTGGGAAACTAGTGCTAGGACACTCCGTTCTCCATAAGACACTTCTATTACCCACTTTCCGCTAAATTCTTGAGCATTACGTGTCAAGTGACTTGAACTGCCCCTGCTATGTGTCAAATACAGCTAAAAACAAAAAAAAGTTAGGTACTCTATATAAGAATGGTGTAAATTAATAAATTATTCAGATAATTAAATAATTACCAACTTATTACATTCAATGTAAAATGTGACTCAACAAAAATAAATAATTTTATGACGAAATAAGGAACACAGATTAAGAGGACATTTCCGCTTGAAACAAACATTTATTACAGAAACAAATACCTACATTTTGAACGTGAATGTTTTTTTTATTGAGTTTCATGGCGTCACGTCCACATACACGTTGTCTCGTTGGATAATACTATTTTTTTTTTATAAATCTTTAGCTAGTTTAGCTTTAAAATTCGATAGAAATATGTTAAATAGAATAGAAAAATTTAAATAGGAAGTGGGGAACGGAGTGTTTTAATAACTAGTTTCCCATGTTCCCACTACCTACCCTGCTATGTACTGGATATAGCCTGAAGCTAAAAAAAAATCACTTCGAGCTATATCCCGCAATTAGGATGGTCAGAAAAAAGATAATGTTAAGAAAACCTGTTCTCAAAGCTCCATTAACTTTATAAGACATAACGTATTGAATGGCGGAACTCAACACCGCTCTTTGTCTTGTTACATCAAAATATTAATTAATTAATCATTTCCCTGAGTGGAAATCGAACCCATAGCCGTCACGTTTGCAGTAATACCCTTGCGTGCTACTAAGCCACGACGGCATCCAGCTCGGCTATTATTATTATTTTTTTGTATTTTTGCAGGCCATTCTTCAGTGATCAAGTACATCCATTTATGAAGCAAATGAGTAAAGGATTGACAATGAAAGAGAAATGTCCTTGCTCTAAGCCTGATTATTGTAAATAATTTATTGTGGTTTGAATTATAAATGAATGAATATATTTTCCGAAATAAAAATTGTGTTTTATTTTTTTGTACAATCTGTATTTATATTAAGATAAAAGAAATATTTTATATTTCTCTTTTTTTTAGTTTCTCGCTATAAATCGCATATCGAACCTGGGAACTTAGTGTTAAGACACTCCGTTTCCATTAAGGTCTTTCCGTTCCCCATTTTTCAAATAGTTCTGGAGGCATTGCGTGTTGAGTAGCGGTACTTAACTGCGTGCTTCGTCTAGTTACCAGAGCGAGGAAATGAAAATAATGAAAATGACATTTCCGCCAGTGCCAATCGAACCCGCAATCTGTTGCGCTTATTCTTCAAGCTTGTGCCCCTGCGCCAAGAGTGGCCTAAAAAAATGTCAAAATAAAAAGTTAATTGAACTAATCATAATAATTTAGTTCTGGTATCTGAAAGAAAAAATGAAGAAAGGACGGAATGCAAGATCAGTATAAATGGTAAGATATTTGGGAAGTACGTTCAGTAAAGATGGATGCGGAAAGGCATACTGCTGCCGGTAACAAGGCTAACGGTGTGAGGATGTCACAGTGAGAATGAACGTGCTCAGCTGGTTTGGGCACGTCCAACGAATGAGTGATGAAAGAATGGCAAATAAGTTTTGTGATGGAAAAATTAGCGGTAAGAGAGATAGGGGTTTCCTCGTATCTGTTGATTGAACTTTAAGAACACAGTAACAAAGATATCGTAGGATAAGTAAGAATAACGTGAAATATAAAGGATATTTCACGTTATTCCCAAAAGAAAACAGCATTGGCATCTAAAAACATGTTTTTGTTTGTCACCTATTACAGTTACATCATATAGAGCAACGTTAATATTTACCAAATTAAGTAAGTATAACTAAGATATACTTATGTCAATCAAAAATAAACTAAGTACACAAATAAAAAAAAACAAAAAAACCCATATACTTAGACAAACTAATAAAAAACATCCGAAATAACGCAACCTAAGCAAGTTGTCCCTGACATTGTTCTAATCTTTCGACGTATCTCAACTCTATATCACAACTTAGCTTGCCTACGACTCACGAGTGAGAACAAGTGCTCGCTGTAGTACTTTAGTATGAGTGTCACGTCGTGCCGGCGATATACTTGTCGATAAATGAACATCTTGATAAGCTTCGTACACTTAGAGGCATTTTGTTACAAAAATACAAGGGAAGCTGTAATTTTTATATTCGGAAATATATTTGTTTAATTTGTTATAATTGAATTAAAAGAGTATTAATTTTTACGTTGTATCGTAGTAGACAGAAAGGCCTTGGGAACCTAGTGTTACACTTCACACACTTCCTGGAACTCAACGCCGCGCTATGTTTCGTTATGCCTCATGAAAGTTGTATGTTTTGATAAATTATTTTTATGGTTACAAAACGCTTGCTTTATTTAAAACTCTGAAGATTATAGACAGATAATATAAAAAAATTGGAGGTCTCCCTTTCATCTATCACTCACTTGAGATTCGCTTTAACACCAAATTTTGCCCCTCTTTTAAGACTAATAATTTTTAAGATTTAACCACAAATGTATGGTGTTCTGATTTTTTCCTGAACTAATACTACCTGTTGTAGATGCTAGCTGCCAAATTTCTTAGTCTTAGGTCAGCAGGAAGTACTCTATTAGTTTTGATTTCTACTATAGTGCCAAAATACGCGTTTTTTTTTGCGATATAAACTGACTGACATATATATTTTTAAGTACATGTAGAAATACGATTTTTTCAGGAAATCAAGGACCGTAGACCTGAGTATATGGTTTAAATTCCGCTTGGAGATATCGAGATAAAGGCTCTTTTGACAGACAGACAGACAGACAGACAGACGGACGGACAGACGGATAAAAAAGTGATCTTATAAGGCTTCCTTTTTTCATTACCTTAAGAGATAGGGAACCCTAAAAACGTTTAATTTTGTACATACTTTTTAGAAAACATATTTTTTTTGTATTTTTATGTCCTGTAAATGGAATGGAATAACATTTTAAAAAAAAAATATTTGATACTAAGAATTTGGAAGTAAATAAAATGACACATTGATGCATGTTTATATTTCATTAGATGACATATCTAATGGATTATTCTACATACAGGGATATTTAATTCTGTTTTATTTTTCTTTACTTTGTCATATTAATACCTAATAAATGGAAGGTAATGTACTCAGACTACCTATCTAAATATAAATTATCCTAAAAAATACTGAGAAAATATCTTTACTAACAATTAATTAAATACGAATTAACCTCCGATTACTTAAAAAACAAAAAGTTCTCACACTCGGGCCATTGTTCGAAATGAAGGAAGCTTTAACTCGAAGTCGTAAAGATTTTTTTAATATAAATTTTGTATATAAAATCGCTGTCAATAAAAAACAATAAGCCACGAGAACCGTACTCGAATAACAATGCCTTCCTTTTAGTCTGTCAATGACTGTACATTCGAGCGAACATTTTCCTCTAGGAAGGAACTTAATTTATGCCAATAAAAATATACTTATTACAAAGGCAGCCTGTAACGCCGTGACTTCATTGTAGAATTTTCCTTAAACAAGACGAACTATATAAGGATTCTATTTCCGACGTCTCGGCACAGTCTTAGCGTGGCATTTGAAAATGCATACAAAACTAGTGATACTGTTTACTATTGTGTGTGCGGTTGTGGGCCATGATGTTTCCATTGGAAGAAGCACCGGGGGCAGGAAGATATTCGACGAGATCAGACAAGCCAATCCTGCGATTTGGAGGCAAATTGAAAATGTTACAATCATAGCTCCCAGCGATGAAGTCATCAGCGGAGTGGTTGTGACAGATATGAGGCCAGATAAAGATGGAGATGCACAAATCGTCGATGGTGGAGAAGGCAAAGATATGGTCACTATAGAACTTAAGAGCCCAACAATTTTACGTGGCTACGAGTTTCACTTGGAAGTGTACACAGTGTCTAGTACGAAATATTCGGATGGTGAAGAAAATTTAAATTCTCCTGCTGATGAATCAAGCCCGGAACCCCAAAACAAGCAATCGACGACTTTAAGTGAAAGCGACGGCAGTGGAGATCATAGCACAAGTGAAATGCCTGCAACTGTGCTTCCTGAAAATTCTAATAAAGACATCCCAAATTTAATTGGTACAGACTTGAATGAAAACATTAGACCAGCACGAAGAATAAATGAAGAAGAAGTTGATTATGATAAAACTGAAAATCAAGATGAATCTTCTGCATCTACAACTGATGTCAGTGAAGGAAGTTCAACTACTGAACTACCTGAAAATAATGAACAAGACGCTCCTGCAATCATTGGACAAGATTCAAATGAAAATGTTAGGCCTTCACGTGACACAAATGACAGTGATCATCAAAATTATCCTCAAATAAATAACTTCGGGGATGTAACAAGTGATAGTGACGTGACAGAAGATGCTGAAGAAGCTACTACTACTGAATTGCCTGAAAGTTCTGACAATGACGCTCCTATTTTAGTTAGTGAAATAGCTAGACCGTCACGCGAAACAAGTGACGAAAGTAACTCTGAAGAAACTGATTCCGCAGAAAATGTCGACGCACCGTCTGTCATTGCAAGTGATGCTAGTACCACCGAATTGCCAAATCAAGACGAAACCACGACCGAACTTAATGTGAAAACAACAATTGAAGAAGAAGTATCTTCTGCGCCTGTTATGCTTGATAATTCTAAAAATATTCCGGATTTTCCATCATTAGATATTTTAGATCTGATCAAAGAAAAGGAAGGAACACGACGCATTCGCCACACTGAAGATAATAACAGCCAACAAGCTGAAACACAAAATAATGAAACTAAAATCAGTACAGATAATGAAAATTCAGAAATATCTTCTGCGCCCAGTGTTAAGTCTAATGATGAAGACATTATAGATTTAATGCCTCCAGAAATAGACGCTTCTTATAATACTGAATTTTCCGATAGCGCACAAGGTGAGTTACCTAAGTCTGATGATGTTGACAACAATACTTCTACGACCGAATCTACAACCGATGCAAGCGATAAAAATGATGAAAAAGCTAGTACTACCGAATCTCCTTTAGATGAACAATCGAGAAATACTAGAAATACTGCTACAAGCAACGCAGACCTCGATTCTAATAATGTAGAAATACAAAAAGAACCTGAAGAAAAAGCAACATGCGCTTCAGATATTGGTAATAGGAATATCATAATGTTGAACGGAGATGCTTTAACAGAAGACAGTACAAGATTACGTTACGAAATACCAATTGTATTAATTTTGGCCACTGGCAATGTTCCTACAATTAAAATTGTTCTTGAAGATAATACTTCCGAAACGAAACCAAATTTAGACAATCTGCAGCCAGATATTGAAATGGCCGAAAATTCTGAAACCAACGAAGAAATACCAAAAAACATTGAAAACGCCGATTTAATTCCACCTTCAACAGATTACGCACCAAAACCTGTTATGATATTTGAAAAATAACTTATTTTCGTCTGTCAGTATTAATAGTATTTATAGTATAACTTATTTTATATTAAGAGTTAAAATAAAACAATTTGAATTATTAATACCCCTTTATTAAAATAAAATGCAAAAAAATATACACTATTAAGTTCTAATAAATATGTTATTGAACTTTTTATTTGTCGTTTTTGTATTGAGCATAGTTTGAACTTTAATTGTGATGATAAAAAAATATCCTATAATTAATAAATCTACTATAAAAATAATTGGTCCTTCAGTAAACTGGGTACATCACAACAAAAATAAATTTATAAAAAATAATATTACTTAAAATTATAATTCCAAATGTTTTTATCGCTCTTTTAAACTACTAAAGAAATGTAGTTTTAATTACATTCTTGAAAATAAAAAAAAAATTATTTATTAATTTTTTAAATGTGTATATAATCGAAAACTATCCTTGTTAGTAGTTCAAAAAAGCAATAAAACAAAATCATACATCATAATATTAATATTATTCCTTAATTATTGCTTTTGTATTTTTATAAGTTTTTACAATAAGTGAGCAAATTTCGTAATTAAATTCACAAATATTTTTATAAAACATAAAACAATTAATGTAACTGGACTCAAACCCGCGCCTCTTGCAAACCGTGTAGGCATAAAACAAATACAATTTCTTATAAGTTTTCTAAAATTATCTTAATATATATATAATTCCACTGTATTCCATGTTAAATGTTTATATATATTAATATACACTAGATAAATGTACAATAATCAATATAATTAAACCAATAACAAAAACCCAACAGTACATAAATACAAATGTAAAAAACGAAAAAATCTTTTTCAATTCTTTTCTACCTAAAATGAATATCGTCAATCGTTTAAAATCAATGCATATTAGTCACAGAAGTACTATAGAAGTTTCCTATTAAGATTCAATGTCACCTTTATTTATTTACATAAATAATAGTGCTTCTATAAATGCATTTTCAATGAATACCTACTGACATCATGGGGAAACCAAATTGACATTATAATTTGTTGTAATTACAATTAAAACTAATATATGCACAGAGATAAAAAGTTTTATAGTAACTGTAATGTTTGAAGTGTGAAATAGTTATGTAATGATAAATAAAAAAATATATAATTTGAATAAAAAACCGTGTTTAAATTAATAATTAATTTATATTATTTTTTTATATGAAATAAAAAAAAAAATAAACAATACAAAAGACAACAGAAGTTTTTTTAAATATAATGTGGTGGTGATATTTACATTATAATTTTTTACATGTATCTCATATTTAAAAAGATTAAAAACAGGTTTTTATTCAACATAATATTGTACAAACTGGTACTATCCATTAAATCAATTGTAACATCTCCGTAAGGTACTCCTTATTATGTTATTTAATACATTATCATTTAAACATTACATTATATGGTACTCAAAATTCTTAGCAATTTGGTTATTTTTATTTATGTAACTTATTTTAAATAAAATACTTTATATTTCATATATAAAATATTTTATTTAATGTTATACATTAATATAAAGTTGACACTTATAAAAAATAAATTATTGCTTTACATTATCACATAGCAGGTTAGAACTTAGAGTTAAGGGACTTCATTCCACACGGATAAGTTTCGATTTTCCAGACATTACAATTGTTTACTGTTGTTGTATATAATAATATGTACATCCATATCTTCAAATTATATGTAATATTGATATGTATATAATTAATTAATTAAATCATTAATAAGTAATAATTGTAATATTACTATAAAAAATATTACTAGATTTCTATATTTAATATGTGCATATTATATTTCAATGTTTTGTTTTATTCTATTAAATTAAAATATATATAAAAACATTTGAAAAGAACACAAATTACTTACAATTTGTCATTATTAAAAATCAATTAACTATATAAATTATAAGTATATACTAAATCTAAAAAGAATATCAAAAATAAAAACAACTTGCATTGAAACTACACTGTAAACTCCATGTAACATCACTTGATTTCATGTCAAACTGACTAAAGCATCAAAATTATTTGATTTTGATTGGTCTACCTTATTTTCCGAAATAAATACACTCTAGAATTACATCCACTCTCAATAAAATCCAATCCAATCTCATTATGATGTTAAAAAATGTGACTGCAAGTTGGCAAAAATCAAAATTATTGAAAACAGTAGCTTGTACATTTGTTATCTAGTCTAGTTATGAAGTCATTAATATCTAAAGTTATGATTTTGAAACTTTTGTACAATGTACACTACGGAAAAAAGTCATAAAATACAAACTGCTTTAGGGCAAACATGCCTCAATAACTGTAATGTATATATGTACTTGTAAATTTTATACTTGATACAATTTTTTTTCACACTGTATTCGGTATAAAATAGAGAAGACAGGTATTATTAAAGGAACTTTCAATAATGTCATAAAATGCACTGTCCCATGATTCAGTAATATTACATGGAATGAACACTGCATTAGTATTTTATCAAGGAATGTAGAGAAATGCCTTCTGGAATATTCTTTTTACCATTTAGCTTCTCAAGTTCAATGATAACAAGACAGCCGAGGACATTTGCTTTACAATTTTGTAGTAATGTACTTGCAGCAGTAATTGTACCTCCAGTTGCTATTAAATCATCAATGACTAAACATTTTAAATTTGGTTTCACTGCACTCTTTTGAACTTCTAAAATGTCCTGAAATTAATAAATATTATGAAAATTTTAAGATGAAGAAGAAGGTAAGCAGAGGCAACCTAGAGTTAAGACACTGTGTGTGTTAAGTGGCAGAGCACTGACTGTGTTTTTTATGGATCACAATTTATGAGTACCATAAATATAAAGCAATTAAATTACAATTTCTTTAGTAATTCAACATTAAAATCATATTATTAACAAATATACTTACAGATCCATATTCCAAATCATACTTATAGGAGAATACATCTCCTGGCAGTTTTCCTTTCTTTCTAATAACTAGACATCCTATACCTAATTCGGCAGCTATAGAGAATGCAAATAGAAAACCTCTGGATTCTATACCAACTATTGCTTCAACATCTGGATATTTCGTTCTAATAACATTTACAAGAATATCTTGTAATAATTTACAAGTTGCACCATCTTGTAAAGCTGAAAATATATCCCTGAAACAAAAAAGAATTATGTTTGTAAGTGATTTAAAGTAATTTAGTAGTGCTGGACTCATGGCACATCACATCATTCAGCTGTAAATGTAAAGGTTGGGGGCTCGATTCCAACCAAAGGGAATAAATTATATTCATTTCTTTGCTCTGGCAAAAAGTTAAATGGCAGTGATTAGTCAATTGTTGCAACTCAATATGTAATGTCTGGAAAATTGGGGGAAATTGGGGAAAAGTGTCTAAATCCAAAGGGCATAGAATGAAGTTAAACTTATTTGCATGTTTTACAATTTTATGTAATACAAACGATAATTGCATAAGTTTCGTGTTTATAATACGAACAACATTACTAAAAATTCAGTAAGTATATATAAAATTAATTAAACTTCTATTAATATATTATATATTTGGGAAATAAAGGCTACTTTTTTACCAAAATAATATTCCTTCTTTTGGAAAATCGGGAAAACTTTTTATTTTCGATTGAAGTTGATTTATTTTCTCTTTCATGTCCGAATCCATCACGTGACAAAATAAAGTTACCTAGAATAACCAACAGAGCACCACAATGAACACTAATAACTTAAAACTATTTATATTTAAGTGCTATAAAATCATTATTTCCATAAAGTTTTATTGGTTATGTTTAGGTTTTGATTAAATGACAAACACAGAACACATATACCCAAAGTGATGACAAATGACATGACATTAATTAAAATAATTGCCATATTTGTTTCGGTTTTTATAATTATCTATGGTTTTATTTAATGTCAGCACTTCAGCAAAAATGTTACCGTCCCTCCAATCTAATTTTTATACGCTTTTACGAAGAATTTATTTTGATTAAATTATGGAATAATTTTATGACTTTTAACATCACATTAAAATTAACGACGTAAATTCATATTATATATACAATTTTACCAGACATGCTCATTTTATTGAATAGTAGAAACCCACCTTGTTTGCGATAAAACATATTTTCTAAAACATGTAATTAAAAAAATTAGCGTATTTCTTTAATATTACTATTAAAAAATACATTTTTCAATATCTAAATAGGCAGTAGTTCAATCAAATAATACAGATTAAAAGTTTACAAATATTGTCACTGG
This sequence comes from Heliconius himera, assembly GCA_021202915.1. NCBI lineage: Eukaryota > Metazoa > Arthropoda > Insecta > Lepidoptera > Nymphalidae > Heliconius > Heliconius himera. The sequence continues at coordinate 1,257,967 of JAJHJA010000077.1, read as the reverse complement.
CATCCGGACTGCGATATAAATGTCAAACTTTAAATTTAAGTTGTGTAGCGGTTATTTTCCTTAGTAATATTAAAAATATAGTTTTCTAAGTTTAAATACATTAAATCATTAATATATTTATGGAAATGTATACGTATAATTCTGTTACTTTATCTCTGTGTTAAATTACATAAATCATCGTAAGTTGTGTCGAAACTTATAATTTTCCCGCCGTTAAATGAAAGTAAAACTGCTAACAATGTTATCGACGGGAGATTTAGAAAGGCTAATTACAGAGAAAAGACGTGAGATACAGCAAGAGAAAACTGCTTTGGGATTATCGCCACCTTCAAACGCTTATAATGTAAGTATAAACTATAAGTCACAAAATGAGTCTACCTGTTGCTTAAATATTAATGTAAAGTAGTGACGATTGGGGAAACTCGACTCTATTGTTGGCATAACGCACCCTTAGCCCTTACGTTATAGCCTGAAAAAGGCTTCATTTCAATATTCATGGATGTAAAGTTTATATTCCCTTGCTCACGTCGCAATCTTGGCCAGCTTGTCCAACGGCCCAACGTGGTCATATTGATTTTCTGCCAGTCGCCGCCGGTCGTCTATCGATTTGGTCGTATAGACGGCTACAGCGTGAAATTTTCAGTTCACGAAAAATACTTTTAACTTTTTAATAGTATAAGCATTTGTATTATTATAATGTAATAGTTTTTGTTAGTGTTTTTGATTATTTTTATGTTCGTTTTTATTTATAAAATATTCAAACAACTACAAGGTAATTTTGGTAAGCAAAATAGTCTTAGTAATTTCTTTTTTAGTGTTAGTAAATATATTTTTGGGTTTGATTTTCTCTTGTTTTTAAGTCTCTCTTAGCTTAGTTAGTAACTATTAGTTTAGGTAAAAATATATTTGTAAAAGTACTAATTGATAATAAATTATATACAGGCAAGAATAATAATTTACTATTACTTAACTGACTATTGGAAACATTTTTAAACCTATTTTATTTTTACTGTAATGTAATATATGATGATAATTTACAAATATAATAACATTTTTTTATCTCATATTATATTCTTAGCTTTATTTACACTGATTTAAGTTTATTTTTAAATAACCTAGACATATGAAGAGTGAAGAAGTTACCTTTAATATTTATTGGAAGTAAACATGAAAATGTCAAAAGCTATTGATTTAGCCATTAAGCTCAATTCTATATTTTTGTAGGATACACTGTGTTTCACATAGCAGAGTGAATAGAGGAAACTTTATATTGAAACTCCACTTAGCTTTGTGCTTTGTCTGGCTATGAAATTATCACTATGCAGTGCTGCTGCACCAAAACATACTTTCTTCATAACTTCATAAGATTATTTATAACTATTCAAATATAAGATTATGATAGAGGCCAGTGGTGGCGCAGGGGCACAAAGTGTGAGAGTAAAATTGACTGGTTGTGGGTTCAATCACCTCTCAGAGATGAAATATTTATTTACACTTATATTTTCATTTCTTCGCTCTGGTGTCGAGGCAAAGCGCGGCGTTGAGTTCCGCCACTCGGCACACAATGCCTGCAGAACTCGGCGAAAAGTGGGAAACGGAGTGTCTTAACACTAGGTACCCTCTGCCTACCCTGCTGTGTGCGGGATACAGTATGAAGCTGATTAGTTTTATATATTTTACTTGAAATGGGAAATGTTTGAAATAATATGATTTCGATACACTGGAGATTTAATCATGTAGTCCTCAATTACGTTTATTTTGTATTATTCAGACTTAACTGGATTAAATTGTAAAGTGACAAACAACTAATACATATTATATACTAATACAGTATTCTACAACTATAATTACAATTCCCCGATTCGATAACCCTGAATTCAGTTTGCCTCTTGGCATCGGCCTCATCTAACAGATTCCATTGGCCCCTATCACGTGTGACTTTTCTCTTCTACTCTTTGATTTCATATTCCCAGTAGTTTGCTTGAGGCGGTTGTGACGCGGTTATAGTATATGAAGTAAATGATGGCTGTTAGTTCCATTTCTACTCAGGGGAATAACGCCGAATTATCGCTGATATTGCATAACGACGTGTTGAGTGTTAGAACACAATGCCGCTCTTTATTTAAAAAAAAAAAACAACACGAAATTTCTAGAAAACTCGGCGGACAGTCTTAACTCTTAACACTGGATTCCCTTTGCCGGCCATGCTATAAAGCGAGCGAGCGATTTCCCGCGACTTGCCATCCTTTCGAGTCCATTCTGTAACTACGTGATTCCATTTGTCCCATAAATGTCACAAACAAATATTACTGAATAACTATAAATATATATTTTAAGGCTACTGTTGCCAAAAATCTAAAGTAAGATAATTTTCAGGAAACAGAGGAAAAAGAGAATGTGGACAAGACTGAAAAGAGAGTGAGTTTTAATAGACAAAGGGCCTTCTCTGAAAACAATGTGCCTTTTGAAAGAGATACTTTGCAGGAAGTAAACGAAGAGATATCACCAGATTTGGAAAGATATATACGGGTATGTAGGTATTTAACTTAACTTAAAATAAATATTATTACTTTTGTGTACGTGTTGGTTGTGGGTTCGATGTTCGTACGGGAGGATTGATTATTTTCTTTTCCCCACTTTCTGGCAAAACAAAATGAGGTGTAGTGTTCCCCAACTTACCATGTAATAGCTGGAACTCGTTCGGAAAGTGAACAACGGAGTGTTTTATTATCTCTAAGTGACTTCTGCCTACACTGCTATATGCAAGATTATAAAATACATTTTTATTATCACACTTTCTTTAAATATATAAATATGTGAATAAATTAACAAATTCTTACATTTATATAAGGCTATAAGTTAATAGTAGGACTAAAGTTTAATAGTACATATCTTTTCATGAAAATCCGTTCACTACTACACTCTGTTCCCCACTTACCGCCGAATTCTGGGGTTTATGCGTGTTGAGTGGCGAAACTCAACGCCGCCGTTTTGCCTCGACACCAGAGCGAAGAAATAGAAATATACATTTAAATTAATATTTTATTTCCTCGAGTAGGGATCAAACCCACAACCAGTCGGTTAACAGTCACACTTTGTGTACCTGCGCCACGACTGGCCTCATCTTCACATGTCGGAGGTTCACGCTGTCTATTACTAAAAACCAAATTGAAATCTGTATCTCCTTTAAAAAATCTAAGAAAACAATGCAGCAGAAAGCTACTTTGTTTTACATTATGAATAAATTATAATTATAATAATTACTTATAGAAAACTGTAAAAGCATTTAAATTTAAATAATATATTTACATATAAAATTTCAGTTCGCTTTCTTTTATTGGCAACGTAATTTATCGCACTACTGCACGAGAATTTTTATGTATATTATAATTATCTTGATATTCTTTTAACACAATAACTACATAGTCGACGATAGGACGTGAAGGTTGTGACTGCGACTATCAGTCATGATTTTTTTTCAGGATTTTTTATTTCATTACAAAAAAACTTCTTCACGCTGTATCCCGCAGAAAGCACTCTGTTTCCTACTTTCCGAGGAATTTTTCGTAGCATTGCATGTTGACTGGCGGAACTCAACGCAGGACTTTTGCCTTGGTGCCAGAGCAAAGGAATGTCAATTTTAAGAATGTAAGAGTGTAAATATTATTCCCTCGAATGGGAATCGAACGCACAACAGATATAGGGCGCTTGGAAGGTCTCCAAAGAGACGTGGTTTCAAATCCCACTACACTCAAATTTTTATACGTTTTCTTAATAAGTATTTTTCTTATATTAAAAATGTTAAAAATAATACAAAAATAACTAAATGATCTAAAAAGCAGATTTCTTTATAAAATACGTTTAGCCAAACTTATAAGGCGATTTTAACATTGCCAATGTCAAATCAATGTAAAACATGATGGCAGACAGTCCTACGCGGTATACTATAGGTACGATACTTGGCTTTAGGTATAATAATATTTTACGATGTTATTAGCCATATATGTGAGTAGTCTTTTATTATGTAGTATAATAAACCATTGGATAGATGCAAAGAAGCGCGGATTCAAATCCGGCTATCTTTAAATATCCGTAAATCCGTAACGGATATTTAAATTTTTGTTCATGGACCGTCTCCGGTAGAGCAAAGTGCGGAGTTGCGCTCCACCACTCTCTGCGGCGTTAAGTTCAACTTTGATGTAGATCTCTATTCAGATATAGATCTACATCATTACACTACAACTAACGTCCAAATAACGTAATTCTGAAATAATATTTATTATGTTTGCTTATAGCTTCTAATATAAATTCTTTTTATATAAATTGGATGATTAGACTAAAATAATAAAAAAATATATATATTGAAAAAGTTGCTACTTCATACTTCAAACTGCTACACAAACCGACTGTGCAACTCTATACATTATGCAAATCTTATTATGTTATAACTGACTATTATATAATTAAATGCCTACATTAAATGTGCTTTGTATTATTATGTATTAAATTTATGCTATTACACATTATATCAGGCCCTCGTGGAGCAGTGGCACAACGTACTGACTGTAAACGCGAGGATTGTGGGTGCTGTTCCCACTCGTGGAACGAATTATTTTTCTTTCCTCGGTCTGGTACGAAATCGGCAAAAATGAGTTCCGTCACTTACGTACGCACGTACTCCGTATTTATCACGCAATATTTTGAAAATGGGCGAAAAAGGAGTGTTACAACCTTAGGCTCATAAAGCGTGAAGCAAAAAATAATAATGCGTTATTATTTTTCTAATTATTGCAACGAAAATGACAATAAAAAATTGATTTACTACGAAAAATCTAAATTTTGTATCAGATAAAATAATCCGACTCGATCGGCTTATGGTTGCTTTGAAGCTTAACTTTTTTAATCATAACTTAGCTCCGAGGTCAGGTTTAAGGCATACATATTTGACCTAGATTTAAACATATGAATTGAAAGAGAATGCGCAATAAAAAATGTTCAAATATTTCTAGTATTTACGATATAATTAGAGAGAATTTAGGGTAAAGTCACTCCGGAAGAATATCTTGGCACCCGTAGCCGCGACCGAGGAGCACCCTGAGGTCTTAGTAGATATTACGGATGGAGATATACGATTTTTTCAATACGTTCTAGTATTTGCAGAGATTTGTGGGTTTAACCAAACAAACACTTCAGATTTATAATATTAGTGTAAGTAAAGACTTAATAACATAATTGTGAACTTCAAGTTCAGCATCTGAACACGACAAAATCTATCTTATGAAGATAGACATAAAATGTATGAATGTAACGTACATTCATATATCACTAGGTCAACTATTACAGCAAGGACGTAAATCCCATTGCGGTGATGCGCATGTCCCGTTTGAGGACATCTTAATGCAGATGTCTGATTTTCACTATAGATACATATCTATAGGTAGCGACATCATTTTTATTTCTTTAAACGTTACTTATTATATTTTTTTACTCTCTACACTGTTTCTTCATTCTAAAGATACTCGTTTTTGTTTTTCAATAATTTTTCAAATATTTAATATATCAAATCGTAATGAGTAACTAATCATGTAAATAAAATAAATAAATCAGCTTCACGCTGTATCCCGCACACAGCATGGTGCTTCCCCACTTTCTGCCGAATTCTGGATGCATTGCGTGTTGAGTGCCAGGATTCAACGTCGCGCTTTGCCTCGACACCAGAGCGAAGAAATGGAAAAAATAAATTTAAGAAAATATTTCATCTCGAGTGGGGACAACCAGTCTGTTTTACAGTCATATTTTGTGCCACTGCGCCACGACTGGCCTCATGTAATATTATTGAAATAAGACAAAATGCCTATTTATATAATCATTATAAATATTTATTTGCTATATACAGACAATTTTTCTTGTCATGACCCACACGGCTCCAGATAATATGGGAATGAATGTAAAAGTGATTTTGTATGTTTAAATAAATTAAAGATAAATAACATCACGTACGTTACATTTGTGTAGCGAATTTTAAAATCACTTCAATGTTTTTGAAAGTTGTAAATACAGCTATTACGATAAACACATAACAACTTGCCAGGGAAAGTCTTATTTATGTACAATCTCTTGGATAAACCGACAATTTTATAAGCGTAGGAAAATTTTATTATGTTTCTATCGCAATGGCTATCAGTAGCGCCTTTCTAGTATAGTGGTTGAATGGCGAATACTTTCTTTAGGCGATTGTCGAGTATTCTCAAACCTCATAAGATTATTTAGTCTGATTTAAATGTTATAGGGTAGTCCCCGAATAGACGTCCTATTTATCATCTTATTTAGGACATTTCCTTCTAGGTGTCAGAATTCATATCCGTTCTAAATAACCAGACTGGGCAAATGTAATTATTTTTAAAGGGTAAAAATGTGTTTATTTGATATCATTTGTATTTCGCTATTAAACTAAAATGATATCATTATATGAAATAATAAAAATTACAGCTTTAATATTGAATAGAATCTTCTAAGCTTTTGTCTACTCTTCTCAGCTACCTTCCGTGGTAGCTTTATGTTTATCGTCTGTTTCCATAAAGAATATTTCTAATTTAAATTTATAGAATATTTATTTTAAATTTAAATATGAATAAGTTCCGTAAATGTATCTACAGATAGAAAAAATGGGAGAATGATAAATGGACCCCTAATCCATATCGTTTATTCAATCATACCCAAAGAGGAACGATGTAGTCATTTATCTAAATTATTTTTTTAGCTTATCGCTGTATTCCGCATATGGGAACCTAGTGTTAAGACACTCCGTGCCCATGAAAACAATTCCACCTCCCACGTTACCCCGAATTCTCATCTAAATTGTATTACTCGCATTAATCAATAATATATAGGCGTAGACGTCAAACTAATGTGAGGGAGTGCCTGTAGCAAGGCGAGGCCAATATTATAACACCGGAAACTAGGAGGAAGAAGGAAAGTGAAGATACGCATTGCGGTTGTTCGGTGTGAAACGCACACGTTATGGACACGGTGTTTGAATAATAATATCAGTTCTGGAGATTTTTAATTAAAATTACAAGCAAATAATATGATAAAAGAGTTTAGAAGTGCATTAATTTTATTTAGTTATTAGCTTTTTCTCCTTGCAGCTTCCCATGGAATAATAAATTAACTTATTGTTGTGTATTCTAAGAGGCTGAGGTAACTTCGGGTTTACAGTCGTATACTTGTGCCTCTGCGCCACGACTTTCTTCAATAATTCAAATATTTACATAATTACATTTTTTCATATTTATATAATGCTATATATTAATACTTCCATAGTGTCGATGTCAGACGTTTTAATGCATGATGCGCAGATATAAGTTTCCGCTAGAACAGATTATAACAGCTCATTGTTCTAGTCAAGGCTGTAGGCAGGTTCATATACAGATTACCGCGCCGTACCAATTGTATATAGGTGTATGTGACAGTGTTGCTAGAATGATACGTTATTATGTAATGTATATTTACAGTTTTTACATATAACTTTAAAGTGTTGTTCCAAACTTGAAAGGAAAGAAAAATACTTATTTAGGAAACGTATAAAAATTTGAACGTAGCGGGACTCGAACCCGCGCCTCATGGAAACCGACCAGGCGCTCTGACCACTAAGCCATACGTTCTCATCGCTTGTGTGAAACACATATTTTTCTATTTATTTATATTTAGTTTATACGTATTTAATTTTTTCATGCCAAGACACTTGATACTCAACTGTCCGCCCGAATTGGAGACGTTGCGTATTAAGTGGCGTAACTCAACTCTGTGTTTTTTCGTACCAAATAAAAAAATAATAATTCGTGGAATGAGCGTGGATCGAACCGACAACACCGCGTGCACACTTTATACCTACTTTAAAATTTAAAAATATTTAATTATATATTTACTTTATATACCTTATATAAAAATAAACTAAATATAAATACATTTTTTATGCCCACTCAAATGTATCACTAGTGCCTACTGATTTAGTTTGTCGCCCACGTACAGTCAGTGACAAATAACGTAATAACTTCGGACGCGTTGCAAAAAACGACCATTGAATTCACTACCCATGACGTAAGGTGAGGATGAGCTTAGATTGCAAGATTATTTCTTGTCGTACATTCGAATAATAAATACACCTGTATACTATTTTTTTACTAAAAGTTTGGAGTAAGTTTTCCCATAGTATTTTTGTTGAAAAGGTGGTTTTTATTTTGTTTATTTTTAAATGAAAGCCTTAAAATAAATAAATGCCAAATTTAAATATTTTTTTTTTATTTTGAACTATTAGGTGCATCTTCTTAAAGCATTTTTGAGCTTTCTTTTGTTCACTTTATTTACCTAGTAGTGGAGGAAGAGGTAAATATTAATTATACAGATTTTTTTTAATATAAAAGATGCGCTTAACATTTTTTTATACGCTGTGTTCCGCATATAACAGCTTAGGCAGAGGGAACCTAGTACTAAGACACTCCTATACTCACTTTCCGCCGAATTTTCGAAACATTGCGACAGTGAGTGGCGGAACTCAACCCCGCTTTGTTAGAGCAGAGCAGAGCGAAGAAATGAAAATATTCATAAATAATAGTTCATATCCCCGAATGGGAATCGAACCCACAACCTCACGCTTGTGCCACTGCGCCACTGAAGACCTCAGTAGTAAGGCCTCTGCCTCGAATTTTGCGGGCAGCGGGGCGGCGGCGGCAGCGGCGCGGCAGCGGAGCGGGCAACGCATACCTGTTCTCCAAACTAGCGGGCAGATCGCGCGGCACTATAGCGGTGTAGTGTTGTGTTGTCGAGATATTTGTTTTTATTCGCGAACGAAATGTCTGAAAAACGGCGACATCTTTTTGATTCAAATTTATTCCTAACGCTCGATTTATTGTGGGCAAAGGAAGAAGTGGATCCCTACTATAGGGCAAGGAAAATAAATGTCGAGTTTTATCGAAATTATGAAGAACAAAGACAAAATTACTCCAGAACAAAGAGAGAGAACAAAGACTACACCAAAATGAGTGTAGAAACTTTTGACTATATTCTTGAAACTATCAAGAGTGATTTAGAGTCTGGAATTAATCCAAAACGATTTAGAGGTATATCTCCAGCAGAAAAAAAATATACAACACTATACCTACAACGCGCAACGCGGGCGGTCACCGCTTGACTGGAGTGCACCGCTCGTTGCCCGCGCCCGCGCCGCTCCTGCACCGCTGTATTGGAGGGCCGGTCCATTTGATTATACGCGTAAAATCCTGCCGCTCCCGCGCCGCCGCCGCCGCCGCCCCGCTGCCCGCGAGATTCGAGGCAGAGGCCTAATAGCATATTTAAATATTCTAGGTAAGTATGAGGTACCTAGGGGTAAAGTGTGATGCTAAAAAAGACACAACTTTCGTGGCCGCCATTACCAGATCTGCACTTGCGTAGGAGTGCCACAATTGATACAGTTGAAGCGCCAGACGCGGTGCAAATGTCTCCGACACTTAAACTTGCATATTTTAGTCTAGTCGTTTAAACTTTCATAGTGATGTGGATATGGAGTGTTGTGAAATAGAAGTATGTTTTTTATTGTTGTTTTTTTTTTCTTTTAATTACCAAAGAAATATATATTTTTACGAGGAAGCGCTAATTATTTTGTTCTGAGCTCAGACTCAAGATGGCAAATGATAATTATTATATCTAAATAATGACGAAGTTACCTTTTTTTTCTGTTTCCGTTGTCTATAATATAATATTTTTTTTTATACATTATGAAACCTTTATAGCGTAATCGTATTTAGGAATATTAATATTGTTAATATTTATATTTATAGTCTAATATTTCAAATGTCACTTTAGTAACAGTAAATCAATATCTAGGTGCAGGCAAGTGTCAGGGAGTGGCAGCGCGTGTAATGTACCATTAACCGAAATAGGTTTTTCCACCCCATAGCGCAATGTTTACACATATATCATGTAGGAAATTAAAGTAACTGTGTAAAAGTACAGGAAAGAGGTCAATACGGTTCATATATAGTGTATTGATTCTTTTCCATATTTTTAGTGTTTACAATATTATTTTCATAAAACATCTATATTTAATGCATTTTTTTTGGGTTTTTAAAGTATTACTGGAAATAAACAATTAAAATAAAACCCATAAAAACAAAAAACGGCATTACTGATTCAAAGATAACGTTGTAAGATGATCTACATTTATGTTAAGTAACTAGAACAGTCTTTGATATCATCAAAATGGGTCCTATTTCAAACATTGACCAAGTTACTAGAAAAATAACATCTTATCGTACCTAATTAATTCTAAAAGAAATCTTTAAACTTGTTTTTTTTTATAATAGTTTTACACTGTATTAGCTTGCCAGATTTTATCTCAGGAAGAAGCAGCATTTTTAATTTTTTTTCATTTTTATGTTTTTTTAGTAACTACCTAAAGGTCGATATTTAGTCGATTCTATCTATTTAGGGATAAACATAGTTTATCCCTAAATAGATAGAATTGACTAAATATCTAGACGTCTTGCCCGAATTGGGACGACGAGCATAGGGAATCAAGTGTTATGTGGGTACATAACACTTGATTCCATCTGCTTGCCTTATTTATATAAGATTAATGAAAAAGGAATGTTTCTTTTCCCATTTTCTCCGAGATTTTAAGACACTGCATATTAAGTGTTTTGTCTTGTTACCAAAGTGAAGTAATAAATATAATTCACTCCTTCTAGTGGGAATCGGACCCACAATCGTCCACAGCCAGATGCTGTGCCGATGCGCCACGGACGACCTCTCGGTTTAATTACGTTGTTTTGAAAAACAAACTTATATAATGTAAGAAACAGTTAAAAGTTTCACAATGATAAGAAATTCATTATAAGTTGTCCATTGTTTAATATAGTAGAGATATTCAACAAAATATAATATATAAATAATATATTTAAAATTAAAACGTCTGAACTAGAGTCTTGTAGTTCAATATTATTTGGAATATTTTAATTACTGCAATACCTAAATCCTAGGCTCAAACATGGTGCGTCGACACTTTTCTAAGTTATCTTACAGTTCCTTTTATGAAAGTAAATTACTAAGAATAGCAATATACAGTGGCGTAGTGAGGGGGGGGCAAGGGGGGTCATCTTGCCCCGGGCGCTACTCACATAGGGGCGCCAAATGGTCCGAAAAAATTTTAAACTTTCATTTTATTTAAATATCGCATTGGTTATTTACCTCAAATTAAATACAGGCGAAAAAAAACCTTTTTGTAAATTTGCCTTAGCAAGAAATAAAAGGTTATTGTTTTTATATAATATTATTTTACACATTTAAAAGTTTTATTTAAAATATGTAAAAATCGCGATAATTAAAGATTTTATATGTTTCTAGAGTACCAATTGACGTTGCCATAGCAAAGTGTAGGTATGCCACTAAAAGTATAAATATTATCACAAAGGCATGGTAGTGTGCGTAATATTTTATTTATTGATTTAATGTACTTTATAAGCATTACCATTGAAAAATATTAGCATTCTGTACTTCTTCTACATGTAAACTCAAAAAAACTTCTAAATGCAAAAAGGAGATCCCGAGGACATCAAGGATGAAAATGTAAAATCAGATTTAGAGTTAGATCCAGATTCAGGTTGTACACCTACTGCTGCTAAACTTTTATGTATTGACTCAACACAACAAATACAAGACAGAAGAAGGTGGTCCAAGTACATTACAAATGCTAAATCTGTGTTCACATCTGATGAAAAGCATGAAAAGCCCAAAAAATACATCAGAAAGACTTGTTGAAATTTCGGACGTTCTGAATTACAAGGATGAGGTTTATTTAAAATTTAGCAACAATCGTCCTATAATATCGGACCAACTTCGAAGAGAAATGATTATTCTTAAACCTAGCACATATCAAAACAAAGCCAGTTTAAATGCAGCAATAACATCGACCAATCGCCTAATGCCAAGATCTCGGTTATCTCGACGAGTCGGTAATGAAAAGGAAGGAACTGAAGTTAACCGATCTTGGTTATTATATTCACCAAAAAACAATGCCGCGTATTGCTTTTGTTGCTTACTATTTAGTACACCAAATTTCACTACACAATCATCTTACGTAACATCGGCTGGTTTTAATAAATGATAGGAAAAAGATAAATTGATTAGCCATGAAAATTCAAATCCTCCAAAATTACTTACACTACTACAGCTTGGAAAGAGACATAACGTAGATTAACAAGTAAAACGGAAATTGAAGTATCATTAGAAGCGCACATTCAGTATGAAAAAGAAGGATGGCGAAATATATTGCAAAGAATATTAGCTTGCATGAGGTATTTAATTATGCAAAATTTTCCTTCTCGTGGCCATGTTGAAAAACTAGCACTTAAAGATGGTACAAACGTAGGAAACCTATCTTTGCCCAGACTTATAGCTCAGTTCGATCCGCGACTAGGACATCATATGAGACATGCCACAGAAATTCCAAAAACTATCTCATATTTATCACCACAGATTCAAAATGAATTCATTCAACTTCTGGTATCTACAGTTCGACTTCAAGTAACAAAAGATAACAAAAGAAATAATGAAATTTTGCTTGATTCAACTCCAGATATCTCTCCTCGAGAACAAATGTCCCAAGTCATTAGGTACGTAGAGGTTGATTTTATCAATAAAGAAGTTTCTATAAAAGAATCTTTTTGGGTTTTATCGACATACATGCCAAAAAAGGCAAAAGGCAAAGGCTCGATCGAAAATACGGACTTAAGTTAAATTAAATTCCCATGAAATTTCACTTACAAACTGCAGACCACAATGTTACGATAATGCTGCCGTGATGGCAGGTCACACCTGGCGTTCAACAAAGAATAATAGAAAAAAATCATAAAGCATTGTTTGTAAATTGTGATAATCATTCATTGAATTTAGTAGGAGTTACTGCAGCTAAATTAGAGCGAATTTTTGTGACATGTTTTGGAATAATTGAAAACATATATCTCTTTTTCTCATGTTTAACGTTGCGATGGGAATTTTTAAAAAATGCTGTAACAAAATCTGTCAAACGTGAATCTGAAACACGATGGAGTGCCAGAATACAAGTGGTTAGCGTTATCGTCGATAGGCTAGAAAAAATAGTAGATCTATTATAAAAAAAAAACAGAGACCAGACTACAAGTGACACCAGAAGTGAATCTTCAATTCTGTTGCAAAATATACAAAATTTTAGTTTCATAACTTTAGTTCATTTTTAGTAAGAAATCTTAAGGAGAATTGATCGTGTGCAACTCAGATTACAAGATCTTAAAATGCATTTTAGAGAAGCGTTCCATGATCTTGAACTAGCCGAAATTAAAAAAAAATCTCTGAAAAATCTCTATTGCTTCAATAGAAAAGGCTAAGTTTATTTGTAAAAGATGGGATATTAATACAACAGAACGTGTATTAAGACGCCATAAAATGCCCGGAGAATAGGCTAGAGATGTTGGTCTTTCTGCAGAAAGTTAAATTTCATCTTCTTCTGCAGAAAGTTAGTTATGAAAAGCGTTCTTGATCGTATTCAACAAGGAATATGTACATGATTTACGCTATTAAGTGACCTTATTTTCAAATTTGGATTTCTACTAGACATTGAAAATTTATTAAAGAAGGATAATGTTGATAACGACCTTGAGAAAGTTGTAAAAATTTGGGTGAATTTTACAATACAGATTTCAATGGAATAGAACTCTTTATCGAAGTATGTGACTGCAAAATGTTATTCCGCAGTAGAAAAGAAAGTGAACCTAAAACCCCATTAGATTTGCTCACTTTTATAATCTCCTAAGGAGAAGATGTTTTTCCAAACCTGAGAGTGGCACATCAAGTATTTCTGACTATCTCAGTATCAATTGCTATCTACGATCAACGATGGATCGCCTAAGTGAGCTCGAATTTTTAAGTGTGAAAAGAGAAAAATTTGGAATGATTAACTTTGATGTAATTATTGACTAGTGGCTCGCCAGCGGCTTCGCCCGCTTAAACTACATTGATTTAATAAGCAGAATTGATTGACAACTAAAATTACTTCTAATATGATTTTTTATTACTTTAATCTGTAATATTCTAATATGATTTTTTTACGACATTATCGATTTTATAAGAATTTTTGATTGTTTCGAACTAAAAAATACGACCAATGTTGATATTTGATTTATAAAATATTCATAAAGCTATTTATTTATTATACATATATATTTTTGTAACATTACGTTCCTTTTTACCTTAAATGTGCTGATGTCAGTTAATAATTTAATTTCCTGCTTCAAAAACAGCCTTAAATATTAATTATTGATTTGGGTAATTATTCATTCCAAGACGTTTCGAATGTCATTCTTTAGCCAGGAATCTTACCAGCGCGATTGCTATATAACAACTTAACTTAACTTAGCTTCACGCTTTATCCCTTGCGGGGCAGTCAGAGAGAACGGAGCGCCAAACGCTACGGTCTCTACATACCTCTTTCGCCTCGTCCACTGTCATCAACCTCTTCATACATGCCCTTCGGGGGATCCTCATGCTTTTTACGTGAACTTCCTCCAGTATCTTCGATACAGTGTTTTCGAAGGTCAACCGAGGTCTCCCCCTACCTCTCTTACCGCTCACTTTTCCATCATAAATCTTTTTTGCTATTCTTTCATCACTCATTCGTTTGACGTGCTCAAACCAGCTGAGCACGTTCTTCTTCATTGTGTGACATCCTCGCTAGTACCTGCCTGTATTCTGTGTACCTCTTCATTGCGGATTCGATCAGCTAAGCTGACTCCGCATATCCTACGAAGAGATCGCATCTCCACAGCATTCATCTTTCTTTCATTTTTCTTCTGTAATTCCCACGTTTCGCTGCCGTATAACAGAGTCGGTACCAAAACTGCATTGTGTACGGCCAAACGCGCAGCTGTGCTGACGTTTCGCCGTCTCATCAATGCAGCTAAGGCTCCTTTAACCTTGTTACCGGCAGCAATACGCCTTTCCACATCCATCTCGTATCTTCCATCTCTACTGAACATACTTCCCAAGTATGCCACCTCATTTACTTGTTCTAATATCTTACTATTTACACTGATCCTGCATTCCGTCCTTTCTTCATCTCTTTCAAAAATCAGAACCTTTGTCTTATTCTCATTGAGGCTTAGACCATTATATTCACACCCTCCTTTCAGAGTGGTGACCAATGCCTTCAACTCGCATTCTGATGATGCAATAAGCACTGCATCATCTGCGTACAGCAGGCAATTCACATTCAGGTCACCTACTTTCACTCCCATTTCACTTTGTTTCACTCCTTGGAGATAGCTATCCAAATACAAATTGAACAACCAAGCTGACATGGCACAACCTTGTTTAACACCCGATCGGATGTCAAACCAGGGCGACATGCCAGCTCCTACTAGCACGCAGGCTGAGTAAAGAGACTTTACAGCCTGCAGCAAGGGTCCGCTCACATTGTACCGGGGTAGTATCTCCCATAATTTCGCTCTTACAACTCTGTCAAACGCCTTTTCCAAGTCCACAAAAGCACAGAAAACTTTTTGGTTAACGGCCAAAAATTTTTCCGTGATGCGGAGGGAAAAGATCTGATCCATACACCCTCTTCCAGGTCTAAAGCCCCCTTGGGCCTCCCACAACAACCTTTCAGATCTCTCCTGCATTCTTCTCGCTAAAACTTTAGCATAAACTTTACTACCTAAGCTAATCAAACTGATAGCCCTATAGCTTGCGCAGTCTATCTGTGAACCTTTGCCTTTATACAAAGGCGCGATTACCGCACCTCGCTAATCGTCTGGGACCTCCCCTGATTTCCAGCACAAACTGCACAAAAACCAGAACAAGTCCAAGACGCGTGGCCCACCATATTTGATAATCTCGGCAGTAACTCCATCTGCTCCCGCTGACTTACCACATTTCAGACTTCGTATTGCACTCTCAACTTCTTTTACACTGATTTCGCCATCAGCTACATCAAGACTCAGCGTTTTGCTGTTACTTGAGACTGAGGCGTCATCACATTCATACATCTCCTTGTAAATTTCCGCCCATCGCTGCAAAACGTGTGGTTCTTCTGTTAAAACTTCACCGTCCTTCGAAAGCATCCCTTTCATTCTACGGGTTAGCGAGCAACCTTGAGAAACACTAACTTCTCGCCAGAAAAGCTTCGTGTTTTCTCTGAAGTTGTTCGTTAACCTTCAGTCTCTTTCATTCTCTGCCTTTTCACGCTTCATCTTTATCAGTACTTTCGTTTGGTGTTTTTGCAGCTTATACTCTTTCTTTTTAATTTCTTTCATACTTTTATCCTTAACTGAGGCTTTATAATCCTGCCATGCTTTCTTCTTTCTTTCTATAGCATCTTGCACTTCATCATCCCACCATTCGTCGCGCTTTTTGGTAAAGCCTCTTTTCCCTTTACCACATACTTCAATATTTTCATTTCCAGATTCGCTGTCGTTATCGATATCTGATCGTCTAGCTTCTTGGAAACACTTTCTTGATATTCCTCTCTAACCGGTGGATCTTGAAGCTTCCAGCTTCTTATGCGATAATTCGACTCCATGTTTGGACACCTTGTGTAGTTGCGCCAACCTGCAAACAGACCCCTTATTCTAGCTACGACTAGATAGTGGTCTGTTCCCAGCTCAGGACCCCTAAACACTCGCGTGTCCATAACTTGGCTTCGAATACGCTGATCCACTAGGAATAAATCAATCATACTTTTCCCTTCCTCTCGCTCCCATGTATACATGTGAATTTGTTTGTGGTCAAACATCGTGTTTGCCACAAACAAATTCCTTTTCTTGCAAACTTCCAATATAAGCTTTCCAGCCTCATTTATTGTCTTATCACCATACTGACCTAGCACTCCTTCGTAACCGCTTCGCGCAGTTCCGACCCATCCGTTCAAATCGCCACATATTATTAACTTTTCGTTCCCTCTAACGCTACCTAGAACATACCTGACACTCTCCCAAAACTCCTCGAGTTCGCCTAATGGAGCTGAGGATACTGGCGCATACGCCGCTAACAAGAATACTCTTGTTATCCCCAGCTTGAAGCGAATACAAAGCAGTCTCGGGTTGATCACCTTGTATTCAACCGCTGCACTAACCAATCGAGAGGACAACAACACACCTACACCTTGACAGCCCCGGTCGCTCTCTGGTACGCCGGCCCAGAAAGCGACTCGACTGTCCGGCAAATCGGTAGTGTTATTGCCCTTCCGCTTGGTCTCAGTCACGCAGACGACATCCAAATCTCTATCATCCATCACATCTAATTGTTCATTCATCTTTCCTTCCATCCCTCCTCTTACATTCCACGTAGCTATTTGTAGCTCCGTCCTCCACCTATATAACATTTGCAGGCAAACCAATGCTTTGAGTTCATTCAAATGACGATAACTTTTTTTTTAATGAACCGATTTTGACGAAACAAAAGAAAGCAATTGGTAAAACTTTTAAGTAAATCGGTTCGGTATTTTCAGAGAAAAATGTGACCATACATATCGACAGACAGACAGACAACAAATTAAAAAAAAAAAATTTGATTTCTATTATTCTTTTTAAGTGTCCCTCTATCCATTTCAGTCAAAATTACTAAATGTACAGACAAAATATTTTTACTGTCTTATTAGGGGGCGCTAAAAAAATATTTTGCCCCGGGCGCAAGTTAAGCTCGCTACGCCACTGGCAATATACTTTATATTTAAAAATATGCGATGGCGTCATTACTGCCATTGAAAATTATATAAAATGAGATTCATCATTATAATTATATTATAATTATAACAATTTTATCTACTTTTTAAAGTGTGGCTATAAAGCTTTGGGAACGATTACTTAAACATCTTATTTGCGTATATTAGCTCATATTTTGGTCATCTATACTTATAATGAAATCGTAACGGATCGGTGTCTGTACATCGAGGATATATAAGATTAAATGAAAATATATAAAAAAATCTCAGAAACGGCTTCACCGAATTAATTTATGTTTTCACTCTTGTATTTTGGAAAGTTTCCTTTTAGTGTAGGTTTTATTTCAATTGGCTTTTAAATAGAAAAGTTATACCATTTTAAAGGATGTTGCTCGACAATTGCTATGTATAAATGTTTTATTGAATTATCTGAAACTTTATTTTTCAATATAGGTGTAGATTATGTGTTTATAAACGATATTAAAACTAAAGTAATACGGCTTAGGAAATTAATTATAAGGTGTAGTTTAAGCGGGCGAAGCCGCGAGTGGGTCGCTAGTAATGTAATAAAGACGAGGAAGCCGGCGTGAGTGTTAAGTAATATAGAAACGGTAGCGGTTACGACCCCTTTGGGTAATTTTTAATTATAGATGCAATGTGTATTTGTAATAATGAATATATTAATCAAATGTGTTACACTTACTTCATCAAACTAATCTAATTGTGTTCTAATACTAGTAGTTTACTGTGTATTTACTCGTGATTTGGATTTGGACCTACAAATTGAAGATATTTCTCGATTTTATATGTTAGTTAAATTTTTGGATATCTTTTATGTTGATGTCCTTTTCTGAAAAAAAAAAAAATAGATATAAATTTGTTGTGCGAAAAAAGAAAGTCTAGTTTTACAAAGGTATAATAGTTTTATAAAGGTAGTAATACAATAATTATACAAATTGCCGATAACACATGGAGTTACTAGTTTTTCTTAATGTGCTTTTCCTTTAATATTATTGTTCTATATAAATATGGCATTCTTTTAATTGTCTTGCTTCTCGTTATTTTAACAGAACTATAACTTGAGCCTATATTGATATTAACGTTGAAATTAAAATATTGTTATTATGAGGATAATTAAAAGGTCTTCTGGAATATTTAAAATATACATTATTCAAAATCTTCTATTTATAACTAAATTGTAAAAAAAACTATTTATAACGTATACAGAAAATACAGAATAATTAAATATTACTCTAAATATAATCTTAATGTTAGATTCGTCTGCATTACATAGCGCTTCAAATGAAGCAATAAAGCTAGCGTGAGCAAATCGCGCCTTAGTGTGCCGGAGACCTACAGTCAGTGCGCGATGTAATGCTCTTGTCGATGGTTGCGGTTTATATACCAATTTCCTGTTCCATTTTTGAATTCGCAATTTTCCTTTTTTTTCTATTAAAATTCGTGGTTAAGGCTGAACTCAATTCCTTTATACCGTAGTAGTATAGCTGTTATTGGAACTGTTTGCTTGTGATGTGTATTTTTTTTTGTTTAAGTTAAAGTGCTACTAATTTAAGGGATAAATTTAGATAATTAAAAGAGGTAAATTAATGTTCTTTTGTTTATATTTTAGTAATTGTTTATTGTATTTTCATTTTATTTCATTCCGGAATTTGTAAATAACACAAGATAATATAAAAGTATTTTCTTCTAGTAACTCTAAGTTTTAAAGATTGACAAACTTTTGCTTTACAAGGATTATTTTTAAAAAGTTCTTAGATTATTAGCTTTTATAAAATTTATAGATAATAATACCTTTTTACAGCAAGCGTGCAAAAAATATTAGATCTATCTTTTCACGCAAAAAAATAGTTAAAGTCAAATAGAAATCTTTGTTGCTACATTTCAATCAATATTTTACTTCGACAGAAAGATTGCATCGGCATCTACGAGACTTTGATTTAATGGCTATCGATTTTCCGCCCACTACACGATAATAATTAATGTCGGATGTTTCAGAACGCACAATACGTACAAATAGAAGAGAATTGAGATTATAATGATTAAGATTAAAGTACCTGATGTTATAACATTTAAGTTATTACTTAAAACTTTTACAAAAGATGTTTTTTTTAATAATTTATTATAGGTGACATACAATTAAAATGTGATATTAAAGTTAATTTATGTTATTTGCGTACGTACATTTTGGTCAGTCGTGGCGCAGGGGCACAAGCGTGTTACTGTAGACGCGACAGATTGTGGATTCGATTCCCACTCGAGATAATGAAATATTTAATATTTTTATTTCTTCGCTCTGGTAAAGAGGCAAGGCGCGGCGTTGAGTTCCACCGCTCAGTAGGTGATGCGTCCAGAAATCAGTGGGAAGTGGGTAAAGGAATCTTAATGATAACACGAGGTTCTCTCTTCGTACCCTGCTATAAGCGGGATAAAACGTGAAGCAGTATTTATAATGGTATTAAGATTTCTGGCCAAGCATTAATCTATGTAAGTAAACAAAGTGTCTAATGTCTGCCTCTCCGTTATATACACTACCAAAATAAAAACTGATCAAAGACATTTGCGTCTAAATGGTTTTTGAATCGGATTATAATTAGAGAGTACGTACTACCTCAATACAATGTTGAGTTTTTAAAGCGCTTTATAACATTTAACCTTTACACCTTTATACCTTTGTTTCACAAAGTCATATGAATAAATACGTTTTGTGAATAAAAAACTTCATATTTTTATAAATTCTTTTAGACATTTTTAACAATTTTGAAGTGTCCACACTTAGGAAAGAAAAATACTTTTTGGAAAAAGTATAACAATTTGAACAGAGCGGCATTTGAACCTGTGCCTCTTTAAAACCGTTCAAGGGCTCTGACCGCTAAGCCATACGTTCTCACGTATTACGTACATTAAAATTTTTATACGTTTTCTAAAAAATCTTTCAGACATGATTGATGTTTGATAATTCTATAAGAATCTATCTAGAAGATTTTTTTGTTTTCCCTCTATTCAGCTTAGTAAAGGATACAGCGTGAAGCTAAAAAACAAAAAATATTGACAGAACTGAACAGCTCTCTTTGTCGTACGGAAACGAGATAAATAAATGAAAATAATGTATTTCCCCTAGTGGGGATAGAACCCACAACTATCGCTTTTGTATAATGGCAAAAAGTTGTTTAAATTTTTCATATACATATCTCCAATGTAAAAAGCTAGTAAAAGATTCTGTATTCGGTTTTTTTTGTGTAAGAGTCCACTTTCGCTACTATTTCTATAGTTCAATACACTCTTTCCGACTATTGTTTGGGTGAGATTTTATCGCCAGAAATGTAAATCGTTTCTTTCTAGGTCACAAGTATATTACGTCTGTCGATTGTATGGAAATGACCCGAGGTCTGAGGGATTTGTTTTACAGGGCATTGGTATAAGGGGCTTCAACACTTATGGGTAAAAGGGTTATCGTCACCGTACTGGTACTATGTGTGTCATTTGATAATTTGGGTTTATTCTTGATTCACAGTTTTTAATATGCAGTAGGTAAAAGACATGAAAGCTATGTATATGTATTTTCTGGAAAAAGGTAGTTTCAATTTATTTTTAGGGTTTCGTACCTTTTAAGGAAAAAAGGAACCCACATAAGATCATTTTGTTTTCTGTCTGTCTGTCTATCAAGAGCATAATCTCAGGAACGCTTGGAGGTATCGAGTTGGAATTTAAACCATATATTCAAATCTACGTCCACATAATTTCCTATTAATAAAGTATTTCTACATTTACTTAAAAAAAAGATATTGCCGTTTTTAAAATGTCCATATTTAAAATTAGGTTATTACTATAGAATTTAAAAAATATCAGCATCTAATTGATATGCTTGCTTATAATATAATACCTCCGTAAAATTTCATTTATTAAAAAAACCATGTTAACTCTCTATTCTAACATAACAAGACTAAAATACCAGTGTCGCTATATAATTATCGTTTCTTTTAATAAAAAACTATATAATTGTTCTACACTACAATATGCTTAGAAATCTCTCAAGCAAGTAATTTGGCTATTATCTTCACCTACGGCAGGGGTTCCCAACCTTTTCTTTATCAAGGACCCCTTTTATATCAATCTTAATAGCAGGGACCACTATGCATGTAGGTATAATAAAAATTAGCTGTGATAGTCATACAGAAACTTAGCCTCACTATCCCCAGTCATAAAATTTAAATCGTTCGCGGACCATATTTAGGCTTAGTGGTTAGTGATCACTGGTAGTTGGGAACCAGTGATCTAGAGAAAGATAGCAGTGGCAGAAAAAAGTGTAGTTTTTTTATGATGACACCTATAATTAAATAACAATGTTAATATCTTGCAATAATTAAAAATGTGTACAAATTAAGCATCTATTAGAAATGAAAAAAAAACTGTTAGAAAACATTTTTTTTCTCGTAATTTATATTGTGTAAGTCAATGTTTTATTAATATGATATGGAATTTGACCAACAAAAAATGTTTTGAATGTTAGTAATTTAGTTTTATATATTATTTATAGGTCAAAAACAGCAACATAAGCTCGTATTCGATCTGGTATAAATATTTCTTAGAATATGTACTTATATTTCACAATGTTCATGTGTTTTGGATTTTCTTTCGATTTAATGAGTTGAAATTATAGGCTTATAGCGTTTACCTACTGATTCACCACATCTGATATAAGTAAGAGTTGTTTGTTGTACCTCTGTATATAGACACTATCCTATAGGTAGTTCCCAAGTTTAGGCTGTTCAAATTGCAAAAAAATATTTTAAAAACTTATGACAATAGTATTTATCATTATGAAGTAAACAATGAACAATAACTTAAGTTAATAAATACCAGCGACTGTAAAAAGTATGATTTTAATGTCTTCAAAATACAATGAACATAGTATTTTTTTCTTTATTTCTACATAGAAACGTTGTTAATAAATGCATGTATTAATTAGGTATACTGATTTACAGGTTATGCATTATTTGGAATATAAAAAGAATTGGAATATAAATTGCGGGTTTGAATGAGTTTCTTAAATTGTTTGTTTATAAATAGTTTCTTTTTAGCTGCACGTTGAATCCCTCACATGGGTAGGCAGGGGGAACCTGGGAACTTAGTGTTAAGACACTTACGAATAGTGAAAATATTAAATATTTCATTTCCTCGAGTGGTAATCGAATTTACCACCTGTCGCGTTTAATTTAGCCGAACTATTTATACTATAAGTAGTTATAATATAAATAATTCGCATACCCTGGTATAGACCAGGTTCTTGTAACAATTATACTTCGTAGTACGACAAAGACGACCTTGCTTGTTAAACGAAGACGTGATGTCATCACTCATGTGAATCCTTTTCGTTTTGGTGTTTTTAATTGCCATTGTTATAATTAACAAAATAAATTATTTATATAAAGAAAATTTATATAAATGTGTTTTAGCGTCACGCTATATCCCACTTAGACAGAGGAGCCTAGTGTTCGCTTAACTTAATAAAAAATAAGATATATTAGGCCAGTCGTGGCGCAGCGGCACAAAGTGTGACTGTAAAACCGGAGAGACTGGTTGTGGGTTCGATCTCGACTCGAGGAGATGAAATATTTACACTTAAATTTATATTTCTATTTCTCTCTCTCTGATGTCAAGGCAAAGCGCGACGTTGAGTTCTGCCACTCAGCACGCAATGCCTCCAGATTCCGGCATAAAATGGGGAGCGGAGTGTCTTAACACTAGGTTCCCTCTGCCTACACTGCTGTGTGCGGGATACACCGTGAAGCTGATTTATTTTATTTTTAAGATATATTAATATTCTTTAAACAAAACCTGAATATACTTATTCAACCTAAGCATTGGGGTCCAGTCGTGGCGCAGGGGTATAAACGTGCAGCTGTAGAGGTGATAGGTTATGGGCTCGTTTCCCATTCGAGGAAATGTTTATATTTAATATATTTCCTCGGCCGGTAACGCGGCATGAGTTCCGCCACTCAATACGCGAAGCCTCCAGAATTCAGCAAAAAGTGAGGAACAAGATCGGAGTGTCGAACACTAGGTTCCCAGTTTCCTTTTGTCTACCCTGCTATGTGCGGGATACAGCGTTGAGTTAAGCATAGAATATGTCAAAAGTAAAAAAGACCAGTTGGAGTGGAATAGCCTGGAGGAGGCCTTTGTCAAAATGACAACCTGACTCCACAATGTGTATTAAATATTGATAATTGTTTTATAAATATTGTTATTGTATTATATATAAATTTAATTGTATTGCTAATGTAAAAAAATAATTTAATTGTGATTATATAATGAATGAATGTAAAAAAACTTTTATATGTAAAAGTCAGAGAAATAAAGGCTATTATTATTATTATGTCAAAAGTACTTATAAAAAAATAAGTAGATGATTATAAAAAAATCTAAACTAGTTTGAAATAAAAGCTTAT
Source organism: Heliconius himera (assembly GCA_021202915.1). NCBI lineage: Eukaryota > Metazoa > Arthropoda > Insecta > Lepidoptera > Nymphalidae > Heliconius > Heliconius himera. The sequence continues at coordinate 1,233,754 of JAJHJA010000077.1, read as the reverse complement.
AGTTTATATGAATAAAATTTGCAAACGGAGTAACTTAACATAAACTTTTCTACCTTTATAAATAAAGAGTAGAATAAAGAAATATAAAATATCTAGGTTTTTTTACCTATAGCAAGGTAGGCAGAGGGAAGATAGTGCATAGGCCTATGCATCTTCCCATCCTAAATAAACAAATATCTAGACTAAATGGCGTAACTCAACGCCGCGTTTTACCTTATCACCAAAGCGAGGATATGAAAAACAAATTACCCTTGCGGGAACCGAACCTACAGCTGTCACAATACATAATATATTCATAATATATATTAATTCAATTATAATGAGCATCATTTAAAATGTCGGAAGCGGATTCACTCTGTAATTACTCTGACTGTGTGTCGGTTTGATAAATTTAATGGCGACAAATCACGCATCTGTTCACAGCCTATACCTACAGTCAACAGTGAAAACGTGGATTTGCATGCCGCCGGGTCAACGACCCCAGCTTACATAACTATTATTATAATAAATAATTATATAGGTTATTATATATGCTATATGATTATAGTGATGGTTCATTTTAATTATAGATGTGGTTTTTGTTAACAATGTGGCTTTGTTATACTTGTCGGTAGTTTTTTTTTATTTTTCCTAATTTAATTATTTATTGAATATTTATTTAAATTAGAAATACTACTGTACTCAACAAAATCAGTCATTTTTGTTGTTTAAAGTTGTGCTACAGAATGAAATATTAAGTATGTATCTATGAACTATGATATATAAACTTTCCTCATAAATCAGTAATTAGTGAAAACTTCATCAATGCCTGTTGCGTAATTTGTAAAGTTCCAAGACAATACATTAACAAGACGGCACTTCCCACTGGGAAGTACCTTTCTGTGTTTGTTTGATTTGTTTTGTTATTTTATTTATATATTTTTTTGTTATGTTCCTCATTCCAAGCCAATACTACTTTCGCTTTTTTAATCTTAGGCTTCAGCCAGAAATCTAATGTCGGTCCAATGAAACATAAAATGTATGTTATAAATACAACACACAACAATGAAATATGCCTAATAATTAATATTAACAACCATATATTTCACATCGACTAAGAAAATCATAAATGTATGTAAAATTACGACTATTACAGACTCTTATTTCGAGTTTTGGTAAGACATGCTCCTTTTACCATCACTGACCATCTGGTGACCCGTACACTCGTTTGCGTTGTCTTTTCGGTAAAAAAGCGCGTACTAGTGTTCCGCAATTTAGCAGTCAGCGTGCAATGTCTCTGTATCCAGAAGAAAGCGGAGAACGGAGAATCTTAACACTAGATTCCTGATATAAGATTGATTTCACTACAAATATTGACTAGTTCTAAATTCTTATATTACTTTTGTAAAATCTGCAGATCAGGTCTATTATTATTGTTAAATTTATTTTGAAAGTATTTTACAGCGTTACGTAGGTCTACCCGTGATGCTGAAAGCGGGGGAGTACTCGCCCAACAATCCTCTAATACGCGGTGAAAGAGCTTCAGGAGATGTTCTGCTAGGTCTAGGAGAGTATGAGAGACGGCGAAACACGTTAAGGAAGATACGACAACGACAGTATAAGGAATATCTTGATGAGGTTAGTGGATTTTGTGAATGAATTTCATAAGGAAGGTCGTAAGTTCGAGTTTTGTGCAGTAGATTAATTATTTTTATAATATTTATTGTGAGCAATATAAAAAAATATTTTTGTTTTGTCTATCAGAAAGAATTAAAATGTCATTGTGTCGATATAGAAATAAAAAATGTGTTTTTTTTTTGTATTTTTATAAATACCTCTCTATGATAAAGCTACATTATTTCTCTTTATGAATGTAAACTCTCATCGTTAATTTGATATATCTATGTTTACTCGAGGGAATAAATATTTTCATTACCACAGTCTGGTACTAAGGACTTAGAGAGTGGAAAACTGAGGGCCTTAGTACTAGGTATCCTGTTCCTATACCTAATAAATAATTATTTTGGTAATAAATTTCAGCAAGCAAAGATCAAACAAGAAGCCAAAGAAAAAGCAGAAAAAGAAAGAAGAGAGCGAGAAGAAAAAGATCGTCTACGGGACGATCGGGAAAGAGAACGACTCGAATTAGAAAGAGATGTAACTCCGGAACCAAGAAGATCTAGTATTAGTCATACATATGTTTCGGGGTCTAATAATACTTATATAACGTGAGTTTTCAAGCAATACGTTCGATTCGTTCGATCGTTTTTTTTAACGATTTTACAGTATTATTCCAAATAAAAAAAACTTTATTTGAAAATGTTTTAAAATTTTAACGTGGTATTTAAACCCCCAAAAAATCTTTTCACAGAGATACTTATAAAATAAATAAATTGTACGCGAGGTAGTTTGATGAGAACGTATGGTCAGAGCGCTTGGTTAATAAAAAGCGCGGGCTTTAATCTATGTTAAATCTTATACAAGTTTTATGAAAAAAAAAAAAAAACTTTAATTTCAGTATAAACTTAGAAAGAAATCTAAAATAGACGCTACTCGAATTTAATTAGAATCGATTCTCCTGTTTTTTAAAACGGATTGCTACTTTATGTTTCAACAAGTGGACGAATGTGAAATTTATATAGATTATAAATAGTAAACGTGATGGTTGAATCCCTAGTAGAAGGGATAGTAATTACTTTCATACAACGTATTTAATAATTAGCAGAAAGTGGCGAACGGAGTGACTTGGCTTAGCACTGCTTATGCCTATCTTGCAATATGCGTGAAAATGAATAATAATAAATTAAATTAATTTGTGCATTTATTAAACGTATAAAAATTTTAACGGGATTTGAGCCTGCGCTATGTTAGGCCGGCCAACTCCCTCTGATCGCTAAGCCATACGTTCTTATCGAGTTGAGTCGAAATTCTTATACGGTTAACAGTAGGGCTAAGAATTATCATTTGGCAAGAAAGAGAGCGCTTGGACGGCTTCCCAGAGATGTGGGGTTAAATCCCACGACATTGTTGTTTTATACATATTTATATTGATTTTGGGAAATTCCAGGAAAGTCGACACAGGAGTACAAGTGGATCATAGAAGCACTCCGCTTTCTGTCGCTGTACAGACCGACGACGACGAGTTGTTTAGAGTATGTATTGATATTTAAAATTTATTTATTCATTCAATTTATTTTTTTAATTAATAAAAAAGTAAATAGTAAATACATCAAGAAAAACAAAATAATCACAGTTTGTAATTGAATAAATCCTATAATGGAGTGGCGAGCTTTAGGGGAGGCCTATGTCCAGCAGTGTACTTCGAAAGGCTGATGGATGGATGAAAATCCTAAAATCAAATCAATTATACTGTAAAGTGTAACAAGTTTTTTTTGTCATTTTCAGTTAACCCCGCCCTGTCACTATCACAAGTCACTAACACAGGCGGAGAGAGAGCTCTCCCCGCACACCGCGGATAAGGACACCACGTGGGAGAAATGGGGATGCGAACGACGACGCAGTTACGGGGATTTTGATGGTAATTATGAATAACACACAAATTTAGATCTTTTTAACTGACTTCAAAAAGGAACTTGTCAATTCGCCTATTTTTTTATATGTACGTTCACTAATTTCTTAGTCAGTTATGAATGGATTTTCTTGATTCTTGTTTTATATGGTGGCACTTGTTTCAGAAGTGGCCCCGTATGCATTTTATGGCAATTAATTCATTGGTGTTGATTCATATTGGTTCCTTTTTCACTTACAGAATCTAACTGAAAACGCAACAACTGTCAGTTCGATTTCCATTCGGAGGAATAAATAATTGTTTTTATTCCCCAGCTCTGGTGGACACAGCGCAGCATTCAGTCTCGTATTCAACATGTCACCAGGCTCTTTGTGCTTTATTGTCATAGCGTGTGTTTTGTATATTCCATTAATTCAATGTATCTTTTATGCACGATGGAAACCATATAAACTATAACTGTGACACAAAAGTGTCCAACTTCATACCGTTACGACCTCAAAATTTTCGTAAAAATTTGTACAAAATTTTTGCTTCACATATATTTTAATATAATATTTAATATTTCAGAACGCACGTCATCCCTACTAAAGAAAACGACTCGTGAGAAACTAACGTCAGATCTCCGTCATACATACATGCCCTCCATATTTGACGCTGAGGCCATTAAATTAAGAAACGAACAAGCTGAAAAGGTATTTCTTTTTATTTTCACGCGGTATCTTGCATATAGCGGGATAGGCAAAGAATCTAGTGTTGAGTTGAGTCATGGCCGCCCTGAAGTTAGTCTTTCTACTGTCTAACTATTGCGCGTTGTTCGCTCTCACTCAGTAAGAAAATAATCAGAAGTAAGAAAAAAAATTACATCAAATATGCGCCATCTACAGCTAACTTCAGAATGGTAGCAGCATAGTAGGTCGACCGTACTATTCTTTATTGAAAATTTTAAATAAAATATTTCAGGAGGCGGCAGAACGTCGTCAATATTATCAACAGGAATTAAAAAACCAAATACTCGAACAACAAAGGATTAAGGAAGAAAGGAAAACTAGAGAGAAGTATGTTATTATTTATTTATAAGCTCAAGCAACAGCTATAAGAATAAAAAACACATTGCAAACTGTTATTCCACTTACAGGCAGACACAACTTGCACCAATGTTTTTTTATATATTCAACAAATAATGCTTATATAATGTTGTTATATTATGTTGAAGGAAACATTTTTCAAAATAAAAATCAATCATGGATACATATAACATACATATAACTTATAAAATATTTCTATATAGATATACCAATACCAATCGTGGTGCAGAGGCACAAAATGTGACTGCAAAATCGACTGGTTGTGGGTTCGATCCCCACTCGAGGACATGAAATATTTATTTAAATTTATGTATCTTCGCTCTGGTGTCGAGGCAAAGCGCGGCGTTGAGTTCCGCCACTCAAACGCAACGCCTGCAGATTTCGGCGGAAAGTGGGGAATGGAATGCTATGTGCGGGATACAGCGTGAAACTGATTTTTATATACCAATACCTATCATCCGTCTGTATAATCCCGAATACCTACAACTGGAGGCCAGATAATCGAGTCTACATATTATTTACACTCATACTTCTTTTTTTACATATATTATACTAGAATTTGCTAAAAAATATTTCAAATACTTTCCAGAATGCTCGAACAAGCAGAAATGAGAAGATTAGAAGAACAATTACGATCATTGAAAATGGCGCAAGAAAGAGAAATTGAAAGACAACATGATGTTCACACTGCTGTAATTATGCTATTCATAATTTTGTATAGTACTTTATTGATAATCCTATATGATTTATACTTTTTTCCATTTTCCAGTTAAATAAAATATACATTATAAATTCCTATTAAAATTTGAGTGTAGCGGAATTTGAACACGCGCTTCATTCTTGAAGTGGGTCCAAGTGTACATTCAAATATGTATTCGGATTTAAATATTTAAACTTTTTTTTGTATTTTACAGTTAACGGAAAACACAACGGAATACGAGAAAAAAAGAAAAATACTCCAAAAAGAAATTGACTTAGAACACCAAGCGTTACTCAAAGCTGCCATTCATCCAAAACACACACATACATCCAAAAGTGAATCCCCACAATTATTTAAAGACAGACCGCCATATTCAATGAATATTCCAGAAAAATCTATATTTTCACCCAATTATGACGTTGAAAGTTATCTAAGAAAGAATTTAAATCCAAAAAATATTTTAAAACCTAAAATTTCAAGTTCTGCAGATAAATTATTAAGGGAAACGGAAATAAATAAAATAGAAGATGCATTGCCCATTCCAGTTTTAAGACATTCACCAAAAAGGAACGTTCAAGAAGAAAAAATGTCGGATTTGAGTGAAAAAATGCAAATTGTCGATGACAAATGGCGTGTCCCCGCCGTCCAGAAGAATATATTGAAATCTTTAAATGATAAAGGCAAAAATGTTAGTATTTTAACGCAATTAGGCTCTATCAGACGACAATTGCAATTGGAACAGTTGAAATTAGATAAAATGTTGTCGAAAACGAATTAATAAATATGGCGGCCTAATGCCGTTATCAGAAGTTAGTTGTTGCTTAATATATTAGTTATATTTGCTTTTATGCAAAGGGGAATCATTAAATATTTGTTTTTATTCATGTTATTTATTCAGTTTTAAATTACGTCTCGTAAAATGCAAAATATCTTAATAAATGTTATTATTATTGATATTATATAGGATATTACTTATTTCTATAATTTTTGTAATAAGCTTATGTTAAATTTTCGGTCACAAGAATTGTGCAAAAAAGTTTGTCCTTTTATACAAAAATATGTCCCTAATATGTACGATTTTAAGAATAACAAATGTAAAAAAATAAGTTAATTGACATAATTCATAATAAAATATAAAAAATAACGATATAAAAAAGTTAAATTGCTTTCAAAAGCATAAAAATAACCTACATTATTTTACAATATGTTTTGGTTCTCTTTTGTCTAAATATATCTAAATATTAAGTGATATGTATTAACAAAATAATTAAGTTGCCTCAAAAATGCTTTTGTCCTAAGAATAAGCTTAAATATTCTACAATATATATTTTATTACTATTATTAAAAATGAGAAGCAACCGTTATTTTTGTCAAATGCATGTAATTTAAATGTAATTATGTATATCGTAGTAGTAATTTCATATATATATATATATATATATATATATATATATATATAAAACGCGGTTTTTTTAAATAACTAAATATAAAATTAGAATGCCTCATATATGTGAAGCATGTTTTTATTTTTCTTTATCTTTATATAATATTTGAAGAGATAAATGGTAAAAATACATATATTTGGCTTCTACGTTTTAACGTTGTTTAATAAGAAAATAATAATATTATAATGGCCTTAATAAATATCAGTAGCTTTAATGCATATGCATGAATAATTATTTATTCGATTTATTCATTTATTGGTAATAATAAATGATGTTATTTGTTATATTATTGCTTTATTATTTTATTGTAGTCAATTTTGGAATGCCTTTAAATGTATCTTAATTTAAGAATTATAAATATTACTCATAAATAGCTTTATATTAAAGTTTTTTTCTACAATTATATGGTTATGTTTAATGTAAATATTGTTGTTTATGTAATAGCAATAAAAACTTTAAATAATTCGTACAATAAACTGTATTTTGTTCCATTGTGAAGTCACTTTTAAATTAAATTAAAAATATATAGAATTTACTATTTTCTAAAATTGAACGGGTCAGTATACTTTTAAATCAAATTTTGAAAATGTGAAACTTATTTTGAACGTTTTTTTTTATTTCTAAATGGTGAACCGTCACAATATTATATCCGTCCAAAGACGTGAGAATATATTATTAAAAGTTTTCAATAATACCTTCAAAATTCTTTAAGATCATAGTTAGTTTTGAGCGAGATGTGTTTCTAATTTTAATTAAATGTAATAAAATAATTTCTTTAATGTAAAGACAATAGATATTTTTTTTGTTACATTTTCAAATAAATTTCTTCTTCTAATTTGTGAACTCTGTGGCCATAACGCCACGCGATTAATCGCAATATAAAAAAATAATTGTAGTGATATTGTTATTTTATATTTTGTTTTATAAACAAGGAAGGTGATACAAACATTTTTCTATCAAAATGGCATTTTGGTGATCCCTTTCTTGTATATTTAATATAATAATCTCTTTTTAATGTTCTTTACTTTAGAACATAAGTGTTCTAATTATTATTATTTTATGTTTTTCTATGTTTAATTTTTTTAAATAAGTATATTGTCGTTGTAAAAAAAATTGTTAATATTTATTTTATGTGTTGAAGGCTCCCTCATGGACTCTCATTGAAAAACGTTAATATTTCAACGTTTAGCACTTTAATAAAAGATAGTTTTGGATTGGAACCTACAAATAGTATAATGTTTTACCTTGTTAACATCTTAAAGAGGCACAATGTGTTATTTGGAAAAAATTATAAAATTTCTGTGTATTTCTATTCTTTGTATTATATAATTTGTTGGTGTTGAATTAACAACTGTAGATACTCATTTGTTACTCATCTGTATTTTTTTTTACTTTCACGCAGTAGCAGTCCAATTTTCGAGACATTTCATCTTGAAAGGCGGAACTTAACGCCGCGCTTGTCTAGAGCTAAGAAATAAAGATGATTTTTTTATCCAGAGTGGGAATTGAACCCAACCGACCTGTTTACAGTCAGACGGATCCCGTTGCACCACTACCGCATCTTTTATGCATTTAATTTTATTTTAAGCGTTATTAGTAGTGCCAAAACTATTTACAATTGATTCCTACAATCTCTTCCTACCTGAAACCATATTGGTAATTTTCGGACCTGCACATTTTCTTTAACTTTTTCACGTAAAATTATAATTTTACATGAAAGTCACAAATTTAAATGTAATTAAACTTTAGTAATTGAAAATTTTATGTCATTTTGACATTGAATTTACGATTTATTCAGTGGAGTCAATAATTTTTACTTTTACAAGTACTGGTTATTTTAATAAAATTTATATAAAAATAATAATTCACCATAATAATAATCTAGTAATAGAATAACGACGCCATTTTAACTACAATTTCAAATAATAATCTATAAATTGTTTAGATTTTAGATTAGTAATGGCTTATTACAACTATACGTTGTAATTGTGTAGTGAATTTTAATATCCAATTTTTCTTCCAATTCTTTTTATACAATTTTGAATATTATACTTTCATAGTGATTTAGAAGAATGTTCAATAGAAGTAGATGCTGAATTTTATTGTTTTTTTTTTTTATTATATAGTGTAGTGATATGTGAATGTTAAGCCAAAAAATAGTGTAATTTATATTATTTTTAATGTGGTTTTTTGTTCTTTTATGTTGAATCAAAATATTCTTTATCAACATTTATTCATTTAAAACTGTCTATCTTAGATACCGGGAATTGAACCTACGTCAAATTTATAATTGTTATTTCGATATATTTTCTCTTGTTCACACTAAGGAGTGTGTGTGCATGACTCAGGCAAAAGTGAAACCCTTATCTCTTTGTTGTCCGTCTGTCCCTATGTCAAGACCATTTATCTCGAGATCGTGTGGAGGTATCAAGCTGAAATTAAAATAAAATATTCAGGACTATGGTCCCCGGAGTACAAAAAATAATCAAGTTTCTAAGACAATGGAATAAAGAATAAAAAATACGATTTATATATCCCATGTAGTAGTATTAAATTGATTTTATTTGTAGTACTTATAAAGACTTATATTTGATTCAACATAATTGAGACTATACAATGAATATTCCTATAGTTTTATTAAATATTGTTTTAAATTGTATAATTAAATCGCGAAAAGTCGGCGTTACAAGTAAGTTGCATTTTATTTTCGCACAATCAACTACAGTAGGGTCAACGAGTCTTGGCAGCTCTGAAGTTAGTTAGCAGGTGGCAGTATATAGTATTTTTTCTTACTTTAATTACGTTCTTCTAAAGTTAACAATGTGCAAAATTTCAGACAAACTAGCCACGACTCGCCGACCGTACTGTATGTATATATTTTAATAAGTATTTGAAAGACTGTGAAGTAATTTAAGTAAAAGAGCTTGCAAAAGGAAGTGAGAATATATGATAGGTATTATTTTTTATATATAAATATTTACACGCTTCTTAATATAATGCCAAAAATGTCCGCACGTTAGCTTTATTGTTTTAAATGTTTAATATTGTATGTAATGTTTCAATTTCAATAAAGATTTGTTCTGTATTTTTTTTATTTTTATTGTAAAGGCCTCTATATAATAGCATAATTAAAATATTTACAGAGTTGAAATTGTCTATACCTATATAAAAAAATAATAAAAAAGCTTTAAGGCCACTTTTGGCACAGGGGCACAAACAAACAAGCGACTGAAAACGAGACAGGTTGTTAGTTCGATTCTCACTCGGGGGGTAAATGTATTATTTAATATTTTGATTTCCTCTCTCGGTCAAACAATACGCAATGCCTCAATTCGGTCGTGCGTGGGAAACAAAAGTGTCTTATTGGGGACGGAGTGTTCTTAACACTAGATTTCTATTAGGCGCCCTGCTATGAGCTGGATTTAATTTTAAGAATGATGTCGACCTACTATATCAGGCATTAAGCCTAGGGCAACCAATTTGTGAATCGATTTTTAGTTACACTAAAAATTTTAAAGATTCTTGGTACCTATAACCATTTTCTGCTGTAAAAGAACTAGTTTGTAGCTTCTGATCAGTGGTGCTTCGGATACCTCAGCAACATGACCAAAGACGATATTGTGCAATTTAGGAATTAACAACTTTGGAGGAGACAAAAATCGAACAGCCTTTATAGTCCCACAAAAAATCAATGTATAATATTACAGGCGCTAAGGTTGTTAGTAATCCATAATGTAATACATCATTCGAGTTTGTCTTGGTGTCCGTGAGGTAGCGGCAAGAGCATTGCCTGAGATGGTATGACCACGTTGCGCGCCGACCCAGGGTATATGTCGGATGGAAGTGTCTATGTCTGTCCTTGGAGCTAGACCTCCCCAACGCCCAAGGAAGCGCTGGTTGGATGTCGTGATGCAGGACATGAGAGCCAATGGTCTAACCACCCAGGACCTTACAGATCGTGCAAAGTGGAGTAGATAGTTAGATTTGCCAGTTTGTTAGTGCAGATATGATTGTAAATTGTCTTTATCTCTAAGTAAAAGGGTCTTGGTCGACTCTATGTAAAAACCATTGTCCCGCTTCCTATCAGCGTCTCTCAGTTTTACACTGTATCTCGCATGTAGCAGAGGGAGGGTAGGCAGAGGGACCCTAGTATTACGACAGTCTCTACGACAGACATCTCAGGAGACATTGGCCTCATCGCCGAATTATACTTCTTCACATCGACTACGTGTGTCTTTTGTAGCAAATAGAGGGAAGGTAGTCAACACTGTTGTAAGACAGTATCTTAATTATATATGTACATAGCATAAAGAACGCGAATGTAACTTTCTTCACAGTGAATAATTTCTTAGCATAAGATCTTTGCATATCAATATAAGATCAGGGTAACATATAAATAAACAACAATCAGTAAGACAGTTTTTATTTTCTTATAAAAAATTTAAAAACAAATTAACAAAATCTAAAATATATTCACAATTTTCGGTTTAAAACAATTAATATTTTCAGTCTTTGAAGTAAAACTAAAAACATAATGTTTAACAGCCCAAAAAAGATTGTTGAAAAAAAAAGAATGTTTTCCTACAAAATATTTACATTATCTTTACAAAGACTTTATACTCTAAAATAAGTATAATATAAGAGTAGAATAATATATTTTATGTACATACATATAATATTCTAAATTGGACATTTAAGCATATTAAAACAATTTTATCATACAAAATAAAATAGTTTTAAATGTTTAATTTAAAAAAAATACACATACGTAGATATTAAGTAAATATATGTATGTAGGAAAGCTATTGCAATATTATATTCACATTTTCGATTTAAATTTTACAATGAATTTGTAAAATAGACATTTATTATGATAATTCTCTATATTCACTATAGAAATAAAAATGTTTAACAAAATTACGATATTTTGAATTATGCATATTTTCAATAGAAGTCTATGTTACCCTATTTCTTTTGTTTGTCACATACAATTTTTTAGAACAATAAAATAACTAAAATAAAAAAAAACGAACAGTCTCCGAATAGATTTTTTTAATTAGTAATAATCTTTTATAAAATATCGAAAAATATCTTGCATATATTGTTTATATCAAGAGAACTTGCATATATCTTTATAAGATAATCATATTTTAAAAATATCTGGTATTTTTTTTTGTATGAAGTGGATTTAGTAACATATCAATAAATTTTACACGTTTCGATCATGATAATAGTTTTATAAATTTTTCTTTTCGTTTTATTGTATACAAGTATTATTTAATGGTAACATTATAATATCATCGACAATCAATGGCGGGTCGCCAGCTTGCTCTTTTTTCCTTTATTAGTGTTTAAAATAAATATATTTACACCATTTTTTTAAGACGGATGTTTTAGGAAATTCTCGAGCGTGGGCCCATCCCGACCTAAGGGGTCCCTAGGGAACATGATCATGTCGCCGACCCACGTGAACTGCAGCAATCTGTTCTCGATGACGTGTCGCCATCTTGGATTTTCCCGGAGTAAGTCCCGGTAGTTGTCACCGGAGACGATGACCGCGTCGAACTCGGCCGCGCATTGCACTATATACCTAGAAAAAAGGAAATAATAGTATCCATACTTATATTATAAATTCGAAATTAACTCTATCTGTCTGTCTGTCTGTGACGCAATCACGGCCAAGCTGCTGATTCGATTGTGAAAAAATTTAATATATGAAGAGACTTGAGGGTCTCAAGATGAACATAGGCTACTTTTTTTTCTCATATTTGCAATATTCTCTGTTTATACTAATATATTAAAATATATTTCTATTTGTTAGTTACGAACATCGCTAAGCAATTTCGTTATTTTAAGATAAGGTCGCCCAAAATGCTTCCTGAGCGCTTACATCGCGTGCGCTGACACAATCAAAGACGCGTAAAAACAATGTTCTACAAAAGTATTCTTCAAAAAACTTGTTAAAAAGTCCACAATTGTATATGTTTATCTCTGAAAGTTGAGCCATAGTAACCATTTTAAAATATATTAAATTTAACTTTATCGGGTAATTGTTAATATATTTTCTATAATATGGTATTCATCTTTAATAAAATACATATAATAGTCATCTTTAGCGTTTCATCTGGATTGAAATTATACTTTACTGTATATTATTATAATAAATACTTCAGGAAAATGAGCTAACCTACGAGCTGCACGGTATGACCGACCCGAACGGACAAACGACGTTGACGGTTTTGTAAATTTTCATACATTTTCAATCTGCTGCTGTTTATTATTAATATTTTTCTTTGATTCTCTTTGCTTATTTGAGTAGTAGATTAGTTAGATTCAATTTAATTTCTTGGTTTGGTTTTATTCTGATATTATATATTACGTCGTTTTATTCTGGTATTATATTTCGCACTACTGTCAATTTTAATACTTTAAAATATTTATTTTACGTTAATAATATTTATAATCTAGTTTTTGTTCCTTTACTTACTTTTTAATTTTTGATCATTTTTTCTTATATTAAAAATCTCCATAAGTTACATTTACTTATTACTTTGTGTTAATTTTAAGTTGGTTGTATTATTTTTAATATTGAGAATTTCGTTTAGTTACTTTTAGTTGTGGAAATTAAAATGTTCTAAATATACAGTACGGTTGACGAGTCGTGGTTGCCATGAAGTAAGCCGTAGACGGTACTGTACCTTTAAATTGACATTTAATTTTTTTGATCTGTTAAAAAAGAAAATGTTAAAAGTTCTATCATGTAAGATGCGATGTGATAGTGTTAATTAATTCCATTTAATATAGTAGATTACACTTTTTACAATTAGAGACATTCAGTAAGTGAAGTCACAAAAAATATGATTTTATTTCTTAACACAAAATATGCCACACATTCCTATTAAATAACTGGTCCGAATCTTGTCACATTTAAAAAAAGTAATCTTATAATATAAAAAGAATAATAAATTTATGTAAAAATTCAAAAACTAACCTATCATCATAAGAAGTGATCATTTTCCCTTGTATTTCCCTCGACGGCGTGTATACGACTAGGCCTTGTTTTTCTAACTGATCTAAGAGTCTGCCGTCGGTACTCTTTCCATATTTACATCTGAAAATATAGAGGAATATCTAAAAATGCATGTAATTAGACACAAAATTTTTAAAGTAAATAAATTATTTTTTATACTATATATAGTAAGTATATTCATAAAAAAGGCCACCGTGGCGCAGGGCCACAAGCGTGTGATATGTAAACGCGACGGTTGTGAGTTCGAATCCCATTTGGGGGAATGAACTTTTTCAAATTTTTATTTCGACCATTGGCGTTGAGTTCAGTTACTTAACAAACAGTCTCGAAGCTTGGGTGCATACACCATGAAAAAAACATGTTATTTAATTTTCTATGGTAAATATAAGTATTTATCATATAAATTACCATATTTAAAATACATACAAATTTTAAAAAAATCAGTAAATTTATTTTATTACCATCGTTGTGTTTTATTTTGTGGATATTTTCTAAGTAACATAATAATTATTTTTATAATAATTAAAAATTAAATATAATTTACCTAAAATGCGGCACAAACGCTTTAACCACGTGACCTCGTCGAACAAAATAATCAATGCAGATTTTTAATCCCTTCACTGAAAATATTCTTCCTTTTGTATGTCTGGAAATAAAAAAGAACAAATTAAAAAAATATATAAAATATTAGAAAAAAAACTTATTAATTATATGATGTAAAAATATATTTATTTAAAACGTAAACATATAAAAATTATAACCCGCGCTCTTGGAAACCGTCCAACCACCCCTACGTTCTCACCAAGCTACGTCTAAGTTCTTATACGCTTGTTACAACTTGTTTATGTTGTTAGTATCTCTGTACGGAGATTTTTACAATTTTTCCGCTACCCAAAGATAATTACTAAGAATTATTGTCTGGCAAGAGAGAATGCTAATAAAATATTTTTGACTTTTTTACGTGTTGTTCCTCATTTAGGAAAGAAAAACACTTATTTAGAAAAACATATATAAAATTGAATGTAATGGGATTTGAACCCACGCCTCTTGGAAATCGTCCAAGCGCTCTGACCACTAAGTCATATATTCACATCAAGCTACGTCGAAATTCTTATACGAGGGCTTACAATTTATTTATGTTGTTAGCATCTTTGTATGGAGTTAATAGTTGTAATTTCTGATGTAATAATAAAAATAAAGTTTTACATATTTTTTTCCTTCATGTTTTATCACAGAGAAAAGTGTCAAGACACTGTATTTTCCAATTTTTGCCAAAATTTTAAACTTTTTATACTGAGTAATATAGATTACCGCAGTGCACTTTGTCTACGAGAGCTGAGAAACGGAAATAATTTATCCTTTTTTGAAATTGAACTCCAAACTACATATTTTCAGTCAGATGTATATTTATTTATATTAAACTTTAAACTTTTCCGTAGCTTTTGGCGCTCCGTTCTCTCTGACTACCCCGCAAGGGATAAAGCGTGAAGCTAAGTTAAGTTACTTTAGTTAAACTTTAAAAACTTACCGCATAGCAACATTGCTACCGTCTATAACAATCATTCTTAATCCTGTTTTATTTTTTATGTCTCTCTCTGGGTTATAAATATTACTCCCTATACTGTTTCTTGAGGCTCGACCTAATATAACATCCTTTATATATGTATCTTCTACTGTTTCCGTTGCTCTGTTTACCCCATGCTAAAATAATATATTTAAGTAATAAATAAATCATTTTTATACCTATTTTAATACCATAACTTTGTAAGTAGTCTATCTGTCATGCTTTCACCTAGACAGATTTTAATGATTTGAGAAATTGCTTGATGGCATGTTGAGTGGTGGAACCAAACAATAAATTTTTCTTTTGTTAGAGATAAAAAATATTCTGTGTAGGGATTGGTTCTACAATTATGTCGTTTACAATCAAGAATCTCGCCTATGCTGACTGACTCATCTACACATATAATAGAAATATAACCGGTTGTTGTCTGTACAAGGAAGATTTATGAGAAAATGTATTATTAGGAAGGACATTTAATTAAAATAGGATCCAAAATAACTTTTTTTAAAATTTAATTCTGCCTGTTTGTGTAAGCTACTCTCAATAATGGCTTAACCAATATACATGCAATTTATGTTTCATTTCAATGGATTTCTAAATAAAAAAGTTTTAACAATACAACTTTTGTCATAAAGATGAAGTTACAGGCCTAGCTAGTCATATATTATTAAATTGAAGACTTTTTTATATACTTACAATTAAACTATGCAGACTATTCTTAGAGGTATTAGGTCCATTGCATCCATTGAATATTTTACCAGCAATGTATTCTAATAGCTTGCCTCTTTCTGACGAATCCAGTTTAGCAATTCCATTTGCAAATTTCCTCATTTGTTTATTACTGACATTGTTTTTTCTTTTAGTTTTAATAACTGTTACATCAGAATCTCCACTCATTGATAAAGTACCATCAGATGTTAAGCAGTCTTGAGATTCAGTGGAATTAGCTAAGTCTATTACTGTATTAGATTGCTTTGTCATATTTAAACCACTATCTGTCGTAAGATCTATGGTTAAATAAGAACTGTTGTTGATTTCTTTTGTTAAATTTTCAATGTCTTTATTAAAGTTTTGGGCTACTTTGGTGTTATTGTTTGTTCTACTATGTGTTGTTTCATTTAAATTATGTTTACTATTTATAGGTGTAGAACAGTGAATCGGACATGGTGTATTATTCGTAATAAGATCATCATCATCAATTACAATTAAACTATTATCAGGTTTATTATCCACATTTTGTACTCCTGTATTTACATGTGATATTGTATTGTCTATTTCAATAACAGTATTGTTTAAAGAGCTAAATGAATTAGTCACTTCACTTTCATGTCGAAGTTGATTAAATAGTTTTTTTATTTGTTGGTTTGTTTTATTAGTTCTTTTCCTCATCATTTTTTTGTTTTTGTAAATGTTTATTATTGATGTAGAGCATGAAATTCTCTGAAAATAATGTTATTTTGGGATTTTAGAAGAGAAGAAACTTTGTTTATATCGTAAAATATTATCATCCTGTACTGTTCTTACCTTACGAAGTTATAATATGAATTTAATCGAAGGAGCCACCAGTCCGAAAGGTCGTGGATTCGAAACCCACCGCTACCGTGTAGTAAAACGACAAGTTCACGAACAAGAATCAGTCTTGTTCGTGAACTTGCCGTTTTACTATACCTCATAACACATATTTACTTGTTTTATATTAACCTCGTTTATAATAATATAACATTTGGTTATTTTAAATAATCATGACACTAACACGAAAATATATTTCACAGTAATTTAAATATTATAAATATAATTTAAGAAGAAATAGACGTCTGTACGGGTCGTTTAACCTTTTATCGAAATTGCAAAAGTGCATTTTTCGAATTTAGTAATAGAAACAATAATAGAAAGTATGTTTGCAATGGAAACTTACAGAACGATGTTTGGGTCTTGATTTTCTGCCCATAGTTCAAAGTATTTTAAGTTAATAAATAAAATCTCAGTGGCAAATTTTGAAAATTTTTATACGTATCACAATAACAACAGGAAGGAAAAAAGATGGCGCCTTAATTTTAACAATTGACAATTTCGAATTGACATATAAGACATTTACAAATATTGGCCATAGACAAATATGAACCATAGTCAATAATTATTATTCGTCCGTTGACTCAATTCAGCACCTTGATCTTAACATTTTTTTACAGTATCCATTAAATTGTACTATTTGTTGGCTATGGCCGTAATAAATTGATTTCAGCCATGTGGTTAAGATCTCACTTGATATGAAAATAACTTATAAAAATTATATTAAATTAACAAACGATTCCTTTAATTATCTAGTAACCACTGAAAGAAGGACAAACATCTGTGTTTTTGTTTATTTTTTAAAAACTTCATTATTTAAAAAAGTTCTTTAACTTGGAGTTAATATTTGAATGAAACAAAGTAGGTAAAGAAAAAATATTGTAGCAAAATTATGTAATTTATAAAGATTTTCTTCAAAGTAAATTCCCAAGTTGTCAAATAGTTAAATATCACCAAAAATTCAAAGATTTATTCGCTTTGCTAAATAATTCAGAGAGATGATGAAGAATGACCTATAAAATGCGCGTTTGCATGTAGACGCAATGTATGGACCAGCTTTCCGGCTTCATTGCTCTTTTTTATTATCATTGTTGCTGTTTATTTAATAATTTATGTATAATTTTTTTATATGTGTAAATAAAACAGAACAATATAATAGGTTTAGAATAATGATTTTATTAAATGTTTATAAATTAAGATGACCTTTACATAGATTATTCATTATATAATAGACCTTTAATTTTACTGAGTTTTATGGGTCGGAGGCATAATATACAATAAGGTAAAATCTTTATATAACTTATATTAAAAATAAACAATATATGTACAAATAAATCATAAAGATCAATATCTAATAATTACAGTTAAACTTATATTCAACACACGATGTAGGTACATAGCTAATTTAATACTGGTAATATTAAGAAAATACTATTAGCCAATTTAATCCACAATACACAAATAATCTTAACTACATAATATTAAAGAAAAATTAAAGCCTCACTTGGAAACAAATTCAAAAGTTAATAATCGTGATCAATTAATTTTCACAAACACCAATTTGAAATTATTTATTTAAATTTATAATAAATTAATTAAAATACACTATAGGATTGCTATTTTTATTAGACACATTAATTAATTATTAGACTACACAAAATATTTCTAAAATATCAATAAAATATTGTATAGAGACGTCATTAAATACTTATCTACTACAATTTATTTAACAATGTACATTTTTACTTCTACTGCTAAACTACAATTGAATTTCAGTTTTTACTTATAACATTGAGAGATGAGATCAAAAATTTTTAATTACAGAACTATTTACAAGTATATATTTCCATAGTTTTTACACATGTATTGCAATCTACTCTACAACACCAATGGAATTTGCATTGACAACGTTCTTTAACTACGATCTTCTTAGTATTGTAACCTCGACCGCAGCACATGAGCGAGCACCCGTCGATACCTGCTGAGGTTCTGTTGCATTCTCTGCCTGAAGTCCCCAAAGATCCCTGATGTTAAGAATTAATTATTTATTAATTGTCAAAGTTACCAAGTAATACCAAGTAAATATATTTATACTAAATATTAATTAATAATTAGAGTTTCTACGTTCATTTAGGGTGGTCGCACACGAACAATAATATTGTCAATAAAATATGATGATGACGTGTGTGTGGCCGTTTTATTCGAATTGAACGGGAATTGAACCCACAACCTGTCGCGTTTACAGTCACACTTTGTGTCCCTGAGCCACGAAATGCCTGTTTTGTCTCATCCAGTCTTCTATCAATCTTTTTTTATCGCCTTTTTTTGTAAGTAAGCTAAATGCAAACACTAAAGCCACGGCTTTTTTCTTTCTATCCATTATAAATTTAACACGTACGCATACAAATAAAGCTACTGAGCGACTGCGTCAGATTTTACGATGAAATATTTATAAAATATTTATATATGCGGGGGATTATTGAACGATACCTATTATCGTCAATGTTGTATTGACAATAATATTGTGTGTGCGGCTAGCACTACAGGAATAATAACTTACTAAACCATAACTTAATGTCCACTATAAATTATTAATAACACAAAAAGAGAAAATAAAAATATATATATAGAAACAAAAATATTATTTTACAGTTAACAAAGAATTCGTAAAATATTATAAGAACGTCTGCCATCATTTGTTACCTGTGACTCATTTCGAATACAATAATTTGGTGACTCTTCCAAGTAAACGAGATCCTGAGACGTTGGCAGACTGTAGTTTGGATTGGTTAGCCGTAACTTTCCGCGTCTGGATACTTTTACCTCGGTAGCTCCTTCATATTTATCTTTAAGATAATCCCCTGGAGGAAAAAAAAACTATTAAAATAGTAAAAATGGTTAAATATTTTACTTCTAAGTACGTAAAATATACGTATTACGTACCTAATCATAATATTGTCTATGGCTTCTAAGTAATTTAATTATAGAAATAACGTATAAAAAAATTTACCAAAATTTCAAAATTACAGATTATTTAACAGTTTTCAAACAATAAAAGAAATACCTTAATAAAAACAATTTTATTAATAACTAAGATAATCGTTCGTATGTCTCTGATAAAAATAAAAGTTGATAAATTCATTCAACTATAATAAATTCAAGATGATAATAGTTCTGGGACTGTTATTAGTATGCAGTGATAATAAATAAGCAATGTCTGGAAATGTTTCTATTACTATGCCCTTGGCGGTCTTTTTGATTTATATGGCCACCCGTGTGATGTCGTTAACATAGACTTTTAATTTATATTTAAACATTTTATAGACAATATGATAATTTTATTTCAATTGTAATTATGACAAAATATTATAATGTAATAATTGGAAGTTTTATGACTAATTTAGTAATTACTACGTGAGTGAAATGAATAGGAGTCCCACATTAATAAAAAATTACTTTAGTAAGCTAAGTAAGCCTAACTAAAGTGTAAAGTATTATATAAAAGTAAAAACAAATACAAATAATTACTTAATGCGTTGTATGTATCAACATTATAATAATAAAAATGAATTGCTGTTGCTCTTCATTTTTTAAAGGCCAGTCGTGGCGCAAGGGTACAAGTATGTGACTGTTAATGCGACAAGTTGTAGATTCGATTCCCACTTGGAGAAATTAAATTACATATATTTAATATTCTCATTTCATCGCTCTGGTGTCGAGGCAAAGTGCGGCGTTGAATTCCTGCACTCAATAAATCAACACACAATGCCTTTAGTATTCGGCGAAATGTGGAGAGACGGAGAGTCTTAACACTCGGCTTCCTCTGCATACAAGATACAGCGTGAAGCAGAAAATAAAAATCCAACTTGTTTCCAAGTTGCTATACAAGTGAAAATGAAAATTTTGCACCTCACTCTGGTCAACTTGAACAAAACCGGATTACAAATTTAAACCTGTGACAATTACACAAGCTAACCACTAAGCCACGTCACACATACAGCAATATCATACTAGCTTTATCCTTAAGCTGTCGAGCATAATAAAGTATTCACGGTCAGATTATGTCCTCGGGAGATAGCTCGAGACGTAAATAAGCTAATTTATGCCACAGTCAGTTCATTTCGTCGGCTTAACGTTCGCCTACCGTTTGGTATCGGAGAGTAAAGTATTATTTAAGATATGTAGATATAATGGCTTGTTGAATATATTTCTAGCTTGTTTATTGTTGATTATGTGTTTGTTAGGGTTTCTAACCGACTTTTTTGAATAGATAAGTATAAAATGTAAAACGGAACGGTTACGTGGGGAACGAAAGTTTCTTGGATGTAGACTACGGAATGTTAACATTAGGTTCCCAAGTTTCCCCTGCGTACCTTGTGATGTGTGAGATACAATGTGAAGTTAAAAATATGTAACTGTGTTATTTCTATAAAGTAAAAAAACAGGATAGATATTTGTGCTAGCTTTAAATAAAATTTATAAGAAAAAATATAAGATATAACTAATTCTTCAGAAAGGAACCCAAGGAAGTTCTACTACCAAAGTTAATCTGAGCTATTAGATAAGTTAGTATGAAACAACACGGGTATTAATAGTTCTCATTGAATTTCTATATCAGATCTAAAGAACAATGTAAAGCCAATTTAACTGTAACGATTCATTTTGAATTCTGCATTTACATGCAGTAAAATATAGATTTGAATCAAGAAATAAATAAGAAAAAAATAAAGCATAATTAATATTCAATTAAATTATGAATTTCTACTATAAGGCAAGTAGAGGTATTTTTGTTTTATTATTCAGAAGAAGAACTTCTGGAGATGTAAAAATTTTAATATTTCTATTCGAAATCAACGTACGTACAATTTTGTAACATTTAATAAAAATTAATATAGCTACGTTGAGAATGGGAATCGAAATTGTTAACTTGGTTCCCGGGTTCCCTCTGTCTACCCTGCTATGAGCGGAATACAGCAAAAAAAGACTTTTAATTATTAATTTATTAACTAAAATGTGGCAATAACTGTGAGGTCACTAATAAAAATATGGTTTTATTTTTTAATTATTATAATTAAAAAAATATACTTAAACCAACGGAAAGGACGAACTAGGTAGGTAGGTAGTTAAAATAAATTCCATGCGACATTTAGAGAAATGAATTCAATGTACCAGGGCAGCATGGGACGACAGGAGAATTAATAGGTCTCATTAACCACCTAATATCAGATCTCGAGTACAATAGAAGCTATTTACTTTAACTGGTATTTGGATTCTGCTGTGAATGGCTCACTAATAGAGTTATTTGTGAGAATATATATGGGGGACGATTTATTCCAGACGTTTCGATATTAATATTGTATGTATGTATGTTTATAAGAAGTCCGGAGATGTTTGATAAAGTATATTATATATTAGTATGATATTAATTGAGGTCAATCGTGGCGCAGGGCACAAAATGTAACAACTGTAAGCGCGACTGGTTGTGGGTTCGATCCCCATTCGAGGAAATTAAATATTTACTTAAATTAATATTTTCATTTAAACATGAAAGGGAACGGAGTATCTTAACAATAGGTTCCCTCTGCCTATCTTGCTGTGTGCGGGATACAGCGTGGAGCTGATAAAAAAATCCTACATGTAAAAGTGTCATAAAATTTATAAAAACATTCTCAATATGTATGTACATATATTTTTTTCAACTTTACATTGTAGACCTAAATAGGAGAGTAGGCAAAGGAAAACTAGTGTTACCCCGTTCCTGACTTTCCGCTGAATGAAATATTAAATATTTCATTTCCTCGAGTGGGAACCAAACCCACAACCTCTCGTTTACAGACATATGGCTGATAATTATATTTATGTTTAATATTAATGTTTAATACATACCAACTTCTCTAAAAGTCGCCAACTGTTGCCAGCAGGTGATCAAGCTGCATGAGCCGGAGACGCCGTGGCACTTGCACGTCACGCGGGATTTTTTAATGACCGCCTATTATGAAATTATTTACGAAATGTATTAATTAATGATTACGGAGGACTTACTGATGCCATGGTTGCGTAGTGAAAATGCGTCTGACTGTATACGTGATGGTTGCTGGTTCGATCCTCTTTCGGGGGAACGTATTATTTCCGAGTGCGGCGTTGATTTTCACCACTTGTTCAGGACGGAATGTCTCGTCAGGTGGAAAGCGAAGATTGTATTTCTTAGGACTAGGTCTTTGTCTACCTTGCTATATACAGCATAAATCGTGAAGCTGGTTATTTTTAATTAAAGACAACAATATGCTATTACCAATTAAAATCTGAAAACATTTATTTTTTAATGTAAATTTAAGTGTTTTATTACAAGACGAAGTTACTCGTTTTTCATTTATTTTTTTTGCTAAATCCCGTACGTAGCAGGGTAGGCAGAGGGAACCTGAAAATCTAAAACACTCTGTTTTCATTAAGACAAATTCTGTGTGTATATTAAATATTGCGTGTTGAATGACGAAACTGAACGCCTCGTTACCAGAGCGAAGAAATTAAAATATTAAATACCTATTTAATTTCCTTGAGTGGGAATCGACCCTCCAACTGGCCTCATTGGAATTAGCAAACTTATTTAAAGCAATGTGAGATATATTTACTTTATATAACAAATAAAAAATAAGGAAATGAAATGTAATAACAAATAAAAATGTATAACAAATAAAGAAATGAAATGTAATATACGAATCGTTAAATTATATTATGAAGAATGTCGTTTTAATAACACGTACCCGTCTCCCGGCTTCATTATTATGCCTGTTCATAAGCTGCCTGCCTTGCTCGCGGCTGCCGCGCTTCACTTTTCTTTCTCGTTCACGTATATCGACGAAACCTTCTGTGAATCTGTTTATACAGACAAATTAATGATTAAATATTACAAATCAGCTTCACGCTGTATCCCGCACACAGCAGGGAGGCAGAGGGAACCTAGTGTTATGACACTCCGTTCCCCACTTTCTGCCAAATCCTGGAAGCATTGCGTGTTGAGTGGCAGAACTCAACGCTGCGCTTAATCTCGACACCAGAGCGAAGAAATGGAAATATAAATTTAAGTAAGTATTTCATCTCCTCGAGTGGAGATCGAACCCACAACCAGTCGGTTTTGCAGTCACACCTTGTGCCGCTGCGCCACGACTGACCTCTATTACAATATAAATATAATGAGGCCAATCGTAGCTTAATGGTACTGTGTGACTGTAAACGCGCCTGGTTGTGGTTTTCACCCCCACTCGAGGAAATGAAATGTTTGTTGAAATTTATATTTTCATTTTTCCGTTCTGGTGTCCAGGTAAACCTTCAGAATTCGGCAAAAAATGAGGAACGGAATGGTTTAACATTAGGTTCCCTCTGCTTACCCAGCTGTGTGCGGGATATAGCGTGAAGGTAAATAAATAAATAAATACTTAAAAAAAATTATACAATGTAATATATTTGTGTCATTTACACAAATAATATTACACTTAGCCATACATTTAGTACATATATATATACATAGTTTACATTTAGTTTTCACCTTTTTTTAAACAAAATGAAAAGGTTGCCGAAAAAAAATACAGAAAATAAAATATTTTATTTTATATACAACTTAAAATTATTTTAATACATAATTACAACATAAATTAAATTATTTAATTATGTTATTATATCATAGAAGTTCCTACAAAGGAGAGTTCCACTGGACATAAAACTTTACTATCACTTAGTTCACCTAAAACTTTTCTCCTACTTTTGTGTTGCTCCTGGTACTTTACTTACGGAAAAGTTAGGGGAATTTAGAAAGAGATACACATATACATCGTTTCGACAAGAGTGAGTGAAATAGAAATAGTTTTCACATTTTCATTTTGGCTACGCCCCCTGCTACGAAAGCTCTACGAGATATCGATTTGAAGCATTATGTAAGTCTTCAAAATGCAACTTTATACGTAACGTAATAGAGTCAATTTTTTAATAATATTATTCTTGTTATTTTTCCTAAAGAATGTTTAATATGTCTGTAAAATATTTATTTATTTATTAAGAGGTTATTAAATTCTGTAAAAAATATAATATAAAACTTCAAATTGTTACTTATATTAAAAGAGACAAATTATTTACTCGTAAAATTCGTATACAGATTTAAAGCTCAGTTTCTAGTCACATACAAAAGTACGGGGGAGGGTCTGTCCTAAGGGTATATCGGATTAAATACCCTCATCGGTTTATGCTGCCCTGGTAGATGATAACGGATTTAAGCGTGTTTAACACGGTTCAACCGGGCTTATCCGGGTTTAGTATTTCTGTATATCCGGCTTTTACTTGAGTTTGTTGTTCCTCTAAGAGTTTGTTCTTTCGGATAAGTTATTTTAACGGAACAGTTATTTTAGTAATATTTCTTTCTCTTTTTTTATAATGAGAGAGAGAGAGAGGGAGCGTGAAGTAAGCATTAAGTATCTGTAAAAATAAAAATATTTAAACGGTGGTAACATATTTTACATTTATGTTCGAGGACTTGGTGTCAAGGCACTCTGTTTTCCGCGTATTAATTGCAAACTAGGGACCCGCTGACGGTTTCGTCCGCCAATATATTTTCGGTAATCTCAGTCTGTTTTAGTAAGTCTTTCGCATAATTATTATTTATTTAATAATCTGAGTTACTTTAATGTTTTAATAATAATATCATTTTAAAGACAATTCCTATATGTATTTAAAACTAAAGTTTAAGCTAATTCAATACATAAAACAGTTTACAGTTATTTACTCGAACAATATTAATAGATATTTTTTTATTTATGATCCGATTTAAATAAAACACTTAAAGTTAAGAAAAGTTTGTCAATACATAAAATAAAACTGCATTTAAATCGTTTAAGCCGTTTCTGAGATTAGCATGCACAAACGCACGCGCAAGAAGAGGTAAACAGGCAAAATTAAAAAAAAATGTTTTGAGTTAATTATTATCAATTATATATATATTATATTATATTAAGGACATATGTCCTTAAAAAAATATGTATCTTCCATGTACAGGCAGCGATCAGTTACAAATTTGTTCTTTAATAAATGATACAGTATAATATTATATGGATAGATATAGATATTGTATTATTTATCCAATTTAGTTTGTTTTCACTTGTCCATCTTTTCTTTTTCTCCTTGTTTTCCTTTTCTGAGGCGGAATAATTGATTGCAACTCTATGCATATTGTACAACGTTTTGGGACTGAAATTTTCAATTTAAAATATTGACTAAATTAAAGATATTTTAAAAATAGATTTTTTTTAATATGACATCAATAAAACTATTTTATTCATATACGTATGAAAAACATTCACATACTCAAAATAAAGATAAGTATACCAAGAGATGTATCTATTCTATACTTATAATAAATCTGTAGAAAAGTCGTTTCTGTACATTGAAAATATTTTAAAAAAATTAGCCAGGGTGTTAAAGGATAATTAACAGAATCCATTTCCAACATTTTTGGAATTTTTGTCTGTTTGTCTGTTTATCTGTTTGTCTGTTTGTCTGTTTATGTGAACACGTATCACGTAAAAAGTACATACACAATAAATTTAAGCAACTTTTATACATAAAAATTACAAATAAATCAAAGTAGCTTTTAGTGTTTATTTCATTGTAATTCGCTTCACTCTATCAAAAAATATAAGTATTTAAGTTTTCAAGAAGTTAATATTTGAGATATTAAAAAATCGATACAAGTAACGCTATCTATTGACAAAAATAGTAGATACTAACGAATCTTGATACTCTCTTTCATACACGTAACGCTATCACTAATTGCGATGGGATCTTAATAGATGGCGCTGTGCATAAAAGAAAATATAGTTTGGAAAGGTTACCGCTACACTCTATCAAAAAATAATATACTTAAAGTTTTAAAGATATTTATATTTGAAAAAAAAAAAGAAACATACGCAATGATATCTATTGACTACATATGATACGTTACGTTTTTAAAGTACAATTGTTCATAGTACTAACTACAAAGTAAACTAAATTGAATTGTTGGTGAAGATTACCTTCGTAACAGTCTAGCTTAATTCTTAATTATTTAACACAGTGATAAAGAATGACTTAATATTCAAAGAAATATTTTGAATAGGTTCTTCAGTCCGTTCGTTCGTTTATGTTATTAATATTTTTTTAAGAAACGTATAAAAAAATCACTTTTGGTAGCAACCTCTAAAAAATTGTGTCTCAAGAAAAAATGCTCTGACACTGTTTATAAAAATATCTGTTTATAAAAATATATAACTTACAAGCGACACGTACCGACATTGCACTATTGCACCTGTATGTTGCATGTATGTATGTGCCAAGGGTATTTTAGGGTACATACCTCAAAATTCTTATAAAATAACTTTGTTGTTTGTCCGTCTGTCCGTCTGTCAAGACTATTTTGTACAAGATCGGTTAAAGGTAAGATACCTCAATGTTCAATTCTATATTCCCTTAGAGCACGAAAATCTATCTTCTAAATCATCGCAATCAAATGACGATGAAATATGAGAGTTTATGCTTTGTTTTTTGTCGCATTTTCTATCATAACTATAGGGTACTTCCCGTTGATATACAATTTCGAAATTTGTTAAGAAGTTAAAACTTACGGCACGTATAAAGGAAAATTCCAAAATTATTCTTCAAAAATTGACTACTTATTTGTATTTGTGTCACAGAAAAAACCATTAAGTACAAATTTTAATCTGTACTTATATAAGACAACGGCGGTTGATGATATTGCTAATGCCATACGACATGTCAATTTAAACTTAAGCATTATTAGTACCTGGAGCAAATCATGTGGTCTGTCGATAAATCCTAGCAAGTCTCAGTTGTGCATCCTCGGTAACACAAAGCAACTCTCCAAAATTGACTACTCCCTGCTTCCTTCCGTAATGCTTGATGATTGCAAGATGGAGTTTGGCACTTGTGTGAGGAATCTGGGTATCAGGATGGATAGTTCTTTGACATGGGTTCCTCAAATAGCGGAGTTAAGTCGAAAAGCTTTTGCTGCTATTGGGAGGGTAAAGAGATGGAAAAATTTATTGCCGCTTAAAACCAAAATAACGTTAGCTCAATCTCTTCTTTTTCCTATTCTGGATTATGCAGATTCCTGTTACCTAGATTTGTCACAGCAATTACTAAACAAGCTCGAACGTCTCCAAAACGTAATAATTAGGTTCATTTTCGGGTTGAGGAAGTATGACCATATTACTCAATATCGTGTTCAACTTAAATGGTTGACCATCAAGCATCGACGCAATTATCATGCACTTATCCTTTTATACTCTATCTTGTATCTGCCTTTTCCTCCTTCATACCTCAAACAAAGATTTACTTTCCTGGGCTCCCACTCTCAGTCCCTCAATCTCCGTTCAAGATATGACAACGTATTGGAGGTTCCATTATGTCGCACCAAGTGCTACAGTGAATCATTCACCGTAAAAACGGTGAAATTATGGAACGATCTACCCGGGTTCATCAGGCAGTCAACATCACTTAATATCTTTAAGCGTCGGCTTAAAGAGCATTACCTATCGCTATAGTCGTTGTATCTGTCTTGTACATATATGTAAGTTTATAATTGTATCTCTATATAAATATGTATATATATGATATCTATGTATGTATTTATGTATGTTTTATGTATGTATTTATTTATGTATATATGTTTGTATGTATGTATCTATGTATTTATATATGAATAGTGTGTGTATACTTTTTTTTTTTTTTTTTTCTATTTATTTATGTATTATTATTATTATTATATATTTTTTTTTTTTTTTATGATATAATAAATTACAAAAATATATTTATGCTTAGTTATCCGCCAACAATGTTCTCTTAATATTAGTTTCCATAAATAAAAGGTTGCCTGTAAGAGATCACTTATAGTGATAAGGCCGCCTTTGCACTGTGCTAAAATTACTAATTTTATTGAATTTATATGTTATCTCTGTGCAATAAAGTGTTTTTGATTTGATTTGATTTGATTGATACAAAATGACAACTTAATTAGTTATTCTTTTGGTGTATCTCCTTTCATGAAACTGATACGAAACTCTCGGGGCATGAGTACGACTTGAACTTGCCCGAAAATGTTATTTTATAGATTATATAAAAATGCTTAAAAACGTGCTTTCTATGTATATTCTGTATACCAATTATATATTTAACTAATAATGTTACTAATTTAAAAACTGTACAGGAGCTAATATAAGTTATTTTACAAATAATATCGTGAGTACCTATCCAAATCAATTAATTAATAATTAAGGCTGTTTGTAATATATATATTTCTTAAATGAATAATCATGTAATTCATGCGGGCAAAGCCGCGAGCAGGCCGCTAGTTTTAAATAAATCTTAAACATTAATATACATTCACCCTACAAAAATATCGCCAACTAAACTCACAAAAGTTTTTCACCATTTCCCAAATTCCAATAAGCTCCTACAAACCTATGCTAGCCTGGCAGCAAAAATGCTCAAATGCGGGAAAATCTTCTTTATGAAGTAAAAAAAGGTTTTCCACAGGATTCCAAACATTCTTTAGACCTCCTCCCGCTTGTGATATCCGTGTAAAGAAAATTCAAACGTCCGAAATATCGGGAAAACGCTTTTTAAAAATGTTAAAAAGCATCCCCTCCCCTCTCTACTTCTTTAATAAAAAGCTTCTTCGGCTGGTGTCAAAGTGGCCTAACTAAGTTAACTATTATTTATTACTATACAAAAGTTTAATATAAAAACATTTTTTTATTATTTTTAAAATTTTTAAAGTGTTATTCCACATTTAGGAAAGAAAAATGCTTACTTAGAAAACGTATAAAAATTTGAACGTAGCGGAACTCGTACGAAACGTACGTTCAACGAAATACGAACGTATAGCTTAGTGGTCAGAGTGCCTGGTTGGTTTCCAGGAAGCGCGGGTTTGAGTCCCGCTACGTTAAAATTTTTATACGTTTTAGCAATTTTTCTATTTCTTTATGAAATACTTTTATTTTCGAAAATTTAAAATTGTGGTCAAAAAGCTTTATCGTTTTAAAAAGCTAACTAAACGGACTTGCTGTTAATGTTACTAT
This sequence comes from Heliconius himera, assembly GCA_021202915.1. Lineage (NCBI taxonomy): Eukaryota > Metazoa > Arthropoda > Insecta > Lepidoptera > Nymphalidae > Heliconius > Heliconius himera. The sequence goes on along the minus strand of JAJHJA010000077.1, from coordinate 1,203,735 downwards.
ATATATAGACCATTAAATGTAAGTAAATTGTCAAATTATAAATGGAATAGGAAATTTACAAAGTTTCAAATACTAGAAATTTTCAATTGCCTTATGTGAAAAGATGATCTATAATTATTAGTATTATTTTTACATCTCTGAACAGACAGTAAGAACAGACTACTACTATTGACAAACAGATTACAATCAGGACAAGAAGTGTAAAAAAATACATGCACTATGATTTTAAGTATGTTAAAAATATTGAAACAAAAAAAAATCTGAGCAATGTGTGATTTAAAAAACGATTTATTTGTTTTAATTCTGAAGGTCGTAGGTCGTATTAATTTCTAAAGTATTTCAATAAAAAATAAAATAAAAGAGTTACATCACTTTTCTCCATCCTCTAAACAACCCTTGTCTGCACACATACATAAATATACGTATAAATTAATACATTACATACATACATATATTTAAATGTACGTTTCATTCAATACTAGTAGAACTACAACCATCTTATGTACCCCTGGTACTATCAAGCAAAAATTTTCTCAAAGCAGCATTTTGCGATGTATCAAGAGCGCAGTCGAGCGTGTCCACACTCTGGAAGCTCATGGCGTACTGAAATTTAAATTCGAATTTCAAACTTTGTTCGGAGTTTTACGGAGCTTTTTTCTGTTTATTTTATACTTTGCTTCCAATTTTAAGTAATGACTGATTCTTAAAATGCCGTTTTTGTAATATAATTTATTTATAATTTTAATCAACGACTCGAAAAGTATTTTCATATTTATGGTGTTATAACAGTGACGTCGCTGGCTGTGTGTGATTGTGTGTGCCAGGCACAGAACTAAGGCTCTTAAACGGTTGGACCGATTTCGAGGAGGTTTTTTTTAAGGAACCAGAACACCACATGTGTCTATAGGTCTTAGCTTAGTGTAATCCTATTTATCACTAATTTCTTTTCACAAAATATTTTTATTTAATAATTTTAAAATTATTTATTTGTAGTTTTCAAACATTTTTGTCACTCTCTATTAAGACAGACCCAGCTGATAAATTTCGTTCGTCTACTCACTACTGTATAGCTTGAGCGTAATTTAAGAAATATTTAAGATTCTTAAACTCTTTTAAAAGTTTAATTTACACTGCAGCAATTACCTAGTAAGCTTGATAATATTATAAAAAGATAATACAAATAAAAGCTTCAAACATTACGATGAAACATATAGCGCCAAAATCAATGCCGATAAAATTTTCTATTAGCTACCCTAGCTTTTCCACCGTTAGAAGGCGGGGCCTATAAATATCTGGTCATATTGAAACTTCCTAGCGTTTTATAATCTCCTGGTAGTACAACCTCAAATGCGTGGTGTCGTTGTCATTAATGTCTACGTAGCATCCCCCGTAGCAATTAGACGTGAAACGTAGAACATTCTACATTTAATACGAATAAAGGAGCGCTATATAACTAAATTCACTCTTATCTTTTCAATGTTAAGGTAGAAGTTTGTGTATAAAGTATTTATTTTATATAAAGATTCTTAACCATCTTAACGTTTTTGGTTCCCTAGTATTTCAGATACAAAATATGCAGAAAATTTCATGTTTTTCCGTAAACGGTGGCCATTAAAAAGTTTTTATTGCCATTTTGTTGGATAATTCATTTCTCTTATTTATTTATTTACCTTCTACGTTTAGGGTTGAGCCATGTTGTGACATTTTTTTATATTTATTTTATTTAAACATGATATTTGTCTATAGTTTTTTACATTGCTATTATTACTTTTTTACATACTAATAAATTGTTATTTTTTTAGTATTATATGTATATATATAACTCTTAAGAAAAAAGAACTAACAATGTTGGAAGTGCCTTATTTACTTACGTCTTTCAGTTAGAGTATTTCGTATTTTTTAGTTCGTTTATTCGAGTTATTTAAAATTTTAAATTAAATTGTAATTTAATAATGTTGCCTTTTTAACCTGCAGTATAGTATTAGTCTTAGTATAGAAAGCTTAGTATAGAATTAAATTTAAAATAAAGTTTAAAAAAAATATAAAGCTTCGAATTAAGTGACTAAATTATATGTGACAATAAATAAGATTAATTATAGTTAATTAATATTTATTTACAGAAAATTTGTGCTTTTTATTTACACTATCTATTTATATTTCATTTCAGTTCAAGACTTTAATCAGAATTAGCCAAACACTTAAAACGCTTGTTACTTGAAAAGAAGTGATTCTATTATTTCCATTAATATTTTTTTTCTAATCATGATTTTTTATTTGTTTAATAACTAACAAACGGTATAATATATAACACTCTTTTTTAACAGATTATATTAAAATACAAATGTAATGAGTACAAACTCGATATGTTCAATAGTACGCAAGCTAAGGTTCCATTAGCCTCCCAATTCTATCATCAGACCATCTCGACGATCCATAAGTTCAATAAAAACGAGTTAAAACAATATAGTATATTATGAATGAATAATACAAAAACCACAATATCAGCTTAACCCAGCCCTTATACTGAAAGCTCTTACAAAGCTTTGTAGTCCTAGTACCGAACCTGTCTTAAACCATGGTTTGACACTTGTGAAACGATTCTGACAGCTGATTATCATTATAATTATACTTCCTTTAAATATTTATTTATTACATTACTTTTAATGAAAGTCATTAATTAAAAAAAATCGTATGTGTTATTTAAATAGTATTTTAATTCAATATATATTATTATGTTAATATATATTTAAAAAAAATGAATAATTCACAAAAGAGTTTTCAATATTTGTGATAATTGTTGCCACAGATAATTAATAAAAAATAAAAAGGTAGCAACAAACCTTTAAGTCAATTTTCCACCTTACTTACGATGGAAAATTGACTTGACTGGATACAAACAGGTGCATTTTTCACCTGTCTTACATCTCACCTAGGGTACTAGGGTATAAGGTTTTGGTAGGATATCATTATATCTCTCACCTTTACCTTTAAACTGAAACAGGTTACCTTTGCACAACTACATTTCCAAATGACACACACGAAGTTATATTTTACATGAGAGACCGACAGATATTAAACTTTATTCTCCATCTCACTCTTTTATAGGGTAACAGCTGAAGATAGCATAATATTACGAAAATACACCCACACATTAAAAACATTTGCCTAAGAAAGGGACAGATGTATAGGAATTATGAATACTTCTCACTCTTACGTAGAAGAAAAGTTAAAGTTAGAAGAGGAAAAGCTAAGCTCCTCCCATTTTCACACACATTCATAGGTCACTGGTTTAGACTTTATGGCACACAAATACCGAAGAACCGTGAAAATCCTGCAGGTGTAATAAACCTTCTATGTAATGTTGGTGTCCTGGTACACAGGTACGAGGTGTGGCAGGTGGTTCTACCTGTACAAGTTTACCATTTAAGTAAACTAACTAACTAACTAGTGAACGGCTACTAAGTTGGTATAAATGAATTAATAATATTCTTAAATATTTTTTGAAGTGTATTTTTTTTATAATTATTAATTTATATTTATTTATTATATATATTTGTAATGATTGATGCAATGAACCATCGTAACTTATTTATATATACCAAAACAAATAAGTTCATTAATAAATAAAAACTATGATAAAAAATCCAATAATTAATTATCAAAATTTAAAAAAAATCCAAAGAGTTTCAAAGAAAAATAATTATTATTATTACAATCTCTGTTCTTCACTACAAA